>JARHVA010002421.1:495000-1695000 GCA_037957365.1 Torreya grandis
CAACACTTTCCTAAAAGTATCCACCTTCATATGACACAAGCACCTCACCAAGCTTATGGAATTGTTGCATTTCATAATCTTTCTCTCTTTTATTCCTGTAATACTTGCGCCCATGAGTGCTCATGCTTGTGACCTAGGAAATGACCCCCTAAGTGATTACTATGGTAACCTCCTCCATCGTTATCGTCTGAGCATTCCACCCATGAGTAAATTCTAAGAAAATGTGAGTGTTAGTACCACATATTATTTCCATGTAATTGGTTAAACCCCCATCTTCCAAGATCCTCCAAACACCTTTATTCTTCTCCACTGGTCCCATCGAAGTCAATTCAATTCGGCAGAAGTTCCCTCCCATTCCATTGGCAGGCTAGTATTGAAAAACAAAATTGTTGTCTTTCTTTCCACACTCACACCAAAAGATAGAAAACAAGGCAATATTGATATAATTTGGAGCTATAATGACTCTTTCAATCTCCCTTGTGTTGACGCTACTATTACTAAGATTGGCACGAAGCTTAAAGATGTGATGCCATGATCTTTCATCAATTCCCATGCACAAAAAAGACTTCATATTATCGTTGATATAAATATTATTGATTTTGTAACGATGAGTCAACAACTCCAAATAAGTGAAATGAAAGCTATGAATCATGCAAATATAGTTAGTAAGGCAAATACTAACCACGCAACTAGATTCTAGATTTACGTAAGTTGGCACTCTTATAAATATAAAAGGTCACATGCAATAAAGCATTCCTAAAGTGAGGGTCCAAACTCCCTCCAAAAAAATTACATTCAAATATTATACCTAGCATCCTTAATGTTTTGGAAAACTTGGATAGGTAAATCAGATTCCCTAAACCAATTAGAATTATTTTGAATCTAGGTTCCCATATTTGCAAACCAATTTGCAACTTTGTTACTCTCCCTCAGAACGTGTAACTGAAGTTTGTTGGAAACTTTCCATGATATCATGAATCTCTGAGATAATATTTATAATTGTCTAACTTCGAAAGTTCTTCCTAGGAAGACAATTCATAGTATTCTAAGTCTCCTTCAATGCAAATGTTTTTGAAGCCCACCTCCTTAGTTAATCTAACACCCAATAACGCAACCAAAGCTTCCACTGATTGATTAGTTTGGACACCAAGATTTCTAACAAAGTAACCAATGATATTACCATTATTGTACCTTAGAATCTCTCCAGCACACGGTAAACCCGGATTTCATTTTGAAGAGTCATCAAAATTCAATTTTACCCACCTAAGAGAGGGTAGAATCTATTTTGATGTACTCCTAGCTTATCTTTTATGAACCAAGAAATAATTTGTAGTCAAGTTAATATTCCAACTAGCAATTAAATTAGATTCATAACTAGTAATCTTAAGGCTTTTTTATTGTTTTCAAAAAGTGAAGTTCTCCTTCAAAAAATTAATTAATTTAAGATCTACAACATCCAATTTACTCTTAACCCCTTTAAAAATTATAGAGTTTTTTTCTTTCCAAACTCCCCAAAAAATATAAGAGAGAGCCATAGACCAAAGCATTTTCATATTTTTGCTTGTGATAAGAGAATTCCCTTGATTCCAGATATCAAAAAGAGAAACTAGTAAGACCCAGTCTACCCCAAAGTTAGGAACAATCTTACCAAAGACATGAAAGGTAAAGGGACAATCCAACATAATATGAGAAGTGGTATCGACATCATTCTCACATAGAACACAATGGTTAGGGATTAACAATCTCATTTTTTTGAAGATTGCAATAGTAAGGATTTTATTTTAGATAGCCAACTAGAAAAAAAAAAAAAAAAAAAAAAAAAAACTTTTGGGTTCATCATTTTATTCCATAATTTTTTTCAAAGAAACCCATCAAGAGTAGCTTCAATAGCCACATTATAGCATATTTAACCGAGAATTGAGCATCCATGTAATATGCCCGAATGAACTCATCCTCCCCCAAAGATCTCTCAATGAAATAACTTTTCAACAAAAAATTATGATCGGAAATGATTTTAGCCTAACTAAGAGTATCAAAATCCAATTGTAACATATGTTAATCTCTACCAATTCCACAATCAAAGGTGTATTCCTACATAGTGTTCCTATATTTCATTTTAATCTGAATATAAATTTCATTCCAAGGAAAAACCTTAACAATAGGAAGGTTAAGGATCATTTCATCCTCTCAAAAATAAACTCTATCTCATCTGCCAATTTTTAATTTAGAACATTTCCAAATAATATGTTTGCATCTAATTAACCAATTCCAAAAGGAGAAGCCTCGTGGCGATTATTAGTTTGAAGCCAAGCAACATTATCCCAATATGTCAAATATTTCTCCTTTAGTAGCTCTATCCATAAATTTGTTTCCTTAAGGAACCTCCAACCCAGTTAATAAGTTAATGCTATGTTCATTGGCCTCACTTTACGGATCCCCAAACCTCCTTGATTAAATGAATAGCAAACTGTACACCCAAAAATCAGCAGAAATATGTTTATTTCTTTTGATCCTAACCAGAGAAACTTTTTTCTAGATTCTTTGCACTTGCTCCGCAATAGTCTTTGGGATTTTAAAAATAGACATAAGATAGATTGGCAAATCCTGAAGGGTACTTTTAATCAACAGTGATTTCGATCTTGAGACAACAACTTGTCCTACCAAATAGTCAAATTTCTTTGAAATTTGTCTAATAAAGAATTACATGTTCCAACAGGGATTTTATTCACAAATAAAGGCATACCAAGATAAGAGATAGGAAGTTATTTAACTTTACAACCAAGAATGTTAGCAATTTTATGTTTCGAAAAATAGCTCACTTTTTTCAATATTAATTTTTTGGCCTAAAGCATTTTCATATTCCTTAAGGAGATTGTTTAAAACATTGACTCCTTTGACAAAAGCCAGGGCCAAGATGATCGTATCATCAACGAATTGTTGATGAGTTATAACATTAACATTAATATCAGGTTTAATACCGTTCAATCTTCCTTTAATTACAACAGAGGACAAGGATCTACTAAGACACTATCAGAGTCTCCAGAGTTAATATGACTAACATCATATTGTTTTGTTAGAGGTAACTCTTTGTCAGAGTCTTCTTTCTTTTTGATACACTTGTCATTGTCGTATATCTCAATAATTGCATTAATGGGCATTTCATTAGATTGTAAATCATCAATAGGCTCTTTGTCAGAAAACTTATCACAAGTTTCTCTTGATTTCTTTTCATGATAAAGGATCTTCTCTTCATCATTTGAGCATGAAGCACCTCGAGTTTCCAAGGAATTTTCACTTTGCTCCATCGTACTGGTTGCTTGTATTTTTGCTTTCTGTCCATAATCTAAGTGACATTAATCATAGTTTTTATTATAATGCCTCTTGAGCCCCTCCTACAGAAGAAGCAAGCATGGAATCAACATCCAATTTATCTTTTGTTGTGGATTGTTGTGTGCAATTTGTCTCGAATTCACAATTTCATTGACTTCTCGATTTTTTAAACATACCTCTAAAAGCTCTCCATAATTAACACTTGAACTTCCTATTTCTCTAAGATGGCCAGGCAAATCTAAAAGTAAAGGTGCCCATGCAGTGTCTTGTTTTTTATCCATAATATCATTGAAAATTATTTCAGTATTCTTCAAGTAAGGTACATTTAATTGTTTTTCAACTTCCAAGGTTTCAACCTTGGTTTCGTTATTCCTTTGCTCCTTGATAGGGTTTGAGAGTTCAATCTTTGCTTTTTTCATTTTCCTTTCTTCTATCCATGCCCTTAACTCCTTTGAATGTTCTTGCATAGCTTGCAACAATTCTAACATAGATTCTTCTATTGTCCTCGTTATTCATAGACGGGGAAGATCACAACTCTAATACGTTAATTTGGATTCCTCAAAATTCCATTTAAAATAAATATTGATTTTATTCTTCAAATAATAATTTATATAATAAAATAAAATTTAATTCAGATTTTTTTTAAATAGTAGAGTATTAATCCTCAAAGGGTTTTAGCCTTGGGTTATCGTAATGACAATCGATAAACATAATTAAGGGTTTTTTTCCTTAAAAGTGATGTAAAGCTTATGTTTGTACATGATTATAAAATGGAATACATGATTGAATCCTTTCCTTTCGTCCAATTGCTAATTATTTATACCCTCCAAATGTCTTTTTCCAAGGGGTATGTCTTCCCAAGGGGTGGCGACCTTCCTTAATGAATGGTGTTCATTAATTAATTAAGAATTAATTAATGTTTGTTACATTGGCGTTCCATTTAAATGATTAAAAACTTTAATTAATAACTGTTGATTGGGCGCTCCTCTCTATGATGATTTCATGTCTTTAATGGTTCATTGCAAGTTCTTAAACCTTGTGCTTTGTTCTTCTTGAAACTTGCAATTTTCATGATCAACTTGCGATTTGTTGGGTGTTGTGTTGAAGATATTACACCAACTAGAGATTCAAAAGATCACAACTCTGATACGTGAATTTGGATTCCTCAAAATTCTGTTTAAAATAAATATTGATTTTATTTTTCAAATATTAATTTATATAATAAAATGAAATTTAATTCGATTCTTTTTTTAAAGAATAGAGTATTAATCATCAAGGGGTTGTGTCCTTGGGTTATCATAATGACAAGGGTTTTCGTCCTTGAAATCGGTTAACATAATTAAAGGTTTTCATCCTCAAAAGCGATGTAAAGCTTATGCTTGTACATGATTATAAAATGGAATATATGATTGAATCCTTTCCTTCCATCCAATTGCTAATTATTAATACCCTCCAAATGTCTTTTCCCAAGGGGTATGTCTTCCCAAGGGGTGGCGACCTTCCTTAATTAATGGTGTTCATTAATTAAATAAGAATGAATTAATGTATGTTACATTGGCGCTCCATTTAAATGATTAAAAAATTTAATTAATAATTGTTGGATGGATGCTCCTCTCTATGATGATTTCATGTCTTTAATGGTTCGCTGCAAGTTCTCCTTAAAACTTGTAGTTTGTTCTTGAAACCTGCAATTTTTATGATCAACATACGATTTGTTGGGTGTTGTGTTGAGAATATTACACCGACTAGAGATCCATTAATAAGGACAGAGAACATTGTTGTAGAAATACATGTAGCAACTAGCCTTTGAAATGCAACATCAAAGCCAAACCTTTCCAAAATGCCGTCTAGAAAATAACATGAAACTCTATCATAAGCTTTACTCATATCAAAATTTAATATCATCCCTTCTTTATTACACTTCCCCATAGAATGTATCGTTTCATTAACTAAGATAATTTCATCTTGAATTTGCTTACCAACAACAAATTCGTCTTGTTGTTCAGAAATGATGGAAAGAAGAGGTTGTAATATCATAGCAAGAACTTTAATATAAAACTTATACACCATATTACACAAATTGATAGGACAAAAGCTCTTACAATCTTTGGCTCCTAATAACTTAGGAATGAGAGCAATGCTTCTCAAAAATGCTGGAAATACATGATGTTGAAAAGCCATCAGGCCTAAGAGCCTTATCCCCTTCCATAAAGAAAACCACAAAACCCACCTCCTCAACAAAAATAAATTTAGAGAGACTACGGTTATTCTCGAGATTAATGATATTAGGAATCAAATCAAAAAGCTTAGAACCTTGATCCATACTAAGAGAATCATCCTTAGCAAACATGTTTTTGAAAAAAGAAATAGCTTCATTGACAATGGTAGGCAATTCAGAGATAGAGTCCCCATTGTCTTTTTGGATTTCAATAACTTATTAGAACTTTTGTGCTTAAGAGTGGACAAATGGAAAAACTTAGTATTGTTATTTCCTTTCAGCCACAATGCTCTGGATTTCTAACATCACAAAGTCTCCTCCCTAGCATTTAGAGAATGAACCTCACAAACCAAATTCTTTTCCTTCAAATATGTCTCTTAGTTCATATCATTAATCTCTATATCCTTTTCAACAACAGCGAAATCATCTTCAATACTTATTTTTCTCTCAAAAATATTCTCAAAAACCTCTCTATTCCACTTCTTAATTTGCATTTTCACATTCTCAAGTTTTTTAACAAGTCTAAACATGGCAAACTCATTGATTTGAAATTTTCACCACTTTATATCCTCAATATCAGGCAGATAAACCACATATTTTCAAAAATGAAAAGAACTTTTACTTCTCTTAGAATCAGTATTCAGATTGAGGACAGTGGGATTGTGATTCTATCCAATTCTAAGAAGAGAAGAAAAAAATGTGGTTAAAATCCTAATTAAGAGAGACGAATCTATCAAGACGACCCTCAATAAGATGTTCTCAAAGATGCTTATTTGACCAAGTAAAATCATATCCACTTAGTTCAATATCAATTAAACTGTTCTTGGAAATAAAATCAGCAAAATCATTCATAGTCCTATTGAAATCCTACCTTTCACCCTTCTCCATAGGCGAGAGAGGAGTATTAAATCCTTCATCAATTATCCATCTCAGAGTTTGACAAGAACTGTTTAAATCAAAAAGCTCCTCCCATTATTTCATTTTACCAACATAATTGTTAAGAGCTTAAATATTAGAAAACACCGAACTGGAGTTTCCAAGGTATGAGCAAAAATTATAGCAAAACAATAATTATTAAAAAGCAAAATATCGACCTTTGACAGATAAAGATCTCTTTAAGTGATCAAACCTCTAGAAGCACCATCCACACAACAAATCTTGAAGCATTCTTCCATTCTCTGTTTTTTATGTACAAAATTATATTAGAAGCCAATTTTGTTTCTTGAATAACTACAATCATTGGTTTATGATTATAGATAAGGTCTTTCAAAACCCTATGTTTAGCAGAGTTTTTAATTCCTCTTATATTCCAAAAAATGAAAATATTTTTGACACTTATACAAATTTCCCAAACACTACCAAAGTCATTTAGGTTCCATCACCGATCTCATTCATTGTTGATTTGAGTCTAGACTCATTTTTGCTTGGTTTACCCACCTTATTAGTAGCTCCTAAATCTGGGTTTTTCTTTCCAATTGTTGTCGATATTGTTGTTATTCATGGAGTAACTAAAGTCAGACTAACATTATATATGCATTAGATTAGAATTAGTTTCTTTCATATTTTTTTGAATTGCTGAAATCGGAGTACCATTTTCTTTGCATAACTCAGAATTGGTTTCTTATATATTTCTTTGAATAGCTGGAGCCGAAATATCATTGTTTTTGCACAAGTCAAGATTAGTTAACTCCGCGTGTTTTAAAGAGCAAGGAACCATTTCTAATTTATCTAAATCTTCTATTTTGTTTTCAGTAGAACCCTGCAATTTCCTAGTATTTTGAATTCCAAGGAAAGCAAAACATCTATAGATCTTTCCAATCATGTTTCAAGCTCCTTTGTCTCTTTAACAATTATTGCTTTTGTCCTTCCATCTTCAATGGGGCTAGATATATTCTCTTTTACGATTAGACCCTCAAGAATCTTCTAATGGCTTTGATCCACCTCCTTGTTATCTGGTTTGTGAGTAAGCCCCTCCTTTCCATTACACAGTGCATTCTCTACAACAATCTAAATATGTTCCATTTGCTTCTTATTAACAGCAATTTGATAGCTCTTGTCATCCTGCTTTTTGAACACTGTGTTGCCTACTTTGCTCTAAATTTTCATATCTTTTGTTTTCAGGGCATGATCCTTGAGTTTAGTAGGGCAAGCTTTGGTATTATGACCCAACATGGAACAAATATTACATTTCAAAGGGGAGTCCTCGAGTTCTATCTTCTAATACCAATCTCCCAGAAAAGAATGCAGATCAATTTAATCTGGTAAAGGTTTCCCAGTAACAACATTAACACAAATCCTAGAAAATATTAATCTGGATTTAGCTCTAGTAGTCGCATCAATAGATATTAATGATCTCATCGTCTTAGCAATAGCATGAAAAAAAAAAATCTTTCCAAAACTCATAGGCAAGCTCAAGTAATCTGACCCAAATTGGCAGCATATTAATATCTTCTTCATCAAGATCAAACTAGTGTTTCCATTTCCTGAGAAACAAACCCATTCTTCCAAAAAGCCATGGTCCTCCAAGGGCTTTAGAAAAGTCCTCAGTTGTTGAATTTGAAAAGAAAGAAGCCTTTCAACATTGCAGAAATTTCCATGTGACCTTTCAGTTTCCATTTACATTTTGCCCATTTACAAACGTCATCACTACTGAATCTTGCACCCAAAAACCTCCCAATGAGCGCATTATCCATCTGAAGGATAGATCTAGTAACCAAAAGCATGGGGATGTCCAGCTGAAATCCCTTATTAGATAAGATGAGATCCATCATCATTTCCTTGCCTTTTGAAATATTGGAAACTGACTTCTGACCCCTCGAATCCTCACCCCACGTGCTTTGTCCTTGAACACCTTGATTTGATCTAAATGTAGACCCTTTAGTAGATTCCTTTATGCACCAACATCCAATCATCATCATCTTGATCCTAACCATCGCCATCACCCTTCTCCCGCTCAGAACTGTCATTCAAATTTGAAAATCCTTCCCCTCCCGAACGCTCCGCCATCTTTGTTCGAATCGTGTGTCAAATTTGATGTTTCCAGCACCCAAGCCAATTTTCCACTTCACATCAACTCTTAATATGTAGGCCAACAATTTTATAGATATTTAACTATAAATAATAAAAAATTTATAAAAAGCAAAAATAATTAAAAACATTTAAAAAAAATCCAATAAAATAGTACACTCAAGCCTCAACAAAGATTTGATATGTGCCTAGAGGTATCCAAAAGACTTGAGGCGGAAATCCAACCGCAAGATAAGTTTCAAAACATAAAGATTGGCACCTTGATTCTTTTGGATACCTCTTGACTCAGAGATCCATGTTAAGATGCATTAAATTATAATTGAATAAAGATATGTTCATGTATGTACATTCATACAAACATACATATCATGTCCATGTATCTCTGCATATGAGATTTGGGTACCCACAGACAGTACTTTATACCTCTACATATACCCTTGCAACATTGATCTACCAATATTTCAAAGCCATCTCTATGGATACACTATAATGTGGTATATTAAAGCATGCTCATTTATGTACAAAGATGTCATATTGCAATAGTTTAGGGCTAATCTCAAGAGGCGGTACAAAATCAAGCTTTGGTCAACATCCACCATGCAATGTAAGGTGGGGGGATTTATGTTTAGGATCCAGTCAACTTACTGTATATAACGAGTTTTTATAGATCTTTTAAAGGCTCATGTGGATGGTGTACGAGATCCAATGACAACTTCCTACAGGAGACTGGTGTAGCAGCTGTAGGTTTCTCCTCAGCCGTTAACATTCATGGAAACAAAAGAGTAACAACTGAGTATATGACTGGCCGGTCCTTATTATTATATAGCTATTTATTATCATGCAAAATGGAGTTTCCACAAGCTATTAAGCCTTTTCAAGTAATACTGAATCTCAGAATGTGATTGTTAACATCAGCACGTAACACTATTCAAGTCTGAAGGCAGCATAACAAGCCTGATCTTATTACTAACATATAATGGCATACATGGTGTTTTTCTTGTTTCTTACATGAACTTTACTACAATATTCAAATTGATTGTGATTTAGTTGAGAAGAAATAGATGAATCACATAATACTCTTCTTTCTCAAATAAATTCCTCTTAAACAGCATACCAATAATCTTCTAGTTAGTGTTTTAGTATCCTTACAAAGAGTGATTAAAAAAAGTTATCAAAACATATAGCACAATAGAAATCATGAATGGGCAATAGCACATTGAGAAATTTGTTCTATTATCACTTCTTGCTTTCTATTATACTCAATTTCCACATGATTCAAGTTCTAATAGAAGATGCTTTGGGGGCAGCAGAAAAATCATCTTCATCTACACCCTGCACAAAACACACATTGTATTATTATGAACTTGACTACTTAAAAAATAGAACATAAAAGGAATGCACTCAGACGCTGTTATTTTCCTACCGTCCAATTCATACTGAATAACACTACAAAGACAGCCAAAAGAGATGGAAATCCATGTACAATTCAGATCATCCATAAAATCTACAAACATCAGTGACTGCCTCAAAATATTCTAATGCCTCACCATAAATCCAGTGGTAAGCATGGAAGATGATTTCAAGGTGCATCCATAAAGATGGCTTTGTAATATTGGTAGGTCAATGTTGCAAGGCTATATGTACAGGCATAAAGTACCATCTATGGATACCCAAAACTCATATCCACGGATACTTGGGCATGATATGTATGCATGTGCATACATGAACACATCCTTATTCATTAATACTAAGCAGAGAACCATCTAAACATCAATCTGATAAGTACAGAGGTATCCAAAAGAATCAAGGTGCCAATCTCTATGTTCTTACACTCCACTTGTGGTATCCAAAAGAATCAAGGTGCCAATCTCAACTCATATTCAAAACTGCAGTCATGAAACCTAACCAGATAGCCAGTTTGTGGCAACTAACAGGCACATGAAGTATCAAACACACTCATATCTAATGGCCTGAGATGCATACTTAACTTTTTTAATGCTACAGTTTGCACATTTCATTTGTAATAAGGGAAAAAGTACCAACTAAATAGTCAAAGCAGTGTCATCCTCAGTGGAACATTAAAATAATTTAACTTTCACTCCAAAATTTTCATGTACTCTCAAAATGAGACAAGCCTCGTACAAGTTCTCAAGGCAACATTAGACAAAATATACCAAATGAATAATACAAAACCAAATAAAATTGAAGAAGCTAGTAAAAACATCAAGAGAGCAATTAGGTTATTTGCAAAGTGATGTAACTATCCTCCTTTAAAAATATGACATCCATTTTTTATTCGACAATCAACCCTCGTAGAAACTATAAAACACGTTAACATGTAGTAAGCATAGACAGGTCACTTGGATTCGAGGAGGACAGATGAGTCCATTTGTAAGTAAACTAAGCTGGCTTCAGTTTCCCTGTATTTTCCCAAAAGCCTAATTGGTTACCATGTGCCATAATTACCAGGTCAGAAATGAAACTTCACCCCATAACCCAAAGAATTATTTAGGAATCTAGTTAGTAATCCGTGGACACAATGTATAGAAGGTGAAAAGAGACAAACCTCATCTACTAAGTATATCAAAATCATGTCTCCTTCATTGTTGAAGAATCTGATGTGAAATTAAATATTGAAACATTTGGGAAAATCATTCAATATACAGATAACTTGCATTGGTCATTGCATGTATGGTTGTCCCCAAAAAAATAAAAATGTTGCGTCCTTGCCATTGGCAAAATATGGTTCAAGAATTAATGAAACTCTGAAGAGCTACGTGTTACTAGGTTCAGAAAGTGCACACTACCTTTTTGGAAAAGGAGATGAACTTTGGAGAGGTGGTTGGATTGACATCATTCCAATTTGAGTACTATTAAGGTATCCATCATTTCAGGTGGTTGGACCAATTCAACCAAGAGATTGTTGATCAATCTGATAGTCTCCTTTGGGTCATATTTCTTAAAATAAGTTGATTCTACAATACATAAAAAGGTCACCCAATGGATCACAAATGCTATTGGTAAAGTAATTGAAACTGTTGTCCCTTCAAACATAGTGAAAGCTATCCTAGATGTTCAATCCTAAGATGAACCCATTGCAACCAAAGAAGCGACCACATGCACTTTCTAATTATTGAAAATAGTTTGAATTCATAATTAAGGAAAGTTATTAAGGTATATAGAAGAAATAGAAAAAATCTTCAACGGGCACACAAAACTAAACCAAGACAAGAAGCCCATAGACTTAACCAGGACCACAGCAATAAAAACAAGAGAAGCTATCGACATTATAGGCTTGGAAGCCATTCTAAACCTTGCACAAACACGTTTAACCACAAGGACCACAAGATTAACCCCTAGGGACGCTACCAACAATGATTGACATGAGCCAAGTGAGACGCTAGACCAATCTATAAGTGAGCAACGACAAAATTTTGGCACACGAGGAGGCCTCTTGAGCCTACCTAAGTTTTTTAAACAAAAGTGAACAATCAAGTATAATGACACTAAAAGAATTGTAAAACTAAGACAGGATTCTCCAATAAACACAATCTAAAACAATAAATAAGAATCCTAAGGTACCGAAAACAGGAACAAATGGAACAAGCAATTGATCAATACAAGCAGCAGCAATGAAAAGTCAAAGAAGATAGGAATCTAACACACCTGGTTGATGAAATGAAAATCTGAAAGTGGATTTGGGCTATGCAAGGGACTATGCAAGTTTGTGTCAAAGCTGAATGTCAAATTTTGAAAGGATGGATTCAACACTTCACCATTTTCCGCCAAATCTATACTAGGTGGATTCGGCAGATCGTCGAATCCATACTGCTCGTAACTGCCAAATATGTCCTCAACCGCTAAATCTTTACTCTGCTTTGTTCTGGGTTCTGGATTTTTCTGTGCTAGTGCGTTATCAAATGTTGTACAATGTTGTGCGATTGCAATACATAAATATTAGGCAGAATGTATTGAAATGTCTTCGCTCCTTGACCTAACCCTTGAAAATAACAGCAAGACAAGTGTGTGAAAAGTTATTTGTGGACATTTTGGGAAGAAGGAAGAGAGATAGATAAGCAAAAACTTCCCCTTTCTAAAGATAGGACAAAAGTCAAGTATTTTCCAACAATGACGGAAAGGAGAATCAGAGATCATGGGCAGATATGGTTAAAGGTAAGACTCTTGACAATGTTTTGTTTATTTCATTAGATCCAATCATGATCCATGGGGGCCTCCACTTAGGATCCCTAATTCAGTGGTAGAGAGATCTCCTAACAAATTGCCAAATGCTCACATCAGTAAATTACTAGGACCTAGGCCAAATATTGATGTAGTTAAAAGTTGGGCTCATTGAAAGTGGAAACCGAGAGGCCGCTCCTGCACTGACTAAAGGCTTCTTCTTGATCTAGTTTTCGAATCATGAAAACAATGTGAGAACCCTTACGGATGGACCATCATTTTTAGATAGACCAGGACTATTCTTGAGAAGAGGGAAGCAAGGTTTTGACCCAGGAAAGGAGAATATAAATGTGATACCTATTTGGGTTAGACTTCCAAGTTTGCCTCTAGAATTTTGGGACAATGAAGTTATGACGGGCATTGCTAAAACGTTTGGACAGATTATTGCTCTTGATGTTGTTACCAAGTCCAGGAAACAACTAGTCTATGCCAGATTTTGTGTAAATGTAAGTGGAGATAAGGATCTCCTTTCATCTATCAACCTATACTCTTAAGTATGCGAACTGGGACCCAGAAAATTGAATATGAGAACACCTCCGTTGTATGTCTCAACTGTCATAAAATGAGACACTTGAAAAGAAACTGTTCACAAAGGATTTTTTTTCAAATGATGAGAAAAAAGAAAAATATCCACTAAAACTTTACCCAGGTAGATGAGGAAAAGGGTTATAAGATTTAGAAAGAGGTGACAGTAAGAAGTATGGACAATTTCCAGGATAAGGGTGAAAGAGAACTATGAAGAGTTGTCAAGCTCAGCCCCTTTGCAGATCAATGTACTACAAGCAGCAGTTACACCCAGAAAAGGAGATTTTCAAGGAAAATTTATGGAAGACAATGAGAGAATCAAGGGTTAACTCATTGAAATGACTTAAGATAGAATGGTAAAAGACTAGAAAGACCAGGGCATATTATATGAAAAGAGTATAGAAGTTGGGGGAGAGTCGAGATCAGCTTTGGAAGAAGGGGAAATTTGACCAAAAAGGAAAGAGAGCACTGGAATGTCCCCTTTCCCAAATACTACAAAGGAAACCATGAAGGAGACACCGCTTCGAAATGGTAATTATAAACTAGGGTTGAGTTTTAATAAGGAACTAGAAGAAGTTGTTCCATGCTCATTAGATCAATCTATGGATTGTTTAAAGAATTCCACTTCCTTCAACTCGAAACAAGTCGTGGATCAAATGTACTTCAGGACAACTAGAAATACAAAAGTAGTTGACCTAGGACTGGAATCAAAAAAAGGATGACCAAATTTGAAGAATGTTTGTAATAAATAAACAACCAAAGAAGTTGCTAAAGGAAGCCAGAGCACTTTGGATCTAAGTGATTCCAAGCCTTCAATCAAAAACCGTAAATGAAGAATATTCCATGGAATGTAAGAGGGTTGTAATACCCCATGTGAGGGACATCCATCCCTTACCAATTAAGACATTAAGCAATTCAATTGCATGGATATGAAGAATTTGAATTATAGTTCTCTCTTTGTCGCTAATGGACTAATGCCTCTCAATGAATAAAGAAAGATTGTTTAAATTATAAATGCACACCTTAAATATATATTTACGTATCATAAATTGATAATATTCAAATTTGAATTTAAATAGGTCCTAGACTTCCTAGAGAGCCTATGGGCCCCACCCCATAGGTCTTGTAGAAAACCTCTTAGGTCCTAACTTAGTAGGCATTGACCTATTTGGCGGAGTATTTTTCAAGAAGGTTAATTTAAAATTAATTAATTGTAAGGAGCCCATATCTGTATGTAAGAGAATTTATTACATCTAAGACTTTGCTTACAAAAAAGTCCTTAATATGCAAAAAAACATGGGTCCTATAACATGAAAAAACCCATGCAATGGAAGGTACTTGCTTCATTTAATAAAATTGAGAAGACGAATTTGACTCCTTTTATTTTCAAACTCTTAGCTTTTATTTGGGGGTTCATTTATTGGTGAAGCAAAAAAAATTCTTTAAGTCATTGTGGAGGGTTGATTCTTTGCGAGAAAAAATTGGCGGAAGGAGGAGCTTGAGAGGAGTTTGTTGGAGTCTTAGAAGCTTGGAGGATTTTAGAAGCAATAAAATTGGAGGTAAAGTTCTTTCTCATTTTATTTTTAATTTTGGTAGTGCTTAACAAATTAATAAAATCGATCTCTCCCTCTCCTTAAATTATAGAGATTGAAATTGAAAATAGAAATTTGTTCATTGTTGAGTTGTATCATGTTTTGAAAAAATGATATCTCTCCTTCGCCTTAACTCTCCTTTTATTATCTTATGATTTAACTTTCAAGGCAAAATTTATTGTCTTAAATTATTAAAGAGAAAATAAGATTAGTGTTTTGTTGTGTGGTTATCTATCTCTCCTTCTCCTTTTGATTCTTTACCCATATCTCTCTCACATTATGAAAAATTGAAATTGTTATATTTTGTATAATTCTTTGTAGAGAATTTTAAAATCTCCTCATATTACTCATTTGAGTTGCATGATAAATAGAAATTTATATATTAGTAAAAATGTAAATGCATGTACATATATATTTCAAATAAATAAAGTCATGTTTTTTTTTTAAAAAAATACACATTTTTAAATGTATATATGCATTTAATATAATTGAAATTTCAATTATATGTATATGATAAATAAAATATATATATGGAAATATATATATATGGAAATATATATATATATATATATATATATATATATATATAATTTAAGGTGGGGTTGGTTGAACAAGCCCCCATCCACCCACCTATATTGAGGGGTGGGTACGGCAGCACAATCGACCGCCCCAAACCCATGTTAAGTGGGGTTGGGTGACGGCTATGCAACTGGCCATAACCCCTATATATGGGGGAGGGCAATGTTTGGGCAGTCAACTATCCACTCCATGGAGAGAGCGGCGGTTGCATGGTCACCGCCCGATTTGTTTTTTTTTTTTTTTTCAATATATATATATAAACAAAATGTGTATATATATGACATACCTCCAAACCCTTCGGCACTTGACAAATATTTTGGAGGAGAGATTACCCCAAGCTCAGGGTATACCTGAGAAATCCCCTTTATGTCAACCACAAGCGATGTGCCCCATAAAGCAGCATCAACCAAGGAGTCGCAGACCATGTTGCTCAAGAGTTTGAATTAGATGGTAGTCGCAGGTGCAGGAGAGGAATTCTCACTCTCCATATGGGATGGCTTCACTCTGTTTTGGAAAGTGTGTTACCTCGAGATAGAAAGCGAACCTAGTCCGAGTATGTCAGCATGCAAAGGCCGGACCAATATATATTTCTGGCACATGACCCAACAGAACTTCTTCAGAGGCTTGCTACTTATGTGGGGGTGTGGGTCATTTCGTTTGAGATTGCCGACTAAAGGCAAGGTTGACCTTTGAACTAGCTGAGGATGAACGAGGTGGCTAGACTGAGAATGACTTGGCCTTCGAGGAGCATCATATTGAGGGCATTAGGGCACTAGGCGCAAAACCACCAAAACTTTGAGATTGGACCAACTGTGGGCTCAAATTTTGTTTTCGTTATAGTATGCTACTATAGTTAGTGATCTAATATTTTGTTTATGGGGCACTGAGTGCCAATGTTCTTTTGGATATTCGACGAATATTTAACTATGATATTGTAAACTTCACTTTCTGAATGAAAATTGTCTACCTTAATTTATATATTTATTCCTAGATAGTCACCATGTCATTTTGAGATAATCTTTCCTTTTGAAAACATTTAAATCTTGTGATAAATAGAATTTAAAGTATGATGCTTGTTAACAAAGAAAATACACACTGGGGATTTTGAAAAGAAGAGAGATTTTGAACCAAGAACAAGGTATCAAACTCTAATGAAAATAAAATGATTCTCAATTGGTTAGAATACCTTTGATACTCTTTTTTTTCAGTGACGCTTATGTGGGGGATGGGGGATTGTCATATTCAGTTCCATATCAATTATGGTTGGGATGGGTGATAGATATGTATGACCATGATGGCGCTTCTTTCGACATTGTTAGTGTTGGATTTTATGACAAATATGATATGATGTTAGGATTGTTAATATGGATGATGAGATGCACTTACCCCTTGTGTGATCCCAATAAATTGAAAAATTGTGTTGTAATTGTGAAACAATGTAAACAATTATCTCAGGGCAAACATGTGTACTCTTAACTTTTGTAGTTGGTATGTACATATATAATTGTAACCTATTGTGTAAACCCTTGTATCATTGTATAAATAAAAGCCCCATAAACAATAGATCCTCTATATATGAACAACATTGTTAATGTCACGGTACCAGTATGATATTGTGTGTGAAGCCCAATTGTTCTCTTGTGAATGTGAATATGTTTGTGAAGTACCTTGTGTGTAACTCCTATTATAAAAATGTGGTGTAAAGTAACTTTTGTTCATATAAACATATGATGCATAAGTGAAAATTGTTGTTATGTAGTAATGTGTTGTTTTGTGTAACCCTACATCGTTTCTTTAGGATTTGGGTATTGATGCAAGTATGGGGTTTGGGGGTGGAGTAGAACTATGTTTATAATGGTTTAGACCAGGTCGCGAGTTAGGAAGTGGAGCTTCTTGCAAGCTAAAAACCCACTTATTCCCTTTGCATGAGGTAACCCCCTGATTATTTCAAGTGTGTGCACCATGAGTGCCTTAAGCACCATGGGCTCTTCTGTAATGCCCCATTAGCTTGGTTGTTCCCACAAAGGTCAAGGAAGGAATGAAAAAAGAAACATGGAGGGGGGCCTAACCTATGAGCAAAAAAGTTAAAAATGCTTAAGTGTTCTAATTGTCAGCTGAATTTACAAAAAGGTACTTTTGATCTTATGTTCACTTAAGATGGGGTCATGGGAGCCTAAACTCTCAAAAAATGGAATTTTAAAAAGATGAAGTGTTTATATTTTAAAAAGGTGCAACCTTCCAACTTGGGCACCACCCTTGGAGGTTGGATATAAAAGCAAAGGAGGAATCTTGTGAATGCTCATGCCAAATATTGAATTGGAAACTTTGATCAAGTATGTCAAGCTTGATTACCTTATTGCAAATATTTTAAATTAATTTTCCAATTTGTGTGACTTGCCCTAAGAGCTTTTTGGAGGCCATTTTGAGGATTTTTTGTAAGTAAAATAATCTAATTTATTTTCTATATTTTTTTGAGGTAGGGCAAATCAATTGATAAAGAATTTGGGCATCTTCGAAGGATTTTTAGACTCCGCTTGACAAAGTACAAGTTATATTATTTCTAATTTTTGTGGCAAATAGTCATAAGGGTTTCAAGGAATTTTGGAAGGGAAAGGCAAGGGTTTAATTCAGAAAATTCTGCGCTTATTTTCTGAGTGGGCGATTCACTTGAGAGGGGTGTGCAAAAGTTTAGAGTGCCTTGTTTGGCCCTAAATAATAGGCCATTAATTATTGCTAATATTGGTGAATTTTATAATATATTTCCAACGGGTTTTGGCATGATTACAACTCCGATTTTATAAAGTTATTACATGTTATTTATTCTTATTTGTGGTGACTTGGTTGAGGAAAAATTGATTGTGCTTTAGGCCCTAACATTGGCCAATTTTTACATAATATGCATGCTAGAATTTGTCTACAGTTTATCTTTAGTTCTAGAGAATTTTTCGTAGTAGATTTGGTGACAAATTAAGGACGTTAAAATCAGCTTGGGGGCGTTGAGAGTTTAGAGTGGAAAATACATCAATTCAACTTCCTTTCTTCAATTAGTGTGAGCCATTGTGGGCTAAATCTCATAAAGTATTTTTAGATTTTTTTTTTAGCATTTGAAAGTGTGAGATTTTCAGTTTGGTGATGTATATACAGCCCTAGAATTGGCTAGTTTTAAAATTCAGAATTCAATTTTTGTTTGGGTTTGTTAAGGGTTTGTTGGAAAATCCTATTTTTCATCATTGTCCCAATTTGGGAATATTACAATGGTATCAGAGCCATATCTTGGCTATTATGTGGGGTGAAGGGTTTGATACATGAGTGGCAACAAAGAAGTTAAGTATTACTTGAGAAGTAGCTTGAGGGAAGCAAGGCTTCCACCAATTGGTTCGCTTGAGCAAGATCAAGCTATGGGTCACATGGAGCACCAGGGCACGAAAGGTGAGAGGAGAGACAAGTTGACTGAGAAGAGATTTGAGAAGTATTCTCAAACTCAAGAGAAGATGACAACATTGATGGTGGGGTTTCTTCGTTTCCTCAGTGAGATGGGTGGCAGCACTCAATGGAGATAGCAGTGCCTCAAGGAGCAGTGCAGATGCAAATACACGCCCCTTCGGGGAATGGGGAATCCACACGTATGCCCACACAGCCTACATTTGTTCAGAGAGATGAACCCACACCAGTGAGAGAGAAGTTACTCAACCCACGCAAGGAGTTAGAGAGAGATGGATGAGTGTCACCTTGTCCATGATAGCAAGGGAGGCTATGACTTTTTCCCAATTTTCAACTTAGAAACGGGGACAAAGTGGGACTAGGATCGGCCAGAGGCAAAGGGCCAGCCAGGGAGATCTCTAGCATGCATTGGGTTAATTATCTCTCTCCACATTTGATGGGTCATAGAGAAGTTCAGCTAGGGCATGGATTCAAAAGGTGGATACCTTTTGGCTTTGACTTATGGCAAAGGAAGAGGCCATTCAATTCACCACATTGCATTTCGAGGGAGCAGTTCGTGATTGGTGGTATCACAGTTTGATCACACAAGGGCATCAACACATACACTCCTACGAGGAGTTCAGCAAGAGGTTGATTGAGAGGTTCGATAGAGCAGATCCTGAGCTTCATTTCCATGATTTAGCTTAATTGAGGCAAAGGACCTCGGTGGATGATTACATCATAGAGTTTCAAACTTTCAGTCATGGTGATTGATATTTCAAATAGGGGATTGGTGATGTTATTCACAAAGGGCTTCGTTGACTCCCTAAGGGGATCGGTCAAGGCTTTTAATCCACCTTCACTGATAAAGGCCATTCAGAAGGCCTACAATTTGGAGTCTTCTACTCCAAGGGGCAGATTTTCACCTTTGGGACAGCCAAATAGTACTTTTTTCCCACCTACTAGGCAGCAGAGAGGTGGCCGCTTGAGGCAGCCCAAGAGTAGCTTTGCAGGACCAGCTAAGGCCAATAAAATGTTGGGAGGATGTATCATGAGCATGAGGAGAGTGGAAAAAAAAGCTGTCCCTAGACATAAAACGCAACCCTTTCATCCAAGTTTAGAGCCTTATAAAAATGCATTTGGTAAGCATTGCAAATTTCCATTATTGTCATATTTATATTAAAGGGGATGGGAAGAGAATGGATTGACAAAGGCAACCCAAAACATGCTTGGGGCAGCACCCTGCTCCTTGCAAAAGGGAAAGTAGTAATGTTTTAAGGAAAAGAGAAAACTCCCTGGATTTTGAAGGGATGAAAGTGATTAGCAGTTGTTCAAAGGGTCCAAATGACAAGAAAGGAAGGTCCTTCTACTTGCAAAGGAAGGCTAAGCATAGCTGGGATCACCTATGGATCCTTGGGGGCATCAAAAATGATTTATCTTTCACATGGCAGCCAAGAGAAAAAGTGGAAAAAAATGGTAAGAAGTCTGAATTTTATTGTTTCAAATTCCCTAGGTTAACAAAAGATATTCAGCCACATGAAAGAGGGAAATTTTGGTATTTTTATGGCATGCTACAGCCCATATTGGGGAAAATTGGTACCAATATACATTCTGAAAATTGTCACATAGTAAAATATGATTTTGAGAGATGAGTACAGCACATAGGAGGCCAAAAATATAATATTTTTGGTAAATTACAGCCAAGGGTGTATTCTGGAAATGAGCATAAAGAAGCATACTTTTGATTTAATCAAATTTGGAAGGTACAATTTCATGTTGAGAGTTGACATAGGCTTTCGTTTGATCAATTTTACATCTTTCCTATGCATAAAGGGAATGGTAGAAG
The DNA here is from genome assembly GCA_037957365.1 of Torreya grandis. Classification (NCBI taxonomy): domain Eukaryota; kingdom Viridiplantae; phylum Streptophyta; class Pinopsida; order Cupressales; family Taxaceae; genus Torreya; species Torreya grandis. Next base: position 515,777 of record JARHVA010002421.1, read on the forward strand.
ACACACTCAAGAAAGGTTGTGCCTACGTACTTTTATTATTCAAGGTATGTTGTATGAAGAGGCCTTAGTGATTAATTACAAAATTGTGAATACTTTTTATGGAGACACATTATTCACCTTGAAATACTATATCAAAAGCAATCAACCATAGCATGTCTTAATCCTTTCAGGTTATGAGGAATTCTTGGAAGATGATTATGTAATGTTCCCTTTTAAGGCTGAATATGTAAGAACAGAAATCTCCACAAATCCCAATTAGTTATAAACTGAAAATCCACAAAAATATAGGCCGAAAAATCTGAATTTGCAGCCCTAAGAACAAATCATCCCACTTGGCCTTGGCACTAGGGTTTGGGAACTAAAATCACTACTTTTTCACTAAAAAATACTCAAAAAATTCCCAAATAAAATTTAGAAAATTGCAATTATTCTCCCAAATCTGAATGTGCCAAAGTACTTATTTTTCAACTCGAAAATAATTAATTTTTACCATATTTTATGAAAATTTAAAAATTGCATAACTCCTTCAAAACTAAATGTATTGAGCCAAATAAATACTCAAAATGATCATAAAAATATGACAGATCAGGTTATACAAATTTCAGATTTTTTTGAGCAAAATAAACCCTCAAAAAATGCAGAAGTCACCCAAGAAGGGTGACATCACCCATTGGGGGTATGACATCACACTTTAGGGAGGTTCACCACACTTGGAGATGCTCTGAAAGTGCCTCAAAACTGATCAAAACCCTTTAGATGTGATACTTTTTCAATCTTGCCCGGAAGTGATGACCTAAAATGTAGAAAACTAGAAAATACTTAACCAAATCAACAACCAACAAACAACAAAATGCCATCAATGTGATTTCGAATTGAAATCACCCTTCAAAGAACTGTAGCATTCATTGGGCATCCATCCCAATCATTCTTCAAGCATGGATATTCAATAAACAATTTCAACATGTCCAAAATAGAAGCCCTCGTGTCTATATATAGTCTTCAAAACGGGGGACGACCCACTCTTGGAGGCAAAATACCTTTTTAAAATCACTTAACAATTTTTCAAAATATCTTTTCTTCTTTTATTTTCCCTCCTAGCCGACATTTACTCTTTTTTCCACTTATAATATTAAATTAATTGCCAAAATATATTTAGTAACTAAAATTACTCGAAGGCAATAATTCAATAAATAATAAATTAATTTACCCAATTTACAAGAGTGATTAAATAACTTTTGGACAAACAATTAATTAAAATACCTTCTCCCAATATTATTTGAACTCTCAAGTGCAATAGTAGTTAAAACCACTTTTATAGAATGCTTTAGGGGTAAAACCCACATTTTAATAATATTCTATCAACTAAAATCGCCTTATATGGTCAAATGATCAAAATAACTATTCCGGCAATCCTCATAGTGCCATCATTTTTCTTTACTAGAACAACTGAAGAAGCAAAGGGGCTTGAGCTAGGCCTTATGTGTCCCATGTCAAGTAACTCTTTGATAGTCTTTTTAATTTCCTCTTTGAATGCTCTTGGATGACAGTATGGAGTGATAATAACGAGTTTGGCACCCACTTCTAGCTCAATGTTATGCTCAAAACCTCTATCTGGTGGCAAATCATTCAAAATATGAACATGCTTGTCTATAATAGCTTGTAACTCACTATGAGGGGGTTGTTCTAATTTTTCTGATTTTACTATGATAAAACAGCTTGTTGGCCATGCAATTTGACCCCTCCTAAAAGCTCTTTCCATCCTCTTCATAGACACTTCTTGTGGAGCACCATTAGCTAGACCCTTCAGGACCACTTCCTTGCCTTCTTTGAAGAATTTTAGCTCCATAGTTTTATAATTTTGAGTGAATTCACCTAATGAATGCAACCATTGAACACCCGACACAACATCAATCTCACCAATGCCAACAATATAAAAATCATCTATTACCTTGTACTCCCCGAGAGTGAGTTGAAGTCGTTGAATCTTTTTGGAACATGGAATGGTGAAACCATCCACCATAGTCACATTGAAGCCCTTGCAATCCATGGTTTCCAATGCAATCTTTTTTACCAAGTCCTCATCAGTGAAGTTGTTAGTGCCTAAAATTGCACTAAGCAATTTGTGCCTTGTTTCTGAACATTAATGCCGGAATATCTAAAAATTGCCTCCTATTTACAAGCGTTCACCCAATTATAAAAATCCAGCTCTTGCCTTGTGAAAACCCTGTGTAATCCCGGTTCCAGCTAATGCTTAATGTTTCCATGTTTTAATGAGATTGTATGCTCTATAATTAAAATCAAGTTGGGAAGATCAAATAACGTTGAGTATGATGTTTTTCGTCTTCGAAAAGGCTTTGAAATGGCATAATTCTCAAGGTTGATTGCAAGTTTGCAAATTGCAATTGGGGTGAAAAGGTCTGCAGGAATATATGGCGAACAAACAAGTTGCAAAAAATAAAAAATCACAAGTTCGATTTTTCGAATTCTTGAGTTTTTTTGGAAAAATTCTTAAGTTTTTTGGAAAATTTCTAAGTTCGGACTTTTTGGTCGAACATTTTGTTCGGAACTTCAGTGTCAACTTTTTTGGTTAGACATTGTGTTTGAAATTCTTAAGTTTTTTGGAAAATTCTTAAGTTCGGAACTTGTGGTCAAACATTTTATTCGGAACTTGTGGTTGGACATTTTGTTCGGAACTTTTGTGTCAGACATTTTATTCCGAAATCATTTGTCAACTTTTGTGTTCCCTTTGCTTTGAAGGATTTGGTCGTTGGAATTTTCGTTCAAGGTTTGTGTTCGGAGCCTTCGATTTGCGATGTCTGTCAGTCAACATGCAATCAAAAGAGAAATGGTCCAAAAGGAAGCAACGAAGTTTCAAGGGAAATCAAAAATCGCCGTTAAAAACAAGCAAGGCCACGAAAATATTCAAGAGGCCACATCGGTATTTATGCTCATTCCAAAACGTATGACCTATCCAAGTGGAAGTTAAAAAATTTCAAAATCTTCAGGGGTCACTTTGGACACTACGAGTTTCTAGTTATGCCTTTTAGCTTAACCAACGCTCCTACTTTCCAGTCTTGCATGAATAAAGTTTTCAACAAACAACTTCGTAAGTTTGTTTTGATATTCTTTGCTGATATTTTGATTTTTAACAAGACATGGGAGGAGCATATGAGTCATCTTGATGAGGTTCTGAGCATCCTTGAGAGGGAATCTTTGTTTGTAGAGGAATCAAAATGTGAATTTGGTATGACAGCTTCATGATCTTGGTCAAATAATCAACTCCAAGGATGTTAGTGAGGATCTAGAGAAGATCAAAGTTATTTTAGATTGGCTTCCGCCCACTAATCTCTCACAGTTCAAAAGTTTTTTTGGTCTATGTGGTTTCTACAGGAGTTTTGTCAAAGGGTTTTCACAGGTGGCTGCCCCACTTATTGATTTGACTAAAAGGGAGGCTTTTGTTTGGTCTAATACAACACAATCACGCTTAGATCAGTTCAAACAAATTATGAGTACATGCCCAGTACTAGCTATTCCCGACTTCACCAAGCCATTTGAGCTTGAGTGTGATACATCCGGTGAGGGGATAGGTGTTGTCTTGATACAAAACAAGCATCCTATTACTTTTGAGAGCAGGAAGTTGAGAGGTGCTGAGAGAAGTTATTCTATCTATGATAAGGAGATGCTTGCCATAGCCAAATTTAGACAATATCTTGTGGGAGGTAATTGTTATTTCAGCAATATTTACCACAGCACAAATGGCAAAATTGTTCTTTAGAGAGGTATTCAAGTTGCATGGGATGCCCAAAAACATTGTTAGTGACAGGAACAACAAGTTCTTGAGCTTATTTTGGTAGGAACTTTTCAGATTGAGTGGGACTGAGCTCACTCCTAGCACAAGCTATCACCCACAAACAAATGGGCAAACAAATATTGTAAACAAGTGGGTGGAAGGGTATCTTTCGAATTATGTTACGGGGTAACAAAAGGCATGGCTAAGATGGTTGCATTTAGGTGAGAGTATCGCTACAATTCCACCGACCATATATCAATCAAGATGTCACCATTTATGGCTTTGTATGGATATGAGGCTCTTAGCTTCGTTGATTTGACGTTTGGGGATAGCTAAGGATTTATTACAACAGAGTCAAGATATAATGAAATCCTTAAGAGATAACCTACATCAAGCTCAAATCCAGCAAAAAATGTATGCAGATCAACACCGCATTGAGCAATACTTTGAGGTAGGTGACATGATTTATACGAAGTTGTAGCCCTACAGGGAATCCACTCTCAAGAAGAGTGGATCGGAGAAGTTGAAGCCATAGTTTTATGGCCCACCCATGGTCTCCAAGAGGATTGGAGAAGTGACTTATGAGCTAGAGCTACTTGAGTGTAACAAGGTACACAGTGTCTTCCACATGTCTCGCCTCAAGAAGGCACTGGGACATATTGTAGTTCCCTCTTCCTAGTTGCCAACATTGGACGAGGAAGGGATGCTTGATCTAATTCCAGAGGCCATCATTGATTACAGGGAGCATACTCTAAGGAAGAAGACTATTTGAAAGTACTTAGTAAAGTGGCAAAACTTGCCAGTAGAGGATGCTACTTGGAAGAGTGAGCAGATTTTACAACATCCTGATTTGCAATTGCTTAGGGACAAGCATTTATGGGGAGGGAGGACTGTAATGTCCCCTTCTCAGGCCTAGTCAATTGGGTGACCATTAGCCTATTCTCCGAGTTCTCCTAGGCTAATTGGTATTGGTTGGGGGACTCTAAAGATCTTGGAGAGCACCACTTTATGTTTAATTGGTTTCTATTTGTGGCTTTGAGCTCAGTTGGCATTATGGATTGCAGTGATGCTTTCAAAAGTGTTTTTGGCCTCTTGGTTGGTGCTCCAAACTTCTTGGAGAGCACGTCTATTTTTAGTAAGTCACCCAATTGACTCCAATCATCATCCTACATCTTCAATATCATCCCAATATGATCAGAGTTTGATTCCGATTCCATTTCAGTGCTTTCCACAACTTGGGTTAATTATTGAATAATTAATTAATATTTCACTCATGTGGTCTAATGTTGGGAATTAATAAAAGGACTACTTAGTGTAATGGTTCGTTGGAAAGGTAATGAAGTGTTTGAAAAGTCAAATGCCTAGGTAAAGGGGGCCTTTGCACATGAAATGTTATTATTATTGCAAGGAGGGTCAATTTTGAGGGAAAAGGAATTATTATAATTTTAAATTGCAAATTCCCTCCAAAAAGCTATAAAAGGAGGTGTTGGGGGTCATTTTTGGCGATGTTATTGATTTTAGACAATGTTATGCTGCTAGACTAAGCTTTGATTCCCCAAGAACTTTCTAAAGACCAAAAACCCTCTCAAAGAATATCATCCACGGTGGTGAAAGATCTTCCCTAGGTGTTGCTAGTAGTTTCACACAAAAGCTACACTTGTGCTATTATTTGTAGATTTTGAAGTCTATGCTGAAGGGTTTAAAATGACAAAAGTATTGAGGTTCGAGAAATATTAATTTGCTATTGTTTGAAAGAGATCAAAGGGGACAAACTGTAGATTGTAATATTCTCCTTGCTAGACGTATATACCTCATCACAGGCCGTACCCCTGTTGGCCGTAGTTCTTCAAGAGCAGGCCTGCCATCATTTCAGTCCAAGCACTTGGCTTTGGGGATCCATTCCACCCTGTTTGGAGGCGTAGTGAAGCCTATTGTTTATGAAACATGTCTTGGGGGTGGAGGAACATATGGTGATGAGTCAATGATGTTATTTTCAGTTGCGATAATGCTATTCATGTGTTTTATCAGACCTGCAACACATAGCAGCACATGGGTAATTTGAACTATTGATTATTTGATGATTTATGCATCTGAGTACTTGGGAAAACAAATCCATATTAATGCACTCATCTATTTTGTATTTAAGAAACGATATAGCAGCAATTCAGCCACATCTGTATGATGCATTTATGTGTTTTCTGAATATTCATATTAGCTGCTATATCTTGTTTTCAACCAAAAAAAAAAGTAGGGTTGATTATTACAATTTAACAATGTTTTACATGTTATTTAAATTTATTTTATGAGTTTGTATGTTTTATAAAGTAACGATAAAGTTGTCAAGTAATGACATGTAATTGTCGAGAAACTCTCGAGTCTCGAGTCCAAGTCAAAATTTCGACCTATCCAATAATTGCCAAGTACGAGTTTTTGAACTATGGCTACAACTAATTAAACTAGACAAATCCATTCAAATAGAGTTGCAGATTGTAGAACATGCAATGGAATCTAATACGAGATGTGGAAACAACCACTACACGTTCAACACACGAGATTTGGCAAAATAGTGCCAATTCCACTCAAATGAAATAATAGAGGAAAAGTACATATGTGTACAATATGCAATAAGACTAGGAGAGCACTCTTGTGATCAAAAGGGAAATGTGTCCTCGTTGATATTCCTAGACTATTAGTGGCCAAAAAGACAAGGAGAGCAAGCTCCTATGATCAAGAAGGAGGTTGACACATCCTAACTAATTTGTTTAGACTGGGAGATGATCATTCAAAGGTTAGATATGTAGAGCATGCTACCATGTGGGAGAGATGGCTGACTAATATAAGATACTCAAGGCATGCAAGTATTCAAGATGTTGTGGACATAACTCGATAGGGAAAAGGGGCAACAGCCTCCATTTTTCTATCAGATGCCTTACAATATATCATTGCAAGAAATCAATTACAACTGATCTCGATTACAAAGAACAGTTTCAAGAGTTGTTCGTCTTTTGCCCGAGTCACAATTGGACTCCCTACAAATGTGGGAGTTGAACTTCCATTGTGCATTATGTTGACTGATGTTGTCATGGCCCAAGTGTGGAGAGTGCCACCTGGCATGTTGCATGCCAATAGGATGTTGTCAAGTGGACATGGATCATAGAGGTTCTACACAAACTTGTGAAGATGTATGGTATGTTGGAAAGCAAGGCGCAAGCTTGAGGGGTGTCTTGAGAGACTACGAAGTGGTGCACGGTGATGCAAAAGCTGCAAATAGTGCGTAATAATGTGCGGTAATGCGGAAACTACAAATGCAGTAAGTTGGGTTGGTGCAACACTATAGGAGCTACAAGTGTTGTGATATGCTAGCACGGGACTCTACAAGCTACGAGACCTGCAAAGCACGTGTTTCACAATAAAATAGAAGCTGCAAGTGTTGCACGGCATTGTCCATGCGCACAATCTTTCGTTAGTGCCTTGTGTCAACTTAGGGTGAGCTAATCAAGCTAAGCAATGCATAAGGAGATCGCACCAATGTTGGAACGATGACACATAGGTTGGTGTAAAGATTAACCTATAGATGTCCTTGCAATCATGCACTACCTTAGGGTGTGCTAGTTGAGTGTTGTACTAGGAATGTTCACTACAATGCTGCCAATTTGGGGTGAGCCAATCAAATAGTGCGAGCCAACTTGGAATACGTCTAACTTTCCTAGGTATGTTCCGATAGTGGACCATAATACCTTTTTGGAAAACTCAACTCACAATTTTGAAGTTCAACCAGCCAAAGCTCAATGCTGATGCATTGTAAGCTCAGAAAACATTCCAGAGGCTTCCAAAAACGACATTCAAGTTGTGAAGTCAAACAAGAGATGTACAAGGAAGGGGTTTGCATAGCTTTGTGCAGGCTGCACATCGATCAAAACAGTCCCAACTGAGGTCGGACAGGTAGAGGATCCTCAATTGTGGAGGAGATAGTGGAGACACAGGTGGTTGGGTCCACCAGTTATGATCATGCAAAAAAAAAGAGGTGTGGTAGTCTTTGGAGCACATCGGAGAGAGGACGAGGACGAGGAAAATGAGCTCCTTGGCATTCAACAAGACGGGGAGACCATCCGGGAGGAGCATGCATGTTGAGATATTAAAGTTGATTATCATTTTATCAGTATATTTTCTAGACTAATAGATAGTCAGGCTAGAAGATGGGATAGTGATAGATTTGATTTTGACATTGATATATCAATCTCTAATACTTGATTTTGTGCATTTTTGCAGATAAGACAGCGAGGCTGTTATCTATAATCAAGGCCGCAGATCATGAGATATTGTATGGCATGCATCGTCCTCACGATATGGCAGCTATGCCAGATTGGATGGTGCCATCAGCAAGAGAGCATATATGTTCATTTAGATTCGTAGCAGATGCAACATGGGCACTACAATGGCAGAGAGGACCCTGCTCCGTATATAGCAGCTATAGTACCCTTGGGAGGAGAAGCTTCAGCATGGCAGCAAGTGTCAGCAGCATAGTAGACTACCTTAGCAGGCATAGAGAGAGAGCATGCATTTGCAGCTCAGGTTGCAAAGATGGAGAGGCCGCTGGCCAAGATACAGGGCGAGATGCGACGATTACAATCGACGATTAAATCCTTAGCTCGATTCCACAGAGAGGCTGGATCAAAATATAGTATAACCCTCGCCAACATAGGGATGAAGGAAGATCATAGACTCATGATGTCTATTATGTATTTGTACTGGGGCATATGATATAGAAAACAATCGGTGTGTGTGTGTGTCTATATGTGTGTGTGAGAGAGAGAGAGAGACATTGATTTTATATTGTTCTAGACATGCGTATCTTGATGTGATGTCCAGTAGATATAGCATTGTAGCATGATTTTATGTCGTCGTCTCGCATGTTTCAGTCCTTTATAACAAATGAGAGCATGCATATCAAAAAAATACAAGACAAAGCATAAAATGACATCTAGAGCAAGTAGATAGAAAAATCTAACAAACAAAAGATGTGCAATAATGACAAAGGCTGTAAAAGAGATCAAATGTAAGTATGTAAAAGAGAAATATAAGTCAAACAGAAGATGTGTAAAATAAAAGATAAAATGTAAGTAGATAAAACAAATATAACAAAAAAAGAGATGTATAATAAATGTAATATAAGAGATTGTAAAACATCAAATGTGAATAGAATGAAATCAGATCAAGGACATGTAGAACAAATATAAAATGGTTGTAAGACATTAAACATAAGTAGATAAAAATAATTTAGGACAAAATTAATGTGTAAAAATGGAATGGTCAGAAAACATCAAATCTAAGCAGATAAAGTAAATCTAGGACAAATTTGGAAAAGTGGAAGCAAAGAAATGAGTTAAAACCAGGCCAATGCTTAAGTAAATTGAAATTTCCTACAAGATTGCCACTACAAGTAGCTGGTTGTTCTAAGCAGAGCAGAAGTAGAGTACATGATCCTAGATCCACTTAGTTAAACACAACACACTTGTACATAAATACACATGCACTGTTACGATATTACATATTGAAGATTTCATAAGCTGATAAAAAGTTCAATACAAATTTCAATATATTTCAGAATGCAGTAAACATAAATTTGGTATTAAATTGGGCATAATCAAAGAGGCCTAAGATACTTCAGAGAATTAACATACCTGGGCAGTATGCTGAGACATCGTTGATCCATGTCCAACAGGTGCAGATGGTAATTCCAAACCAGATTCAATCTCATGTGCTTTCTCTGGTTGCAAATATGCAGGCATTTGATCGACATGAATTGTAGATACCATGTCCTCTTCCAAAGCAGTTAGCTCTGTCCCAATAGTAACAACACAGGATAACTAGATTGTATAGCCAGTGAAAAGCATTGCTATTCTTACGATTGCAGCCCTCTTAGAACAATCAAATATAAAAAAGTATTCGGTATATGCTACATCATCATAGGAAAAAACAATAAGAAACATCAATGTCTTACCTCCCATTAGCCCTTCTTCATCCAAATGATCAGGCACTGAGTAATTTTCACCCAAAGAATCCTGGATCTCAGAACTGTAACCAGCTATATCCAGCATCTCATCTTGCATTTTCTGTTAAAAGGAGTAACCAGAAGGCTATCAGATCCTTCTGAAAGAAAACAGTGCTGCTTTCAGATTTTAAATGTTGATGAGAGAATGCCTCATCAGTTTCTTTAATAAGTTATAAAGCCCTTGGTAGGATTCCTATTTATGTGATATGATAGAAACCTCAAATTAAGCTTCATATTGTATGTGAAATAACATTGTTCTTTATTACAAGGAATATTTATATTGAAAATCATATAGTAGATATCTGAAAATGAGAACCAGATCAACTCTAGTATAGATTACAGGTTTCTTAGTGAAGATTCTAAAGCAGCATATTTTGCAATCTTCTAATCTGTTGAATGAAAATGCATACAATTCAATGAAACATTATGGGTCAAACTATAATTTTTGTACAGAAAAACAAACAATTACATGCAATATAAGCACAGCCAGAAATTGGAAGGTTATGTCCTAATCCCCGTAATTAGTACTGTCATAGATGCCTTAGAGAAAATACATACATCAATATCATCTATCTTCAATGTCTGCAAAGTTCCAGCAAGCTCCTTATTTGAGACAGTCATTGCCACCATCTGCAACAGGCATAGATATAGAGATCTTGACGTTCTTATTTTTTTACAAATAGAAAGTACTTGCAATCACCTATACACCCGCAAAAAAAATCCATTTGGAATGTAAACAAACCTAGCTACGAGAACGTCAGAAACAACAATCAAGTGCAGAAGCAACATATATACACTCAGCAATTTCATTGGTATTAATTTATTATAATTAATAATATGGTACCATAGTACTAATGGTTCATTTTAATAAAAGTGTGGCCTAATGTCAGGAAGACTTCAATGTGTCCTCACTAGGTACAGGAGTTTCTTCTCGTAGCTTAATATGTCAATAAACATAAATATAATACATACTTTGCATACATATATCATCGAATAATGGAAAGCACTCTCTTGTACATTATTTATGCCCCACCAATAACCTAACAAGGTATTAAAGCCAAAATATGGGAAACAATAATCCAAAATACTGAACCTGAAAGAAGGATATTGTCAATCAATTATATCTTATCATCTGGCTGAAGATGTGAGGACTATTTTTCAAAATTTAAGATTTAAAGGAAACAATGCGAGGAAGAATGGCATAAAAAAGACAGAAATGTTAAAAGGAGACGAGAAAAAATTAAAACAACATTAAAAAATCAGAGATAAGATGTTTGTGACAAATGGCATATATCTATAGGTTGTATACATTCTTAGTTTGCATTCAAAATGAGGTACATAGAATAAAAGTAAGATTTGTATAAGACAGTCTATGATTATAGAAAGAATAGTTTCCAAAAAAATATTGGTGTAGATTATGATTACAAGAGGGGTTAGTTCATTGTTATTTCATTCAAAACAACAAATTGACAAACATGACACCTCAAGCATAATCTCTCAGATTGGGCAAGGTCTAGGAGAATATAAACAACTAGAAAGACATAAACGCACAAGTTATACCTTTCCCATGGATTCGTTCTCCAAACCTGATTCAAATTTGTTTGTGTCTGGATTGTAGAGCTAGGAGTCTATATCAATGTGGCTTATTCATTTCGACAGCATCTCCCCTTGTCTATGAGTGGTTTGATTGACGAGTGGGAGGAATGTTGAAGTTTTTAAATAGATTTCTGCAGAGTTTCTTTGCACAAAAAAAAGCTTGCTATGCCTAGATGGGTCATCCTCTATTTACAGCTTGATTTGATCGATTGTACCCATTGGATGTTAATCCAGACAAGTGGCTAAAATGCAATTCAATTTGAGTAATTAAGGCAATAAATATTTTGGAAAGAGGTTGCATTAATGGGACATGGCTTTCAAATTCTGATATTTGCTTGTATTTATGATAATGCTTGACAACTTTCTGTGTAATGTTACGATGATATCACAATTCAGATATTTGTTGAATATTTGAATATTGCATAATTACAAATTAGCCAATTTCAATGGATTTCTGCTTGATCATTTGATTTGATTTGATAGGATGATTAATCCAAATTAGCCTCTATATGATTTATGCAATATCAAAATTTGGCTGTTTGTTCCAATTAATTGTTGTAGAACATCGCTTATAAAACAACAATTTTGATCAGAGTGAATTGGACAAAGATGATAGTTGGTTACGGTGTATTGCCCCAATCCAGGATGCCCTAATATGTTTTAGAATACACACATCAAGTGTGCGGGCAAATTTGGGTGTTTCAGTGATTTGTGTATTATTGCAAGAAATTGATTTTGATTGCAATTTCCACATAAAAGTAATGAGAATTGAATGCCTATATTTTCGGCTTGTTGAAAGGCATTGCAAGGCACTAGACAAAGCAACAACTTTTCAAAGAATAAGAATAAGTTGTTAATATGATTTAATAAAGATTGAAGACTGATGTGTTCACATTTTTGTTAAATTTCGTTCAATTTACTGAAAATGAGTTCACATTGCTGCCTCAAACGTTATTTACTCCACCCAGCATGGGCCCTCGAGGGACAAGTTGAAAAAGAAATTTCACAGACACTCCACGGCCAAAGAGGCCAAGAAACGGAGTAATTAGAAGAAAACAGGAAGAAAAATGGACCAAGGAGCCAAAAACAAGCCTCCAAGGAAGAAGAATGGAGCAATGGAAGGCTAGTGGGGTAAAAATTTGAATTTGGAGCTATATATTTACCCCTAGGGGGCTGAAAATGGTTCATTTGCACCCGTCCCTATTGAGAATTTGCTCTAGATTTGGACATGAGACCCTTGAGCGAAATGGCACACATTCCATGACAGGGACACCTTGGTGAGCGAGTCTAGGAGTACCAATGAGCAGCAAGGAACAAACCATCAGTAAGTACCTGCCTTTTTGAATATTTGAGCATTTAATATGCACAAAAAGTAGGAAGTTGAGCAATATCGCCACTGTGGAAACGGTGATATCACACCCGCAAATGGCAATATCAACAATAAAATGGCGATAATGCCACTAGAAAGAGCGGAATGGTGATAAATTTGACAATATTACCGAAAAATGTAGGAAACACCGAAACGACGAGAATGCCTATTCAGAGAGGAAATGTCGGAACAGCAAGAATGTGGTAAAAACAACAAGATCACCCTGTCAAGCAACGGTGTCGTCCTGCCAAAGAGCGAGATCTCTAAAAATGCCAAGGAGGCTAGAAACGGTGATAAAGCCCCATGAAATGGCAAAATTATCATCAAAAACAACGATATCGCCCTATTGAATGGCAATATCGTGAAAAAATTTTGAAAGGTTGAAAACGGCAATAGCACCTTATGAAACAGCAGGATCACCCTAGTAAACAGTTGGATAGCCAAAATGGTAGAAAATGCCCAAGTGGCAAAATAAACTGCAATTATAAATAGTTGATCTAATACGAATGATGAATGTGCGCTTTAGATAGGCAGAATGGTTGTTTGATATGAGTTTGTTGAAATGTCCCTTTCCAGCCAAATTTATAAATTCTGGAATTTACTGTGATTCCTCACCAAATTGGATATAATTTAAATACTAAAATACTGCATGCAACATTTAATTCTGAAAACCAAATTGTATTCTTTATTTTAATAGTAGATTACACATAAAATAACACTGAAAAACAATGTCAATTTACTGCTAAATGTATCACAGCCAAACCCTAATGTGCCGAAACAATAATTTGGGATGATAAGAAACCCTTACAATTGAATTATAACTTGCACAATCGTTGTACAGCAGCAAGGAGTGCAGTTGTACAGTTACAAGCAAAGAATGGTAGCCGACAAGGTGAGGCACTCCCTCCCAAGGGAGCAATTTGTTTGCACCAACCAAAAACAATCCCTCACAACCCCAACACAATTGTCCCATGGCAATGATCTACCTCCCACATGGTGCAACGGTCTTTCTTAGGGCATGACAACCCCTAAACAGCAATAAACCATGCTTTGTGGTCCAATAAATCCACACCAAAATTTTGGAAATTGATATTCACTTCCAACCAACTAAAATCAAAAAACGACTTGATTTGTCTACATAAGTGAGATCTCTAGATGGAATCACCTCAATGGGTAAGAGGGTTTTCGTCCTCTACACCTGTGCATCGGAGGGTCTTCGTCCTTAGATGAAAAAGTTGAACATAGAAACTCCAACCTAAAAATAGGGTTTTAATTTCAAAGATGAATAATGAATAATAACTTTTGAGCACAGCTCTTCTTTTTATAATTTCACTTTTTATTCCAAAAACCTTTAAAACATTTTAAAACACTTTTAATAAAATATTAACTTTTTGTAAATATTGTTTTTTGGCCCACTTAGTAAATATCACTTTTGGCCCCCTTTATAATAAGAATAATATGTCATTTTTCATGTTTTAAAATATTTATATTAAATATTTCGATAAGGTGACATGACATTTGCTATCAATGTGTCTAGATAGATCATTTTGATGTAGCACGCTGATATGTTTGTGATTAGCAAGAGCAAGTTTTTGTGTTGATCAACCGTGAGTGACGCTTGCACATGCTACAACCTGAACTATGGACAGAGGAGACATTGGCATTCCTTGAGGTAGTCCAATTGAGGCATAGCGCACATATGCCAATGATTCGAGCGAATAGAACTTTCTTGTCAGCCCTGGCACTCAAAGACTAGTACGTTTCACCTACCTACTGGAGAGGCGATTATGACTTTGGAGGACATGTGGCATATCCTCCACATTCCTATTTGAGGGTATACGATCCACTAGATGCAGCAGGGTCGAATTGTTGTGATGGAGGACTAGATTGGCATCATTGATGTCACCACCATGGTTGAAGTAGTAGACATTGATGCCCTGTAGGACCTAGCCTTCCCAGCAAATGGAGCACAGCCACTGATTGATCAGGGGGTAGTGATTTCAATGGCCATTGTCAACAACATAATGTTGACTTAAAAGAGCGGCCGATATTTTCACACTGGCCTAGCCTGATAGGTGTAATCTGGGATATGATGGACTCAACCACATGTTTTGCCTGGGGCCTGGTAGTATTGGCCCAGTTGTAAAAAGATCTTCACATGATGGCGTATCAATGGGGGAGGAGTATTGGACCCTGCACATTGCTCCATATCTGGGCCTAAGAGCACATTGCTATAAAACGACCAATGGATGACCATCGAAATTTGCAACCGGAGAATCGACTATTATACAGCTGGCATGTGGCAAGAGGGAGCCGACAGGACCACTGGGGAGCATATGGTATTATAGACAAGCCATCAACGAGATGGTGGACAAAGATTTCATTTGGCGACCCTGTATGCACAATCATTTTGGTTGGTGCGAGGATGTCATTATGACCCAATACATGACCACCCCATGTTATATTACAGGGCATCACGATGTTACAGTTGAGCGATATAGGCCTAATCATGTGCAATGGCAGTTTGGAGGGCAATAGGACATGACTGATGGGCCTCACTATTTTGCCCATGTGACACGAGAGAATAATGAGTGGGGACCTCCCATTCCACAAACAACAACGATAGGTAGTTTTGTGACAATTCAACCAGTGGCCTGCAGATATGAGGGAGGAGTGGCAAACACATGAGTCACTGGGACCTATGTAGCGTGGTGGGCACTATTTAGGCCAATACCGCTGACCAAACCTAGGCCTCCAAGGGGTTTGCAGTTAATATTGTGCTAGAGATGGCAGAGATAGGGGAGATCAATGCCTTGACAGGTACAGGGGCAGGGAGAGAGGCCAGCTCAAGCGACTATTCATAAACAAGTACCATTGCACCAAGTGCCCTTGCAGCAAGTGTTGTTACAACAGGTTGTGTCTATGGGTATAGATTCTGGCTTAAAGAGCACTTGGAGCAATAGTAGTGGCAGTAGTGATAGCAGTGGTAGTGGTAGCAACAACAATAGTAGTGGGGGATCCTTAGAGTAGGTTGTGGATATGGGAGAGGGCCCCAGTCCATACACAAAGGAGGGGTAGACAGATGCTCAAGATACACAAGTGACCCTTGCTATCATAGGAGGGTCAGAACAGACATTAGGCCAAGCAGGGCCATCTCAATCAAGGATTTCAGATGAAGCTCATTCGTCTATAGATATACTGGAGAGGGAGATCATTGCTAGGGTGACAAAGATATCTGGATTGGAGGGGGATGTGGTGGACCTACGGAGGTAGTTGGCAGCAACCCAGCGTGAGACGGCCAAGTTATAGGGCCTGAATGGAGAGAGACATGGAGATTGCTACTCTGAGGATGAGGTGGCCCAGATGACCACCATACAAGGGCAACTGACTATGAGAGATGTAGAGCTAGCCACGACTATTAGTGAGAGATGCAACTCAGATAGAGAGAGATCGAGCTCAGGGAGATGCACATAGGCATCAAGCAATCATACACAGGGTCCGCGAGAAGCGAGATAAAAGCAAGACAACTGGTGGCCGAGCAAGATTGTCCAAGACTTTGGCAGATATGGCCCAAGCCAAGGATGATGTGATATGGGCCAATGATGAGGTTGGCTATTATCGGAGCCTATATGAAATGGCAATACCAACAAGGGCCAGGGCACAAAGCTTTAGAGAGCATACCCAGAGTCAAAGATCTAGCCACACCTCTATGTCACGGCACACTTAAGCAATAGAGAGGTCAGTGGCACATCGTTTCCCACAACAGAGAGTTTATGGGGCCACCACAACAGCCACCACCAACACTGGGCATAGGACAAAGCTTTGATTAGAATACTAGAGATGATCAAAGTCGGGGCTGATGTTTTGATTGTAGCTCTGCATTTTGTATTTTTGTGATGTATATGTATATCTCAATGTATGGACATTGATTTTGAGATATATACAACTATTCATTTTTTATCATAACATGTATATGAACTATGATATTCTTTTGACATATATGATGCTGATTTTGATTCATGGATGGCACATGTTGTAGAGTAGATCTTTGATATTGATGTGGGTGTATATTGGTTTGCCATGATTCTGTTAGCTTTTAATTGCCATGATGATGATGTGCTTGATCTAGATATCAAATGTGATTGATGTTGAGATTGTTCTTATCATTTGATCATGATGTGAAAATGTTTATGACTAGTTGTATATGCTGATTTGGAGATGCACTTCGTGATTAACATAGATGTAGTCATGTTGTTTAGTTTGTTTTGATTGCTTTGGTGATGAAAAATGTAATGATGTGTCTGATTTGGTTTTGGCATATGAGCACATGTTAACCATCTCATGAGAGGATCATTTCTCTGTGTGACATAGATATATAAGTCTCCCAATCACTTGATTGTTAATTTTGCAAATAACAGTATACATCATAGTTAGAAAAGGAATCATGATAACATTGTTTCGTCACTTGCCTAAGGACTAGTTTAGATGTAAATACTAACAACTTAATATCAATGTATGAAAAATCCAGACCTAAGTGTAAAAGCATAATGCACTAAACAAAGACAGCCTAGCAAAGAAATAGATACAAATGTTAACAACTTGAGATCCAATTATGGATAGTCAAGACCTAAGCCAAAAACATAATGCACTAAACAAAATTAAATTAAATAAATGCAATTCGATTATAAATAAATAAATAAACAAACAAGCAAACAAACAATCTTTAAAAGACAAAGAAATAAATAAACAAGTGATCAATGTTAATGTGAATGTGTAAATAAGACGTTACTCTTTGTTATCTGCCCCCAAGTCTAAGGAGTGCCAGATAGTATAGCGTAACAAATTAGAAAAGGGGGAATAAAAGAATAAGGAAGGGATAATTGAGCTGACTTCAAATGCTTTGTGCAACTAAATGTTGTCTACTTAATTCGTGTGGACTGTCAAGTCAAATGTAGTTATCCTTAGAATCAGGAAAGAAGAAAGGTGACGACAAAGATTAGGGTGAAGTTGATTGAAGAGGAAAATAGGAGTGACTTGCAAAATGACAAGAGTGTAAGAGAAGAACTTGCACAATGGCGAGAACGTAGAGTAGTTGGCTTGCAAAATGGCAAGAGCATAAATGAGAATAAAGGAAAAAATGGAAATGGAGATGATAGTGGTCGAGCTATCATGGGCTACTCCATGTAGCCAAGCATTTCCTACATAGTCCGTGTGGACCTCAGGCCGATGTAGTTTTCTCAAGAATGGGAGTGTAATGAAAAAATGACAATGCTAATTAGAATTCCTTTTCTTTGGATTGCCTCAAAGATGGAAATTTGATGGCACACTACATTTTGGTAATAAAATATTCACACACTTATATACATAATTAGATCATGTGGGACCACACCCAAATATACATCGCTCTATGTAATTACACAAAATAACAATTAGCAACTTTGATTGTGTTGTCTTGCTACTATTACATAACTTGTATTTGTTATAAGATGATACAAACCCAATAAGTTTTTTTTTAATTTTATAGTGAGAGATGGAATTATTTTGAAGTAAAAAAATGATTGGTACAAGCACTGACTATGTTGCATATTTATATGGAAGTTGATTAATTTTATAGTTGATAGTTAGAATTATTTGTATATCTACAAACTAAGACGACTATAGAATAAAAGGCTTCCACCCATGAAGACGATCAAATGCAAAGGGAGGATTATCCACGTCATACATAAACAATACCACCTAGAGCAGGACCAAGGGGTAAATTCCCTGGTGAACAGAATGACAAACCGTACAAATATTTTGTGGCTTTATATCTCTTTTGAAAAGGATGAGGCATTTTCTGAATGATTTGATCATTAGAGTTTTTGAACTTTCAATGTTTTGAGAATTTTGGAATAAGAAATACAAGAATGCTCTGTAAAAAGGATACACAAAGGGATTACGAACAAATGTACAAAGTACCATCTAACAAAGGAAAAACAACCTTGGGTAGTGGCTCAACAATAGGTAAACCGGTTGTAACGGTACCAACTCGCAAAACAGCAAGGGTGTGGGCTTTATAATAACTCGCAAAAATGACGACAGTGTGGAGTACGAAAGGACTACCATTCCACAGCAAACCGAGGCGCAAAAGAACTATCCTTCAACAGCGAATTAGGATGCAAATGAAATAGGATGGAATGGGGAACAAGATCATCAAGAAGCAAAAATAAGTCATTTCAGGGATTACCATGTAGGGAAACCATGCCAAAGCATTTTGATGTTTTGAAATTTTGTCTACAAAGATATGCTGATGATGATCACATCTGAACTGTTTGTTGAACTTTCTACTAAATTTGCCTGTAGTATAGGTAGGTCGTAACAAAGAATCAAGTCAGTAAGAGGAAATGGGAGAAAGACAACTTGACTCAAGAATGGAAAATAAAAGGATATGAAAAAGGAAACATGAAGGGAATGCCCCTAAGCAAGGGCCCTTATAGAAAATGTTTCAACCAAGTCAAGCGTGAAAATGCTTGAAATGCATAGTGTGCATGGGCTTATCGAGCTCATATCCTTCTGGTGTACCCAAACCTGTATGCCCCAAAGCCATAATTTACAGTGACAATGAAAGAACCCAACCAATTGGCCCCAAATTTACCTTTCTTCTCTCATTCTGCATTGGTGTTTTTCTAGTTCTCCTTCAATACAAGATCGCCTACTTCGAATTCTCTTGGAACGATGCACTTGTTATAACTACGTCATACCCGATTCTGATATACTTTGAAATGACTCGATGCAGCTAGTCATTTCTCACCCAAGAGTTCCAGTTCTTGCAACCTGGCCACTCTATCCTCTTCATCATCAATGATACCTTGTAATGAAATGAGTAGAGAGGGAAACTCAATCTCAATTTGAAAAATAGCTTATGAGCCAAAAACTGAGTAGGGTACTTCCCCTGTAGGTGTGCGGACATTGGTACAGTAGGCCCATAAAGCAAGAAATAATTGCAAGTGCCAATCTCGGTCAACGTTTTTGACAATTTTCTTAAGGATTTTGATAATGATTTTATTAAATGCCTCAACTTGGCCATTACCTTGCGTAATGTCCCCTTTAAAGAATATTTTCTGAATTCTAAAATTTACTGCAAACCCGAGATGAAAATTAGATTGTTGATTTTTCCAACAGCAAACCCTAGCTGAAATCAACCCTTCAAAAATAGCCTAAAATAGGGTAAACCCAACACACCAATTGGAGTTTCCAAAAAGCAAGTTTTTTCCTTCCAAAATAGGTATTTTCCTTCCAACCCTAGGCGTTCTAATCTGAAATATTTATTGACATTTATGATTGATCTATCATACAACAAACACTTCACGAAATCTTCATAAAATTACACAAAAATGACTAAATAATTATGCATAATTTATTATGAATTTTTGAATATATTTGAGGTCTAAATATCCTCCAAAACCCTTAAAAAAATCAAAATTAATTCAAAAATAATAGTAGAAAATTACTGAATAATATTTAGGCTTGGAATAGCCCATCAACATCTCATAAACAACTAGCAAACAATTTGTCCTTGCTAGAATTGAACATTTCCAGCCCTAGATCCAAACACACCCCTAAAAATAGGGGTTTCAACTTGAAAATCTAATTTGGGTCTCCAAACCCTAGTCACCACCCTCCTAGAACAATTTGCCAACCTTCCAAACTATTCACCCCACCTAGAAACCCTTCTTTTTTGTCTTTTCTGAATTTTGATGATCAATGGCAGCTCCAAAATGAATTTTCCCCATGGAAGAATGAAGTTTTGCGTCTCCAATCACTTTACTTGAAGGTTTTCATCTTCAAGTCAACAAGCTCAAGCTTTTTCGAGCTCAAAACTTGTAAATTCAAATTATGATCCAAGATGCCCTTCAACAAGAACCCTCAAATGCTTTTATACTTCTCCCCAAGTGAAGTGCCCAATATGGAGGGAAATACCTTTGTTGATTTTTTTTCAAAATATAAAAAGAATACTTCTTATAATTCACTTAAGTGGATTAATACTCGTGACCCTTAAAAAGGCCCCAACTTTAGTGAAATTATAACAATAAAGTGTTTTTACATGCATTCTTTATAAAACCAAATGTTTCCATTCTTTTTCTCTTTTACCTTTTTGGCTTATATTGCTTCTTCTTCTTCTCTCTTCTTTCTTCTCTTGTTGTCTTCGGATGACCCTTTTGGGTCTTCCTACTGGATCTTTTGGCTTTGTACTGTACAATCCCATTGACCTAATTTTGTGGTCATTTGTTGGACATTAATATAATTATTTTATCTTATCTTTACCCTTAGCCCTTGGGAAACTAGGCAAGGCTAAAGGTCTTCAATAGTGTCATGTCCAAAAGGGGGGCATGACACCTTGAGGGTAATAGGGAGTTGACCATCTATGTTTAATATGGAACATTGTTCATAGGATTTTCATGTCTTTGTTCTTGAAAGACTTGCCATTATTAGATATAATGGGAGAGGGAATGCCAAAGTGCAGATGAGGTGGTTCAAGATGAATTTAGAAATCTACTTGTCAATTACATAAGTGAGAGCAATTGCTTCAACCCACTTAGTGAAATACTCGATAGTAGTTAGGATGTGCTTGTATTCATCTAAAGAAGTGGGGTTTATTTTACCAATGTGATCGAATCCCCAAGTAGAAAATGGCCACAAAAAAGTGAGAGGTTGAAGCACTTGTGAAGGGTCATGAATTAAATCACATGCTTTTGGCCACAAGCACATAAGAGGAAATTGAAAGTTATGCATGTTTTGAATAGTAAATTGTGGATCAAGTATGTCAAGCTTGTTCATTGTAATTTGAAGACGAAAACCTTCAAGTGTACGAGGGTTTGGGATGAAAACCTCCATTCTTTCATTGTGGGCAGCTCTATTTAAGGGCTATAATTGTGCTTCAAATTTGCATGGTTGCATGCAATTGGTCTTACAAAGGTGTTTTGGAACACCACCTTCATTCAGGGATTGAGCGAACTCCTTAAAAAGCTGAAAAAACACAAATTCCAGGTCAAGTAAGGTAGGCGAATAACCTATAGCAGCAAGGAGGCTCCCTAGGCTTGGTGACTTCCCTTGAGGGCTGGAAAAGTGCCTTAAGGCATGCTTGAGCTTGCTATGGTGGTGGAAAACAGGTCAAAAGTTGATAATAATATTTCTAATATTATTATTATATTTTTCTAATAATTTTGCATGCTGAATGTAGGCAATTTGAGGGCTGGTCACAAAGAAAATAATTCATAATTATTAATATTATTTTTCCTAGGGCAGCGATTTACCTAGGAGAGTTTTTAGGAAGCTTTTGGGCTCTAAACATGGAAGGAATAAACGTATATTTTCTGATTTATATTCTGAAGATTATTATCTTAATTTTTCAATGTTGGCGACTTAATTGGGAGACTTGGAGGGCTTGTTGAAGGGCAAGTTGAAGGATTTAATATTCAGGTTTAATTCTATATATTTTTCCAAATGTGGGGACTTCATTGGAAGGGTTAATTTGACAATTTGCAGCCCTAATGTGTTCATTGGCGGTCATAATATTTGCGTTTTTGCAAGAGTTTCAAGGTAGATTAAAAGGAGAAAACGCAGTTGTGCCGGCATTTGAAAATCAAAATTATTGCAAGGCTAAATTTCAGCCTCATCGCCATTTCCACCTTGCCACAAAAGAAGTATTTTATTTCAGTTTTATATTCAGCAATTTCGAGGTTATATTGGAGTGTGTGTTGCTTGAAATTTGGTCATTCTTTCCAACTAGGTTTTGCTGGTTTTTGGGTTCAACTTTCAGAGTGTTTCAGTTTTACATAAGGGTTTGTTGGAAAACACATGTTTTTGTTTATTTGTCCCATTTGAAGACATTACACTTAGGAATGAGATCCCCATATGGCGTAATGAATAATATACCTATGTAATGTCCCACTTTTCGAACTAGTCTTGGGACGAGACCCTTAGCCTTTTCGTTCCCAAAGGCTAAGGAATTTAGAAACAAAAATGGGAACATTTGTGAGTTTCAAGGGCATTTTATGATAAAGCACTTTATTATCTAATTTTTGGGTCCTTTTTAAAGGTCATGGTCACTTAAGGCTTAAAATGTTTTTATAAGGAAGCTTTTTATAATATCTTATTTTTAGGAAAAGGTAAACTCTCCCTCCTTATTTTGCGCACCACACTTAGAGAAGAAATATAAAAGGAAAGGACAGGCTCATTTGAAAATGTTATGTTTTTTTGGATATTGTTTTTTAAAAGTATAAGTACAAAAAGCTTGACTTGTGCCTTGAGGACGAAAACCCTTCAAGGTAGCTAGAACAAGGACGGAAACTCTTGATTTCAGACTTGGTCAACTTCACAAGGAGGTTGAATTGCACTTCATTGGCAAAAGAAAGGTGTTTTCAACACTGATTTCGTATTTGCAGGTGGACGAACTACATTGAGGGCTTGGTGAGTGGCCAAGAGATCTAAATTAGGGAAGCGAACCCTCCCAAGGTGTTGCAATTTGTTTGCTACGGCAGCGAACCACCCTTCCATCCTTGGCGACTTGGTTTGGCGAGCTTTGGAGCATTTGATAGAGTTGGGTTTTAGCCCTAAAAACAGTAGCATATTATCCAAAGGTGGCGATCCCCTTTGGGGACTAATTTATCATTGTTGAAATGCCATTTGAGGCCAACTTTGTTGATAGTACATTTTGATAATTTTCTTATAATCTTGATATAATTTCCAGCTAAATTGTTGAGGGAAACCAGCTGGTAATAAGGTATTTATTTTGAGTATAACATTGACGATTTGGTGATCTTTGATTGGGCAAATAATAATGCTATGTGAGGCTCTAAATTCCGATTTATAGTAGACATCTTGGCCGTGTTTATTTTGGAATTGTTCATGGATATTTGAAGGCAAACTGAAGTTTATATCAGCTGGGGCCTAATTATTAATTTTCCCAACTTGATGCCTAGGGCTTGTTAAGCGATTGGCCTATTCAAGGGCTCATTTCCCACTTAATAAATTGACAACTTGTTTCCAAGGGATTTGCAATATTTTGTGTCCTTGGGAGCATTTTCTACAGTTAGGGTTTGTTGGTTTAAATTCAAAATTTCCAAATTTATTTTCAAATTTGGCAGGGTTTGTTGCAAAAATTTAGTTTTGCACATTTGTCCCAATTTGGGGACATTACAACCTACCCTGGAACCAAGGGTTGTGAAGGAACCATCAAAATTTAGCTTCCATTGACGCAATTCCTCAAGAGTGAAGATAGATTCATTGGTGAAATGCATGTGTAGTGGATAGGTATCTGACAAAGATGTCTCGGCGAGTTGATCTACAAGCACTTGCCCTTTGACGGCCTTCTAATTAGTGTATTCAATGTCGAATTCACCAAGGAGCATAATCCACCTCGCCATGCGACCTTTCAGTGTTGCTTTAAAAGGAAGATATTTGAGGGAATGAACCCTTGCAATAATAATAGCCTTGTTCAACATATAGTCAAGCAATTTATGTGATGCGAAGACCAATGCTAAACATGCCTTTTCAATAGATGTATAGTTATAATCATAAGCAACCAGTGTCCTACTCAGATAGTACATTGTGCAATTATTCCTTTGGTTGTCATGTTGGGCCAAGAGTGCCTCCAAGGCATGTTTAGTCGCTGAGATATAGAGTAAGAGGGCTTTTTCTAGTGTTGGCAAGACCAACACTGGTGGGTTTGCCAAATAGGTTTTTAAGTGCTCAAATGTCTCTTGACAATTGGCATCCCATTGAAAAGTGGTTCCCTTCTTCAAAAGATGAGTGAAAGGAAGGCAACAATCAGTGAGCTATGAAATAAAGCGGCTAATAGATTGGATCTTGCCCTACAAACTGCGGAACTATTTCAAATTAGAAGGGGGAAGCATTTTTGTGATGGCCTTCACTTTGGTTGGATCGACTTCAATTCCACATGGGTAAACAATGAAGCCTAGCAATTTTCCAGATGTGACTCCAAATACATATTTCTTTGAGTTGAGGCGCACCTTATATTCACAAAGTCTCTCGAGGATTCTCCAGAAAACTTCAACATGTGTGGCCCATGTTCTTGACTTTCCTAGGATGTCATCGACATAGTATTCAACAATGTCATACATCATGTCATGGAAAATGATAGTCATGGCACATTGATATGTGGCACCAGCATTCTTCAAGCCAAATGGCATGACTTGATAACAAAATGTTCTCCACGAAGTGATAAACATTTTTGTGTTAATCCTCTAATGCAATTTTGATTTGGTTGTACCCTGAAAAACCATCCATGAGGGATAGCACTTCATAGTCTATTGTTGAATCTACAATGATGTCAATGTTGGGTAATGGAAAATCGTCTTTCGGACGTGCTTTGTTGATATCCCTGAAATTAGTGCATAAACGAATGCCTTTTCATTTTTTATTGACTAGAACAATATTGAATATTCATTCTGAGTAATCAATCGAGTGAATGAACCCTGCCCCCAACCATTTTTCCATCTTTTTTTTACTAGGATAGCAATCTGCGGATGCATCTTGCGCAATTTTTGATTAATAGTTTTGGCATCTAGGTGCACAACAAGATGGTGTATAACCAGAGATGGATCCAACCTAGGCATATCCACATAAGACCATGCGAATATGTCAATAAACTAGCACAAAATGGCAATGATGAAGTCACGTTTCTCAGCAATGAGGGACACACCAAGTTTAACCATTTTTGAATCATTTGTTGTGCCAATATTGGCCTACGTGGTGTCTTCCAATAAGAGTGTAGAATTGTCTTCTAAGAAACTAGGTACAAAGGGAAATTGATTTTCATCTGAACTATTGCAGCCCCATACACATCCATAAATCAGCCTCAATGTACCCGTGTGATGGATTTCCTTTGAATCTGAAAGCTCTAGTGTAATCCCTGAATAGAATTGCCAAATGAGTTTGAAGGTTTTCATCCCCAAGCCTGTGCACATGAGGGTTTTCATCCTCTATGTAAAATAATGAAGTTGTTGCCTCAAATTTGCAAAACAAGGGTTTTCTAAAAGTGTTCAAATGAATGAATGATTTTCCATTTCTTTTCATTGAACACTTTTAATAATTACCTTTTCACTCAAAAACCCGAAGTGTTTTAAAAAACTTTTAATTATAATTACTTTTTGGCCCATTTAATTAGTCATTACTTTATGACCCACTTTAATAATAATGATTGTCATTTTTCCATGTTATTAAATAAAAGTATTTTAGGACAACTTAAAACATTAATATTATTTATATTTTCTTTATTTGAAAAAGGGGACATGACAATCCGCCTGTCCCAAAGATTGCTTGTCCCCAAGCAATCTCGGAACCAATCTGCAAATCCCAAGGTCCCAAACCAATCTTTCTATTTCTTCCAATCTTCTTTGTGAGGTAGTTAGCTTTTGTTGCGTTTTTATGCTATAATTAGAAAATTTTGCACTAGATGAAGCTCCTTCAACAACCTCAACGAGTGCATCCTGAATAGTTGAATCATGAATCAACTGGGATCTATAAAAAATACTACCATCTGTGATACCCTCCATTATGTTCGTTGACTAAGGCTGAGCCTGTGTTAGTGATCCATTCAAGCACTACTTCTTTCCGAATTACAAGCACACCAATTGTGCATAATAAAAACAAGGGGGATGAGCTCCAGCTGCAAGGTACATATGCATACCCAGTTGTAGCATGCGAGTTACCAAACTTCCGTGCATTGCAATTTCTACCTTTAACCTTCTCAATGCAAATTTTGAAACTATTTGAGAGTCTACATTAACCAAGTCTGAAATACCAAAACCTCAAGTTCTAATGGATCCATCAATACTATGGCCAGCTATACCTCCCACAATTTGGTGCAAATCGAAATGTGTATAGGCTGAAAACAAGTTACAACAGCCACAACCCACGTGGAATTTCACCCAAATCAGAACTATGATGTTTGAATTGTCCATTCCCTTCAACTGAAACCTACCATTCACATCATCCAATAATAAAACCTCCTTAAAATGTGCAAATTTGCAGCTGTACATGACTGATAACAACTGTTCCTGCACCCTGACAATGAAATAAAAGGAGCTAAATTGATACTCCTTTGCAAAAATCAAAGGTGTGAACAATGTAAGAGCTGAAAATGTTTTATCAGCAACAATGGTACTGAAATCAGTAACTCTACCCTTCATAGATCTCAAAGTATTACCTAGATCCCACACCATTATGCACAAAAAATTTTGAACTTGAATCAAAGAATCTATATGCCCTATGTTGCAAGTTGTATGCTTGACCCTATCACCATTTTTAGAAGGCTTTCCATGATAACAAGAATCTTGTAATGGAATAGTATGAAGCAACAAATCTGAAATATAACCATCCTTTTCATACCTTGGTTTGTAATCAAAGTATTCACCTTCCTTTGCCGAATTATAATTTGTTAAAATATCCTCAACACTTCCATCCTTATGACTCAAAATCTCTAAGTTAGGATCAACATTCTCCTCAATTTGAGCACTTTTCAAACTTAGGGTTAGATCTTCGACATCTACTTCATATAAGGTATTAATGTACTATTTACCGAGGGTGGTGACTTTTACCATTTGTACTTCTTGGAAAGGAATTGTTGTAGCATCATATAAAGGATTTAGGTATACTGTCTTGAAAGTGGTAACCTTTACCTATGCATCCTTTCTCACATAAAATTTCATACCTTCCACCTGCATGGTGGATTCCTCCAAGGTTTGCTTTCTTCCAATTTCTTGAAACTCTGATTTTTCTTCTTTCCCATGCTCTTGCCTCACAATTTCTTCCTCTTGGGGTTCTGATGTATCCAACACTTTGGTTGGTTCCATGTTCTTATTTTCTAGCTCTTTTAAGTCTCCATCTGACAACACATCTTCATAGTGCACTTGTCCACTTCTTGTCTTCATCAATTTCATGAAGTTTGGAAAAGATATTTCTTTTTGAATCTCTGATGGAAGAGCTCTATATCCAGCATAACCAGCAATAACAACATCCACCATAGTTCTCTCCTCTAGCAATAACGCCATGATTCACAGGCTAGCAAGATCACAACTCTAATGCTACTAAAATATCCCTGAAACAGCATAAACGCAAAATCTTTTCTTGAAACCCTAACTAGAAATGTCTTGGAACAATACGGCAACATCAAAGACAGATTGGATTTTTCCTATAAACCCTAGCTGGAAAAAACCCCTAAACAGTACGATAGCATCAACCCCTAGTTGCAACAATACGTCAACCTTCAAAATGGTATGACAAAGCTTAAAAACCAGCAACCAACTTAGCAATGTCAAACCCTAGTATAAAAAAGTCAACACCTAGATATAATAGGCCTAAAAAGTCAACTAGGTAAAGCAATGAATAGTGACATGAATAATAATGCCGTGAATAATGACATCGTAAATAGTGACATCAAACTGAAATGTCACTACGAGAAAATATTTTCATAATTTTTTGAACTATTGCAACCCATACACATCAATAAATCAGCCTCTATGTACCCGTGTGATTGATTTCCTCTAAATCTAAAAGCTCTAAGTAATCCCTGAATGAAATTACCAAATGGGTTTGAGGGTTTTCGTCCTCAAATCTGTGCACATGAGGATTTTCGTCATTCGTGTAAAATATTGAAACTACTGCCCCAAAATTTGTAAAACAAGGGTTTTGTAAAAGTGTTTGAATGAATGAATGATTTCCCATTTCTTTTCATTCAATCCTTTTAATAATTACCTTTTCACTCAAAAACCCTAAAAGTGTTTTAAAACACTTATTTATAATTGTTTTTTGGCCCATTTAATTACTCATTACGTTATGGCCCACTTTAATAATAACGATTAAGTGTCATTTTTCCATTTTATTAAATAAAAGTACTTTAGGAAAACTTAAATCATTAATATTAAATTATTATTTTCTTTATTTGAAAAATGGGATATGACAGATGAGGATTAAGAGGGACTTGTTGGGGGTTCAAAAGAACTTGTTGTGAACTAGTCACAATTCATTGAGAGTTCAAAGGAACTTGTTGCAAATTGGAAGAAAGGTGTTTGGAATTATCTACAACTTGATGTTGCAAACTAGAACAAGGGACTTGTTGAGAAATAGGAAGAACTTGATGGAGATTTTGGAACACTTGGGGTGGAGTGATAGCTTGTAGCAAAGGGTCCACAAGAGGAATCTGTTCGGGAATTGTAGAGGAATCCACATTCGATGGGAGACTAGCCAAATGATCTCGTTGTTGTTGCTCAATGGGTAGCTTTTGCTTCACAAGTGAAGGATTGTTCAAAGAAGTAGCGCCTAAGGTAGTAACCACAAAAGCCATAAGTTGGCTAGCTTGTTGTAGTTGTGTAATAAGAAGTTAGCTATTTTTGTGGGGATCTATAAGTTGTCCCTTCCCTTTGACTGACAATTTTGGAACTTGACTAGAAGTTCGCACAAGGGCCCATCCATGAGTGCAAATTGGCTGGGGAGATATCTCTTCTATTTGGACATGAATACGCACCTCTTCGATTCTAAGTGGTACCTCATCGTATAGAGGTTAATAAACTTCCTCTTCTTGGTTTTCATTGTCTTGGAAGGACCCAAATGGATCAAAAAACCAATCTCCCTTAGAATTAATGTTACATATGGCCCCACTACTTAAGTATCTAGGCATTTTGAAATCAATGATCTTTGTTTGGAACTAAGGTGAGAGATCAAATTGATTTGGTATGAAAGCGTACAATGCTTGGTTTCAACAACTCAAAGTGGATGTGTGAATTCGAGAAACGATAGGAAGTCAAGCTTGTGACTTTGAATATCATTGGAATACCTCGTGATCAAAGCTGAAGGTTCAAGAAACACGACGTTTAACTAAAGTCCTAAACTTGTTAAAGTAGAATGTCAATGATAACACAATGTTTGATTTGAATAGTTTTTGCCGAGTTGGAATGAGATAGTTAAAAGGTCAAGAATAATTTCTTGAATGTCCCTTAACCAACTTTAAACTTGAAATCTTGAAAAAACGAGTTTGACTTTTGATTCAACCTTTGAATTTAATTTGACTTTTGGATTTGACTTGAGTCCAAAGTTGACTTTGCTTGATTTTTTGAAAGTTTATCTTAGTTGACCTTGGAAAGTTTGGAATTGAAATTGCGAATTGACTTGAAATCGAATTTGACTTGAAAGTGGAATTGACGTGAAATTGGAAATTAGTTGAAACCAAAATTGATTTGGAGTTGAATGAGAAATGGATTTTGGTTCAAATGAACTTGATTTAGAATTGTTTTGAAATGGGCGGTGTAACGGTACAATGGGGGCAAAGTACCATACCAAATGGACAACATAACATTTTAGAATAGAGCGAATATGACCCAAAAAATTTTGAAATGACAATGTTTTGGCCTTTATAAGTTTTTGAATTTTTTTGACATGTAAGGTGTGTCACAGAACACTCATATAAGACGACAAACAATCAGCAACACACATTCAGAACAAGCCCTATCTTTAGTGGAAGAAAAAGTGTGTAACGCAACTACAGTCCATGTGAATATCTCACTTGAAGTGGTGAAAGAGTAATTTCACCTAACCCTCACTTTGAATGGTACGTTCCGAAATCTTGCAAGAGATTGGTTTTCCTCGCACTACAAGTTGTTTACGGTCGAATGTCTTACTCTAAAATTTTGACATGGCTTTTCTAAATGGATCCAGATATACCTTGCAGTACATGAGGCTCAAAATCCATCGAAGAAGATCAAAGAGCAAACAATTTGCAAGAGGGTCTAGTCCCTTTGCGAGCACTTCAGTCGTAGAGGTTTTAGTGAAATGCTACTGTAAATTTGAACTCAAAGGGTGAGGCCTGATAGTGTAGTGTTAAGGTTAAACCCCTTGTTATCACGAAACCCTTTATGGAGAATTTCGCTATGCTCTTAACAACAACTGACTTCAATTTATATCCCTCGTCAAATGTAGGGGGTTGGTACATATATTGTGAGATGAAACTCTATGCGTCACACCCTAAGAAATCGCAAGAAAGAGATGAAACCCACTCTGTGTAGTCAATAAAGAAGAAAATAGTATAACAATAATCCGTGCATTTTCAATCACCCAGGCTCCCTAAAGGGGGCAAGGGGAGAGCATAAGCACAAAAGATTACTGACAAGGGAACAAGTAAAGCAAACACACAATCAAAGTGAGAAACAGAGCAAGTTTTCTTAGAGCACCAAATAGAAGTGTTGGTTATTTGATTAGGCACTAAATTGAAGTGTGAGTTTGAAAATAGGCTTAGTTTGGTGATAAATCCACTTCTTTGCCTAACGTAACCTGCACTAAATTGAAGTGTGAGTTTGAAAATAGGCTTAGTTTGGTGACAAATCCACTTCTTTGCCTAACGTAACCTGCACTAAATTGAAGTGTGAGTTTGAAAATAGGCTTAGTTTGGTGATAAATCCACTTCTTTGCCTAACGTAACCTGCAAGAAACAAATTAGGAGTTTGAAATTTGGTTTTTAACAAGCATGGGAAGTTGAAGAGCTGACTATTTAGCTTGAGGGAAAAATTCACAATGCGATCCTATCATTTAGCAGAGTGATCTCACCGTTTAGTAGGACAATCCCACCATTTTGTAGAAGCCAAAAATAGAAAACAAAGAGTTGGCAATTCCACCAATTAGCAGGACGATATCGCTGATTTGCAAGGAGATGTCACCGATTTGTAGGGCAATATCACCGATTTGCAAGGCGATATCATCGATTTGCAGAGCAATATTTGGAGTGTGATATCGTCTATTTGCAGGGCCTTCCCATTGATATTAGTAAATGACAGAAAGCAAAAAACCATAATGTTACCTTGGCGATCCTGCCAATTCGTAGCACAATCTCGTCAATTAGCAAGTTGTTCTCACCACTAGGGTTTTTTTTCATGCCATTTGACAGTTTGAATGTAGCACAACAATCCTGTCATTCTACAGTGCGATATTGTCGATACACAAAGCATTCTCGTCGTTTTCCTAAAATGCATAGAAATAGAAAATAGAACCAGAGCGATATCGTCGTTTCATAGGTTGATATCGCCATTTCACAGGTCGATATCGTCATTTCATAGGTCAATATCACCGATTATGGAGAGCGATCCTGCCAAAATGCAAAGCGTTCCCACCGATTTGCAGAAAAAGAAAACACGAAAATTTTAGCCAAAAAAACTCAAAAGAAGGTGCTTGGAGGTCCTCACGAAGATTGTGAGGTGAGCGGGTCCCACTGGGCATGCCAAATGTAGATTACAATTACAAGAGGGGTTACTTCATTGTTAGTTCATTCAAAATAACAAATTGACAAACATGAGACTTCAAGCATAATCCCTTGGATTGGGCAAGGTGTAGGAGAATATAAACAACTAGAAAGACATAAACACACAAGTTATACCTTTCCCATGGATTCTTTCTCCAAACTTGATTTAGGTTTGTTTGCGCCCAGATTGTAGAGCTAAGAGTCTTTATCAATGTTGCTTATTCATTTTGACTACATCTCCCCTTGTCTATGAGTGGTTTGATTGAAGAGAGGGTAATGTTGAAGCTTTTCAATAGATTTTTGTAGAGTTTATTCGCACAAAAAAAAGCTTGTTATGCCTAGATCGATTGTAACCATGGGATGTTAATCCAAATGAGTGGCTAAAATTCAATTCAATTTGAATAATTAATGCAATAAATATTTGGGAAAGAGGTTGCATTAATGAGGCATGGCTTCCAAATTCTAATATTTGCATGTATTTATGATAATGCTTGACAGGTTTGTGTGATGGCACGATGATGTCACAATTAAGATATTTGTTGAATATTTGAATTTTGTATAATCAGAAATTAAGCTAATTTTTATGGATTTTTTACGTAGCCATTTGATTTGATAGGCTAATTAATCCAAACTCGCTTCCAAGTGATTTATGTAATATCGAAATTTGGCTATTTGTTCCATTTAATTGCCCCAAAACATCGCTTATAAAATAGCAATTCGACTCAAAGTGAATTATACGAAGCTGATAGTTGGTTTTTGGTAGGTCCTTTTTCCAAACGAGGCTTCAAACAAACTTCTTTTTATTTTATTTTCTCAAGGGAGACCAGCATTTCCTTGCCAATAATTTCTTAGTGCCTATTTCTCACAAATTTACACAAGATAGATTTTACTGGGGATGTAATATTATTGTACATAATATTTTATTAATCCTAGGTGTAGGTTTTTGCCTTGTAATTGAATATGAACAATCATTTTAGAGATGAACTAAACAGCCACATTCATGGTTATTCATGTGTACTTCTCATTCAATTTTGTGAATACAATTTTGGTTTGCATCAAATCTCTATCTAAATTATTCAGTCCATTCCTTGTCTAACATTGGTATTAGAGCCATGGCTATTCTCAATTTTTCCATCTTCAAATTATCTCCAGCCATATAGCTGAGTTTAGGATTGTGTCAAAATAATTTTGTTCTTTAAGCAGCTTGTATGACTTCTATGCAATAGCAAGAGTATATTTTAATTGAAGCATTGGGAGCGTTGTAATTTCTTGGCTTGAGTATGTTCTCAAAGGTGGCCCAGATGCATTTGTTGTACAAAATCAATGCCACGAGAGGATAACATTACCTTGTGTAAGCTGCAATCAAAACATTCATTGAGAAGGCTGTCTCATTCAATCATCTCATCAAACACGACACAATTATTTCCTGATGAAGGATCACAAAAGTGGATCCCAAATGCATCGTTCTTAAAATTTTGACACAGTTTTCTCCAAAAAGGAATTTTGTTGTTGAGGTGTTGGAGGTTAAATTTAATGAAGCATTGTTGGTTTGTACATTAAACACAGTCTGACATTAGAGTAGTCCTATTTTCCTTCACAATTGCAAATTTTCATTCCCGGCTGGTCATAACGGCAAAGAAGGCATATCATAATATTTTATTTGATGTGATGGTTGTGTTTGACCTGAGATGACCTAAGTATCAACTCAACAAAACTTCCGCACTTGTCATAATGAAGTGTTTCTTGTTCAAAGGACTGTTCCGTTAGCATTTCACCCTAACACGAAGTGTTTCAACCAATGTTCAACCTTCTTTCAGCCTGACAATGCATATTGCCAACAATGACAATGCATTCAAAAAGCTAAGTTTCCTTTTATGTTTGGTAATATATATTTTTTATGATTTTTATTGAAAAATCATATATATTCATTTTTTGAGATTTTTGACGTATTTGAAATATTAAAATAAGCGATTTTTGTGCAACCAAATTCAAAATCAAAACAAATTTTAAAAATGTACTGTGTGGTATAGTTGATGCCTCTAGTTCACGTTTACAAGTAATATCGTCACGTTTGAACTAATGCATCCAACACCTAACATATTTGCAAAAACAGCATTTAAGACTTTGACCCTATAAAACACTAGGGAGAAATAAGGATAAAATTTTCATTTTCCCATTTCCCTTAGTTACCTAGTTGTCTCTATCGCTAGACATAAATCTTTTTAGTAAAAAATTTCAAGTGTATTGAAAAGTTATGTCTGCATACAAGGATTTCCCTCTAAATAGGTGTTATTAATAGAACAAATCTTTTTCACATACTACCTAAGCATGGCGTATCATTCTACTCTCACGTGCTTTAACATCTCTTTCACGTACCTCGAGGTATATCAAAAGGACGAACGTCTACATACTGATGGGTATATAGGAAGGATGAGCATATCAAGAGGTTTGATATATAGGTTTGGTGGTGTATAGAAAGAGAAACCTATTGGAGGGATAAGAAACCAATCCATCTCCCCTTGCTAGAAAAATGCATTCAATCAAAATTAATTGTTGGCACAATACTAATCGGGAAGGACACCTGGTTAGAATGGTGCAAACAAGTTGAGAGTACCCTCATCTTCAACGAACAGTGGTTCAACATTTGTGACGGAGACACACAACCAGTTGAACCACGAGCAAAAACAAAATCACAAAATTGGAAGGATAAAAATTCTAACGCATTGACCTTAATAAGGGCCTCAGTTGATGCAGAAATTTTTCGTAGCATACAAGGGTGGAACACACCATGGCATGCACTAAACAAGCTAAAAGATTCGTATGATTCTCATTCAAAATTAGAATACATACAATTATAATTGAAATTGCTCAGCCTTGAGTTGAAAAATGGTGATGTAATGAGTCTAGTTTTATAAATCCATGCAATCAAGCATGATGTTGAAGCTATTGATGCAAAAATTGATATATATATATGATTAGTTTCATAAAAGTTCTCACATATTCAACTTATTTGGAGTCTTTGCAAACAAGCAATCAATTGAAGGCTCACTTTTGATCAACAAATTGAAAATAATGCTGAAAGAGAAAAGACATTTGGAAGAAAGACAAGAACCACATCTAAAAATATTTGCTATGCTCATCTAAAGGGAAATTCTTCCAACAAGACCTCTTCTTCCAAGAATGAAGAAAATGATAAAAACAGAGACAGAAATAAAGGACAAGGAGGCAAAACTAGCAAAAACAATGGTCAACATCAACAAAATGATAGACAACACTTGTTTTTCAAACATTGTGGTAGAAAAGGGAGTCGTGAGGCTCATGAATGCAAAACGTTGTGTGATAAGATTGAAGCGCATCAAAAACAAAAAGAAACAAATAAGGAAAAGAAAAAAAAAACTCAAAGCCAAACTTGGCTCAGTTCACAAGTGAATTTATGTTTTCAATTAAAAATGAAGTAAATAATGTCTCGATGAATTCATCTTGGGATGATACTTGGCTCCTGGATATTGGTATTACGTGGCACATGAATTTCAAAGGGGACTTCTTTGAAGAGTTTCATGAAAAAAGATGTGGTCCGGTATATTTGGCAGATACAACAAGTCTATAACCTGAAGGAAAAGGGGCAATTCGACTCAAGTCACCAGGGCTTCCAATTTTCACTCTCCATAATATCCTATCCCTTCCTCAACTGAAATGAAACATGTTGTCCTTGGTGCTAATTCGGCAACAACACCAATGCATTTTGTTCAATGATGGAGAGGTAAAAATCAAAATAAAATG
Source organism: Torreya grandis (assembly GCA_037957365.1). NCBI lineage: Eukaryota > Viridiplantae > Streptophyta > Pinopsida > Cupressales > Taxaceae > Torreya > Torreya grandis. The sequence goes on from JARHVA010002421.1 coordinate 551,649, forward strand.
TGATAATACATTTGTATTGACTGGATTTGAGGAAGGAAACTTGTTGAAACTTAAAGGTGAGCCTTCAATTTGAAGAAATTTTGTTCATCTCGTTGAAGGAGGAATGTCAGTGAGTCTTTTGTGGCATGCAAGATTTGGGCATACCCACTATGACAACATTTGAACAATGCATAAGATTGGTGGTGAAAGTTTGCCAACTCTACCCAAAAAATTGAAAAATGGGAAGCCTACATCTTGGCTAAACACAAAAAAGAACCATTTCAAAAACCAAACTAGAAAGCTAAGAAGATATTGCAGTTATTTCACTATGGCTTCTGTTCTCTACTAATTCTTTGTGCTGGTGGTCATAATTATTTCATGTTGTTCATTGATCACCATCGCAGAATGATCAAGATCTATTTTCTGAAGAAAAAATCGGAAGCCTTCAAAACTTTTCAAAAGTATTTTGAACAATGGTTGCAAATTAAGCATGAGTGCATATTAAAACATTGAGGACTGACAATGGTGGTGAATTCGCATCAAAGGTGTTTCAAGCCTGTCTCAATCAAAATGGGATCAAGCATCATCTCACAGTCCCTTACACTCCACAACGAAATGGAGTAGTTGAGCAGATAAACAAAATGATAATGAACATGGTCCGTGCAATGTTGTATTTCAAAGGAGTAAATCTCCATTATCGGTTTGCCATATTTTGCAAGCGTTGGACTATCCGATTCACACCAGGTTTGGGAATGGGCACAAAACACGAGCCCCAATGCCCAGGGTTCATCCTTGCGCACCTGAGTTCGCTCAGGTTCTTCTAACAGAAGAACCCAAGTGAACTCGGGTGTCTCAGGACAAATCTTGGGCAAACCCAGGCAAAATTTGAAGTCTAAAACATTAAAAATCATTAAAAACAGAATTTTATTTTATAATTGCTTCGTCTACAACATAACCAATAAAAAATGGTTTGCAAGCCACTCATCAGAATGAACTATTCATGCATGCATCTAATGTTGCCCGGATCAGGGTGTCTATCTTTGTGGAGGTGATCGTTGTGCAATAGTTGTGCTGTAGCAACGTTCTAAGAAAACGTGCTTAGTAACTCTTTCACTCCTTCCATCTCCGTGTCCACATATGGTATCTTGTTGGAAACTTGTTACATGCCCAAGCTAGTTGAGGAGCAATAGGTAATACAACTAACAGAACCAAAGCGTTCAAAATTGGATTTCATTTTGAGGATGTTGTGTCGGGGAGCGACTGTGCGGTGTCTAAAGAAGAGATAACTTGGCCAAGCAGGTAGGTTTTTTTTATGTTTCGATTTGTGTTACATTAATAAGTAACTTCTCTTTTTTATTTATTTTTTCATTTTAATTTTTTTTATTATACTTTTTTCTTTTATCTTTATATTTTTTATTTTAAATATTATTTTTTGACACGTTATTTTATATGTATAATGTATTTTGTAATTGGTTTTTAATTTTTATAAATGTTTTAAAGTTTATAATATTTATTTATCTATTTTTTATTTTTTATTTATTTTGTGATTATTTTTGTATTTAGTTTTTCATATCCATATGCATATCATGTGCTTAATGGCAATGTCACTAATTTCCTATTTATAGGGTTAGAATTTCTATAGTTTTTAATTTTTTATTATTTTTTTGTACAGACGAACCCAAGACATACACAAGGCAAAAAAACGCTATACCAGCCAACCCGATTCTTCGAACCCGAACCCAAACCCAAAACGAACCAATAACTAGGGAGTAAAATTGCATTTTTTGGCAGAAGCAACTCAAACAAGGGTCTGTCTCCACAATATGTCACCATGAGTAGCTCTTTAAATGAAAAGTCCATATGAAGTTTGGTGTGGTCATGACCCTTTAGTGCGACAACTTTGAGTTTTTTGATGCACATGCTACACATTGGTTGCTAAGGAAAAGAGGAATAAGTTCAACCACAACAGTCGAAAATGTATGCCTTTGGGATATTCAAAATCCTCAAAGGCCTAAATACTCTGATTAAAAAAATCTCATTGCAAGAGATATCTTTTGTGAATCCACAAAAGGCAAATCCAACATTGATCAACAATTGAGTTGACTTGAGAAATTTGCAAAATTTGATGTTTTCAAGGAGAATGATATGGAGATTCCAAACAGTGGCGGGGTAACATGTAATTAGGAATCAGTTGAATTTGTCTTGTTGCAATTGAAAACGAACCTCTCCCAGTGGAAGAAAATGAAACTTCATCAAAAGCTGAATATATGTATGAAAATAAAAGAGCTTCAAGTCTAGAAATTGAGGCACCAATTATTCCGCAAGAAACACCGAAAAATATACCAAAATAGGCCACAAAAACATTGAAAGATGTCCAACCTGATGAAGTTGGAAAAACAAGTACTAGAAGTACACACAACGCCACACAAAAAATAGACAAGTTCCTAGAAGAGATTCAAGATAAGCTAGAAAGTTTACCTTGGAAGACCATCTAAACGAAGAAATCAATATTGCTTTTGATGCAGAGCCAGCTTCCTTCAAGACGTTAAAAATCTTGATGCGTGGAAAAAAGCAATGAAAATTGAATATGATGCTTTGGTCAAGAATGGAGCATGGGAATTAGTTGATCTTGCACTCAATTGTTAACCCATTGGTTGCAAGTGGGTTTTTTAAACAAATACAAAGTAAATGGTTCACTTGGCAAAAACAAAGCAAAGCTTGTTGCAAAGGAATGTGCTCAAAAAGAAAGGATAGACTACAATAAGACCTTTGCACCAACAACAAAATGGACTACTATTCATACTTTGTTGGCTTTAATAGCATAAAATAGATGGAAAGTTCATCAAATGGACCTAAAAACTGATTTTCTAAATAATGATCTCAAAGAAATAGTTCATATGACTCAAATAGAAGATTTTACAGTTGACAAACAAAAACACAGTGTGCAAGTTGGAGAAATCGTTGTATGGATTGAAACAAGCCCCAAGAGCATGGTATGAAAATCTCACTGAGCACCTCTTGATTATGAACTTCAAGCGTTTTGAATTTGAAGATGCCACTCCTTTTGTCAAAACATTTGTATATCTAGGTATGTGTGTAGATGATTTGCTCTTCACAAGAAATAATGAAAGGTACACTGCAAAGATTAAAGCATAATTGATGAAAGGTTTTGAATAACAAATTTAGGTTACCTTCGTTACTATTTGGATATTGAAGTGATTCGAAAACCTATGTATATTTTCATCATACAACAAAAGTACATTGGTGAAATTCTGAGCAAATTTGAAATGACAGACTATAAACCACTCAATACACCCACGGAAAATTATTTAAAGTTGACAACAAATGATACTACAAAATTTGCAAATGCAACTAAGTATAGACAGCGCATTGGAAGTCTAATCTATGTAACCACAACTAGACCAAACATTTCTTTTGTTGTTTATGTTCTCTCTAGATTCATGCAACAAACTAAGGAAAATCATTGGGTAGCAACAACTGTTGCAGGAAGACGTGTCCCCTACCCCCTGAGACGCGTCTCTCCGTACCCCCCGTACCCGTCTCCCCATACCCCCGTTAGTAGTACCATATTTTATATAACTTAAAATATAAACTTGTACTTAAATGTTTATTTTATATATAAAATGTCTGGTTCATCTTTTTTAAATTATATAAATAGCCGGCCATACCCCCGTCTCCTAGTTTTTTTAAAAAGACGTACCCGTACCCGTAGCATCTCCCTGTACCCGTACTCGTACCCGTATGCATCTCCCTGTACCCATACCCGTATGCATCTCCCTGTACCCGTACCCATACCTATTTCCTGGCAACTATGGTAACAACAAAGAGAGTTCTTTGATATCTAAAGGGAACATATAATTTTGAGCTAAAATACTCCAAGGCAATGGACTTCAAACTAGTTGGATATTCATATTCAGACTAAGTAGGTGATTTTGAAGATGAGAAATCTACTTCAGGTTTCTTTATGAATTTAGTTATAACAGTCATCAATTGGAAGTCAAAGTTGTCAGTGCCAACAACTTCTTCAACAGAAGCAAAATATATGGCAGCTTTAGAGGCAACCAAAAAAATCATATGGCTTAGAAGGATTTTTACAAATTTCCAAGAAAAAAAAAATTGAATCTACAACACTCTTGGTTGACAACACTCGTGCAATCCAAATGGCAAGAAATCAAGTATTTCACAACCTAACCAAGCACATCACCACCAAAATCCATTTCATCTAACATTATGTGAAAGATGGCAGTGTAAAATTGATACATTGTCCAACTACAGAGCAACTAACAAATATCTTGAAAAAACTACTTGGAAGAGATAAATTTGAAAAATTCTAGGGCATGCTTGGTCAAACTATAAACCCTTGGATTAAGCAAGGGATGTTATATTATTGTACGTAATATTTTATTGATCCTAGGTTCAAGCTTTTGTCTTGTAGTTGAATATGAACAATCATCTTAGAAGATAAACCAAACAAAAACATTTGTGGTTATTCAATCATACAACTTCTCTTTCAATTGAGTGAATGCAAGTTCGGTTTGCACCAAATCTATGTCTAAATTATTCAGTCCATTCTTGGCCTAAAAAAATATAGCTTGTGAAGAGCTTGGCATTGTTCTTCACAAGAATCCACTTTTTTCTCCATGGCTTTAACTCAAGCTTCCGACCCCAAACTACCTCCATGACCAAAGGATTTCCCCAGCCCCTTCCCCAATATCGGTCTCCAAATAGGCAACTCCTCTGCCAAGTCTTTTGGCAAGAAGAATTAGACCTCATTTTGTGCAAACAAATCTAGCGATAGGGACAATATTTCCCGGAGTTCCTTTTTCTCTTCCAACAATGGTAAAACCGCTGGAAGAAAAATGGTTTTTACTAGGAATAAAAATGCAAAAAAGGCAATGGTGATCATTGCAAGCTTGCTTAAGAAATCATCTTAAGAGACTCTTTCATCCTCTTCACCCCAGGGACATCACCACACTCGTTCTAATGGAAAAAATTGATGGATAAAGTCCTTCCCCATCTCATTTATCTCAAAACATGAATGCAAATGACTAAAAGTAATCAACCTCCCAAAGTAACATTAGCTCGAAAAGAACTTGCTCATGCCACCATTAGAGCCTCCCAATTGTTCACAGAGACAAAGGTAAAGACAATCACAAAGAACCATTGAAAGCAACAGCGACAAAGCAAGATTTAATTAAATTGCAAACGTGAGGAGTGACAATGAGTGAGAAGAAATAATAATTTCTATTCACCCAACGCCATCGATACATGCCACCCACATGTCCTACCTCATATGTGTTTAACCCTAAAATTTAGACATAGTGGGTATCTAGGGTTAAGAATATAGAAATAGTTTAAGCACATGGTAAATTAATCTATAGCAAACTATTAATAGAAAACTCAAACAAACAATATTTTGAATTTATACAACTAAGATTGCTAAAAATAGTAAAGTATAGCTATTGAAAGATATTGCAATAAATATGAAACAATGGTACTTAGTTGGTTTACTATGCGCAGATAAATCTGGACTGGAAACAAGTGTAAAGTATGCAAGATCAATGTTTTGAATCAATCATCAAATTCTGCAAATTGCACTTTTGTGGCCGTGGACACTGCCGTAAGATTTGAGCACTACCGTCGACATTGGTGTCTGATTGTGATGCAAGAATCCAGTACAGAATAATGACTAGATCTAGATATGACCAACTTCGTTGTTTTGGGCTTTTTGTCGCCTTTTACTTGAGGTGTTCAAACCTAGGATACAGGTTGTCGCTCTTTGTTGTTAATCAAAACCTAGCTCTTCACCCTTCTTCACCGTTGGAATGAGTTTGCTAAAAAATGAGTTAGTGAGCTCATTGTGTTAAGTTTCCCCAATGACCCCTCTGTCAATAGGTGTTGCCTATATAGCCAATACTCCAAAGAGGGCCACAAACCTATGTAGTTCTCTCTTATGTTTGTGAAAGTTTGTGCACAAAGGTGCAATATACTATATGAAAATGCATGCAGTGATTTAGCTTGTAATTTGACAAATATCGCTCATGGGTTGGTTTTTGAATGCTTCAGACTTATAATATGACTGCTCCTATGTTTGATATGAAAATAGGGACGAATACGGCAAAATAGGTTGCTTGTGTAGTTGATTGATTTAGCTTTAATAGGTGTTTGCTTGATATTTGTTAGATGAAGAATGAGAAGGCTTAGACTTGTATTTATACCAAATCTTTTTAAAATATCTCACGGCAGGGTTTAATAAGACAAATAGGCCAACCCATAGGTTTTGAATCATTTGCAATTTAGATGACTTTTAACAACTGGGCACTACATAAGGATTTGAACACTACTGTTGGCAGTAGTGTCCCTCTGTGGTCAATAGTATCCAAAAGGCTAAAAATAGGTACGGATCTAAAATTGGCAATAAAAAATGTTTATCAAGTTTTAAGCTTTTTATGTACCGCAAGAGACCTGGGTCATCAGAATGAAATAGATCAAACTAAGAGATAAGCATTTAAGCATGATGAGATGGCAAATGTGAGCCTTTTGGCAACAGGGAGGTCTAGAACTAAAAGGTAGAGCATTGATTGATATTTGTCAAATGTACAAGACAAAGATGCTATAAATATTCAATTTTAGTATCTACATTTTTCCCCCTTTTATTCCAGTAATGCATAAAGATGTAATTACTAGGTTAAAGGAAAGAAATTCATACCTAGGTATGCATAACACACATTGCCTTTGCTTGAGCCCCCTTTGAGTGCTTTGCTGATGTATGACCTATAACCAAGAACATGTTACAGTATAAATCAGTCCATATAAACTGAAATTTGAAATAATTAAAATGCTTGAAAAGAAAGACAACAAGGAGTACACGTGTATCGATGCAACCATGTTGCCTCTTGATGCTTTGCTTTAGCAAAGATGTTTCCTTATGAAGCATTGGAGCTGAAAAAGATTCGGACATGGCCATTGAGATCATTATATCTCAATCACAAAACTCAAGTGTGAATATATATAATCTGGTGAAGGTGAGTGATTTAATCAACTCATCCTATAAATCTAGTGAGATTGGATAATTTAATCACTCCAATCTATAAATCTGGTAAGATTGAATGATTTAATCACTTCAACCTATAAAATGAGCCAACTACTGCAACAAAAAAGGGCTTGATAACAATACATCCTAATGTAATCGATGTGTCATAATGAGGAGTATAATTGGTAGAGTTTGCAATTTTTGGTGCAATAACATTGCATATGCACCTCCAATATGTCTAAGTTGGAGTATGTATGTCATAAATCTAAAAAACTAGGTTTCAACTCTATGCAAAATCATTGCAATGTATAGGATTGTGATCCAAGTGTATATCTAAATCATGGAGCTGAATTGTTGTTTGTGCAAGTGTAAAGGTCATGTCTTTATGGCATGTTCCCACTGAAATCTGAAGATAATGAGTAAGTGTGTGAATGCCGAGTTCGTGTTTTTATGACATGCGCTCATTGAAATCTGAAAACACTATGAAAATGTATAAGTGTGGAGGTTGTGTCTTTGTGACATGCCTCCACTAGAATTAGAAACTATGAAAATGTGGAGGTCATGCTTTTATGATATGCCCCCACTGATATGCCCCCCTTTTGATGTGAGGGAAATAGAATTTGGAAGATACCTTACCTCAAAAAGATAAGGTAGATTGTATAATCTATGTATGAATCATGTAGCATTTAGGGATAACATGTCGAAGTAGATATATCAATGAGGCTCGCAATATGTGATTGCATGAAGTCTTAAGATGCATGATATAGATCATGGCAATGTATAGAGAGTAACAATACAAGCTCAACAAACAATTAAGCACACCCACCAAAGCACTCAATGTAATGCAAATCAATGGTCCAAGGAGACCTCATATAAAAGGCATGTTCAAATGCCGCACAATTGAAAGGGATGACATATTTAAATGTCCAATCATGGAACGATATTCAAATTCCAATCAGCATAGGATGGAAAAGGGCTAACGAGAAAAGAACATATTCAAATGTTCCACAAGCAAGACAATAGCAAGCAATGTAATACACTCAAGGAAGTGACAAATAGAGGAAGCATAAACATATTATACTAGTCCCTGCATATATGTGTTACCAAAAAATATTATGTAGCATAGCATATCAAATACATTGTGAAAGATATGAGCATGGATATAGACATGTGTCAACGTTATCATATAAGCTCAAACATAATAATGTAGAAATAATCATAAACAATATGTAACATGTGTCAATTGTGATCAAAGAAGCAGATGCCCCAATGTACTATACGAAGTGAGTAGAGGAAAGTCCAACATCTGAAAGTCATGTTTTTGGGTATGTCTACATCACACTGAAATATGTGTGAAACATATATGTATATAAGAAAAAAATGATATCTTATCTGCTAACATAAAGCAAACAACATAGATGCCAAAAAGTTAATAAAATCTGGGAATGCTGATTTTTTATTTTTTATTTTTAAATTATTTGAATGTTTTTGTATTTTCTTGAATATTTGATTTTTTGTTTTTGTTTTAGAAATGATAAGTAAAAAAGAAATATACAATGAAAAGTGCTGCTAGAAACCAATGTCCTCATCAAAGGATTGCCTCTATGAAGGTTTTATATCATGTGTGTCATATTCATAAGTTGCATAATCGATCTCTTCAAGATCATATGAATCTTCTTTATCATTAAGATCATAATCATCAATGTAATCATTATTATAGGAGACATGTAACTTCATAGATTGTTTTGAACTTGTGATATAGCATTTTGAGCATTTGTGTATGGAAAACCCATTGCACCAAAGATTAGAATTTCCTTTTTGAAAGTTTGTTCTTCTTAAGTATGTTCATCATTGTCAAAATGTTGCATCTCATTATGGATTAGAAAAGAGGTATGTATTTTTCTGTGAACATTAACAAAAGATGTAATTTTTGCCTTGACTTCTTTATTTGAAGATGAAAGCATAGACTTTGCAGTATTGCACTTAATTGTTCGTTCCTCTATGCATAAAATACATATGATGTTTGGATCCTTAGCAACAATATTTGTATCACTTTATGTTGTAGGCATGTCTTGCTTTGAAGATTCCTTTGTTACAAAACCTCTTTTTAAATGATTGTTTGCTTATCTTGAGTTAGATTATGCAACTTTTATTCTTGCACGTTTTGTAACATTGCCTTCTGAATTTTTTTTTGCTTTAATTGTTGCATTTGCAAGTGTTTTTGTTTTAAATTATCCTTTGGTACCCATATTTGTTGTATTTGCATTTGTGTTTCAGGAGAGGTACACATAATGTGAGTGGATTGCTTGATTGATGTATCAATGATATGACCACCATTATCATTTATCTTTTATATTTTGTTTTTCAAGGCAAAACAACAATCAATATGATGCCCATGCATTCTATAATATGCACAATAGTATTCTGATCTCTTTATAGGATGTAAAGGAGGTAGTTGAATCACTTTGTTTCAAGAATTTCTCTTAGGATTGCACTCTGACTCTTATTATCATTTTGTTCAATTTTTAACTCATTGGTTGTAGATATTTTTTGTTTTAGCTTTTCATTTGGATATAGAACCTGGTTGGGTATAACATTGCTAGATGAAAAAACAAATACATGATTAACACTAGCATCTTTTGAAATTTGTAAATATGTAATCTGATTTTCCAATGATGTGGTCTTTGAACTGAAATTCTTTTGCAACTCTTCAATAAACTTGTTCATAGTGATAATTTGATATTTTAGGGCTTCACAAGCCTGAACCCTAGGTGTTTTAGATTGATACACATACCCACACCATTTAGAGGAGGTGTGGGAGGAGGGGTTTAAAAGGATAGATTGATTACCTTCATTCAAAACCATAGGATGGGCCACCTTACCCCTTGAAGAAGTGATAGCATGGACTTGGTTAGAGGGATGGTAGTTATCACCTTCCTTAGGGTTAATAGGAAGAAATTTTTCTTAGCCATTTTAAACATGATTTTAATAAATAAATTCTGATTTTTAAAATTTTGAATATTTTGAAATCAAGACTCATAATTTAAAAAAATGGTAAATCAAGAAACTCTAAGTCAAACTAGGGCTTGGATACCAAAGGTCGGAGTCACCAAATGTTTAACCCTAAAATTTAGATATAGTGGGTATCTAGAGTTTAAAATATAGAAATAATTTAAACACAAAGATGATAAACTAATCTATAGCAAGCCAACAAATAGAAAACTGAGATAAACAATATTCTGAATTTATATAACTAAGATTGATAAAAATAGTAAAGTAAGATTATTGAAAGATATTGCAATAAATAAGAAACAATGATACTTGGCTTACTGTGCGCATGCATATCTGGACTAGAAACAGGAGTAAAGTATGTAGGATCAATGTTCTGGATCGGTTGTCAAATTCTAAAAATTGCACTTTTATGGCCGCGAACACTATTATCAAACTTGGACGCTACCGTCGATGCTAGTGTCTAACTGTGACACAGAAGTCTAGTACGGAATAATGACTACATCTGGATGCAACCAATTTCGTTGCACTAGGTTTTTTTTATCACCTTTCTACTAATGTGTTCAGATCTAGGATACAAGTGTCGCTCTTCGCTAATTGATCAAACCCTAAGTCTTCACCTTTCTTCACTCTTAGAATGAATTTACTTTAAAATGGATTAATGAGCTCACAGTATTGAGTTGCCCCAAAGACCCCTCTGTCAGTGAGTGCTACGTACATAGCCAATACTCCAAAGAGGACCACAAACCTATGTAGTTCTCCCTTATGTGTGGGAAAATGGGTGCACAAGGATGCAATATACTATATGAAGATGCATGCAATGATCTAACTTGTAATTTGACAAATATCGCTCGTGGGTTGTTCTTTGAATGTTTCAGACCTGTAATATGACCACTCCTATGTTTGATATGAAAATAGGGACAAATAAGGCAGATTAAGTTGCTTGGGTAGTAAATGATTTAGCTTTTGTAGGTGTTTGTTTGGTATTTTCTAGATGAGGAATGAGAAGGTTTAAACTTTTATTTATACCACACTTTTTTAAAATATCTCACAACAAGGTTTAATAAGACAAATAGGCTAACCCATATGTTTCGAATCATTTACAATTTGGATGACTTTAACAACTAGACATTAGATAAGGATCTGGACACTACCGTCGGTGGTAGTGTCTCTCTATGGCCAGTAGCGTCTAGAAGGCTAGAAAATAGGTATGGATCTAAAACTGACAGTGAAGGATGTCTATCAAGGTTTAAATTTTTTTGTAGTACAAAGGACCTAGGTCATCAGAATGAAATAGATTGGACTAAGAGATAAGCATTTAAGCATAATGGGATGGCAAATGTAAGGCTTTCGACAACAGGAAGGTCTAGAACTGAATGTTAGTGTCTTATTTGATATTTGTCAAATGTACAAGGTTGAGATGCTCTAAATATTCAATTTTCGTATCTACAAGACATGTGTTTGATTAGTCCCTTCACCTCTTCAGGCAAATCACGGAGCTCCCAATCGTAATTGCCCCTCATTCCAAAATAACAATGAAGGTTTACATTAAATTAAGGTGCAAAAATAATCATTTCATTGGAAAAAAAATCAAATTGTGAACACATCTTGGATGTCTTACATACCATTATCTAAAACTCCTACAAAGATCGAGGTCATAAATGATTGTTGACCGAAGATAAGCGCATCAAGAAGCAAGACCAATACTTATTGGCTAAGTATAGTTATGGGCAAGTGAGATGTGCAGAATCTTATCTAGCACATATAATGTGTGGAAGCTACCAAGTTTTATACATCATTGCATAGAGTTGCCACTAAAGATAGAGTTGCACAGAACTACCAAGTGGAGGTAAAGAATTTAATGAACGATGCCAATAATCGGGGATCAAATTGAACAAAACATGGAGAAGGAATCAAGGAACATTCTAGAACATTATAGAAGATGATGAGGTGCATCCAACTAAACCACAACTGTTTGCGAGAGGGGGTCCAAGCATACTATAAATAGACCCACCGTCCTCTCATTTTGAAACACAAAGAAACAAAGTATCAACACACAATATTTTGGAGACATACTTGGAGCACGTACTTTGAAGAGTGAAGGATGAAATGTGGATTGAAGTTTGTAAGAGATATTGTGACGTTATGTGACTTAGTCTGATGATAGCTTATTGATGTTCTATCATGGAGTCATTGTAATGACTTATGTAAATACCTTGTATTGTGTAAAGCCCAATTTCTTCATTTCCTATTTATTTTCATTTGTATATTCTTACATTGATATCATGTTGTTTAATAATATGGATACTTAAACATTTGGAATTACTTCATATGATATGTTGAGATCGTATAGTTTGTGTGATACTTTTGTGTATACATTGCATGTTTATACATGTTGCTCGAGATTGTTTCAAGTTCAATTGCTTCGACTATCCTAGGATAGAGCAATTTTATGTGAGCATTGATGTGCAAGAACAAGTGGCCAAGCAAGGGATCTTGGACTACTTTCATGATGAAATTTACCATTCAGTAAATGTGTAGTGTCCCTAGTTGACACCTTGCTTAATTATATTCATATGTGTTCTAGTTTCTTGTTTTAAGTTTGCCAATTTTAAGCCAACTAATACTATTTATACCCTCTATACCCATGCCTTAAGTTTCTTGAACCATCTAGTAAGTCAAAACGATTTTAAGGGAGTCAAAATGATGCTACCACTTGCAAAAGTTTGAATGGAATTGGAAAGCCAACTTTGGAGAGTCATAAAGTGAATTGCAAATATTTTGAGTTGGAATTAGAGCATTTTGACCAAAAGAGAGGTATAGGAGTAATTTTAAGAGTCCAAATTGATTTTTAGGCCAGAAATATGATCATTAATGGCATTGGAAGGGGGGAACATTTATTGAATGTGGGAGAGCCCTACTTTCCCTCATGCCATGTAAAAAACTGCATGCGCCTTGTAAAAAGACTAAAAGCTATAGAAGGCTTTTTGAGAGAGGCAAAGACATGGAAAGGAACAAATGTCAGTTTTCCATTAGCCAAAGATTGAGGGCTCTCTCTATAAATAAATGGGAAGCCATCCTTTGTAATGTCCCCTTCTAGTTAACATCTCTCAATACTTGAGATTAGCCTATTATGTGGCCTTCGTAGGCTAATATGGAGGATAGAGGGTCTTGTTGAGGCATGGCTTGGCTTCAATTGTCAGAATTTTTCAGTTTGGCTTTCATTCGAGGTGTTTTGGACGCTATTTGCTTGACTTACTATTTTTAGTAAGTGGAGACACTCAATGGAACACCCCCGCTATTTTTAGCAATATGGTCTGGTCATATGCAAATTCAATCACTTATCATCCAACTTCAGACGGCTTGTCATTTGGACTTATATTGAGGGAGATATTAATATTTATTTGCCAAAATAAATGTTAATTTAATTGAAGCTTATATTATAGAGTTATAAGGTCGACCATCATGAAGAAGGGGCCATATTTCAATTAATTCTTATAATTAAATGGCGCCCAAACTATTGGAAAATTAAAAATGAAATTCAAAGTTATTTTATTTGATGCTTTTGAAGGAAATCAACTTGCTTGAGGAGATATGAGGTTTTATTTTGAAGAAACTCATAATTATTGCATTTTGAGAACATTTTTTGAGGAGTTTGAACTTGCTTGGAGAACGAGGGTTTCTACGTGCAGCAGCCATTGGAGAACATAGTTCTTCTGTGAGCAACCATCTGAGCTAGTGAAATACCCAGTGAACTTGGTGATTTTGGGGGGGTCTCAATCAGAGGCTCTATTTGGATTTCAATTGGATGAATTTGGTGAAGTTTGGATCAGATTTAAGAGACTGGAGTTGCAGATTATTTTCTGATTGAAAGGAATTATTTTCAGAGGTTTTATTTGCTGCTACAGTATCGTGAATAGTGACATGCTGCAGTACCCATGAATAATGACGCGCTACAGTACCGTGAATAGTGACATGCTACAATACATGTGAATAGAGAGGAATTGTTGGTCATAGAAGACAAAGTGTTCGCAGCTTCTTTTGGAGGTAAACATATGATGGTATCTGCAAATCACAATCATATCAAGTTCATTCAGTTATCGGAATTTGCTTTTTCATATTGTATTTATTATCAATAAGGCCTTGACTCTTATTCAGTGAATGGAATAATATATGGCAATAAAAGAAGTCTCAGTATGTTCAAAATTTATTCTCAATAGACTAGTTTTACTTTTAGTATGTGTTTTCGTTCAAACCCCTGAAAACACAAAAAAAATCATAAAACCTTCAAAACAAAACAAAAAAAAAAGTGAAGTTCAGCAGTAGAACCTGTGAAGGGTTCTTATATCCTTGTAGACAACTTTTAGCATTTTTTAAATGGAGTTTGGAGCTCATGCCTTGAGAAACTAGGAGGTAACCTTGGGAGATGGATTCTCGTTGGAAACTAAGCCTTAAAGGAAGGGTTTTTACATATCAAATGGATAACTTGTCGTAGGAAGATCATGCACACCACCTTGTTAATGTATTTCTTTTTAAAAAAATCTATTGTTACCCTCCTTGAATCATTTCAAACTACTTATGGATTGGCAAGGACCTTGAATTGCACTCCTCTACTTGCTTTGTACATGTTTTGGCCCCAAGGCCACTTATTTTTGTGGACCCTCTTGGTGTTTGGGGAGGTTTTTCTCCCACTTTATTTGTTGTTTTGTATCGTTGTGTTAGGATGGGCAAGGGTGAGTGATTTTCCCCAAGCCATCCTCCTCTCAATCCTTGGAAGCTAGTAAGAAAAACTCATCCAAGAGGATCTCTTTTTCTTACTAAAATTTAGTGGAATACATTCCATTGGGAATGTTTTTTTCTTGTGTATGGGTTTTGTATATTTTGGCGGCACAAGCATGGGAAATGTTTCTTAACTCGTGTTTGTCCACAGCAATTTAAGATTGCTTGAGATCAATTTTGCAAAATAAGATAACAATCATCACCTTGGAGAACCATCCTTCAAAGAAGATAAGAGAAATATTGGTAATGTTGATGAGCTTGAGATAGAGGAATAGATGATGGTGCAAGTGCTAGCTTTGATTTTGAAGCAGGGTTTGATGTTTAGGCTTCTTTTGATGTTTCAACTGTTTAAAACTTCTGAGTTTCATTTCCATTTCAAGCTTAGGCTCTAAATTATGGATAATTTTCTATCTTTTAATGTTATTCAAATTTGAAACTCGTGCATTTCTCAATTTTATAAGTGTTATTTGGTAGATGGATATATTTTGACATGTTTTATATATAAATAAATATATGCGTATGGAATTTTGAAAAAAGTTAATCACAACCATTATGGCTATTTGGTTGAGTCTGATCTCATATCTAGTTGGTGTTCAAGCCCCTATTGATAACCCAATTTATACATTAGATTGTTCGGTTGAAATCATAATTACCAAGTTTGAAAATCGGAATCATTCGGATGGGTAAAAAGATATATTATTCTGAACCGGAGTTTTCTGAACTTTTGTCAAAATTCCATATCTTTTTACCCATCCGAATGATTCCGATTTTCAAACTTTGAAAAAAGTTCAAAAAACTCCGGTTCAGAAGAATAATATATATATATATATATATATATATATATATATATATATATATATATATATATATATATATTCTGAACTGGATTTTTCTGAACTTTTTTCAAAATTCCATATTTTTTACCCATCCAAATGGATTCCAATTTTCAAACTTGGTAAGTATGATTTCAACAGAACAATCTAATGTACATGCCTTGTTTTTTCTATTTCTCTTATATTTGTGCATCTCTCTAGTGCTTGCCTTCTCTCTAGCATTATATATGGGTTTTTAGTTCATCATGCTTCCTTCTAACCTTTCAATGCTATCCTCTCGTGAGTTGTTTGTTGCTTCTTGATTCTTCTATCTCAAATTTTGAAGTTAAGTTTGTGATAATATATGCATGGTGAAATGATATATATCATGCACGTTATTATTTGTAGTATGCCACATTTGGTGTCTACTATTACTGGGTGCTTCATTTCGATATTTTTTCCTTATAGGAGCAAATTGTTACATTGAGGAATATCACTTGTCCCTCTTCACTTATTACATTGGGGCATATCACTTGCCCCTCTATTTTACATTATCCTTTTTATATTGATTCTTTTTTGGCATATTAGTATTGGGTTATCAATGAACTTTGATGATGGCATCTTTCTATGAGTAGATACATGTGTTATAAATGTGCTTACAAAAATATTACAGCTTTGGCTTTGTATCTATGTTACTTGTACGTTTAATCCTTTTCTTTTGAGATGGGTGATATGCAAGAACATCCCTTAGATCAAGAGGGAGCGTATAGTGGGCTTATTTTATCTTCAATTACAAAATTCAAGTGGTTAGAATATGTTAATAAGTTATAGAGTTATGTCAAGTGCTTACACAAAGGTTTCAAATGTTTGCTTATTTAGTTGGGAAGCAAAGTTTTGCCACATGACATAGGTCAATAGGTTCCAATTTTCAGTGATTTTGCCACAATTGGGGAAATTGAGTTCTGTGACAATTTCATTTCTTTTCATATATGGCACCATGGTTCACATACCACCAGGGGTATTCATTCCTTATGCTCATTTTCAATTTTCATTTGGATAAATTATTATCGATTTATTAAGACATTTATCTACTAGTACGCATTCATGTTTACTTGCAAGTACATTCAAGATGTTGAAATCAGAGCATTGGCAGTAAGGACATTCATGTAGATATTGAGGAGACAGTTCTATGTTTTGCACGTTGTTGGAGTTGGACTCTAATACAAAGTAATCTCTCTCCTTTTGACTTTCATATCAAGAACTAACTACAAGCACAACTTACAGATAGCGAGACAACCACAACAAAAACAATATCCACTCTTGTTTGTTTTACTTTAATGTATATGCACGCGCGCACGCACACACACACACACACACATTAAAGTGGGGCATTATGTAGACACCTTATTTTAGAACAAGTATTGTAATTGCAATGTTTTTATCATACTTTTGTACATTTGGATCATTGGCTAGCAATATTTTTGTAATAAACACATATAACCGCCATGAGGGTTGATATATAGAGAGCATGCTACTCTTAAATGCAATTTGCAGCTACAAACAAAGTTAGCCACTACAAAAGGCAAAGCACAAGGATTGCACTTTAGAGAGCAATCCCTTGCTCGATCCTTGAGAGAAGCTATGTCCTTGCATGGTGTAACCCCACAACCCGATCAAGGTGCTATAGTTGTCATGTTGTATCGGAACATTATATATATATATATGAGATTTTGACATTTGATTCCATGCTCTTTTGTGTCCATGAGTACATGTTTCTCTTTTGATGTTATAGCATGTTAGTATGTGATGTGTATATTCTTCATGAGAAAATATGACCAGAAATATGTCTTGTTATGAAAGAACTAATATAAGATGTAAAAACGATAATGTGTAAAAATGTAACACCTAACACAACTATATAGAAAACCTAATACAACAAAAGATGTGATAAAATAAGCAAGGAAATAAATTTAAACTCAATCAATGCTTGTGCTCAACTTTCTCCATGGATAAAGTGACCATATAATACAAAACCTAATATCACAAAAATGGTGAGGATATGTCTAATAGCAAAGGTGGTGGTTGCATGTGAGGAAAGCCTGGTTGATTTTGCAAGGACTTACAATGATAAACTTACAAGCCATAAGCTAAAGCTATATAAAACATGTATTGTAGCTTTTCAATTGTATAATGAAAATGTTAAGACATCATTAAACATTTCAAAAAGCTAAAATTCAAAAAACAATAGCATCTAGGACATTGGACATTGAACATTGAACAATGAACATTCAACATTGACCATTGAAAATTGAAAATTGAAATCCAAAATTGAGTTAAACATTAAAACTTGAATATGAAATTGTAGATGTGAATATCCAATTGTTATATTATCAATGATTAATAAAATGATTGTTTGAAAATGCCCCCGTTATTGGTTTTTTAAATTTTAAAAATGTTTTTTCTTTGTTTTTTAAATAATTTTTAACGTGTGGGACATCAAAACATCCCCAGTTGCCCCCTCCCATCCCCCAAAAAAACCAAAAAAATCCCCATCCAACAAAAAAATAAAAAATGTCCCTTAGATGTGAGAAAAAAAACTTCAAACAAATATGGGTACACGAGGGGGACTCCTCAAAACATCTGGGACAGCCAAGAGAGCAAGGGATGCGTACTAGTGGAATATTATTGAATAAAATGAAATTCACCAAGGTTCTAATATAAAAAGTTATTTGCTTAAAAAATTCCCATGTGTATTTCCCCTCAAAAATGAACCGTAGATTCTTATTCTTATATGTAATTTTCTTCTTCCAAACTAAATTCTACAAATATTCAACCATGGACACCTAAACCAACAAAAAAATCAAGCGCATCATCAAAGTAACCATTTCCAAAAGTGCTTAAAACAACTAGATCCAAATTCATATAAGATATAAATGTGACAAAGGCGCATAAATTTTGTAAAAGAAAATGAGCCTATAATGAACGAGTACAACATAAAACAATCTCAAAACCCTGCAATTGCAGTACTCTTAACTTCATAGAACTGAAAACAACTAACATTTATCTCTAGAACAAAAGACAGCATCCAACACATAATATTCTAATAAAACATAAATGTTCCATATATAATCTAATTCTAACTTAGAGGTATGTTTCTTATTTTTAATGTCATTCAAGCATTACTCTGTCATATTTTACATGATAGATCAAAATGTCCCCTGGCAAGAGATTATTTTGAATTAGCATATTTTTTTAGCATTTTGAAATAAACAGAGCATGACATGAAACCCAAAATACACAAAGGACAAAAAGAAGACCAAACAAGTCTCAGCTACAATACAAGAACATTCTAGACTAATAACAGAATAAGCAATTCTTACAGTTTGTTGAGCATCTTTTATGCTCTCTGATGCAAATGAAACTCGATCAAGGCTAAAAGCTTGATTGTAAAGCATATTCCTTTGCCCTTCATACCTGTTGCACAAACACTTTCACCTAAGCATAAAAGCATATGTGAAGAGTTAGAAAACAAAAATCATCAATAATATATTATTTTCAGAACAGCGGATCAATTTTCAGCCCAAGGCATATCAACATCCTACCAAATTTTCAGACTGACACATATCAACATCCTATCAAATTTTCAGTTGTTCGGAGGCTTGGACACCGGACCACCACACTCATGTTTCCAAGTGAAGCACATCTTTCCCTTTTTGGGTATACTCGTGTTTCAATGGAATTGGGATAATCCCATGAATCTCTTGAAAAGATGGATAGACAGATCTCTAAAGCCCACTGAGTAGCTAGTGTCGTGGTGATCATTTTATTAAAATATCGACAGTTCACACTAGTCTCAAACACATAACTTGTATTGAGCAAACACAACGCTTTATAGAGTGAAATTCATAGTTAACGCATCCATGCACTGAGCTTCTATTTAATGCTCTACTTTTAAGATTTTCTGATTGTGATGATGCATGATTCTAGGAAATATTTCATTTTACGTAATTTCACAGTTCACTTATATATAAATATCATTTGCAAGTTTTATTTGTGTGTATGTGGGACCCCTTTCATTAAAGGGTGCTTTTCACAATGTTAAGTGTTTTGTTGTGTGCAAGGTGCAGGCAACAATCTATAGAATTGATTTAATACTTCATCACATCTACACAGTGCTTAACGCTCCATATTATTTCAAAAGTGATCCCATGACAATGACAGTGTGAGATGTTGACATGTGGCCTCCTGTGATTAATAGTGAAAAATTAAAAGCTAAAGGAGATACACAACATGTTATAAGCTATATTCGATATATAAATCACATTATTGTGACACGTGGCCTGGCTCGAATAGTAATCAAAGAGAGAAGAAAGTGAAATATTGTGACAAGTGGCTGACTCTTATTGGTTGCAAGTAAACAAAGGGAAAAGGTACACCGCAAAGAACAAACGCAATGGAATATGAATGTGATTTAATAATCCATCGCATACACACACATGAAAATCACAAAAATCATTGCGATAAACACAAAGAGAGTGTGATAGTGTGTGATTCTTTAATGTTCCACATAGCTAAAAGCCATAGTGACGCAAACATCACTAAGTCAATAATCACAGAGTAGAACGCCACCCACCATAAAGCCATGGCAAGTGAAGTGATGGGAAGTGACACGTTGACCCCTCAATTTGAATTTGGAGCTAATTAACGATATGGTGTTATTTCACATTTATAGAAAAATAGTGATGAACCCATTTCTCGAGCTTTATTGTTGTAAAGTGGAGTGCAAGGTCACAGAGAGAAAACACTTGTTTGAATTAAAGAGCCAAGTTGAGCATAGAGTCTTCACAAATTCACATGAATCACAAAGTTTGCACCATACTCCTCATACTTCCTCATTGTTTCCCAATCAAGAATTCAAGGATAAAACGTTTCTCCAAGGATAGTGACACAAAGAAACCACAATGAAATATTTCATGAGGTCAAAAACTCACATCTCTTTGCAACTATCGAACCTAATTAAATCCAAGAGATTTATAAAGAAGACCTCACGGCAATAAAACACACAAAACTCCACAGAGGGGTTGCAAAAAGGTGTTCCCTTGCATCAATCTCTTTTACAATGTTTTCACTAAATTTATTCATAGGGATGACACATATTCACCAAAGGGAAATATGATTTCATATTGTGTCGGTGTAGTGTTTTGTGACTTGTATAAACTTACAAAGCATAAAATTAATTATGATTAGGCCAGTGCTCAGAAATGGATGAAAACCCATAACATTTATGACCTTTTGAAGGATTGGTATGAGGATTCCCAAAGATAAACTAATAAAAAGGATATTGACTCCTATACAATTAAAACTTCTAGGCTACGAGTTAGAATTTAGATGTTTATGCTTAAAAGAGTATATGGGGATTCTAAAATTGATCATGTGAATGGTCTAGGGGTACCCTTACTACCCATGATCTTCATTGATGATGTGATTCCCACATTGGTAGAGATTTTAGTGTTCAGTTTGGCTAATCCAGTTGCAGGAGTGGAAGTTGAGCACAATTTCCATAAGATGCCATACCTAGTGGACATGTGTTGTGCTATGGTGAAATTTAACCATGAGGATTTTTTAGAGTGGCCTCACCATACAAGCAGTAACAATTCATGTTCTTTACAATATGCTCTATATTTACAGGTATCAAAAGCACATCAAATACAATTTGCAGTCAATTTTACCCTACCATCTACCATGCTATCAACAAGGAAGAAATGCCTCGCCTTTCAAAATTTGTGAGGAAAAGCATCAAGGAGATTGGAGCATATTGGTGGTACCCAAAGTACACCATATTCAAAGTTGGAGGAGTCATGGAGGAGCCAAGAGCATATTGGTAGTACCCAAAGTACACCATATTGAAAGTTGAAGGAGTCATGGAGGAGCCCAAAAAAATCCCTTACTCTGTCCCTAATAGACTCGCAGCTCTGTACATTACTTCTCAATATGTTAATGGTGTAGAAGGGATCTTGAAAATTAGAAAGTTAGCTCATGTGTCTCCAATGCCACTACAATTAGGAGATATGGTTTGGCAATAGTACCCAGAGTTAATCGAATTTGCAAAACAAATGCAAGGTTTCACTAAGTTTGGGAAAGGTGTGAAGAGATACTAGGACCCACACAATAATATTGCCAATCATTTGCAAACCTAACAAGGAAAGATCGATCTAGAATATGTGCATCAAATGACTACAAATGATTTATATCATCTTAAACCAGTTAATTATAGAGAAATGATTGATAAGTTGAAGGCAACAAGCTCTATGTTTCACCACCTCCTTCATGAGTTAGACATGAGGATGTGGCAAATGTAGATTCAAATTAACGAGAGAACCTTAAGTCCATAGACAACCAACCCAACCTTGATGACAAAGCTATTGAGAGAGTTTCCCCCAGTTCCATAACTATCAAGTGTCCTAGTGACCCCATTGCCACAAGTAACAAGATCTATCTCATTGTCCAAGTTGTGTCATTCACTTCCTCACTTTTACTTATTCAAGTGTTGTTGTGTTGTTATTGTTGGTGTTCCCAGGCCCCCTAGTTTTCAAAGCACCACCCCATTGTCATCCAATGTTGCAATTGTGTCCTATGGATAAATCTTATGATCGGCCTCTTTGTCACTTGGTGTCACAAGTCTTTCATTGCCCCTAAGTGATATAAGTATTGCAAGTGATAGTGGTGTATCTATTGTTTCAATTGCCTAGTCATGCTTATTTCCCTTTGGCTATACCCACTCCAAATGTTGCCAGTATTTCTAGAACCTCAAGTGCCCAAAATGTTGTTGCAAGTGTCTCTATTGTTGGTCTTGTTTCAAGTTATGTTTGCATCTCCAATATTTCAAGCATTGCAACTGGAAGTGGTTTAAGTGTTTCAAGTAGTATGAGTACCTGTAGGCACCCAAATTTGATAAGAGCCTTGTTTGCACAATGTTTTTTGTGTGGATTTACACATGTAGCCTCTCCTTACAAATTAGGCACTTATTGGCACTTTCGGTCTTTGTATATTACTCTCTTGACTTCTTGGGTTGAGCGTGCCTTCTTCTATTTAATCTCTCTTTCTGCTTCTTGGTTCATCACAAAGATCCATGGCTTGCCTTATTTGTTTCTATTCTCTCTCTGTTCAAGACAGTAGTGGTGGACTCGAACTATGTCGATTATCAACAAAGTCCAAGGTTGCGAACAATGTCTTGGTGTAACTTGCACTCTTTTCTTAGACCTTCACCCTTGATGTTGGTCTCCTTTATATTTTTAAGTCTTGTTGGGTCGGCTTTTGTGCATCAATAGTTCTCTAATTCAAACTTGAGATCATTATATATACAAAGCCGCTAAAGGCATTTTAAGAACAAGCATTAATTTGAGTAAAAGGGGCACCTAGTTGATTCATTATGTTTACATCTACTCAAGCACATTTCTAAAGTTTCTAAAACATAACTTTGTACACACATCACTCACATGCTTGTACCAAAGGAGGACATAAACAAAATTGTATTTAGACTTGTGTTTATATGGTTTTGCACGCACACACATAAGTGGGAGAACTACGTGCGGATTGAGCCCTCTTTAGAGTATTGGAACTTACGCAATGCTCAGACATTCAACAGGGATTGATTGCAGCTAGTCCAAACCAAGATCACTAACCTCTTTTTAATGTTTTCTTCATCCAAGTATCTTGCTGGGGTTATGGAGGAAGAGCAGGCATTTTAGAGCTTTCTGTGTATTATCGCAAACATCTAAAACAAAACTTTGCAAAAGTAGGCAAAGGCGTACAAGTTCCATTAGTCTAGATAATTTATGAGCTTGCAGATGCTGCTGGAAATGTCAAACAGTGTTGGCTACTATAGGGGTCTAAGTCGGTCAACAGTGTCCAAGAGGTTTTAAGCATGGTGCCACTTCCACAATCAATTTGTTCCCTGATCCTAAGGCTTTATTAGTTTGGTAGCCACTTCCCTAATTCATAGACAATCTATATGAGCTAAGTACCTTATCCATTTAGTTAGTCTTGATTGTGATAATTAACCTAGTGCAATATCAATTAGCCTTTTTCAATTCAAATTATCATGCTTATTGCTATATTTTCTATAATCTGAACTAGTGTACTGTTTCGATTATTTTGTATCTCTCAAATGTAAAATAAGCAAAAAGCATCCGAAATATTCATATTACCTCTGCACACCCAATACCACCAATTTCCATATTGCCACAAATTTTCACTTTGCTTAGTGCCTCAATAGTGCATCACTTAGAGCTTTGTTCCTCACAACCCCACCCATTGTGTCAACCACTCAAGCAAGGTTGCCCATTCCCCAAGCACCATGGCCATCACAATTGCTACTGTTGTTGACAATGCCACAATGTTATCAGATGGAGTTCCAATCACACCCATCTTTGGGTTATCACCAATGAGATCCACAATTGGAACTATGTTCAAACCCTTTGCATCCACTTGAGTAATAAGCACAACAATGAGCAATCCTTTGGTCTCATCCACCTCCATGCCACTCACATTGGATATCATCAAGGTCACTCCATTATCTACATCTTCATCCACGGTGACTACCACCACCACTTCATTCAATTCACTTCCATCCACAGGTCCTACCATTATCATCCCCATCTCACTTCCCTCCACAACCCAAGGATTGTTGAGCCTCATGCCATTAACAAATGTGATTCCAAAGCCCATAAAAGAGCAAACAACTAAGTTTTCTACAAAGTATGCAACATGTTTGAGCTCAACAAGCAGGTATGATCATCATTGACCAACTTGAAATTAAGATGAAATTTGAGAAAGCCACGAGGGAGTTCAAGAGGGTCACTAACAAGAAAATACAAAAGGAAGGTCAACCTATTGTTTTTAAAATGAAGACCTCTTCACTTTAACGAAGAAGAGGAAAAGGGAAGACACGGACTCTGTACTTGGTGAAGAGCACTCAACTGATGATGATTACTATGAGGAAGACCCTAAGAAAGTCATTAAGTCCACAAGTAAATATGCACAACATATACTACGCATCATGAAAAAAAGAGTTCAACGGTTGGAAACACAAGTGAGGGTCAAAGTCCCTCAAAATATGAGTGGGGATGTGAAGGCAACCACTAAGTTGTATAAATTGTTGTGGTGATTGGCAACACTAAGGCCAAAAGTAATCGAGCCCAAGATAGTGTTCCAAGGATCTCTCTTTGAGATTTCACAATAAGAGGCTAAAATCACCACCATTACACTGGCTCACAAGGAATATATCCTTTCAAATGTGCCAGTTATTCATCCAGCTGACATTGAATTCTGCAAGAATCATACCACGGATACCAAATACAAGGTTGAAGAGTTGTCTCGAGGTTCATCAAGCATAGGATCATAACTAAAAGTTTCTTGAGAAGAATCCTTCCTTTATTTAACAACGTAGGATGCCACCACAGCATAACACTGATGACATTTTAGTCACTCAAGAAAAGTTTATAAAGATGTTGAGCACCCTAATTCTATCATCAAAAAGGGAATGGCTGCAGCAAATAGAAAGGGGAATCAACAAACAATAGATTTTGTGATTGATACTTTGAAAAAGGTGGTGAAAGCAAACACTTTGGACGAGTATCTCAATAATGCCATATATGATAATGTGAAAATAGTGGAAGATGGAGAAGAACAATTGAAGAGAGAAGCTACAATTGACATTGCACAAATGAGGATTACGCACCCTGCATGATAGAAATCAAGGGCAAGCAAACAATGCGACTGTAGTGACTGTAGATTTTCCTCCATGCAAGGGGGCTTGAAATTGGGTTGTGATTGTTTGCTATATTTGGAACACAATATATGATCAATGATAAACAATGTTTGATCAGTGATAAATCCAAGTTACTTGGTAGAGAGTGAAGATTGGGTTATCTCTTTGTTAGTTGTCTATTCATTCAGTTCTATCTTTCATGCAAGTGTTGGGTTGATGTGGCTGCATCCAACCTTTGAGTATAAATACAGTGTATTGCACTCAAATTTTCTTTCGAAAAGAAGCAGAAGATTTTGGCAAGAGGCAACTCTCTTATGATTTTCGACAAGCCTATGAGGTCACTATGTATATGGTATTTTGAGTTTAGGTTCTTTTCTCAATTGGATCATGCTTTGTGTTATTTTTTTAGTTGGAGAAGGCATTGTGATAACATTTACATGTTGTTTATGAGTAGGTTAGATTGAACTTATGTTATTTCAACCTTTCTTTGTGTTAAATTGTGACTACAATAAATATAATTGGTTTAATGAGCATATCTATTTTCCTCAATAGATCATCTTGTCAAATTAAGCATAAAGAATTGATTCATACTGATTGAATTATCCTTCTACTCTGGTATTATTTTTATCATAATTCAGATGTATGAAGGATTTAATAAATATTAGTTTTCGTGCATCAAGCCTTGTCATGTGTTTAATCCAACAAAGAAGAAACGAGATCTCATTTAACTCTATTTTCTGCTCTGACCTTCCGTCCATTTTGTGGTTTATTTATGAAATTGAATCTCACAATTGTAATCTAATAGGTTAGATCCATTGTTAAATACTCATTTCTTTCAGTTGTCATTGGTCAGTCGTCAATGAGATCAAAATATGTTAAGGTGAACTTCCCCCAGATGGTTTTAATGGCGACATGCTTCCAATCTATTCCACCGACAGAGTTCTTTTGAAAATCACAACGTGCAACTCATGCCTTGGATAAAATAACCAGCAATCCTAAAACGAGATGGTTAATTCTTGTTACTTGTTGGACCCTGTGTCAAAACTTGCATCGACATGTCTCAGCACTCTGCTCTTCATTTAATAGTCTAACTATGACTCCCTTTGGCTCTAAAATGCAATAAACTTATACTTGTATCACATTAATTTAGAAAATATGAGCTAGTTGCAAGGTTTGCTGCCAGAAATGATCCTAATCTCACCATCTATATTGGTAGTAGTCAAGACTTAAATAGGTGGAGTGTTTGGATTCAATCATCTTGAAGCATAAGGGATGCTTCAATTGGCCCTCGTGTCAAGGGGGTAGTGTTTCCTAATAAGAAGGAAATGATTGATGTCTTGTTTGTTGACAATAATACACTTTTTTTTTTGTTTCAGAGGACATCTTTCAACATATTGCTTTTAGGTTGGATATTTATTGCATTGCTTCAGGGTCCAAAATCTTAGTGCACAAATTCCTCCTTTTGCGGTGAAATTAGTTCCCTCCTGATTGGTTTGCTATGTAAGAGAAGACTTGGGGTGGTCCTACTAAATGGTCACATACTTGTGTATTTCCTTTACCCTAATGCCCTCCAACAATATGTGCCTTTGGGTTTTTTTTTTAAATTAATAAAAAAAGTTTCCAAATGACAAGTGCAGTTATTTTCCATCCCTAGGAGAAGTCAAGTGTGGCAAAAAGTTATCTCCTCTTTTAGTATCTACTTCTCTTGTTGTATGTTTTGTAATTCCCATTTTGACAAGTTGCATGAAATCATGATTTAATTTTTTGGTTTGATGGTAGGGGTAATTGAAAAAGGCATGTTTTTACTTGGGATGTGTTTTGTAAACCCTAAGGTCCTATGGGATATTTGCATTAAACTTTTGAAATTAAAGGGTAGTGCTCTTGCATTCCAGTGGATTCTTAGAGCCATGGAAAGCTCTAGTTATAAATAATATCATCGCCTTTCAAAGGTTAAAGTGCAATGGAATGATCTTCATCTTGTTGATTTGTTTTTGGGTTCATTCACTGTCACGGATGTTGGCTCCTATCTTCTACTCACTTTGGAAGGCTTGGGAGGCTGTAGAACATTTTGTGGTGAGACAACCTCCTTTCTATTTGTCTAACACTAGATTCCTTGGGTTCAGATCTTTCAAATGGAATTTGTCCTATAATAGCAATTTGCTTGCCAATCTCAAAGGATGCTCTACAAGTTCTTTGTTCTCTAAAGGTATTAGAAAATTTTAGGATGTTTACACTCATAGTAATTAGGTCTCTTGGGCAGAGCTCAAATCCACTTTTTTGTTCCCTGGCTCTTGCTTAAGAACTTATACTATTTTGATGAAGGCGTTAAAGCCCCCTACTGTTGGACTTCTTATGGAAGTTGACGAGGACTTTTGGAAAATTGTCAGATGGGTAAAGAGTCCCCCTTCATTTGAGATCCTTGCCAAACCACTATATGACAAGCTTGCTTGTTTTCAAGAGGTCTTCCTAGTTTGAATAGAAAGTGGTCTCTTTGTGTTCGATATCATAGGTGAAAAGATAGGTTTGATGTTATTTGGTCCTCTTGTATTGAACTTAAGAAGGCTTGTTTTAAGTGGTTGCTTCTTATTCATAAACTTGTTGCTCTATATGTCGTTGCTAAGAATGGTATCGATAATGCTTTTTGAATGGTGCGTGAGGAAAAAAAAGTTGTTGTGCACTTGTTTTTTGAGTGTCCCTATGCTTGTGTTTGGACACCTTGCCTCAATGCTTGGTCTAAGTGTGTTAAGAAAGATATAACTTGGTTGAATGTGTATACAACTTGTTTTCCCTTACTGACACTTTATTTTGTTCGACTCGTCAACACAATAATCTCCCTAAGTGTACATCCTAAAGAGCACATCAGGATGGAGCAACCAGTGGCACTTTGTGAGATATTTTGTCATACTTATCCATTCTTACCACCACCTTCACTCATCCATGGTGTGTTTTCCCTTCCCTAGATATTCATGATCTCTGTTCTACCTCTGTTTTTCCTTTTGCAAATCTTTACCCAATGTCATCGGACTAGCTAATGACATCTTTCAATGCCCTTGATCTAGCCAACATTATCGCCCCGTGTTGTCTCTGTTGGAGACATTTTGTACGCAATTGGTCGGGTCGATGAAGTCGGTCAAATTTGAGTTATGACTTTTAGAGCTTGGATTTGTATTTATAGGGTTCTTGATTGTCATTTCTTAAAATATAGACACCGTATCCGCTATGCTTGTGCATGCAAATCCACCTTAGGAAGAAGATAAATTACGGCTAAGGGGCTTACACTATGGGAGGACAAGTTAGCACAAAGACTTTGAAGATATCAAGGAGAGAAGTTGAGCCAGCTAGGAACACCTAGTCTTTGGGGACCCTAACTTTGGTCTACTTATGTTTTCTTCTTTCCACCTTGACTTCACATATTGTAGACCCCTGATTTTAGTACAAGGCTTGTAATTGCAATGTCATTATCATGTTTTTGTGCATATGGATTATTTGTTCAGATTAAGCTCTTATTGGCGCTTTCTCATGTTTTCATCTCTTTATTCTTCTTCATGTGTCCATGTGCTCTTCCTATTCTTCTTGTTTTCTCTATCCTCTGTGTTTTTTGTATCTTGGTATCCCTGCTCATCTTCCTTGGATCTGTGATTTGTCATTTGTCGGTATCAGAATAGTTCCAATAATGGTTTGAGCTAAATTTGAATGTTCTAATACTAGTCAATGTGCTTGTGGGGACCTTTTTGCCCTTGGGTCTAGGTTATTGTTGTTGGGCTCCTATTTTGTTGACTTTTATATATTTTTTCTCTGTTTGTTGGTATGCCAATATGTCACTAATTTGAATTCAATAAGTCTATATATTCTACGGCACGCTAAGGCATTTCATAAGAATAAAAACCTATCAAGAGAATATCAGTCGATCCATTTTGCAATTACTAGGGAGATATCTAGATATCGCATTTATCGATTTCCTTTTCTACATACTTGTAACAAAAGGACTTAGTGAAAGAGCATATAGATCTTGTCCTAGTTGCATTTTGTATCTCGTACCATAGGAAAAAGGGATGAGATTATAAATATACACAGCTTTGATTGTTGACATGTGTGAATGTTGAATGCCAACTTGTCACAAAGTAATTAAAAACAAAACCCAATTTTCATGTTATTTCTAGGTCTTCTTGGCACGGATTTAAGGCTTGGGCAAAGGAGAAGACATTAGGGTAGTCTTGCACATCAATCTACAAACTTGGAAGAGGTTTCTGAGAAGCAATTGTTGATAAAGAGGTTTGCAAAGATTATGACTGTGCCAACCTGTGCAATTGTTATTTGAACAAACCTGCCACTTTTGGGATAGTCCAATACTAGTTTCTCTCTATTGAAGGGCTCTGATTCTGGTCACATCAGCAAAGCTAAGCCATATTTCTAGATCTTCTTTTGCACTATCTCAAGGCTTGTTTCTGATCATTTACAATTATTTTTTGCATATAGTAAGTCTAAAAGAAGGTATGTACCTATATACCCCCTTCTCAATTATCAATCGTTCTAGGTACATTCATTCAATACCCACCCCTTTAGCACATAAAGTCGGTCTTTATTTAAACTATTTCTTGTATTTAGATCACATCTCCTTTATATGTTATTTTGATGAATTAGAATAATTTTACTTAGTTTAATATTCCTTGTGCAACTTTTTTTCAAAACATTTTGGTGAACCCAATCCCTTTCGAATACACATTCTAGGGTTTCATCTTTTTGGCAAACCCGAACCTTTCAACCGTCCAATCTTATGGTTTATTCCTTTTACAATTTATAGGGTTTCTACCTATATTAGCTCTGATTTTTAAAATTTCATTCTATTATTTCCCTCTTATGAACAATGTTTTGTAATGTTGTGATTTGGGAAAGATGGTTATGTAATAACAATGTCCCATTAAAGCTATACATGAAAATGTAAAAGTGCCTACCTTTCCACAACATGTTCCCTATTCTTCATGCCTTGTCGGAACCACCAACTGCTATGAGGATTCAGTATTAGTGTGAAAAGGCAGGGAACACAAATGATAGATAAGAAGCCTCCTATCCCAATCTAATGTGTTTTTCAAAGGCTATAATCATTTGTGGAGCGTGAATAAGAATTATTCCAATACTGTGTCGTTCCCCTTTCTTGGGGACATGCGAGGAAGCTAACTGATGGGAATGATCATCCATGTGATCAGAAGGGGAAGGCAAATGACTATTGGTTTTGGAGTTACTCTTGATGTTGTCGATATGCTTGATAGTCTACTATAGAATGTGTGAAAGTGCCATGGAACTCACAAACACAACTTCATGCAGAAGGTGCACATGTTCACTCTTTCTGTAATGTCCCATTTTGGGGCCAAATGACCAAATAAGGGTTTCCCCTAAAATCCACAAAATTCTGAATTCTGAAATTAGCCAAATCAGCAAACCCTAGCTCAAAGATATGCTTCAAAAACATGCAATATACTTTCAAACCCTAGGCACCAATGTGTAAATAATATATAAGTAATTTTCAGCAATTACCTTGATCAAATAGCACCTCAAAATTATCCAAAATAAGCCACGAACTGAAAATAGAGATTTTATACTTTTTTACCCCTTGTATGTGGATGAAAATCAGATTTAACCTTGCTGTAAAATATCCAATTTTACATATACAACAGCAGCGGAATATTTGTCAAACCCTTGCAAAAAATCATGTATAATTTACCAAAAATAGCCACACAAATCCAACGTCTTTTTTGGACCTTCAAAGTGATCAAAACCCTCTTCCAACCTATTCACCCTAGGTCAAGCTCTGCATATAAAAATCAAAAATATTATTTGCCCTTCAACTAGGGTTTTAAACCCCTTCAAACAACAAACCCTCACTTCAATTCAAGTCGCCACACTTGAAAAAATTCCTTAATAAATATTAGCCATAAATCCACAATTTGTGAAGTCAAAACTCTCATGAAATCTACCCAAAATTATAAATAAATAAATCAAAATTTATTATTCATTTATCCACTTGAAAGGACCTTGCAAACCTTGCCCAATCACATAGTCAACGCCACTCTTCAACAATAATTATCAATAAATTCCAACAATGAAACTAGGTCAATTAGACTTCAAATTAGTCTTGAAACCCACACAAACAAGTCACCAAGCAAGTCGCCCTCTCTAGGGCAATAATTAAATTCAACATTTGCAAAGGTGGCGTCAAAAGACATCGTTTTGTCAAATCATCAGCTCCAAAAATCTGCAAACACTTATTGAACATACATCCCAAAATTTTCTTCAAGTATGAAAAATCAATATCAATTTTCAGCATAACCCTCAAAAGAGAACCCCACCATGTACTTGTACCCTTCAAAGGGAGGCGAACCATCTTGAAAAGGCCAAATACTCTTTTTAACTCTCCTTGCCGACTTTTAGCATATCTCCTCTTTGTCTTTGATCACTTTCAAGCCAACATGTTTTTTTTTACCAAAATAATATTAAATAATTGCTTAAATAATAAATAGGAATTAAAATTATTTTCAGGTAATAATTCAATAATTATTTCAATTAAATACCTTAGTGGTAAAACCACTTTTAAAAATATTCTATTAATTAATTAATAATAATCTTATATGAGCAAATGATTAAAATCACTATTCAGGGAATTATAATTAATTAATAAAATAAAACCCCAAAAAGAATCCTTTAGTCTATGAGGAAGTAGACTAAAGGTCTTCAATATCTATTCATGAATGGTTTGGAAATGGGGACATAACACTTTCTTTGCCTCGGAGTGCACTCTTGTGAAGCTAAGCACTCTATATGTCTCCAGTTTGCCGTGGAATTCTCAATTAAATGTCCAAGGGCTTTATGTTATTGGCAATATATTGAGTGATTATAAGAATTTGAACCACGTCATGAGGAAGTTTAGGACGTTGATTGAAGGGACATTGGGGTTGGGGTAATGTTGGGGGGAACTAACTCCATAGATGGGAAACTAATGTAAGAGACCAAATTGGTTTTCAGCTCATCGGGCATGTCATTAGGAGTGCTAATGTTAGATAATAGTTCATTTAGTTTTGATCAGAACAAGAGGAAAAAATAATCATATTAATGCTTTGGTTGAAAGTAGTTTGTCATTGAATTTGCTCAAATGAGGTTTTGTAGGGTAAAATTCTAGCACGCCTTCCTTGGGCATAACCAAGCAAATATAGGTTGTCTAATGTATATCCATCCTCATAATTAGGAGTGGTGAAATCAACGTTTAGTAATTCAACCCGATATCACTAGGACGAGAGGTATTCTTGGGGGATTTCTTCTCAAATGATTCTTTCATGGGGATTTCGTCAATTGACTTCTTGCGGAATATAGGCCTCAAGCTACGAGGCAATTCATCAATTATGTTGTGAGGTAAGTTGGTAGTTTTTATCTTGAGATTGATCTCATCAAGTTTATCATTGTCAAGAGTCTAAGAGGTTTGATGGAGTTCTCCCAACTAGCTCGAGATGACCACGATAACCTCTAAGCAATTCAATTGGGAAGTTGGATTCTTGGTATTTCGGAAAAAGATATGCAAGGTAGTTATTCTAAGGCAAGGAGTTTGTGGGCTCCCTTTTGTTGGAATTGCTTAAAGTTCCAAAGGTTAGTGTCACCTTGGATATTTTAGATGGCTACAAAGTAGGGAAATTCTACACATTGCCATGTGCAAGAAGCTATGGACCTCATTCGATGAGTCCAGGGGCAACCAAGCAAGATGTTATAAGAGTGGTAATTTCAAAATCATTCCATTCTAACAGTTCTAAGAGGTACGAAGATAGGGAGCCAAATGCATCCCATTGGAGGCATTTACCTTTGGTCATAACCTTTACAAGTGTTGCAAGTAGATTTAAGGTTGTCGGTCGATTGAAATCCAAGGGATTTTATATATTCTAACAAGACCATGTACGTGTCATAGCCTTCATCAATGAGGGGTAGCTTGACATGGACATCAATTTTGACATTAATGAATAGTGCGGGATCATCAACACAAAATAGGATTTCATCAAGTATCACAAATTGGATAGGAAACTTAAGAAAGAGAGCTATTGTAGTGTCTTCCAACATCAACTTGCAACACACTGCGAAACTTCTTCCACACTTCGCACCACCTTGCGGCATTGCACATCACTTACACAACCTTGCAATTCTTTTGCATGCTATCGTAGTGTCATCCAAAATATCTCGTTGGTCCCTTGCAACACGCAATGGTCTCCACTCTCTACATCCATGTGTCTCCTACATGCTGTCTCACGGCATTCCAAGTGGCACTCTCCAGGTTTGTACCATGTCAGAAAATCTATTAGCAATACCAAACAACTGGACATCCAACCACCACACCTACAAAAAGACCAACCATCACTCAGCCAAAGATGAACTGTCATCTCTTTTGTAATCGACATGTATTATAACTACTTTTTGTCAATAATGTATATATTGTAACCATCCAGCCCATAATGAATTGTCATCTCTTTTGTAATCGACATGTATTATAACTACTTTTTGTCAATAATGTATATATTGTAACCATCCAGCCCATAAGGGATCAAAGACAAGAGAGACCACACATGAAGATATGAGATTGTTAGCATGCCCTAACTATCAAGAATATTACCCACATTTGTAATCACATCCAATCTAGGAAAATGAGAAAAGTATTTCCCCTTCTTATCAAAGGACTCGCATTCCTAGCCTTGTTGTGCATTGTACACATCTATACTTTCTATTGAATAGGAGTTGCACTATTATGTAAATACTTTTGCATTAAAATGTGTGTTTAGTTTACTATTGTTTAGTTTATCTTCACAGATTCTACAACCCATAGCTTGTTGCCAAGTACAGTGGTGTCCACCACACCAGCATCATGGGCCCCATGGTGCAGATCATTAGTATCAAAGCAAGAGCTCTCATATGCCTATAAACACACGAGCATAATGTGAAAAATAAGGATTACTTGTTGGTTCTAATTCAGATTATCCAAAAGAACGTTGTAGCAAGATGATATGACCCTTCCTACAATAGATTAGAAAAATAGTGCATATAGGTAAAATCCCCTCTTAAGATTTTTCACCAAAATTTCACAATTTTCTGATTTACTAATGTGCAAGCATTTTGTCAAACACTTTGCATTCTTGACATTCTAGTGATAGTTGCAATGCATTGATTCAAAACAATTTGTATGCAATTTGGTATCATAAATCACTTATACGAGCATTTACAAATACAATGAACTCATAGCAATATGACAAACAGTTTGCATGGAAGAAATATAATGAAGAAATCTGATTATGAAAACCTCCAGCTTGTTGTTTGATATCAAATATTACATATTACTGAAAAGCTCAGTGAAACTTATACATACCATATTATTTCCTTGCATCAAATACATTATTGATTGAGCATATGGATGGCACCTCATACCAAGAGTACCATAATCATCAAACTGAGGTATAGACCCCAATATTAGTTGTGATCCCTTGTGTGAAGTGGCGGCTCATAGTGCAGAAATGGCAGCAATTATATTTTTTATACCTTCATTGTTATATGCACTCCAAGAGGCTGTGGCTGCATACTATGAAGGTTGTGACTCGGATATGGGTTTCCCAATAGCGATGTCTCAAGCAAATGATGAAATCCCAATATCAAGCGCTTGCATTTAGGGTGTAACCCTAACCTTCAACAATCTCCAAAACAAGAAACCAACAATATCATTCAAATTACAAATTTGTATTTGTTTACAAATCCTCACAAACTTGTCAATAAACCCTCCTGCAACAAAACTTATAGAATGATAAATCTTTCCACTCCAAATCCTTCAAATCTGAACCAAGTGCACTTGTGAACCCTGTATGAATCCACCGAGGTTGGCTGAAATAGATTTTCTTCCAATCAACCAAGAACCCAAGGGTTTTCATCCTAGGGTTTGCTGAACCAAAAGCACAAGAGCTCTCCAAAATGCAAAAGCAAAATAAATTCATCAACAAACTCCACAATGAGCCCTCAACCTCCTTTTATAACTTTTTGAAACAATAAAATATTACGTTTTCTTTATTTGCTCCAAAACTCCTTTTATAAAATTAATAATTAACTTTATAAAGCACTTTTCACCCTTTTGAGGAATAATAATATTTTCTGAAGAATAAAGTCCTTTTTTGAAGATGTACACATGAAATAATTTTTCAACACCTTTAAAATGAGCTATCACACTAAGTTGTCCCTTTTAATATTTCCAACATTAGATAACTTAGTGAAATATTAATTAAATAACTCAATAATATACCCAAGTTGCGAAAAGTACCCAGAAAAAAAAAATTTTGCAATTATGATTATACCAAAGTGATATTGAAGACTTAGGACGATGATCAAAGGCAACCAATTGACTTTCTAAAAATAGCCTACACCTCCATGAAGTTTAGAGAGCACCTAAAGGGTCAAAAATCAATTTTGAAAGCATCAAATGGCTCCAACAAACCATCTGAGCTCAAAACCATGAACAAATGTTCTGCAAGACTGACCCAATGTTTCTCAAAGAACGTTGGAGTTCTCCCTATCTAACCAATTAGTCTCCAAAAGACTTGGAAACTAGCTAATTGCGCACAAATTGGCTAAGCGCCAAAAAGGGACATAATCGAGCAAAGATCTTTTAAACAACTGTGGAAACTTATCCATCAACTTTCGGTGCATAACCATTGCAGCTCTAACTTCCACATAGAAAGTTTTCGTCTTCGCCACCTTGTCCTTAGCAAAATTTATCAACTATATAACCTCTTCATTAGACTTATATACAGCCCCTTCAATTTCAACCCAAAAGTTATCAACTGCAGCACGGAGGCCTTCAAAAATTAGCGTAACAACCATGCCAAAGCGGGGTACTCACACTAGTGACTCTTATGTCTTTCAAAATAGAGATTGATTTTCCTTCTTGATTGATAAATTGTTGTACTAAAGCTCGCATCTCTCGATGCCAATCAAGTAAGCTATCTCTCTTAGTAACCACATGATTCTGAGCCCATGCAACTTTTGGTGTCGTTATTAAATTCAAATGAGAATAAGCTCTGTTTCATGTAGCTTGGCTCAAGAAATTGAGCTTGCCTTCCATATCTTTCATTCTATTGTATAATTGGGATACATCCCCCACTTAGGCTGGGATTCAGCGTTTGCAAACCTTATTAAACTAATGATATCATACAACTTCTTGGCTGCACTTTGCACTTTGTCTACAACTTCCTTAGGAGCTTGAATAATAATTATTTCCTATGACCTTTATTTGAATTGGTCGTAGCTCCTATACATTTGTTTAATTACTCCCCTAGTTGCACCCACCAAACTGTAGGGCTATTCTATGTATTCATTTGGGTCTAAAGGATTGACCTTTCTCTTTTTAGTTAAGGAGAATATGTCTTCTCAACATTTTCATCTTCTACCAACACAATATTTCTTTTGACTTTCCTCAACGTGTTAGTTTGTCTATCAATATGTAATCCTACCTTTCCTCCTCTTCCTACAACCTCTAAATCCATGAAGGAATGTTCACTATGGTTTGCTCTTCTATAAGTTGTGTAGATGCAGAGGTGGAAGGAAGGGATTGTTCTGGTGGGCGCATTGAGGCTGAAGTAGGTTGAGATATAGCCAACTCAAGGAAAGAAGGAATGGTCTTCCTCCATGGAGTGATCTTCTTCTATGGAGGTGTATCAATAGTATATTAAGTCTTCCCTGGCACCTTGTGCACTGAGACTGTAGAAGCATCTGTCTGGGTAGCTTGAGAAATGGGCATACCTAATTGTATAGATGCCCTAGAAGGTGTAGCTTATGCGGCAAAAATGGAAGTAGACACCAAGTCTTCAAAGTGCACTTGCTTCTTTGGTCCAATAGACTGTGGACTAGCTTCATTTACGAATGTACGAGTTATATGGGTATGAAGCCAGCTTATAGTGGAAGTAGAACTCCTAGCAAATTGGCTGGTAACAAGGAAGGCAAAATGTAATGGGCCCTGGGCTATAGTTTGCAAAATTGGCATTGTGGATGCATGAGGCATCCCAAGGACTAGGGGAATCAAAAATAAGAGAATGTAAAGACTGGGTAGCCCCTATTGTGTTGTAGCAATTGTAAATGCAAATGGCACCAAAGAATCAAGAATTTGTGTACTTACAATTGATGGTTGGCCATCACTCGGAGCAACAGTAGTAATGGGAATTGTTGTTTTAGTGATTGTTGCTACAATTTGTGCAATGTCTGCTTTCGTATTACGTCCCTCTATGAGACTAGTATCTGCAAGTGAAGCAACATTAGTAACCATTGGGGTCACCTGGGGACTTAGCTCCCTTGTTTGCACTTGCATAGAAGTTGATGTAGTCTCAACCATATTTTTTGTTGGTTGTTTTGGAACTTGAGGTGGAGAGCTTGGAGGTGTAGTTGGTGATGTAGGTTCCTGAGTTGGAACTTTTTGCCAAGATTCTACTTCTGACTGCATATCTTCTTCTTCCTTCTCTCCTGATATTCACTCTGTTTCAACAGAGTTAGTCTTTTCTTGCTCCACTTCTAAGTCTTCATATAATTTGGTCCCTCCTGGATCAATTTCTTTTTGTTTAGTTTCCTCTTCTTCAGTTTTCTCATGTTCTTCCTTCAGCTCCCCCTCAAACTTCTCATAAAGAGGACCTCCTTTAACAAATAAGCCTTCAACGGGCCTTTCTTCTTCTTTTACAACTTTTGGGGACACAGGAGGGGTCTTAGATTTCCATTGGTAGGTCTTCAATGGTTGCCTAGCAGGAGTAAGAGTTGGTCCTAAAGTAGATGGAATGGAGCATGAAGGGGACACAGCAGTGGGAAGTGTAGTGGGAATGGCTATGATTATTGGTGGAGTCACAATATGAACTAATGACAAGGTAGTAGAAGCAACAAGAACTTGTGAATGAAAAGAGGCAAAGCTCCCCTGTTGCACTGATGTTAAATAAGGCAGGGGTGCAAAAGAAAGTTGTCCTTCTATCTTGCTAGAAACTGTGGATTCCTCTATAAGTTGAAAAATAGCAATACTTGGAGGCATGGAGAGACCTTGGGAGACATTAGATATACTTTTCGGGTCTATCTCCCCAGATGTACCTACTGCTTTAACAATTCCAGTTCCCATTTTTGCTTCGGGTTGAGGACGCCCATGAATTGGTGTTGCAGTCCATTCTTCATTATCTATTCTTTTCGCACCTTTCTTCGTGATAGTAGAATCAAATTGGATCCTTTGGGCCACTATCATGGACATGCCAATTTTAAGCATCTTGATAGTAACCTCGTTGTCATTTGCAGCATTTAGAAATATGGATTCATGATTGTACTAGTAGTGTCCATAGGAAATCTTAACTTTCTTTTTGTACTTCTTGAGATGCTCTCTAGCCTTGTTCCTAGGATATTAGTACCGAAATGGTGCCCTCTTCAAGTCATAATGTGTTCTAATGTTCTCCATAGAGTTGAGGTGCTCCCACTTAGTAGATTGTATGCAGCCAGTGCTGAGAGAGATTGGATGCAAGCTTCCTTGTTTAGCAACCCTCTTTAACATCCCCACTGTCAAGCAATTGTGCAACAATTTCTTGTTTGACAACCTTATATGGAATGTTATGTGGTAGATATAGGGGTTGTGCCCTAGTACCTTCAATTCTAATTAATGTACAGTCAAGGTAATACCAATAATCACCCATTTTCTTAACACTTATCTTGATATTTTCTGATAACCTAGGCATGTTTTGCCCATAAATA
This sequence comes from Torreya grandis, assembly GCA_037957365.1. NCBI lineage: Eukaryota > Viridiplantae > Streptophyta > Pinopsida > Cupressales > Taxaceae > Torreya > Torreya grandis. The sequence continues at coordinate 590,818 of JARHVA010002421.1, forward strand.
GCCCTATACACCATAGGATAAAATGTCTTTATGATCCTCTGGATTTGCCTCCTAAACTTGTAGATGTGAAGAATATTGAATTTATCACATACTTTGTTCTTTGGGTATTTTGTGGATGGTTCCTAGGGCTCTACATAAGATGGATGAACTGTAGCAGTTATGGCATCTACCACGTATGACATGGTGTAAATGTTGTCATCTGGTAGATTTGCAAAGTTGTTGATTTGGTGAATCAAATTGGAGTTGATTATCTCTCCAAGGGCAACTAGTTTGTCCAAACTCAAAATAGTGTCCAACAACGGGACCCATATCTCATTGATATAAAAAATGTTTGGGAAGCCATACAATCTATTTAACAAGGCCATTGTGATTCCCACCCATGGCCTGAAGGCAACCATGGGAATGGAGGAAATTGGGCCTTAATCATGAAGTTGCTTGGGTTGGCTGCCCATCGCTTCAATTTGTCCTTGACTGATTTTAAAAGCAACCATGCATATAACATACCCTGACCATAGGTTATTTCAAGAACGGGAAGCCTAAAATATTTTTAGAATGCGTTCCCACTAATTTAAGCTACAAGCGTTTTGTTAAGCTGAAAGTGCAATATTTTTCCCGTAATTTGCCCATTTGCAAATAAATCAAAAATCAAGTCGATGCAAAGCATTACCTCTAGCTTTGGGGTTGCGTTGTGTAGACCCACCACCTTTAATCGTCAAAATGTCATCTTTGTGTAAATATAGACATTTGATCCCTTGTTCCATATGGTTTTGTACCATCTGCTTCCATCCAGATAGTTGAATGACGTTGGAACTAGTGTTACTATGCCACGATATCAAATATTGTATCCATGAACTCAGTAGTACCAGCAACAGAGTATGCAGAAGTTGGAAAGCTGCAAGATGATGAAGCCATTAGTACTCTGCAGGGATTCCCAGTCCTCTAAAAATCTTGAAGTCGCTTAGTCACTGGAGAGCTCAAATTTGCAGAATGCACAAGATAGCATGGAAGCAATCTGGTCAAATCATACTTTGCAAACTGAATATATCGTTTAGCTCTTAGAATTGAATGCATCAAATTGCCAATTCGTGTGAATTAATTGCAGCAACGGCTTTTACTTCACCACCCACTTATTCATTTCTTATTAAAATTTCAAAATTGTATTGCCAACCAATTGGCAGATTTCTTATTGCCACAGGGCATCCTTTCATAGCTTTTGGGTCTGTCATCATCTTGACATGACAGATGTCCTCTTTCCGCACCTTTGGAGCCTATCCTTGATGACAAATATGTTCTTTTGTAATTACTTAATACGGTCAAAGACACGTGGCAGCATATCGCTCATCCGTTAGGTGCTAGACCTTGTCCTTTGTGTCCTCGCCTCCTTGGTTGCGGGTTCCCGGATGATGACACTTGGCAAAACCTCGAGGGTCCACTTGCAGACGGGACAGCGAGGTAGTTTGGTTTCCTCATGATCTACGTAACGACTTTTGGTCACATCTCACCCATTTCAAAGGTATTAGGGAATGGAGTTTGCTCATCCACCACTTGGTATTGAAAGGGGTGGTTGATTGGGAGCATATGGAGCCTTTGGAAGTCTATAAGGACGCTTCTAGCATGTAGGGGCAGCTCCCAAAGCATAGATACAACAGTATGAAGGAGCCAATTGAGGGTTCTTTTCCTTGGGATGGAATCACGAGTGGACATTGCATCATAAGGTATGTTGGGACACCTCTTTGGGTATTGCAATTGTTTGAGGACAAGCAATTTTGGGCGAGGAGGACTGTAATGTCCCAATTTTTTATCTAGAACCTTGTGGGACCCTTAGCCCATTCTTGTTTCCAATGACTAAGGGTAGAGGAATGAAAGGAAGCATTGTGGTCTACTTGTGAGGAGTTAATAATGGAAAGGGTAATTTGTATTTCTAATTTTGAGTTGAGTTATGAAAAGCACCTTATGTTTCTATCTCATTTAGGTGGTGGGGTTTATAGGTCTTGAGCACTTAAGTCTTAAAGTGAAACTAAGAGGATCTTTTAATATTTTAAAAATAAAGGTAACTCTCCCCTCCAATTTTTGGGCGCCACACTTGCAAGAATGGTCTATTAAAGCAAGTAAGGATTCATTTGAAAGGTTATGCAATTTGGATATTGAAATTCTTGTGCAAGTATGTCAAGTTTGAACAAGTGAGCTTGAGGACGAAAACCTTCAACTGCACCAAGAGATTTCGGGACGAAAACCTTCATTCTCTACTAGAGCAGCTCTATTCAAGGGTTGTTAATTGTGCATAAGTATATACAGGAAATTCTACAAAAGTGTCTTTTGACGCCTACATCAAGGAATTGGTACTATCCTTCGGAAAGCTGAAATCTTCAATTTGCAAGGAAAAGGAAGGTGGGTGAACTCCATGGAGAAGCCCCAGAACAAGTTGAAGTCTTCTAAGGTGTGGCGACCCCATTTAAGAGGGTGGTGACTCCTCACAAGTGGGAATTTTGGTCTTCGGAACCCTATTTGGGGGTTAAGGTAATTTTCATAATTTATTTCAGTCATTTGGTGAATTGTTTGGAACAATTGGCATGCATGGGAAGACATTCTAGATCCTACAATATTCCAAAAATTATTTCCAAAATTTTGGCACTTGGGCGACTTGTTTGGCAAGCTCGAGAAAGTGATTTGGTGAGACAAATCCAAGAGATAATTGCCAGATTTGTTTCTTCTATTTTATTAAGGTGTGGCGTCCCACTTGGAGAGTATTTTAAGGTGTTTAAGGGTTGGAAAGTATAGTTGTACCTTCAAGGAAAATTCAGAATATTTTTGTGAGGTATTTTCAGCTATTCGTCAAATTATTTGACCCCAAAAAAAGTATGTATTTCTCTAAATAATTTTCAGCTTCTTGTGGATTTATTTGGATGCACTTTAACTTGAATATCATAAATTTTTCCAAGTAGGGTTTGGCTGGTTATAGATTTTCAGATTTCATATTGGTGCTTGGATTGGCTAGGGTTTGTTGGAAAACTCTCTTTTTTGGTTGTCGTCCCAATTTGGCGACATTACAGTCATCCATGGGTTAGAGATATCATGACACATGGAGCAATCTCAGCGATCGAGATGATCGTTGAACTTTCTTAATTGTGCACATTTCCATTGGCAAGGATGAGCGGGATGCTGACACTTGGATGGTTCTCGCTTGTCGCGTTGCTCGGATAACTTGGGAATATGTGCTCGTTGCTTGGGCTCCTGTTTAGCAAGATGGTGATACTTGGATGGCTCTCGACGATCCGAATGCCCAAAATATTTCAGATCTTTGCTTAAGTATTGAATAAGTGAAGAAGCGTTGGATGTTGACACTCGGCATAATCACAGCGACTCGAAGGTATAATAACTTAGTCGATTGCCAAAGGCCACGGGTGCACAGGATAAAGCCAAGTAGATGATTATGATGAACTCACCGACAAGACGAGGATAAAATAGAAAACCTTGATCATCGAAAGTAGCCTTGCATATGATCAAAAGCTGAAAATAGGACTAAAACATAACACGGTTAGCTCCGTTAGTCGCATAAATCAAAAGCCCTGTTTTAAAGTCAAATGCTTATAATATCAACGCTTTGAACTTTGACTTTTAATAAAGCAATATGTCACTCAAATAAGATAACAAACTAACCTTAGAATTCACGAAATATGAAAATGTTTGGATACCAAGGTTATCTTAATAAAGGACCATGATTTTAGACTTTGCCTTGAAGAAATTTTCTAAAAGAAGTGGGTCCCTATTGAAAATTTTACAAATGGGGTGTGTTGGGGCACAACAAAGACTACATTGCATACAAAAGGGAGCAAAACTAGATTACAAATCACTGGCCTCTTCGAAGGGGCAACCTCCCGTGAACAAGCTCAATACAATACAATTCATGGATGTCTTTCCACTAGTCTAGGACTTATTTATATACTAATTTTATCCTAACTACTACTTCCCACGCATTTGGGATTATTACAATTAGTTGAAGGGACAACTTACACAGCATATGCATCTAAAGCTTTTATTAAAACAATTATTATAAAGAAAAAGTATAAAAAAAGAGATAGGACGAAGGCATCCTAACACAAAGGCAAGATGGTGGATGTCCAAAAAACAGTCACTAAGGCATCCTTAGATGTCCAAAAATTTATTCAAGATGCCCTCGAGAAACAACGCAATGAACTCCTTGGCCAATTCCATGAACTCATTGTATAGATGGGTCCACAAGCCAATCCTTCCACGTGGCCTGTACAACTTAAGTTTCAACATTTCAGTGTTCAAGGGTAAAATCAATGACATAGCATTGGATAGTTGGATTCAACAACTTGAGGCTTAATTCTCAGTCAGTCGTTTCACTGACATAAAGAAGATCATCTTCGCAATGTTGAACATGCCCATTTCAATGTCCCAATGGTGGGAAACCATCAACACACAATGCGAGAAATTTTGTGATTCCATTGACTTGGAAGTCATTTGGCAATGCCCTGAAAGATGAGAATTACCCCCTCAAGCATGGTTAGGATGAATGCATCAAGATCCACTAGTTGTGCCAACATAAGTAGCAATCCATTGAAGACTATACCAACAAGTTATAAGACTACATTGTGTGTCTATGTGAGAACATGACAAAGCAACATAAGGTGTTGAAGTACATAAGCAAGATCACACCTTATATTCCCACAAAGATGGAGTTCTTGACTTCCAACACATTGCGGCTAACATACTACAATGCCACCAAGATTGAAGCCAAAGCAAAAATGAACTTCATCCAATGCCGTGCAAGAGCCAACCTTCACACAATGCACCATCTCACCCTATTGCACATAAGCAGAATATGTCGCGCAACGGAGAGCTGCCCCAAAAAATCATACAACACCAAAAGACTCCAATGTCTTTTGCACTAGATAAAGGTCAAAAATACCAAGGTGACAAGTGGTGCCATCGACACTACACAATCTCACACAACAATTTTTATTTCCGCACACAACAAACCTTGGTTGTGCATTCTACATCAAGTCCCGCCCATATGGATGCCATTGATTCAACGCCAATGCCATAGACACCTCTAAGGAATGAGAGCATCTCTTCCATACCAAGTTTTGGGTGAAGGATCAACCTCTTCATGTTATCATTAACAATGACAGCCAGAATAACATAATTGTACAAGCTACAACCAAGCGCTTAGACCTCACCACTAAAGCACATCCTAAACCATACTCTTTGGGTTGGCTTCAACATGGGAAGGATATACAGTGCCAGTGGCAATGCGCTTTCTAGTATAAATTCAAACCTATGAAGGATACAGTCACCTTTGACATTGTCGCTTGAGGTTTGTGACATTGTGCCACTTGAGATTCATGACATTTTGCTTATAAGATTGTATTTGTATGACCACGATGCTACATGTCAAGCCAAGCCATGGCAGTGGATTGTGCATGTCAAAGATCAATTTGTCAAATTCTTGGAGTCAAGCCCAACTACCAAAATCAAATTAGCCTTTGCCAAACAATGCCACAAGCTCATCTCGCACATGCAGAAGTTTGTGCTCCTCATGGTCCAGCCAGAAGCACATGCACAGGGGAGAGAGCACATTGGCAACATTGCCATGCTATGCAAACACCGCCACAACAACAACTCGATAAGATACTTGTTATAATTGATTTTGGATTTTGTTGTAAAAATAAGCCAAAACATTGAGACTAATTCAGATTGTTTAATATATGTCTGAATTGAGCAATTTGAATGTAACAACAAACTATGACTGATTTATTGCAATTACTATTTATGGAAATAACTTAGAAGATAGACTACTTAGCTTGCTTAGGTTATGTTATGGTCTGTAACAATGTACAATCGTCAAAAAGGCTTTGCAAGGTTTTTGTGTTGAATCAAATCAGGAAACACATTGTGAAACCTATTGGGACGATTCCGGTGTTGGATGGACACCTATGGTGGTCATATTCGTCTACACTATGCCAGATTCATCCAAGGGATCTATACAAGTTTGTGACAGTTTAAATCATTGTGCTTACATTTGCAAATAGCTCTTATATATTCAAATGTCTTCGGACCTACACGAATAGCTTTGTTTTCCTTCTCCTTGCTTCAAGCCCTAGCTTTGCACTTTTGGGATCAATGTGACCGAAAAAAAAGGGTTAGAAATAATGAGTTCAGCTGACCACAACCCCCCATTCAGTGGCTAAACGCTGCTTATGTTCCAATACTCCAAAGAGGGCTCAAACCATATGTAGTTCTCCCACCTAACTGAGTGTGTGCAATTAGTGTAATATTAGCATGTTGTGCAATTCTATGTATGGCTTTCAACACTTGATAACATGTTTATTCTGACCTTGCGATGGTATTCAAACTTGGCTCAAGGATTTCTCATTTCAAGTGTTTCAAATTTGGAAGCTTTAGGGCAATTACTCTCAATGTAGATGTGCTCTTGATAAGAGCTAGATAAGAAAAGGCTTAGGCTAACTTTATATAAATAGCTGACTCTTTGGGTAATTTCCCTCTGAAACAACATGCTAAAAGTATGGGCCAACCCATAAGAAGGATTTAAATCTAGGAAAATAGTCGTTAAAGGGCATGCAGATGAATCCGACCAAGGCAACCAACTCTGGTAACTGGATCCATCTAATTGTGGTTGGAACCATCCAAAAAGTAGCAAACAATGATCTAAGATTAGGAGACACTCTGAGTAAGATAATAAGTTGTTCAAGCAGAGACTAGGGAAATCTTGTGTAACAATAATGGAAATTTGGAAAGGTTGGGCCTATGGATAAGAGAATGGTTAAAATAAAGTGTAAGTCAGTTAGGTGCGCAGAATTCAAGTATGCTAAGGCTTGGCCAAAACTGACATTGCCAAGTGTCTGATACCAAATATGAGTGTCTACAACAGTGTAGCAATATGGAGACATCTTTGAAGAACCAAAGGGTTTGCCAACACATTGTTTAGTAAAGCAACGGATCGATTTGGTTCCTGGATCCCCTCTTCGAAACAATCCACTCTACTACAAGTCCATTTGAGAGAAGGATGAAGTATGGCACTAGAATCAAGAGCTGATTGATCAAGGGAAGATCCGGTCAAGCTCTTCCCCTTGTGGAAACCCTCCTCGCACCAAAGAAAGATGACACATGGCGCTTGTTCAATGATTATTGTATATTTAACAAGAAGATGGTGAAGAATCAATACCCACTACCGTTTGTCGACAACATCCTAGACTAACTCCAAGGTGCACAATAATTTACCAAGATCAATCTGAATTCAGGTTATCATCAAGTACCAGTCCATCTTGAAGACATTTGGAAGACATCATTCAAAACATGGCAAGGATTTTATGAGTGTTCGGTTATGCCTTTCAGTTTGACCAATGCACCAACAACATTTATGCACTTGATGGATGACTTACCCAGGTCTTTCACTAACTTCTTTGTCATCATCTACTTGAAAGACATCCTCATATTCAATAAGACTTGGGAGGAACACATGGAGTAAATCTAACACATCTTAGACACATTACACAAACACAAGTTGCAATCCAACTTAGCATAGTGTACATTTGGTGCCACACAAAATTCAACATCTAGGCTATATAAAAGACTGCATAGGCATCCATGTAGATCCAAAGAAGATTAAGGTAATCCAACATTGATACTAAATTAAAGATTTTTCTTGGACTTGCTAACTTCTGCAGATTTGTTCTTGGTTTCTTGCACACAGCGTGGTCTCTCAACCAAAGCAACATTCCACAAGACATCTACACAACATGCTATTGAGGAACTCAAACAACACCTCTACACAACACTTGTTCTAGCAATGCCTTACATTGTCCACCCATTTGAGATTCAAATTGATGCACATGACTATGCACTCGATGCAATACTCACATAGCATGGACATTTGGTTGCCTATCCCTCGAAGACATTCAACGACACGGTTCAATGGTACTCCACTTATGAAAAGAGTTGTATGCCATTGTACAAGCAATAAAGCAAAGGCACCACTACAACTTGGGTAAGGAGACAATCATCCATTCTGATCATAAGCCACTTTAGTTCCTGCATACACATAATAAGCTGGAAAAATTGTGCCACATGAAGTGGCTAACTTGTAGCAATTCCATCTAGGGATAAAGCACAATAAGGGAAAGGATAATAAGGCCACAGATTGCCCCAATCGAACGTCGGTACACATGCCAATCTCGATGTTAGATGCACGCAGCCACTTCTATGATTGGGTATCTCTCTACTCAACAAACCATGACTTTATAGAAGCTTATACAGCTCTTGCACAAGGTGAACAAGTTTGCAATTTCTACATGTCCAACACATTTCTCTACAAGCTTGGCCATCTCTTTGTTCTAGATGGTGCACCACATTAAAGATTCATCTGGGAGGCACACCATGCCAAGATAGTAAAACACTTCAATGTTACCACGACATTGGCAATGCTACGACAACACTTCTATTGGCCTTACATCCACACAAACATTGAGCACCACATCAAGTCTTGCATTCTTTGTTGCATTGTCAAGCCCTTGAACAGGGAGCTACAACTTTACACACCTTTGTCGGTTCCATCCAAGCCACGAGAATCCTTTAACATGCATTGCATGATTGGACTACCTGTGACAAAACACCCTAACAACTCTATGCTTGTTGTAATGGATAGGTTTTCTAAGATGGCCATTGTGGTTGATTGCAAGAAAAGCATCAATGTCCTGGAAACCGCATGCTCTTTCTTGAACCATGTTTGGGTTCATTTTGGTCTACCAGCATCCATTTTGTGGCATCACACATCACTTGCGCAACCTCACAATACATTTGCACACTACTACAACACAGCACACAATACTACTATAGCAGTCTCCACAATCTACATCCACATGCCAGCTCCCTCCTATCACACGGCATGCCAAGTATAAAGGATGTACAACTTCGACATCCATTACCAACGTTCACAATCGATCAAGCGAGCAGTAGACTTCTTTACACAGTGATTTGAGTAAGCACAAGTCTAAACTGAGCAAAGTGATAAAGCGAAGCATTGTGCTTTTTGTCCTGAGTTGTTGTGGGCAATGGACATCCAACTGTGCAACGGTGTACATGTGTGTGGGGGAAGGGAAGTTCGGGTGGTCTTAGATTTCGTGAAGTTGTGTTGTTCCTAGTAGAGAGCAATCAAACCTTGGGAGGGGGTTGTCTATTGTAACCATTGGAGCAGTCGTCGAGCATTGTCAGTTGTGCCTGACTCAATGCTTGTTGTGTAAGTGGTTGTGTGCCTACCTTATTGTACTTTGGATTGTTTTGTCATGAAAGAGTTAACAAGACATGTTTCTCCCAACTGTTTCTTGCATTGTGTAAATTGCTCTAGTGTTGAGTTGTTTTTGGTTCATTGAAGTGTTTTATAAAGCTTCTGCATCTAACCCCATAAAATACAAAAAGAATACCATTGTGTTGTGTGTTCTTGTGCAGGTAAACATTGTAGGCATAGTCCATAGTTCTTGTAGAGCTCTCTTTTCACAGCGGAGCTCAAAGAGAGCAAGCAGTGTTGCACGGTTATAGCTCGGTCGAGATGGCCCCATGACAATTGGTATCAAAGAACAGTTTGTGTCTTGTTTGGGTTGTGTGTGCCTAAATTGGTTGTCTTGTACACCTTCCCCTGTCGAGTCAGTCTAGTGTGTTGCGTCTGAGTCAGTATGACAAAAGATCAATCCGAAGTTCCACCTGATAATGTGACCGTTAGAGGTCGACGCAAATATAAAGGTGAAGGTGGTGGCAATCACCACAAGAGTAAGTGGAGGCCTAATGTGGATGAAAACTTTGTCAAGCAAGTTGGTACTTGCTTCCAAGAGTTGGAGGAACAGGTGGCTACGAGGTTCAATGAGCTCAAGGAGAAGGTGGAGTTTACCGATCAGACTATCATGGAACTTATCACAAGGTTGGAGGAGAGTTTGGCATCACAAACTAAGTTACAAAATGAAGTGACTATGTGTGGAGCAACGATACTGAGTCTAGCAAACGCAATTGGGTCTAGCTCTTGAACAGTTTCAAAACTCCCTAAGTTGAAGGAACCAGATTGTTACAATGGTGCACGAGGTGACCCTCTTTTGGAGAATTTCTTGTAGGACATGGAGGAGTACCTAGCAAGTTTGGGAGGACTGTCAGAGCACAGGAGGTGCATGCTGAGGCAAGATACCTCAATAGTACGGTGAAGGTTTGGTATAGAACCTTGGCTAATGACATTGCATCAAGGAGTTCTACAAAGAAGTTGGACTCTTGGGTGGATCTAAAGAAAGCCCTTGGGGATCAGTTCCGTCCTAGGAATGCAACATGGTTGGCTAGGATCAAGTTAAGTCAGCTGAAAAAAACTAGGAAGACGCAAGTGTATATCAAGTATTTCTAGAGACTTATGTTGAAAATAAAAGACATGTCCAAGGCAAACAAGTTGTTTCAGTTTACAAATGGCCTTCAATCATGGGCTAAGGTTGAGCTCCATCACCATATTGTGTCAAAAGTCAGTGAAGCTATTGCCATAGCAGATCGGCTCTTCGATTTCAGAGAGCAGTCTTCATCCAAGAGCACCAAGAACACTAACACACTTGCGAGTAAAGGCATTGAGAATGGTTCAAGTAAGTCTTCAAGGAAGCCAGTTGGTAACCAAAGAGGAAAGGCTACTCAACAGTCGTCAGTGGGATCTCAGAAGTCCAGTAGCACATCCAAAGGTGATGGTAAAAACTCACAGAGTGGAGAATCAGGCGGGAAGTCTTTTCATCTGAAGTGTTGGACATGTAGTGGTGATCATTACAACAAAGATTATCCAAACTTCATTACAACAAAGATTGTCCAGACTGACAGAGGGTGCAAGTGGTTCAGACGGCATGACCAGGAACAAAGTGAGCAGACAATGTGTGTGCTTATGGGGCTCAAAGTCATGGAAAAGCTTGAGTCCAAAATAAGAGATGGTGGTAGTTATCTGAACGGACTGAATTTTGTGGAGGTGGTGATCAAGGGGAAGACCATCCCAACACCTGTGGACATAGGTGCAACCCACAACTACATTGCAAGTCAAAAAGCCAAAGAGTTGGGCCTCCATTCCTCCGAACATACTGGAAGGTTTAAAGCAATGAACTCTCCATCTATGGAAACTCTCGGCTCCACATAGGGTGTGGATGTGAAAGTCGGCGAGTGGAAAGGAAAGTTGGACTTGTCCATGATCAAGATGGATGATATTGAGTTAGTGCTAGGAAAGGAGCTTATCCGAAAGGGTAAAGTGGCAATCTTTCCTCATCTTGAAACTCGTTTTATGTTGGATCCAATGCAGACATGCATGGTGAAGACAGTGCAAAGGAGGCATATGGGGAACACACAAGTGTGTGTTCAGCGATGACTATGCAGAAGGATGCACGGAACAATGTGGAACCAATGTATCTAGCAGCACTTGTTGGTGGTTGGGATGATGAAGAGGGATAGCAAGTGCCCATTCCAGTTGAAGTGAGAAAGGTTCTTCACGATTACCAGGTCCATATGCCCAATGAGCTACCACCCTACTTGCCACAGAGAAGACCAATTGACCATCGCATCAAGTTGGTTCCAGGGGTGAGTCCTCTAGCAAGGGCTCTGTATCGATTATCTAGGCCTGAGATGGTGGAGTTGAAGAAGCAGTTGGAAGAGTTGCTAACGATTGGTCATCTTCGTCCTTTGCGCTCCCCTCATGGAGCACCAATACTGTTTCAGAAGAAGGTTGATGGGTCACTTAGGCTTTTTGTGGATTATAGAGCCTTTAACAAGTTAACCACCAAGAATAAGTATCCTCTAACCCTCATTGAGGATTGCTTTGATCACCTATCCAAGGGGAAAGTCCTCACAAAGTTAGACTTGAAGTCAGGTTATTATCAGGGCTGAATTGCTCCAAGTGATGAAGAGAAAATGACCATTTTCACCAAATATGGGTTGTATGATTTTCATGTGATGCCCTTTGGGTTGTGCAACGCACCTGCGACGTTTTGTACACTCATGAAGAATGTGTTCAGGGCCCTATTGGACAAGTGTGTGGTTGTCTACCTTGATGATATCTTGGGGTTTTCCAAGAACCAAGAAGAGCACAGGGCGCATCTTGCAGAGGTTTTCAAGCTACTGAGGGAAAATGATTTGTTTGTGAAGAAGGATAAGTGTTCCTTTGCCCAAGAAGAAGTTTACTTCCTTGGACATGTGATCGAGAAAGGCAAGATCAAGCTTGACCCCAAGAAACTTGAAGCAATCAGAGATTGAGAGCCATTCAAAGATGTACATGGTGTGTGTCAATTTTTGGGTTTGGCGAATTACTATAGAAGGTTTTTCCGTTGGTACTCCAAGCTTGCAAGTCCACTGACAGAGTTGCTGAAGGAGGTGAAGTGGTTGTGATTTTCAAAGTGTCAGGAGGCATTTGAGATCTTAAAGGAGAAATTGAATACATCACTTGTGCTTTCCTTGGTGGACTTCAGTAAGCCTTTTGAGATCACACAAATGCATCTGATTTTGCCATTGCCGAGGTGTTCATTCAAGATAAGCATCCGATTGCTTTTGATTCCAGAAAGCTCGAGAACGCAGAGAGGAGATACCTGTCCATGAGGAGATGACAATTGCGGTAGATTGTTTGAGAAGGTGGAGGCACTACTTGTTGGGTGCAAACTTCATCGTCAAAACTAACAATGTGTTGAATTCTTTCTACCGGACTCAAAGCAAGTTGATGCCAACTTAGGCAAGATAGCATGACTTTCTAGCTAAGTTTGACATAGAGATCGTGCATACTGCAGGTAAGGAAAATATGGTTACAGATGCACTCAGCAAAAAGCAGCAATTGGCAATTATTGCAACAACGTCAACAAGACCAGTGTTTACTCATAGGGAGAGTAAGGTGGAATTAAAAGGAGAGTTGATGGAGAAGATTTGGGAGGCCTTGGTCCAAGATCCTCAAGTTGTTGCATTGTTGAAGACCGTACAAGGACAGACTTTGTTAGGCAAGAAAAACAAGTTCAGCATTTCAAATGGGATGTTGTGGCTTGCTGAGAGTCGTGTCTATGTTCCCAAGTGGGGGAGACTACACAAAGAATTGATCAAGGAATGCCATGATTCTTTGTTAGCAAGTCACCCTGGGTAGAAATGTGCATTAGCTCTTTTGGAAAGTGGCTTCTACTGGCCGAAGATGAGCAAGGATGTGGATGAGTTTGTTCACTCTTGTTTGATTTGTCAACAAGACAAGCCTGAGCATTAGTTGCTGAGAGACCTTCTCCAACCGTTGCCTATTCTTGTGAGGCCTTGGGCAAGCATGAGTATGGATTTTATCATTAGCTTGCCAAGTGTAAATGAAAATTTCAGCATCATGGTTGTTGTCAATAGATTTTCCAAGTATGCCACATTCAATGCATGTAAGCAGCCTTGCAAGGCAGAAGAAACTGCATGTATTTATTTCAGAATGTGTTGAAGTATTGGGGGATTCCCTTGAGCATCATCTCGGATAGGGATGCTTGTTTTACAAGCAACGACTAGTCGGAGCTGTTTCGGTTGGTGGGCACAAAGTTGTTGTCCACGAGGTATCATCTGAAGACTGATGGCCAAACGGAGCAAATCAATGTAGTGTTGGAGTCTTACTTGCATCACTTTGTGCAAAGTGACCAAACGAATTGACCAAATCTATTGGACATTGCACAATTTTCCTACAACAGTCAGAAGAGTGAGTCAAGCAAGTACTCTTCGTTTGAACTCGCGATGGGCCAACAACCTTTGTTGCCTCACACAGTGATTGTTAGATACTTTGGAAGGTGTCCGTCGACCATGGATTATTTGAAGGATTGGCAAGAGCGTGTTGATCTTGTGAGGTTTCATTTGTTAAAAGCGAGTGATTGCATGAAGAGAGATGCAAATCGATCTAGACAATCTACAAAGTTACTAGTTGGCAGTAAGGTAATGCTAAGGATGGAACCTGAAGTTTTCAAGGCTTCCCCTGGTACAGCAAATTCCTTGGTCCGCAAGTATGATGGATCATATGAGATTTTGGCTTGAGTGGAAAAGATTGCCTATAGGTTGAAGTTGCCCAAACACATGAAGGTACATCATGTCTTTCATGTGAGCCAATTGAAACCTTTTGTTTCTAATGAAGCTGAACCAAAACGGAGTCATCATAATCGTCTTGTTGCAAACGTGATGGACAAGCTAGATCGACAGTTTGAGGTGAAGATAGAGGGCTGGGGAAATCGGAAGCAGAGGGAGTTCCTAGTGCATTGGGTTGGTGGTACTTCACCAAGATGGGAGTGGGAAGAATCCATTTGGAACTACAAGGATAAGGTTAGGGAGTTACTTGTCAAGGACAAGGGCCTTGGTCCCTTGGCTCATAGATGAATCTGAATAGAGGACCTCATCCAGGCTACATATGGTGGAGTCTTCACAACACGAAGACACCGCCAATTTTAAGTGGGGGAGTCTATAATGGATGTACAACTTCGACATCCATTACCAATGTTCACAAGCAATCAAGCGAGCAGTAGCCTTCTTTGCATAGTGATTTGAGTGAGAGCAAATCTGAATTGAGCAAAGTGATAAAGCGAAGCATTGTGCTTTCTGTCCCGAGTTGTTGTGGGTAGTGGGCATCTACCTGTGCAGCAGTGTACGAGTGTGTGTGGGCAGTCTGGGTGGTCTTAGATTTCATGAAGTTGGGTTGTTCCTAGTACAGAGTAATCGAACCTTGGAAGGGGATTGTCTATTATAACCATTGGAGTAGTCGCTGAGCATTGTCGGTTGTCCCCAACTCGGTGATGGTTGTGTATGTGGCCGTCCGCCTACCTTATTGTATTTTGGACTGTTTTGTCCTGAAAGAGTTAATAAGACAAACATTTCTCCCAATTGTTTCTTGCATTATGTAAATTGCTCTTGTGTTGAGTTGTATCTGTTTCATTGCAAGTGTTGTATAAAGCTTCCACATCTATCCCATAAAATATGAAAACAATACCATTGTTTTGTGTGTGTTTTTGTGCAGGTAAACAATGTAGGCATAATCTGTAGTTCTTGTAGAGCTCTCTTCTCATAGAGGAGCTCGAAGAGAGCAAGCAGTGTCGCACGGTTATAGCTTGGTCGAGCTAGCCCCGTGATACCAGGTGACACTCTTAAGTTTGTGCCATATAGAGACCTTGTTAGCAATACCACACATCTAGAAGTCCAACCACCACACTTGCAAAAACACTAATCATCACTCAGCCAAAAGATGAACCGTTGTCTTTTTTATAACCATCATCAATTGTAGCTACCTTTTTGCAATGATGTATATATTGTAACCATCCGACCCATAAGGGATTAGAGAAAAGAGAGATCAAAGAGGCACATAGGAGATTGTTAGTGTGGCCTAAGTATCTAGCATATCACACATCTATAATCAAGTCCAGTCTAGGCAAATCAAAGGAAGTGTTTCACCTTATACTAATAGGAACTTGCATTCTTAGGTTTGTTGTGCATTGTACACATTTGTACTTTCCCTATTATTTCTATTAAATAGAAGCTGCATTATTTCGTAAATACTTACGCATTTGAATGTGTATTTGGTTTACTATTGTTTAGTTTACCTTCGCACATTCTACAACCCGTAGTTTGCTGCCAAGTACAAGGTTGTCCACCGCACCAACATCATGGGCTCGTGGTGCAAATCATTTTGTATGTGTTGGATCTAGAATGGTCTCTATAGTTCCTATTTTAGAGGATCCTTCTATTGCAACCTATTTCAGGCTTATATACATAGTGTTTCTCAATTGGCTTCTTTATACAATACTTTTATTCCCACCTATTCTACCACCACTTCTCTTCGGACCCCTAAAATGACCATTATGATGCAAACCTTGTGTGATGTTCAACAACAAGTTTAATTGCTTTCTCAAGGGTCACAAAATCCAAATAATAGGGTCACTGCACATGATATTTTAATAAAACTCACATCAAAATTACTACCCAAAACCAAGTGTATCAGTTTCAATTCTCCTTTTATTGATTTCAAAAATTCATTGGTTATTTAGATACTTGTACACATGCAAATTACGTTCACATGTTTGCATGCACAAGTTCAATATCCAAATACAGAGGAGCATGGATATTTCTTCCAGGATCTTCATTGTCGTCCATGGTGGAAATAAGTCATCTCTCTTTCCTTTTGACTTTCAGTTAACTTTCATTCAAATATTGATTTCAAGAACTCTTATAGATTTTGCCGATCGAGGCATCTTCTACAAACCCTACAAGTAAGCTTGTTTCTTTTACTTTGGTATATATGCACGCACACACATCAAAGTAGGGCATTATGTAGACACCTAATTTTGGTTTTGGGGTAGTTTTAGTTGTCAAATTGCTTGGCTATAGGGTACATGCGTGTTTGTCGATTATCAGTTCATATTAAGCTCTTATTGGCAGAATTTTTTCCCAAGTTTTGGCCTTGTTCTGCCTTAATTTTCTTGTATCCATTTCTTTCTCTTCTTTCTCTTTCCTTCCTACTTATTTTTATGTGATTACGCCTACAACCCCAAACCATACACTATATGGTTCTAGGTCACCATGACCGCATTGTGTACGATTCTAGTGTGGTCCCACGTGCCTTGTGCTCCACGTTGTGTGTCAGAATGAGACATGCAAGGTCACCATGACCGCATTGTGTACGATTCTAGTGTGGTCCCACGTGCCTTGTGCTCCACGTTGTGTGTCAGAATGAGACATGCAAGGAGTGATAAGTGAATTTAAAAAGCAAGAGTCAACCATTTATTGAAGAGACATATTGCATTAGCATAGAATTCCAACATTTAGAGTAGATTTGAATCTAAATTTGAAACATTTTATCTTCTTGTGCCACATGTTCATGCTAGCATGAAAGTCACATATGATTAGGGTTTACATCCACAAATTGTTTACTAAAGTGCATTGCGTGTTTTTTCCCAAATTTTCTCCAAACTAGGGCCCGTGGTAATAATGGAGGGATAACACAGGTTCTCCATTGATTCCCCCATTTTTTATTGGTTTGTGATGAGTTGTTACAGTATCAAACAAAGATATCAATTTCCCAAAGATCTATGCAAAATTCAAGAAAAGTGACATTTTTGGATCCCTAGAACAAATAAATAGGATAGCAAAATCAGATTTCAAAAATTCATAATTTTCTAGAACTGTCCTTACATTGTCGAAAACATCCCAAAACTACCAGGAGTATGCACTCCAAAGAATTGTCTTTGTTCATCTCAAGTTGTCTAGGTTTTAACTCGCCTTATGGACCTATTTTTTGTTGTATGTTTCCGATGACTATCCCCTAATTCACGACAAATCAAATATTATTTTAAAAAAACTCTCTTGTTATTTACTGTTGATTCAAGAATATTTATTATTACAATTAAGTCTGATGTTTCTATTTTATTTGATAAAATCTGATCAGACCTACTTGCATTGTGTATTGGTAGACGTATCACACTTTGATGTACAAATAACTACATGTGAAAGGATTGGATCCAATGATAAGATAAAACTTGCCTTATACATGACACTAATAAAATAACACAAGGGAGTCTCTTACCTTCTAATGAACCATTATTTTGAAAAATGAAAACTATTTGGCTGCTTGAGATCCTACACGTGGACCCACCAGCTTGGCAACCCTAGCAACGAATTATCCTCTCCCAACTATGAATGTTTGGGGTTGTCCCAAGCCCATAAAAAAGGTATGCTAGAATGCGTTAGAATTTTTACAAGCACTTTGGACTATGATTGCTTATAGGCTCAAATAGTAAGTAAAATAAAGACTACACTTCATTGCATATGTCCAAACGTTCTTTACCTTTCCACGTGATGAAGAACGACCAAGTTGGTTCTATGTCTAACCCTTGACAAGAAAATAGGGTCAAGTGGAAATTAACCCACTATTATTGTTTTAAAGACCACCATCCACTAGTTAAACACATGATTTGAACATTTCAAGACTTAACTTCCACTCGAGTTTTTGGAGATTATATGGGATGTGATGTCAAGGTGACCCCTGTAATGTCACCTCCTCAAGATTAGAGCAGTTGAAGACCCTTAGACCATTTTCTTGTTGTTTCATATAGGCTAAGGGAAGGAAGAATCAAGAGAAGCGTTGGTTCTCTATTCAAACTGTCAAAAGTGCTTTATTGGCAACCTTTTTCTAATTTCGACTTAAGGAGGGGACCTTTTGGTCATGGAGAAGTTAGCCCTTAAGTGAAATTATAAGGAAATTGGTTTTTTAATATTTAAATTTCCTCTTCAAGTGGAGCGCTCCCCTTGTGGAAGGTCTTTTGAAGGGAAAGGATATAAAAGAAAAAAAGGTTTATTTTGGGACTCTTGTCATTTTGATGAACTAAAATTCAAAGTTCAAGCAACTTGCTTATGCTTTCAGCCCTAGAGGAGGAAAACCCTATTTGGCATTCGGATATTGAGGACAAAACCTTCAATGTTCAGCAGGTCACTTCATTTAGAGGTCATATTAAGCGGGAATTGGCAGATTCCAGGTCTAAGGCATCTTTCCAAGTGGAGCACGGCAATTGGGCAGCTTGTTGAGGTGGTGTGCCACTATAATCAGCCCTTGCAATGGCAGCAACTCAATTCGGAGCTCTCTCCAAGGGAAGCGACCCCCTTTGAGGGTTTGAGATTGCAATTTTTGGGGCAATTTGAGATTGATTTTGGTGTTTGATCATACACTCCAACTGATTTTTTATAATGTTTTCCATCTATATATGTGGTTCAAAAATTCAGATCTTGAGGTATTTTGTATGATTGTACTTCTTTTGATTTTTGCAAGGGTTTGTGGGAATTAAATATTCAATTTAGATCTTAAATAAGTGTCCAGAATTCTGAAATTTTTTGTGGATAGGTTTTGATTAAAAAAATAAGATTTTGCATTTTCATTTCAAGGGTTTGTAGTGATTTCTAGAATTGCTAAATTATGTCCTAAGTGGGGCATTACAATGGTATCAAAGCCAAATTCTTGGCTAGATGTGGGAAAGTGAGTTGTCTAAATGCCAAACGGTGACAGAGAGGTTAGATACTACGAAAGGGAAAAGAAAAGGGCTCCATAACATCAAGTAGAAGTGCAGGAACAGCCAAGGCACAGAGACATGGATGACCCAAATCGTGCTAGGTTTCAAAAATTCGATCAAAATCAAGAGGCTTGACAAATATGATGGTTGAATTCATCCAAACCATGAAGAACATGAACAAGCATAGGCCTCACAATAGTGAGGAAAGAGCTTCTGGTACACACAACTACCCTCCCCTTCCACCAAGGGTGACAGTTGAATCTAAACATAGGCATTTTCAGCCCAACTTCCTTCATAGAGAGGAAGTCATTCCAAAAAGGGAGCAGCAACCTTCTATAGTAGATGATGTGGTTGCAAGCTATGAGAATTATAGGACTCTTCCACCCAAAATCAAAGGGGAAATGAGCCTTACAGATTTTGTGACATTGAAGAAAGGCAACGGTGGTTATAGGGATGGTCATAGACTAAGGAACAATCCAAGGGATCTACAACATGCTTTGGGAAAGCTCACACTTTCCACTTTTGATGGATCCACAAAAAGTTCACCTAGGGCATGGACACAAAAGGCAAACACCTATCTTCTCACACTTTGGCCTCTGATAAAGGATGAGGCCATCAAGTTCGCCACATTGCATTTGGAGGGAACCGCCGACGAGTGGTGGTACCAAGGTTTGATAATACAAGGGCATAACCTCGTAAATTATTTTGAGAAGTTTACTAAAAAATTAATTGAAAGGTTTGATAGGGCTGATCTGGAACTTCATTTCAAAGAATCATAATAGCTGAAACAAAAGACTTCGGTGGAGTATGTGGCTAATTTTCAGAGGATTTGAAACTATGGTACCAGATATCTCAGAAAAAAGGATTGTAGTTTTGTTCATGGTAGGATTGGCTAACCCAGTCCTGGGTTTAATCAAGGCTTTCAACCCTCTTACTCTTCAAGAAGCCATTCAAAAGGCTCTTGACCTTGAATCTACAGCTTCTAAGGGCAAAATTATGCCTTTTGGACAGCAAAGAACAAATACTATTGGGCAGCCTAGGACCGCACTTTCAAAACAGCCAAAATCAGCCCCATTTGGGCAGCAAAAAGAGCTGCCAAAGATGAACAAAGTGGTGCAGTCAAGGAATGAATTAAGAATTAAAAATTTGTGTTTTACATGAGAGGACTCTTGGACACCGAGACATCGTTGCCGTGGAAAAGGGCAAGTTCACTGCATTGAAGTCATTTCGGATGGAGAGGAAGAGGAAGAAGAAGAGGGGAAAGCCACTAATGAGGAGGAACAATTTGAAAAGGGAGAAGGTGACAACATGGATGGCACCCTTGCTACCTTATCTAGAGCTCCTAGATATCACCCTTTTAGAGTGAGAGGGGTCTTGCAAAGTAAGAATGTCACCATGTTCATTGATAGAGGGGCCACCCACAACTTTATTGATGAGGGTTTGGCAACTAAATGTGGGTTGTAAATTACTAATTTCAAAGGCTTTAATGTGACCATGGCAGATGGTTTCACCATCCCTTGCACAAAGAAGATTCCAAGGTTGAATGTCTCATTGGGTAAGCACAAAATTGAAGATAATTTTTATGTAGTCAAAATTGAAGAGACTAATTTAGTCCTTGAAGTACAATGGCTGCACTCTCTCGGGGAATTCAACCAAAATTGTCAAACAATGGAACTAAAATTTAGATCATCCGGTGAGGAAGTAGTGCTACGTGGGTTGAGCAATGGAGCACCCATGGTTGTGACTTCAAAAAGAATGGAAAGGGCTTTTCATAGAGGACAGGTTGCTTGAGCAGCCAAGTGTTTTGTAAGCACTACAAACTCTGATTTGGAACAACAGCATCATCACAAGAATATTTAGCCCATCCTTGATAAATATCCAACGTTTTTGGTAGTATTTCTCATGGGCTACCCATGGATAGGGGTTTTGAGCACATCAATGAGTTGGAGCCGGGAACTAAATCGGTAACACTCCACCTTACCGCCATCCTAGGGTCTACAAAGAAGAAATTGAAAAAACCATGCAAGAGCTTTTGGAAATGGGTCATATACGGCCTAGTTCTAGCCCTTTTGCTTCTTTGGTCATTCTTGTGAAGAAGGATGGGACAATGAGGATGTGCATAGATTATTTTCTATTGAACAAGAAGACCATCAAAAATAGATATCCCATACCTAGAATTGATGAGTCGATTGATGAGCTTCATGGAGCAATCTACTTCTCCAAGATTAATTTGAAGACCGAGTACCACCAAATCCGAGTAGGAAAAGAGGATGTTCAAAAAACCACTTTTAGATGTCACTATGGGCACTATGAATTTTTGGTCATGCCCTTTGGATTAACCAATGCTCCCGCCACTTTTCAATCATGAATGAATAATGTTTTTAGGCTATACTTGAGAAAATTTGTGTCAATTTTCTTTGATGACATTCTTCTTATAGCAAAACATGGGAGGAGCATCTACAGCATGGACATAGTGTTGGGAGTGTTGGAGTAGCAAACACTGTTTCCCAAAGAGTCCAAATGTGAGTTTGGAGCTTATGAAATTATGTACTTGGGGAATGTAATCAAAGCCCAAAGGGTCCATGTGGACCAACAAAAGATACAAACCATCATGGATTGGCCGCTCCCCACTACTATGACACATTTGAAGGGATTTCTTGGTTTATGCAACTACTATAGGCGGTTTGTGAAGGGATTTTCTCAGCTTGTTGCACCATGAATGGACTTAACGAAAAAGAGAGTTTTCAAATGGTCAAAAACAGTCATGGAAGCCTTTGAAAAAGTCATGGAAGTGATGAGTAGTGGCCCAATACTCATTGTTCTAAATTTTACCATTCCATTTGTTTTGGAATGTGATGCTTCGAGGTAAATTAAAGCAGTTGTCCTAAAGCAAAAAGGACACCCTATCGCTTTTGAAAGTAGAAAACTCAAAGGAGTCGAACTTAAGTTCTACATCTATGACAAGGAAATGTTGGCCATCATGTTTGCTTTGACCAAGTTTAGGCAGTATTTGATTTATGGCCGAATTGTGGTGAAAACAGACCACAATAGCTTGAAATATTTTCTCAGCCAAACTGATTTGAGCGATAGGCAATAAAAATGGGTAACTAAACTACAATCTTATGACTTTGATATTGAATATGTCAAAAGAAAAAACAATGTAGTTGCTTATGCATTGTCTAGGAAGTCCATTTTTTGTGCTATTACTGAAATTACAACAAATTGGAAAGCTGTAATCACAACTAAGTATGCCAAGGATGGATTTACTACAGCTGTCCTAGAAGGTAAGGTTGATGATGAAAGGTACAAGGTGGTGGATGGACTGATTTTCTATAAGAATGGGATCCTTTTAACCCCTAAATTTAAGATGAAACATCAAATATTGAAGGTTGTACATGATACCCTATTGGTTGGTCATTTGGGTTCTTCGAAAAATACAAGCGAGGGAGAGGTTCTTTTGGAGGGGCCTTAAAGGATAGGTTCTTCAATACATCCGAGAGTGCCTTATTTGCCAACAAAATAAAGGTGAACACACTTTTCCAATTGGTTTATCGCAACCCCTACCTATTCCCACTCAAAAATGGGAAAGCAAATTCATGGACTTCATCACAAGGCTGCCCATGGTACAAGGTAAGAACTGTATGTTCGTGGTGGCGGATAGACTGGTTAAATATGCACATTTTTTGTAATTCTAGCCAAGTATACTGCACCCATAATGGCTGATATATTTTTCAGAGAAGTGTTTAAAACTTTATGGGCTACCTAGGAACATTGTAAGTGACCGGGACAACAAGTTTATGAGTTTATTTTGGCAAGAACTTTTTCGTTTGATGGACATGGAGTTGTCCCCCAACACTAACTACCACCCACAAACAAATGAGCAACCTGAAATAGTGAATAAATGGGTGTAAGGATACCTACAAAACTACGTTTCAAGACAACAAACTGCGTGGATTAAGTGGTTGTACATGGATGAGTACTGCTACAATACATCACATCACATGTTTATAGGTATGTTATCTTTCACAGTCTTGTATGGATATGATGCATTTTTCTTTATGGACTTAATTTTGACGGATAATACAGTGTCGAGATCTATGGATATGGAACAACAAAGTCTTGAAATGTTGAAGGTGCTCAAAAAGAACCTTCAACATGCTCAAAACCAGCAAAAATTGTACGAGAACCAGCATCGGATAGAAAGGGCATTTGAGGTGGGTGACATGGGATTTTTGTAAGAACCCCTACTAATTTCAATGATATTTTTGCAATGTCTCAGTTTGACACATGTTCATTTTGTCAAACAACTAGCTTGTTGTTTATTTGAATGTCCAATGAATATAGTTTTGCCAATGACAGGAAATAACCATAACTAGCAAATACTTCATTTAAAATTATAAAGAAGTAAAGCTAATACATTCAAATAAAATTGAGTATTGTCTTCAATACATTTCTGAGCAGACAGATAACAGTGATAATAATCGACAGACATACTTCCTTGCTATTTGACACACAACTAAAAACTCTTCTACAATATTTTTTGATCAACAAGCTACAGCAATTAATGTCTCAAAAATACACTCAGAATTAATATTAAAATTCCTATGATGTGAGCTTCCAGGAATGGCGTTTGGTCAGGATTCTATATTTGCCGTGCTTCGAAGGAGGTTTGTCAATGGTTGTCACCTTGTGTAACAATATACCCTTGGAGAATGATGCCCAACAATCTGATTTCTGCCCTAAAACCCCGCGATGAGACTTTTATCAGACCCGTCACCCTTTCATACAACCACGACTTGCTACCTCAGACCCACGACTTGCATATTAACAACATTCAATGGTGTGAGGGTATAAATGTGAAAGGTCTACTCCATACTCATGCCCACGTCCAGTAACATGCCTTCAATCTGCTCCAATAAACCCCATGACCTCCAAGAATTGTCATTCCTAGGAAAAAGGACTCACGACTATGATATTAATGGTTGCAACTTTTCCAACAACACTCTCAATACCTTCAAAAATGGCATCCAACTATTCCCACAAATACGCAGATGCAAATATAACTCAGCCCCTTCAAATATTCATGCCAAAAATGAAGTATAGAGTTTGTAACAGTTATACAACAGAATAGACACCTCCTTGAAGTGTAAATGATAATATGCACAGCTCCATAATCACAAAATCGATATACACCTCAAACCCCACAATATGCAAATGGTATTATTGTTGATCCCCAAGTTTGTCTTGAAAAGAGACCCACAAACTTGTGCCATATCGTCCCCAATAGAAGCCTTGAGTGATCTCCCCACAAACCAGCTAAGGTGGAATCGTTTCACCACCGAAACTAATCTTTCTTAGAGGGTTTCCGTCCTCCAAAGACTAAGATGAACCAAATTCGATCTCGAGAACCACAAAAGTTTCAAGTAGAGTAATAGAATAATTTGAACATAACCAAATGAGCTCTCATAACCTTCTTTTATACTTTTTTTGCCAACTCTCCAAAAGCTTCTATTTAAAATTCACTTTTAATTTAAACTCTCATTTTGCTTCAAAAAAACATTTTTATTAAAATGATGATATTTTTACACGCAAGATCCCCGTTTAATACATCCATGAATTAAAACATTTCATCCTGATTTTGACGAGCTATAATACTAAGGTGTCTTTTACATATTTTCAATAATATTTGGCAACCTTAATAGATTAATTGAAATAAAGCCGTTAATAAACTCATTTTGCAAAAACTATCGGAATGCATCAGAATCAAAAACTAACTGCATTGGAGTGATCCCAATGAAGAATAATGATAAACAGAACTGACCGAACGACTTTCTATAAATAGACGTCCTCTCCAAGATTCTTGGAAAGCACTAGAAGCCAAAAATAATATCTGAAAGCATCAAATAACTCCTCAAACCCATCTAAACTCACTGGTAACATCAAATTACCCCTCTGATCAGGCAAACACAAACCCAAAAAGCCATCTCCAACTGCAAAGCAAGAGAACCCGAAAATGGGGACATTGGAATTTTTGAGATTGCAACCCTATAGACAATCTTCTATCAAGCATAGTGGGACGGAAAAACTTAAACCCCGCTTCTATGGTCCCTACAAAGTTCTAAGAAGGGTTGGAGAATTTTGACCTAAAGCTGCCCAAACATAGCCAGATCCACAATGTGTTTCATGTTTCATGACAAAAAGCCACTAGGGCAGCACATCACTCCTTTGATTGATTTATCGCCACTAGATGACGAGGGTAAGTTGATTTTCGTTTCGGATCCTATCATAGAGATTCGAGAAAAGAAACTAAGGAACTGAAGCATCATGGAATATTTGGTTCGTTGGAAAGACTTGCCCCTTGAGGATGCTACTTGGGAAGGGGCAACTATTATACAACATCCGAACTTGCAATTGCTTAAGGACATGCAATTTCAAGAAGTGAGGACTATAATGTTTCATTCTCAAGATTAGAGCTGGTGAATACCCTTAACCTATTTTCTTGTTGTTTCCCATAGGCTAAGGGAAGGAAGAATCAAGAGAAACATTGGTTCTCTATTCAAATTGTCAAAAGTGTTTTATTGGCAACCTTTTTCTAATTTCGACTTAAGGAGAGAACCTTTTGGTCATGGGCAAGTTAGCCCTTATGTGAAATTATAAGGAAATTGCTTTTTGAATATTTAAATTTCCTCTTTAAATGGAGTGCTCCCCTTGTGCGAAGGTCTTTTGGAGGGAAAGGTTATAAAAGAAGAAAAAAGAGGTTCATTTTGGGACTCTTGTCATTTTGATCAACCAAAATTCAAAGTTTGAGCCATTTTGTTGACTGCTGCGATTTCTTTGACAGCAATGAGGGATCCTTGGCAATGGGAAAACCCTTTGTTGATTGTGGTGCTCTTCTTGGAAGTTTGCGATCTCCACAATTTCCCCTGTAAGCTGCAATGTTGTTTTAGAACATGCGTTGCTTGTGGTAAGCTTGCGATCTGTAGTTTGGAGTGTTGAGGATATTACATGATAAAAAGCAAGTCATGCAAGAGGAAGGAAAGAAGAGTAGAACAAAACTTCATGAGGACTCAGATGAAGGAAGCCATAAAAATTCAAGGGAAGTGGACAGTCTATGAAGACACCCTCTATGCCAAGGAAAGGAGAAGAAAATATGTTCAACCAAGGAGAGGAAAATTGTGCCCTTATGTCAAGGACACAAGCAAGGTGTGATGAGGGAATGAGGAGGGCAAAGCAAGCAAAGATGATAGCCTTCCTAACTAGGCAACACCTAAAGAAGTTCAAGAAGGAAGGTGAGGACAAGGTGAAGGGCATGCCAAAAAGCATGCAAACACATCACGAAATTGGTATGCATCACCATTCGTTTAATACATTTCATATGCTACATATAATCGTTGTGTTTAGAAGGAAAATACAAGAGGGTATCCAACCAATGGCAAGCCCTGAGGTATGTATTCTTGTTGGTAAATCAATTACAATAATTATAATTCAATTCTTAGGTGAAAGGATACACTACATAAGAAATAATGCATTGTCCTATGCATAGTAGAAAAACTCGGGAACCGTGGTTACTCGGAAGCCAAAAATTGTGACCCGTACTTGGGACTCGGCAATTGCCCGACAATTACTCGACATTTTTATCGCTACTTTAAAAAATATATAAATTTATAAAATACTCTAAAATACATAAGAAAATGAAATTAATGTAGAGAAATGATTGTAGAGATTCAGAAAACACATAACTCAGAGTCATAAACATATTTTATATTAGTTTTTAAGCAAATGAAAGTGCACTTCTATTAAATTATTTAGTTGCCGGTTTTTGGCCGGCTACCCGGCCAAAAACCGCACTTTTCAGAGGGTAACCGGCTAGCAGTTACGCCGCCATCTACCCGTTTTGCAAAAAACAAAATCAGGTTTTTCGGGTACCCGCATTTTTTAATACTATGGTCCTATGATAGTGTGGTAAAAACATGCTATGTGGGTTCACAAGTTTCAAGTTATGCAAAGTGCGCATTGTCTTTTGGAGAGAAAAGGCAAGCAATTAAGGGCTGTTACAGTCCTTATACAGCTCTTGTCTATGGTGTTTTAAATGGATGTGCCAAGGGAAAAGCTTGGCTAGACATGAGAATGGTAAGAGGTGACAAGTTGTATGACCCAGGGGTCATTACAAAAGCTGTTGATAATCATTTGACGGCTTTTTTTTGCGTTTTCAGCTTGTCTCATTCACGATTTTTGGTATAAATGTTTTGCATGGGTCTCAAGGAGGTGAGTGTCATACCCTTCAACATGAAGAGGGTGGTTCAAAGATACACACATGAATTCCAAGCCACCATAGGGGAAAGAAAAAAGGAAAGAACAAGTTGCTACATTCATATCGGAAGCAACAAGAAAATACCTCTTGGTTTTCAAGTAAGAAAGAATTGCAAGGGAGGACCAAGGCAACAAGGATGGATGTGCCTTATGATTGTATCGATTGACAATTGGATCAAAAATGTGTTATTAAACACCAATGTTTGTCCTAACTTGCTTGTTTCATGTATAGGTTTACTTTGGATATCCCTTGCAAAGAGCAACGTAAGGAATAAGTTGGCTTCCATACATGGGCAACCAATTGGAAGGGATGATATGGAGGACATGGAAGAAGATTTAAGGTCCATCGTATATTGGGCAAAGACTCAAATCATGAGCAACACTTGGCAAGGTAAATTGATGAAGAAAAATTTGTCTTTTTCCTTTTCGAAAAAATCAGAAAATTGTTAGCGACAATCTTGGCCATTGACCCCCAAAAAAAGGCACATTGTTTGTACATTGCAGCCAACTAAGAGACCTGAAACTGTTGTTGGAAGGTATGAAAATTTTGCTTTTGAAAATTCTGAGTTGAGCAATCTATTACAGCCACCCATCATGCATATGAAATTTGATTTTGGAAGCATTCTGACACTTACACCAAAGGAAAATGTTGCTTAGTGGAATTTTGATTTTTTGCAATTAGAAAACTCAATTTTTATGCCACTATTACAGCCAACAAATAAGTTTGAAATTGTTTGTAATGTCCCCAAAAAGGACAATTAGCTAAAAATTAAAGCTATTTATAAACCCCACTTCAAATTAGAAAATTTCTGATTTAATTGCAGCAAACCCTAGCTGCCAACAACCTTTCAAATACACCTCAAAATTAGCCTAAAATTATGCCAAACCCTAATCAATTAGTGGCTTCTCAAAATATGAAAAGATAGCCCTTCAAAACCAAATTTTCTTCTTCAAACCCTAGGCGTCCTTGGCTGTAAAAAAATCTGAAAATTATAGATGTGTCTTGTGCCAAAAAAACTGATCAAACCCTCAATAAATTGCATAAAATATATTTGCAATAAAAGTAGAATTTTTTATGAATTTTCTGAATATTTAGATGGCTAAAAAAACCCAAAACCCAAATCGCCAAGGCAGAAAAATATGAGAAAATTACAGAATTAAATTCTCGATAATTAATCCTTTGCAAGAGGTCCAAACCTCTCCCAAACCAAATCGCCACTATGCAAAAAAATGTGAATAATTTCAAATTTGCCCCCAAGGCACAAAATCACCAAAAGAGTGAAATTTCACTCCCCATCAAGTCACCACACTCCCAATAGCAAGGCACCAACCTGAAAATAACCAATTGGTGTCTAAAACACCTTTGAATGACTAGTTGATTCCAATAATAACCCCCGAATGAAGTTACCTCAAAGAAGGAAGAGGGTTTTCGTCTCCTAACTTCATTTGCTTGAAGGGTTTCATCTTCAAAGCAATTGGCTTAGCATTTGCATGCTAATAGACCAAATTTTCAATATTCAAAACATGACATGCCCTCACCAAATGATTCATCTTTACTTTTGTAGACCTCCAAGTGTGGCACCCAAAAAGAGGAAGGGAGGGTAATATAAAAATTGTTTTTAAAAAACCTTTCCTTATGATCTTTTCTTAAAATCACTTAAACCTTTATGATCCTTAAAGGTCTCCTCTTTAAGTGAAATAAGAAACATAAAGTACTTTTCAAAAAAATACTTTTACACATATTCAAATAAAACATTTAATACTCACTTCCCTTTATACTTATCCCTTAGCCCTCGAAAATGGTTTTAAGGCTAAGGGTTTTCCACGATGTCCCTATCAAAAGAGGGACATGACATTGTTGATAAGAAATGTGAAAATTTTGTTTCTAAAATTTCTGAGTTGTGCCATTCATTATAGCCACACAGCATACATAAAAAAATTGGTTTTGGAGGTACTTTGTTATTCATGACAAGGAAAGATATTATTCCTTGTGTTTCCAATTTTGTGCAATCCAAAAAATCAAGTTTTCAGCGTCTACTACAGCCTCCTTATTGGAAAGGACTTACTGATTTTTGTGCACATCTAGAGCTGTGATGTATTTCTGATTTTATGCAATCCAAAAAATCAGATTTTTTGCTTCTATTACAGCCCCCTTGTGGGAACATGACTGATTTATTTGCTTACTTCCAGATGTTCTTGAGTTCGGGAAATGACATCTTTGGAGACCACAATTTGCACAAGAAATGGGTAAAATTTGAGCATGGAACAGTAGTGTACCTTACTTCTTTTTTAACATTCCTTTGATGTTTACATGGTCACATACTTACATAGCAGTCATGAGAAGGTGCAGCGTGGGATAAAACATGTTTTGCATATGATGGAAACCACTCATAGTGGATTGCATATGGTGATGACCTGCTTCAAAGGTATGTTGCACCTGATAATTCTTTTGGCTACTTCTTTGCAAATTTGGGAGTCTTCCTCAAAGCATAGAGGAATGAGTAAGGTGAGTTGTGACTACAACCCTACTGGTATGCATTCATTGAGGTTGGTTCAAGTGGACCTCTACAAATAGGGCAGTAGTTTGACATCTTACAGAGGCCATGATTGGATTGTCATGATAGTAGATTTCATCATGCCCAACTCGATATTGAATGAGTTGGAAGCACAGGAGCATAGAGACCCACTGGATGGCTTTTATGTGGACTTTGACACCATGAAGCAGCCTCCAAAACACAGGGACAACAAGGTAATCATATTCTCTCATGTTTCTTGTTGCAACTTTGGGTCACATAACCCCCCCTTTGAAAGTATAAGGGAAAGGAGTTTGCCTCTCTTCTACTCAGTATTGAAAGGGATGGTTGATTGGGAACATATGGAGCCTTTGGAGGGCTATGGGAACACCTCTAGCTCTTGTGGGCAGCCTCCAAAACATAGGTACAAAGGTACAACAAGGCTTTGGTTTGGAGCTTCCATTTTATGGGAGGCATTGACAGGGGAGCTTGAATAGTGAAGAGTGTTGGGACAGCTCCGTAGCTTTTGCAATTGCTTGAGGACAAGCAATTTTGGGTAGGACTATAATGTCCCCCTTTTTGGTATAAACTTGCATAAGTCTTTAGCCTTGAATTTTTCCTAAAAAGGCCAAGGGAAGAAGAGAAAAAGGGGACATTTGAGAACTTCAAAAGCATTTAATAGAAAAGCACTTTATGATATAATTCCCACTTAAGTTGAGGCTTTTTTAAGGGTCAAGGGCACTTAAGGTCTGAAGTGAAATTATAAGGAGGTTTTTTTAATATTTTTAAAAAAAATGTTTACCTCCTATTTTGGGTGCCACACTTGGAGCATGGATTTATAAGGAAAGTGAGTTGTTCATTTGAAGATTATGGTTTTGAGAATATTGAATCTTATCCTCAAATATGTCAAGCTTGAACAAGTGATTTGAGAATGAAACCCTTCAAGTGCACAAAGGAGTTTAGGGACGAAAACTTTATTCAAGGGTTGTAATTGCGCTTCAAATTTCACTGATTGCATGCAATTGAATCTACAAAGGTGTTTTATAACACTTTGTTCAAAAACAAAATGAATGCTTTGGAGAGTTGTTTGCATTGATTTCTCATTATTTGGTTGCGCAATTGAGCTCCATTTTTAGGTTGGAAGGAACCTAGGGATGTAACTAGTGTTTTTGGAACTTCAAAACAACTTTTGGGGGACTTCCCATTAATGGAAAAATTTTGATTATAATTTTGTTTGGTAGCTATTATTTTTGTGTATCATTTGGAGCTCACTTTTGCATTGAAATTCCAAATATTTCGGAAAATACAAATTTTTGAAATTTTCGCTAATTAAGGCAAATAATAAATTATTGAGGGTTGAAAATAAGGTAATTAATTCAAAAAATTATTTGTATAATTTTTCCTAGTGGAGCAATTCACTTGGGCAGGTTGTTAGAGTGTTTTTGGGCTCTAATATTGAAGGGAATAATTTGTTTTACATTCTGAAAATTATTTTAATAATTTCCCAAATGGGGCAAATTGATTCAGAGGGTTTGGAGACCTCGTTGAAGGGATAAAACAAGGGTTTGATTTTCAGATTTATTTCTCCTATTTTTCTAAGTGTGGCAACTTGTTTGGAGGGGCTAAATTGACTATTGGCAACCCTAATTTGTTCTCTAGAAGCCCTAATAAATTGCAAGGATTTTTAGCATATTTATTACGAATTTGTGCAAGGGTTTCAACACTAATTGAAAGGGGAAAACACAACTGTACCAACATTTTAAAAATCTGAATTATTGCAAAGAAATTCCAGGGACATCACCATTCCATCTTGCCACAAAAAGAGGTACTTTATTGCAATTTCATATTCAGTAATTATTGGGGTTATTATGGAAAATTATTGCTTAGAATTTGAACATCTATTGTTGCTAGGGTTTGCTGGTTTTTAGGACAGAATTCAAATTATTTTCAATTTTCACATAAGGGTTTGTTGGGAAACCCCAACTTGTCATAATTGTCCCATTTGGGGATATTACACAAGATTAGGAAATTTCATTTTCAAAATTCTAGACAATTGTCACATTGTGATTCTTCTTCCTTAAAGGGTAATAATAAGTTAGAGTAAGGTTTTCCATTACACAATTGATTGTAATTAGAAAAATGTATTTTCAAACTTTTAGAACACCATCACATGCTGAAAGGATCCTATATTAAATTGCATCACTAGCCTCTTTGCTTTTGTGCATACAAAATCGAAAGAGAATTTTGGAAGAGAGACATCCTCCTAAATAAAAGACACTAGATCCCACTCAAGATTATAAAAAGATATTAGCCACATGCTTTTCTTCATGAGACATGCAAATAAATTTGTAAGTTTCATATTAAGATAAACTTAAATCCTTGCCACCACATTTCCTATTCTATAGATTTTGGAGATGAGGTTGGTTTCTAGACCTTACCTTATTTCCCATACCATTGATAAGATCCAAACATATGATTATAGAAACTACGAAGAAATATAATATAATAGAATAGAGTGCACAACACAAGATATATGGTAGGTACCAATGTGTCCTAATATTCAATATACTCGAATATAAAAATATACCCTTAAGGTAGGGCAACACCAAACAATACTCCTTAATAAAGGAATCGCTCCAATTATCCCTACTATGAGAGTTTAAATACAATCTAATATCTTCCCTAGATTCTTTACAGTGATGGATGCCTGTATTTATAGCCTTTCTTCCAATATTCTTAGTGGCATGGTAAACCCTCAACCCACCTAATACACATTAGGCCAACTAATAACCAAATATAACTCATTTCACAATTATACATTTGACACATTATAAAAGTTACACATCGGGCCCATCCTATCTAAACATGAGTTATGTGCACCACGAGCTAGCTATTCCATAACCAAATTACATCATAATATCATATGCCTATGTACATTATATGCCACCCCTCCTTAACATGTTTTGTCCCCAAATATAAGAAGCCAAATAACATGATATTCTCATAATTGATGACAACTAGTATCGAACACAACCATCCATCCACCCAAATGAGAACTTCAATGTTGTTGATATTTGGCGGATCCATGTTTCCTCTATGCTACTTGATTCTTTGTATGTCCATACTATTTCTTCGTTCATGATGTACATATTTGTAGTTGTTCGCAACACTACATTGATTCTTTGTATGTTCATATTTGTTGCTCATGTCATGATGTTTATTTATAGTTTTTGTCTCTTTGCTTAAAAGTGTACCCATAGTTATTGTTTCTTGGTTTCCAAGAATATCCAAAACGATTGCTCCTTTGATGCTCTACACCACGGATCCATGATTTTTGCCTCTCCTGATGATGCGGATGATGATTTGGTATATGTTTATCCACAATAAATTTCAAATCTTTCTAATCAATTTGGCAGCAGGTGGGATCATTGTAAAGACCATAGCGACTGGGTTTCAAAGAAAACGAGTATGGCTCGCGAAAGGAAGGGAGAACCCAGGGAGCAGGAACCCAAGAGCTGTGATGAATGGAAAGAGAAACAAGAAGTCTGGAGAATTCTGCAGAAAGGAAAAGTGGCGAGCTATATGGAAAGGCTCCATGGGTCAAAACCACATATCACAACGGCTTTTTTCAAAAATTGGACTGATGAAAGGGTCACCTTGCATGGTATTACAGTGAACCTAACAAAGGATTTTATAGCAGAGGTTACAGGACTGCCTACGGATGGACTTAAATTCTCCACGCAGACAAGCATTTCGAATGAGGCCTTTTGTAAGTTCCCCAAGACGGATGAGGAAGCGCAAACGCTGGTCAAGAACGGAGATTTCTATGAATTGGATCAGATTAAAGGGATATGGAGGGATGTCTTACGCTGTATAAGGGAGTACTTCATACTGGACGGAAGAAGTAAGCGAGTGCACAAATTCCACTTTGTCTTCCTTAATCATTTCAGGCACAAGGTAAGTTTGTCTTTTCCCTTTTACCTTCGCTTCTCCTTGGTCCAAAGTTTATATGCTCATAGGAAAAAAGAAACGCGCCCTATTCTACATGAAGGCCTTATTCTGTTAATCGAAGGCTATTGCAAGAATAATGCAATGGTAAAGCACCCTAACCAGGGGAAAAATAAGGAGTCAGGGAACAGAAAGAGTGAAAGTGTAAAAGGGAAAGGCAAAATCAAGCTCCCTAGCGCTAAAAATCAGAATGTAGAAAAAGATACTGAACGGGAGAGAATTGATAAACCCAAGGAGGAAAACTTGGAGGAAGAAGGAACTGAAAGCTGGGATACAAACTCTAATGAGGATGAAGAATGTAGGAGGATTCTGCAAACAGAACAGAAGATACGGAGGAAAATCAGAAAGTGTCGGAGGATGAATTTGTCCAGGATGGCCTTGTTGAGGACCCTGCTTCAAGAAACAAAAAGGAAATTACAGTTCAGGATGATAATCAAGAAATGGACATGGAAATTCAAACTGGAATTAAAGAACAGGATCAAAAGGGTCGAGAGGATATCTTTGAAGAAGCCAGGAACAGTCCCAATAAAAATTCTGAGAAATGGAGAGGGAAAAAACAGAATGATGAAACACACACACCAATGACTTGGGTCAATTGCAAAGCAGAGGTATCTTTCCAACTTGATTCTTGGACGTGTAGGGAGATCATGGATCTCAAAAGGAAAGTGGAAACTATGGAAGATACTCTGAAAGCTGTATAAAACAAAATTAACAATATGAAAAATCAGATAAGAAATATCCCAGTCAAGCTCAAAGCCTACGAGAATAACCTCCGGGAACTCATTAAGGACAACAGAACGAAAATGGAGGAAGTCACGTCCAATATTTGTGCTGCTGCTGTCAATATTGGAAAAAGAGCTAACGAGGAGACCAAAGCCTTGGAGGGACCTAGCAAAAGGACGAGACAAAGTTCAAGAAAGAAGACTACACAAGAAAGAGCCATGCTGGCAGCAACCACTACCCAGGATACTGTTGTGAAAGGAAAAGAAACTATGAAAATGATATTGGAACTGGATGAATAGTCTGGTTCCTCTTGTTGGTTATGTAAACTGATCCTGTTCTATGGTTTCTTTTTGTATTCTTCTGCCTATGGTGTAGCCAGATCTTTGTTAAATCTGGGTTTTGACCGGTAGTCTTTTTGGTGGTTTCAGGTCCATTAAAATCCTGTTTTTGCTACTTCCTTGTAGTAGTTTTTAGGCTTTGCCTATGGTCTTAGATGCTCTTTCTTTCTTTCTTACCCTAATCTAAAACTTTCAAATCTTTAAAATTTTGAACTTTCTCACGCTTTGCATATGCATCCTTGAAGTGCCTTGCTTGAACATCTAACCACTTAGCCAAGCCAATGTTGATGAATTTATACCTACAACTAGGATTTATGGACACGGTCACTTGTTCCTTCGAAATGCATCCATAAACATATAATGTTCAAGTTTCCTTGGAGATTGGAAACAAAACACTAGGACCTCCTTCCTTCTCCTATAGACCCGCAACTTGGGTTCCCTCTTCTTCTTCCTCCCCTTTTTCTTCTTCCTTCTCAATTGTTTCTTCTTCATTCACATCTACTTATTCATTCTCTTCATCTTTTGTATCTTTATATTATTCTTCCTTTTTTTTAATTTCTTCTCCCGTATATCTAAGAAATCATGTTCCATTTATTCAAAAGAAAATTTTGTCCCATATTTTGGCAGACTAATAATCCAATTGTATGCTTCATCCGGCAGGTTATCAATAAGTTTAGAATAGGGATTTATGGTTTCATCATGTTAAAATTTAATAAGTTTTAACATGATGGAACTAGAAATCCCTATTGTAAACACACAGCCTCATGGAAACCTACAAAATCATATCAATAAGTTATTTATTTGAAATATTCTTATCTTGTGGGATTGGTTGTATGAAAAAATCATAAGAAGATTGCCAAATGGCATAGACATCTACTATCTTTATCGGGGTGTATTCAAGTGTGCCAAAAAGTTCTTTCTTCATATAGTATTTACTACGCCTCTTGTTGGATGTTTAATAAAAGACAGATTAACATGCTCCACAAAATTGTAAAGAATTTTCTGTGGTTTGATGGTAGGGGTCTCAAAAAAAGACATGCAGTGGCTTGGAAATTTTGTTGTGTCCCTCAAAAGCTTGGTGGGTTGGGCTTGAAAGACCTCCGCCTTCAAGGTATCGCTTTGGTTGTCAAATGGATAGTTAGAGCTCTAAATGGAGATGAGTCGTGGAAAGTGTTGATCAGAAATAAAATTGCTAGAGGTTTCCCTAGAGGTAAACCAAACTGGAAAGGGTTGCACATGTCTAATTTGCTAGTGGGGTCCTTTTCAATTAAAGTGGTAGGGTCTCCTATTTTTGTTTCAATTTGGAAAGCCTGGGAATCAGTTAAACACCTTGTGTCAATGTCGCCCATCTTCAATGGCCTAGGTGCTCGGTGTCAGGGGTATAGGTCAATCTAGTGGAATATTTCTATCAAAAGACGGCCTTTGGCTTTGATTAGGTGATGCTATGCCTATGTCTAGTACTCGAAGGGCCTAAGGAGTTTCATGGATTTATTTTTACATAATGTTTGAGCTTCTTGGGTTGACATTTCAATAAATTTCACATCCCTTCTTCTCAAAAAAGGACTTTCACCTTCCTTTCTGAAGCCCTCAAGTCTGCTCACAATGTTGTTATTTTTGATGAAGAAAGTGAGTTCTGGGATAATATTAAATGGTTAAATGGCCCGCCCTTACAGGAATATTCCACTCAGATGATGTATAAGAAGCTTGCTTTTACCAAATGTCCTTTCCTGACTCTTAATTGATTGTGGCATGTGTGTGACCCTTTGTCTAGCTGGATGTATCGATTTAATGTCATTTGGCCTTCTTGTTTGGAACCCAATAAATCATGTTTTTGATGGTTGCTTTTGTTTAATAAGTTGGCTGTCGTGTTTGTCATTTCTAAATCTGGAATTTGCCAACCTTATTGTTTGTTCTAAGGAGAGTTGGAACTATTGAACAAGGCTTTTTATTGTCCTTTTGTTGCTATTATTTGGAAACAATATCTCAAATTGTGGTCCTATTTGTTTGACTGTGAAATATCTTGGTATAATATTGAATTCGGTTATATGTGTTCTCCAAAAAAACTCCATTTGTTTTTTCATAAGTTCTGGCTAGTTTTCTCTACCAAAGTTCTTTGGTTTATTTAGAAACAAAGAAACTTGGATG
This sequence comes from Torreya grandis, assembly GCA_037957365.1. NCBI lineage: Eukaryota > Viridiplantae > Streptophyta > Pinopsida > Cupressales > Taxaceae > Torreya > Torreya grandis. The sequence continues at coordinate 627,916 of JARHVA010002421.1, forward strand.
TTTTTCAGTTAGAGGCAAGAATGCTTACTAATTTCAGCATTGAATTTATCTCTAAACTCTTTTCCTTGCATATTTTCCTTCAGCTCAAGATTCCTCAGGAGCAACTGAAAAAGTTTCTACAAACTGGAATGTTGAAGATCTATTCTTGCTTCTTGTTGGATACCGGAGGTTTTCTTAAATGGCCTAACCCGCTAGATTGGAGAGCTACTCATGACATTGTTGTTGAAGTCCAATTGACAGAATATGAATGGGAATTGATGGACTCCTTTTTTGAACACGCTGATGAAACATTTTTTCCTAAGTAGATTGGGTCCTCTAATTCTGACAAGGTTAACACTAAAACTTGGATTTCTACTCAAAGAGAGGCGATGGAGGCTTTGCATCATGTTACTCCTAGCTCCCTACAGACTAGTGTTGGACTGGGTGTTCCTGTGGTTTCGGCTCCTGAGTCTGATAATGCAGATGCAATGTTTGGTATAAGACAAGGTAGTGATGATTAGTCAATGTCGATTGATTATGGTGCTCAAATTGAGGAATGTAATAGTAACATTGCGGCTCGTCTAGAAAAAGTAATTGATTCTGGTAGACTGGTTGATGTTGAAGAGCTGAGAAACTATGTTAGGTCCTCCAACATTTGCATGATTCTCGATAAGGTTGAAAGGTTCCCACTGTCAGTGGGTGTTCCTCAACTGGGACCTAAGTTTTTGAAGGGACCTGAGTTTTTGGACTTGTGGAACATAAGGAAACTGAGGATGATAGTGGCTCGCCTACAATTAGCTTAATGGATATTAGCTCATCTGAATAGGCTATGTGGACTGTGTTTTTTGTGTTGTGTTTTCTTTCCTTTGTTGCTACCACTGATGTGTGGCTTTTTTATATTGTAACATCGTACTGATATAATGAACTTTGTTTCTCTTGGTGTTCGGCTGTTGTAGCTTGGTTTCTTTTTGATGTTCTCATCTTTGAATGTATAGTCTTTTGTAAACGATTTTAAATCGTTTACAAAAGATATATATATATATATATATATATATATATATATATATATATATATATATCTTTTGTAAACGATTTTACAATATATATATATATATATATATATATCTTTTGTAAACGATTTTACAATATATATATATATATATATATATATATATATATATATCTTTTGTAAACGATTTTACAATATATATATATATATATATATATATATATATTGTAAAATCGTTTACAAAAGATATATATATATATATATATCTTTTGTAAACGATTTACAAAAGATATATATATATATATCTTTTGTAATATATATATATATCTTTTGTAAACGATTTTACAATATATATATATTATATATATATATATTGTAAAATCGTTTACAAAAGATATATATATATATATTACAAAAGATATATATATATATATATCTTTTGTAAACGATTTTACAATATATATATATATATATATATATTGTAAAATCGTTTACAAAAGATATATATATATATATTACAAAAGATATATATATATATATTGTAAAATCGTTTACAAAAGATATATATATATATATATATTGTAAAATCGTTTACAAAAGATATATATATATATATATATATATATATATTTTCGTATCTTCGAATTTATACCACATTCCCTAGCATCAATATCATTCTTTCTAAAAAAAACATAGATATCCTTGTTAACCTCATCTCCATAAAAAAAATAAGGTTTTCAAGGAAAATGCCATCAATGGATCTCTTTTCCTATGAAAATTTTGAATAACACAACTTTGTAGGCTAGTAGGTGTGAAACATTCTTTGCAATGCAAAATGCAAAACTCAATATGCTTACCTGAATTGCAAGATATGAATAGTTTTCATTTTTTTGTCTCCATCACAACTAAAGAAACTATTGTTCAACAAAATAATTTCAGATGGGCAAATAACTTCTCTTACTTTACCCAGATTTATGCTTTGATACCACTTGATAAGATCCAAACATATGATTATCGAAAGTATGCAAAAGATAACAAAATAGAATAGATCACACAACACAAGAGATACGCTAGGTACCAATGTGCCCTACTATTCAATATACTCTATAGAAAATGCCATTAAAGTAGGGCAACACTAAACAATACTCCTTAAAAAACGAAAAAATCCAATTATTCCTATCATGAGATCCCAAAAACGCTCCAATATCTTTCCATTATTCTTTAGAAAGATATATGCCTCTATTTATAGCCTTTCTTCTAATGAAACTAAGGATAGGATAAACCCTTAACCCACCTAATACACATTAAACTAAATAATAACCAAATAAAACTTATTTCACAAGTTACTATTTGACCCATTACAAAAGGTACCTATTGAGCCCTATCTAAACATGAGTGATTACAACCACAAGACAGCTATTCCATAACCCATTGACACCACAATATTGTATGCCAAGTACATCACAATCGCTGTTGTTTCTAGTTTCTAATTTTTCATAGCAGAGTTTGATAACATCTAATACCTTGCACTCATACTAAAATCTACTATCATCACCACGTCATGTATATAATTTTAAGCCACTATGTTGTGATTTTTTATAAATTTTGCTACTATACCAGCTGTCCTTTGGCTAAGTATTTGTGTGAAAAGGGGTGTTTCTATGTCATCAAAACCACCCAAAACTTGCATTTGGCATCATCTATATCCAATAGGGAATTGGAACATGGGTCTTCGCATTTAAAAAGTTCGATCACCTCAAAACTTGCAACTAGACCACAAGTAGTCCTTTCAAAAAAATTAACTTGAGAGGTTAGTTTTGGTTGTTTGTGGACATGTGTCATGTCCCCTTTTTCAAGATGAGACATGAAGACCCTTAGCTTACAAAAATTGTCTCCCAATAAGCTAAGGGGCAAATAGAGAGAAGGGGAAAGAAGGGTCTTAATTTCACTTTTTCTAAAAGACACTTTATGTTTCTTATTTCACTTAAAAGGGGACTTTTAAGGGTCATGATTGTTTAAGTGATTTTTAAAAAGATCATAAGGGAAGGGTCTTTTAAGGTTTTAAAGTTACTCTCTCTTCCCACTTTTGGGCGCTTCACTTGGGAAAACTATATAAGGCAAAAGAAGGATCATTTGGAGAGGTTCATGACTTTTTTGATAATTGTTTTTCTTGAAGTCTAAGCACGAAAAGCTTGGCTTGTACTTTTAGGACGAAAACCCTTCAAGGTAGCTGAAACAAGGACGAAAAACCTTGATTTCAGACGTAGGGCAACTTCACCAAGAAGTTGTATTGAGCAGATTTGGCAACAAAAAGGTGTTTTCAACATCAGGTGATACTTTGCAAGTAGGCGAACCCCTTGGTGAGCTGGGCGAGTGGATGGAAGGGCTGTCCTAGAGCAGCGATCAGGATTTGAAGGTTTGCAACCCACTTTGAGGTCATTTGGAGGCGGTTTGAGGGTGTGGATCAACCACACTAATATTTCGAAATTTTATTATAAATTTCCACCTCTACAATTCACCAAAATATCAGGTTTTTGGCAAGTTATTTGGCAAATGATTTAATATATTTTCTGCTATTTTTTGAAAATTTGAAATAATATTTTGGAGCTATTTTCAAGGCATCTACAACAGTATATGTTATTTCAGCTTGTTAGGGTTTAAGGAAAATCTGAAAATTAATTGTTTTTGTTGGAGTGGTTGAATAAATTCTTTGTTTAACAATATAACCCTAAAGGAGACATTACACCAGTATCAAAGCCAATTTCTTGGTCAGCTATGGGAAACAAGGATTTCATGTCAATCAGTGACATGGACAGGGTTAAGCTTGAGAAGTTATCTCGGGCACAAGAACAGATGAAAAAAGTGATGGCGAATTCCTTCAAATAGTGAAGGATATGAAGGGAGATAAAGTGCAGGTTTTGGCAAGCAACACCATGGATATGGGTATGGGATCTGAACCTAAGCTCAAGGTTCTCCCAGAGGAAGCCACTTCATGGAAAGAGAAGGAACAACCTTCCTATAAATATGATTTGTTAGCATCATATGAAGAATATATGACTTATCCACCCCTTTTTCAGAAGGAGATAAGTTTTAATGGTTATGTGACTTGGAAAAAAGGTAGAGGCTCCAACAAAGGGCGAGACAGCCATGTAGAATGGAACGAAGAGATAGGGAAGGTTACCCTACCTACTTTCGATGATGCTACAAATAATTCAATTAGGGCTTGGATCAATAAAGTGGATACATACTTTTCATTGCATCAATTGAGGGAAAATGATGCTTTGTCATTAATCATTTTACATTTAGAGGGAGCTACCCATGAATGGTGGCATCAACAGTTGATAACCCTAGGGCACAACACCATTGAGTCTTATGAGGAATTTCAAGAAAAAATCATTGATAGGTTTGAGAAGGCAGATTTGGGTTTGCATATCCGAGATTTGGCCCACTTGCAACAAGGGCACTCTTTAGAAAATTACATTGCAAATTCCAAAGGATATCCACCTTGGTGAAGGATGTTTTAGAGAATAGGCTCACAACTTGGTTCATTGAAGGGTTATATCAATCTTATAAGGGATTGGTTAAGGCTTTTAAACGTCTTTTCTTACAAATGGCCATTAAAAGAGCCCAAAATTGTGAGTTTGCAGCACCTATTGTGCAAAATCTGCCCTTCCAAAGGCAAAAGAATGGTGCTTTACCTTGTATGGAGCATGAGAAAGTAAGGAGGGCAAGGCAACCTAGGGAGACAACTCAGAAATTGGTAAAATCAGACCCTAATGTGTAGGAAAAAAGGGATTTCCAGCAAAGAGAAAGGCATCCAAAGAGGCTACAAATGAATTCAAAGACCTTCCCGCATCAATAAATGAGTTTCCAGCCAAAGGAAGGACCTTTGGAAGGGCTGCAAACAAATGACAGCAGTATGGAAAGATCTAAAACAGCTCTTAAAACAATAGAGCAAGCTACAAATATTGAAGAAGGCAAGGTGGGCACCCTAGCAACAATAACCGGAATTCTTAACCGTCATCTATTTAAAGTTAAAGTTGTTTTGCAAGGCAAAAAAGTCACTATACTCATAGATAATGGGGCTACACATAATTTTGTTAACAAGAAATCGGCTAGAAGGTGTGGCTTGAACACCACTTCTTTTGGAGGTTTCAAGGTAACTCTAGGAGATGGATTTTCTATTCCTTGTCATCATAAGATTTCAGATTTGAAACTCACTTTGGGTAAGCAACAGGTTGAAGGAGAATTCCACGTGATTGATATTGGAGAGATGGATGTGATTTTGGGGGTACAATGGTTGCATTCCCTTGGAGAATACACGCAAAACCTTCAAACTATGAAGCTGAAATACAAATAGCAAGTAAGGAAATGGAAATTCAAGGATTGAGCAATGGGGCAACCTTGGTTGTGACCTCAAAAAGAATGGAAAGAGCCTTCAACAAAGAGAAGGTTATATGGGCAGCCAAATGTTTTTTTAAGGACATGAATGCTGATTTGGGACAGCCACCTATTCATAAGGATGTTCAGTTCCTTCTTGACAAGCATGCTAAGGTATTTGGTGACATTCCTCATGGGCTGCCCCTAGATAGAGGATTTGAGCATCTCATTGAGTTGGAACAAGGTACTAAAGCGGTAATTACTACTCCTTACCACCATCCAAGGATTTTCAAAGAAGAAATAGAGAAATCTATTCACGAACTTCTTGATATGGGTCACATAAGACCTTGTTCCAGCCCCTTTGCTTCTTCAGTAGTGCTTGTGAAGAAGAAATATGGATCTGTGAGAATGTGCATTGATTATAGGTTGCTAAATAAGAAAACAATAAAAAGTAAGTACCCCATACCTAGGATTGATGAGCTACATGGATCGGTTTTCTTTTCCAAGATTGACTTGAAAACAAAGTACCACCAAATCGAAGCAAGAGATGAAGATGTGCAGAAAATAGCTTTCAGGTTTCATTATGGGCACTATGAATTTTTGGTGATGCCTTTTGGGTTAACCAATGCCCTCACCACATTCCAATCTTGCATGAATCATATATTCAAGCAATACTTAAGAAAATTTGTCTAGGTTTTCTTTGATAACATTCTTCCGTATAGCAAGACATGGGAGGAGCACTTGCACTATTTGGACATGGTTTTAGGGGTGCTGGAACAACAAACTCTCTTTGCAAAAATATCAAAATATGAGTTTGCTACTTCTGAAATTTTGCATTTGGGGCACGTGATCAATTCCCAAGGAGTTCATGTAGACCAACAAAAAATTCAAGCCATCTTGGATTGGCCACCCCTTACTACTCTCAAGCAATTGATGGGTTTCTTGAGATTATGCAGTTACTACAACAGGTTTGTGAAGGGTTGCTCTCAACTTGTTGCCTCCCTAACGGATTTGACAAAGAAAGGTGCTTTCAATTGGTCAAAAACAGCCTTGGAGGTATTTGAAAAACTAAAAAAATCATGAGTTCTTGCCCCGTCTTGGCTGTTCAGGATTTCATCATTCCATTTGTATTAGAATGTGATGCTTTCGGTGAAGGTCTAGGGACTGTCCTAATGCAAAAGGGACACCCAATTGCTTTTGAAAGCAGGAAACTAAAGGAAATTGAGAGGAAGTTCTCAGTTTATGATAAAGAGATGTTAGCCATTATGCATGCTTTGGTTAAATTTCGTCAATACTTGATTTAAGAGAAGTTTATTGTAAAAAACCGATCATAATAGTTTGAAATATTTTCTCACACAAGCTGATTTGAATGATAGACAACAAAAATGGGTGAGCAAGTTGCAATCTTATGATTTTGACATTGAGTATGTGAAACAAAAAAACAATGTTGTGGATGATGCGATGTCTAGGAAGCCTCTTTTGTGTGCTATGAGTGGTATTACAGCGGATTGGAAGGCTGTCCTAACCGCAGAATATGTCAAAGATACCTTGGCTACAGTTGTGATGGAAGGGAGAATGAATGATGAGAGGTATGTAGTGGTGGATGGACTGATTTTATACAAAAACAGAATTTATTGACACCAAAATCCAATCTTAAGGGTCGTTCATGATGCACCTATGGCAGGGCATGAAGGGTATTTTAAGACCTACAAAGAGGTAAGAGGAAGATTCTATTAGAAGTGTCTAAAAGGTGAAGTGCTTCAATATGTTAGGGGATGTGTTGTTTGTCAACATAACAAAGGGGAGCACACATTTCCAACTGGTCTTCTTCAACCTCTACCCATTCCTCAAAAAAAATGGGAGAGCATATTTATGGACTTCATCACAAGGTTGCCTTTGACTCAAGGTAAGAAATCCATAACGGTTGGGGTGGATAGGCTCACCAGATTTGTTTATTTCTTTGCATTACCAGCCCATTGTAATGTTCCTATGATGGCTTATTTGTTCTTCAAGGTGGTGTTCAAGCTTTATGGATTACCCAAAAACATTGTTAGTGACAGAGACAACCGATTTATGAGACTCTTTTGACAAGAGCTCTTTCGTTTGGTTGGTACCGAATTGACTCCAAGTACTAGCTACCACTCTCAAACGGATGGGCAATCCAAAATTGTGAATAAATGGGTAGAGGGATATCTTCAGAATTATATATCGAGGCAACAAAAGGTATGGAATAAGTGGTTATACATGGCTGAATTTTGTTACAATACTACATACCATATGTCAATAGATATGTCTCCTTTCCAAAGCATTATATGGTTATGAAGCTTTTTCTTTCTTTGATCTAATTTGGAGTGATAGTAGAGTACCTGGGGCTGCTGATTTGGTCTAAGAAAGCACAAAAATTGTAGATCAACTAAAAAAGAACCTACAACAAGCTCAAAACCAACAGAAAATCTATTCCAATAGGCAACAAAAGGAAAGGCGTTTTGAGGTAGGTGGCATGGTTTTCCTACGATTGCAGCCCTATAGGCAATCTTCTATCAAACAAAGTGGGGCGGAAAAGCTAAAACCTTGATTTTATGGTCCCTACAAAATTCTAAGGAAGGTGGGTGAAGTGGCTTATGAGTTAGAGCTACCGAATAGCAAAATTCACAATGTTTTTCATGTTTCTTGCTTGAAGAAAGCACTTGGGCAGCACATTATTCCCTCCATTGATCTACCACCCCTTGATGAAGAGTATAAGCTTTTTCTAATTCTTGATTCTCTTGTGGAGGTGAGGAAGAGAAAGCTTAGAAATAGAGTCATTATTCAATACTTGGTTCGTTGGAAAGATTTACCTTTTGAAGATGATACTTAAGAAGGGACAGCCATCCTTCAACATCCTAGCTTGCAATTGCTTGAGGACGAGAAATGTTGGGAAGGGAGGATTGTCATGTCGCCCTTTTCAAGATAAAACATGAAGACCCTTAGCTTACAAAAATTGTTTCCCAATGAGCTAAAGGGCAAGTAGAGAGAAGGCGAAACAAGGGTCTTAATTGCACTTTTTCTAAAAGGCACTTTATGTTTCTTATTTCCCTTAAAAGGGGACCTTTAATGGTCATGATTGTTTAAGTGATTTTTTAAAAGATCATAAGGGAAGGGTTTTTTAAGGTTTTAAAATTACTCTCCCTTCGCAATTTTGGGCACTTCACTTGGGAAAACTATATAAGGCAAAAGAAAGATCATTTGGAGAGGTTCATAACTTTTTTGATAATTGTTTTTTGTGAAGTCTAAGCACGAAAAGCTTGGCTTGTATTTGGAGGACGAAAACCCTTCAAGGTAGCTGAAATAAGCATAAAAATCCTTGATTTCAGACCTAAGGCAACTTCACCAAGAAGTTGTATTGAGCAGATTTGGCAACAAAATGGTGTTTTCAACACCAAGTGATACTTTGCACGTAGGCAAACCCCTCAATGAGCCAAGCAAGTGGATGGAAGGGCTGTCTTAGGGCAACGAACCACCTATCTGAGAGTTGCATACACTACAAAGGGCAGCGATCAGGTTTTGAGGGTTGGCGACCCACTTTGGGATCATTTGGAGGTGGTTTGAGGGTGTGGATCAGCCACACTAATATTCTGAAATTTTATTATAAATTTCCAGCTCTACACTTCACTAAAAAACCAGGGTTTTGGCTGGTTATTTGGCAAATAATTTAATATATTTTCTGTTATTTTTTGGAAATTTGAAATAATATTTTGGAGCTATTTTTAAGGCATCTACAGCAGTATATATCATTTCAGCTTGTTAGGGTTTAAGAAAAATCTGAAAATTAATTGTTTTTGTTGGAGTGGTTGAATAAATTCTTTGTTTAACAATATCACCCTAAAGGGGACATTACAACATGAATGCAAGTTCTTTGTTTCTGTTGCTGCTACTAACATCCTTATAAATGTACCAACTAAATGCCATGTACTTATGCCACTCCATATCTTTGACCATTAGCAGATCTAAGGTTAACACAACAACGAGGTTACTTCATCAGAGGCCTCAGGGCTGTTTTCCCAGGATTTTAACTAGACCAACATTGTTGAATTTTGTAAAAGCAAGCATGAATCCTGCAATCTGAAAACAAGTCATTATTCAATTATTTGTAAGTTTGGCATAACTGTAATCAAAAATATTTCTGAATAACTAATGCAATGTTCGAGGTCCAATACAAAGTGCAGATAAAAAGCAAAGGCTGCTTATCCAAAGAGGTTGCAGCGTATTATGTAGTGATAATGGGGACATTTCTAAGGGCTTGACCCATGTTCAAAACCCCCACCTCAATTAGGTAGCTCCCAACTCTAGCCGACTCGAGGCAACGTTGTGTTTTTGTGATTATGGGTTGCTATGGAAATAAAAGCCGTGCTTACATATCTTATGGATGTGATTTAGCGGAGTGCTCTCCTTCCACCTCCTCTGCCTCTTGTCATGGGGAAAATTAATGGTCAGTGGAGTCCCTAAAAGCCCTTGAGCCCCCATGGGAAGACTGCTCTCCCTATCGATGGTCTCCCCATATAAAATTAAAAAAAAACAAAAGAGGCACATTAACTACAAGCTTTGGAGATAAGCTGAGCATGGCTTTAATTCAATATTTTGAGAACCCAAATGCGAAATCAAGGTGGGAATAAAAAAGGATAGACATACATTTTCTTCTGTTTGAGAACGCGCATAGCTCGTCCTTTGAGAGCGCTCTGAGAAGGGCCGGGTCTAGCCTTCTTAAGCTGTTCTTTGTATATCGAGAGCTCTGCGTCCAATTCCTTTATTTTTTTCGTTCACCGCATCCCCCCTCTTGTTCAACTGTGAACAACAATGTTATAACACTGAATTGCAAAACCTAAAGTGTTAACTAATGCTCATATGAGCTTACCTTCTCAGAAGCTTCCTCCACAGATGGCGAAGGCGGCTTCTCCTTTTTTACTCTAAAAAGACTCTTCATCCCGTTTCCTCCACCTTTCACTGATATGATAATCAGCAATATCAACGGTATATTATATTGAAATTTTGAATGCCCTGCTAATATGTTAGCCCGCCAGAAATTAACATCTATCACCTTCTTGCGGATATGCAAATGTTCCAATTCAAATGTTTCCACAAAATGGGAGTTTGTGTTAGATTTTAACTTTGGCATTTATTTGATGATTATATTAAAAACATTGACCTTAAATTTGATTTTTTGTTTTTTGTTTGAATAAGTTAATTAAAAATTGTAATATCTTAATCGTATAATAGAGTTTAGAGCCTTTTTTCGAAACCAATATAATGGTTTAGCTAGATCGATGTCATTTTTCACCAATAAATAGATTTTTATTTTTTTTAATGATAGAATTATTAATCAATACGGTATGTGAAAAATTCAAGATAAAAACCTTGAGATAAATATTTCTCGACATATTTCAAATATATGTATTTAAGATATATGTACTAACATATATGATTGATGCATTTATTTACTATGGAAATGCTTCACATTATATTAAACAACAAAATATAATTGCATAAAGTTACAAATTAATATAGTCAGACAAGTCACGGCCCATACTCCATGTTGGAGAATAAAACTGGCTCAGAACATAAAAAATAATCAGTCATAGCATGACAAGAGCAACTACAAAAAAATCAACCAGAAAATATAACACAAGTCATCGCCCCAGGAGGTCGAAGCAGAGGGTCATCCTTAGGAAGCACCGACAAAGTAGGCAGTTCCATATCAAGAATCTCCAAATCACTTCAGCTATCCAGAGGGTCATTGTGAATAGTGATAGGCCAACCATTAGTGGGCTACGTAGGAACAATAACGCTCATCGAAGACCGTTGTGAAGGACCAACATCAGACTTTCCATGAGAACTCCAACCAACCACCCCCTAGAGGAGGGCAAGGTGAAAAGTGCCTTTGCTTCAGAATTGGCTTCTACTTCTATACCTTCTAGGAGGAGGTGGCGGGGGACCGTGGGGCGGGTCGTCTAGTAGAATTCTATTCATAGTGCACGAAGTACTCCCCCAGTGGTCAAGGAGTTCCTGCAACTGGTGGAGGTCCAGCGCCATCTTCTCAACTTAAGCTTGAATCTACAAGTAAATTGATGAAATAACAACCTTTTCACTAACAAAAAATAAAATTCCATAGGCCTCATGATTAATATAACATTATTTATGGCTTTACAAAGCTGAAAGAGGATGATCATATGAAAGAATTGCTAGAGAAAGGCAATAGAAGTTGGCCAATTAGAAAAGTCCCCAAAAAGTGCCTGACGCCAAGAGAAAGGCTCAGGGTGATAATATTGGAGTAACGAATGAATCAATCGCTAAGCAGATTGAGCTTTTGGATAAAACCAAAATAAATATTCAAAAGATCCTGGCCATTTGAAAGGTGGACAAAAGGGTTGGGGAATGCAGAGTTGGAGCAACCTTTCACCTATTGGATGGTGGAGCCTAATCTAATTTTTAATGCCCAGTTCTCGACAGAGGGGGTGTGGGGGGGGCAACCCCGCCCCCCACTAAGGTCACCAAAAAATGCATTATAAAATATTGTAATTTTGTAGTTAATTTGGACCATTTACTATGAGGTTTTAGATATAACGATAGAAATTAAGTTAGTGCATTTTTGCCCTAATTTGTATCCATCCTTTGATATGAGGGCATTGTAATCAGGCATAATAGGGTGAGTGTGAAGAGGATGTTACAGTGGGTGTATTGCAAATTTTTCCATTCATTTGTTGGACTAAATAATAAGATGGACTGTCATTTTTTATGTGGATGTAGCCCATTTGGATGAACCACATTAAACTTGTGTCTCTTATTATGTTGTGTTTTCTAAATTTTAATTATGTCTTTATTTCATTATTATTGCTCTACATTCTATATTCCTAACATCATCGAGGGGGAGTTCTTGATAAATTAAACACCATAAAAAATGAGCCATCTTAGGCTCCAAGTTAGGGTGCCACACACGAGCAAGACGAATGAGCCAAGTCCAAGGAGGGGACTGAAAACCTCAACACCTATTTAGATTGTCGAGAGCCAGAGATAATGGACTCATCCCCTGATAAAGAAGCTTGGGAGAGTAAATTTGAAAGTGTGTATCACAATTCCACCTCCAGTCTTTCCACCAAGCCTTAAGAGGTTGTAAACAAAACTTATGAAGCATAACATCAAAGAGTAATTCCTATATGTGAAGGATGGAAGGTAAGTCAACATTACTTAATTGAAACTTGTTTTTTAAAGTAGGCCAAGGAATCTAGTTTTTGGAGGTAGCCAAATCATGGATAGTGCAAATCCCTTTGCGGAATAATCACAGAGCTTTAATACCAAGTAATTCAGCTGGGGGGATGGAAGAATCAGTGAGAATAGGAGACCACCATAAGCTATGATCATTAAAAGATAACCCTGTACAAAATCCATCCCCTGCCCACTTTAAGTGGGATTTGACTACTTCAAAAGCCTTCCATATGCTTTAGACTACAAAGGAGCCTGTAATCTTAACAGGCACATTAGTGATGAGGAGGGATTGAAAGCCAATATTCTGCCAACTAGTTTTACCATAGGAAAAGCCCGAAGAGATACAATATCAAAGAGAGATTTTCCAAGACTCATTGCCCTCAATAGCCCAAACAACCCATTTAGCACACAAGGCCATACTTTACTAATAGGTGTCAATGATGTCCATGCCACCTTTATCCCTGTTAGAATTGGTCCAAAAGAAATCTTGAGAAGCTTGGCTAGACTATCATAAGAGGCTTTAGGGGCGGGCGGGTGGGGCACAGTGCGGGGCAGTCAACAAGAAGAATAATAAACATGAGTAGCAACTAAGATCTTGGTACAAATATGAAACTTGTCTATTAGAGAAAGGGGCTTGATGATCCAATACTCAATCTTCCTTTCAGTCCTATTGAGGGCATATTACCAAAGCTCGGATGACGAGCTGTCAAAAATAAAGGGGATGCCTAAGAACTTGAATTTTTTCCCTCAAGCAATCCACTACCAATTAAACTTCTCAAGCCACTCAAACATGGGCATCATGCTTTAACAAAAACACAAAGTTTTCCTCCATTGAAGGATGGAGCCAAAAGCTAGACAAAAGATATCTAAGCATTCAATGGCTTCATTAAAAGTGGCCTCTTGCTCTTCAAGTGTGAGGAAGGTGTCTTCTACAAAGTGGTCATTGATGAGATGAGAGGTGCGATTGGGCAACACAATGCCATGAATGAGCCCTTGTAAAGCCTTAAAATCCAAGAAGTAACCCAAGGCTTCAATGGCTAAAACATAGAGTGTTGGAGCAAGGGGATAACCTTGGTGAATAAAACATTGGAGCTCAATCCCTAGGGTTTGATGCCCATTGATAGTGAGGCAAGTTGAGGCATCATGAAGCAAAGTTTACACAGTATAAATGAAATATGGGCCAAAGCTGAGAGCCTTGAGCATGACAAGAATAAAATGCCACTCAATCTTATCACAAGCCTTTTCAAAGTCCAATTTAAGAAAGAATAGTTCTTTGAATAGAGAAGTGGGCCTAAGCCATGCCCTTCTAGACTACAATAAGATTATCCAAAATATATATTCCTCTAATAAATCTTGTTTATTATGGTCTAACAATAGCAAGTAGGATTATTCGAATGTGATTGGCGAGAATCTTGTAAGAGACATTGATCAGGGTTATCGACCTCTAGCTGGTGAGAAACTTAGGATCTTTGACTTTGGGAATAAATTTGATATTACCTTGATTGATTAAGGGTCCAAGAGACTGATTTTACAAGGCTTATTTGTAGACTTATAACAAGTTAAGACTAGTGAATTCCCAAGTGGCTTTGTAAAATTTGCAAGGGAAACCATCGAGGTTGGGGGCTTTATCATTGCTCATACAGTTCAAAGCCTCTTTAAGCTCCTGAAAGGTGAGCGGGGCATCACAGAGTCATTGATTAATTGACTTGATTTTGGGACCACTCAATCATGAAAGGTTGGGCATGAAAAACTAACTTGCATTCCTCAAAGAAGGTCAAAGAGATATTAAACTAAGATGTAAGCCAGGATTGAGCCACTCGAATGGTTTTAATTTGCCTATAATATTGCTTGGCTTTTAGTGCTTTGAATAACTCCTTGGAGTCTTTGTCACCAATTTTGAGATAATGCAATTGATCATGGATCTGGGCACCTATGTCTACATGACTATCCACTACCTTGAAGTGGTGTTTGAGGGAGGCAACAAACCTCTACAACTACATGTTGAAAGGATCAATCTCGAGGGAGGCAGAGACCCATTTGAACTCATTAAGTGTGGCCTCCTTAGAACAATTATGAATTTGGGTGACATGTTTTCCATGGTGGTAGAGGAAGGAGTTGGAGTGCAGAATGGCCTTATTCCACCACTCAATCTAGATAGTGACATATGAGGGCTACAAGGCTAGGTTCCAAATTCATTAGATGAGTTGGATGGTACTAGCATGACTCAACATAGAGGTATTAAGAATAAACTAATTATGTGGCACATTATACTGCTCAAAGGTCCATTCCACTTTATAGGAGATGGGTGAGTGGTCTAACAAAATAATACCTAAGTGGATGTTGATAGGCTAGCCATCAATGCTGGAAAAGGAAAAAAGATTTTGCTCTGACATCATAAAGTAGTCGATCTATTTGAGCACACAGTGACTCCATATTGGTAGTTGGACCACATAAACCAAGACGTTGTATTAAATGTCCATTGCCAGAGGAGAGGGTCTGTCAGCCCCCATTTATTTTTGAAATAGTACCAAACCTCATGTTCACCAACACACCAATGCACAGGGAAGGATCCAACCTTGACTTGGGGGTGTTCAATCATATTAAAGTCACCACACATAAGCCACATGGTAGGAGGTAACACATCTACCAAAGATCACCAAAGTAGGGAGTGATTAGAGCCATCATTGGGAGCATAGATGTTGATATTGCTAAATAAATGGTCATCAATGTCAAGAATAATCTAAACCATTCAATGTGATGGGTCCTCCCCCATGGCAATGATGTTGGAGGAGACCTTAGGAGTAATTAAAATTTAAGCGCTACCACGTCCCATCTCATGCAAAGTGTTGATCTGGGTGGCATCCAGCCAAATGTTACACAAGGACATCTGTAGGAGAAAGCCAGATACCTTAACTTCCTACACACATAATATCTGGAAAACTAATTTGTTGACAAGTAGTTCACATAGAGTATTTACAGGTAGACTCTGTAAGACCCCTAACATTCCATGATAAAACATTCATAGGGAAGGATCATCCATTTGAAGCTCCCTTTTCCTATCCTCAAAATTCGTCAACACTGCAAAGTTATTGTATTGGTGAGGGCAATAGATTTCACTGACCATAATAAAATGATGTTTGGCATCATGTTCCTCCCTAGAAGAGTTAGTGCCCCTACGAGGTGGGCTACGAGACTGCTAAGAGAATGAGACACTGGTTGAGAGAACCTTATCCTGTAATGTCCCCTTTCCATATAATTTTATTAATTAATAATATTGTCTGAATAGTGATTTTAATCATTCAAAAATATAAGGCAATTTAATTAATTATTAAAATAGAGCTATTTTGGATAATTATTCAAATTACCAGAAAAGTGGTTTTAATTATTTAAAAAATTAAGGTAATTTTAATAATTATTCTAATGGGTTTTATCATTAATAAATTGCTTAAAAGGTAATTTTTATCACTTCAATTATTAGAGCAATCTAATTAATTATTGAAGCAAGAACCTAATATAAAAGAATTATTCAATTTACCAAAAAGTAATTTTAATTACTAATTTATTGAGGCAAGTTATTTAATTAATTCAAAAAGGCCTAAAGTGAAATAATAAGGGACGTCCTTCTAAAGTTTTGGAAGGGAGGGTTATCTAAAAGAAAAGAGGATATAAAAAGAAGGTAAGTTATCATATGATAGGCATGGAATGGATGATATTCATGTGGATTGATCAAGTATATCAAGTTTGGTTAATTTGGACATAATATCTTCATGAATGCTACCCTTCAAGGACTATGATGTATTGATTCTCTAAACGGTGTTTTGGAACACTACCTACTTTTAGAAATTTGAGTGAACCTAAGGTTTGAGGAGGAAAATTCTAGAAACTAGGGTTTTTTAAATTTTAAATCAAGTTTTGGTGGCCTTCCCATTGAAGGAAAATTCTAAAATTATTTTTATTTGATAGTCACTAATTTTGTGGTTAGTTTGAGCTCTTATTTGCATCACAATTCCAAGTATCAAGGGAGTTATGAATTTTTTAAGTTTTAGCATGTTTGTAGGAAATTATAATTGTTGTGGGCAGTGAATTGTTTGGAAAAGGCAATGAAATTGCAGCTTTCTATCTTGGGAAAATTAATTAGAGGTCTTGGGGACTGTTTTGGAGGGTTTTGCATTGAGGAAACCCTCTTCTATGGTTTGGGGTATTTTATATGATTTTTATATGGATGGGTGAATCATCTTGGTAACATTTTGAGGCCATTGAGTGGTTAATTTAATGCCCTAATTTATGATAATTATTCAAAAAATTATTATTTATATTATTCTGATTTTTCTACCAATCTGTTGATAAGTAGCTTTCATTGAGTATTTACAAGTAGACTCTATAATACCCCTAACATGTCATGATAAAACATTCATAGGGAAGGATCATCCATTTGATGCTTTCCTTGCCCATCCTCAAAATCTACCAATGTTGCAAAGCTGTTGTGTTGGTGAGGGTGAGAGATTCCATTGATCATAATGAAATGATGTTTGGCATCATGCTCCTCCCCAGGAGAGTTGGCACCCTCATGAAGTGGGTTACCAGACCACCAAGAGAATGAGCCACTAGTTGAGATAACCTCAGCCATAGGCATCCTAAGATTTTGCGAGGCTGGAGAAATGCTTTGCAATTTGAGAGGAATCGAGTAGGTAAGGGTGGTAGAGAAGTCCCTTGAGAGGGTGTGAGAACTAGAGGAGAATCCTCTTGAGGTGAAAGTTGGGGTGTGCTTTGTGGCTTAAGGCTCGATGAATGTTTGGGGGTACTGTGGTTTATCCATCACCTTGGTATATTGGTTTGGGCTTCTCAGTCTAAGGAGGTGACTAAGGAGGCATGGGACAACTCGTATGAGGATAATATTTAATGTGGTGGTTCAAAGCCTGACAATATAATCAAGTGTTTGGAAATTTGAAATAAATAACCTTTTGTGACCACTAGGTCTCCTCAATTTGGATTTTGATGAACTCCTTCAACTCCTTAGAGAGGTCAACCTCCACATAGACTCGCTTGTTAGGGTGAGGGGAGAACCACCTATCTGGTTCAATCATAACCACATGTCCTATGGGAGTGATGATTTTGGGTATAAAATTCTAGAGGTGAACTGGTAGACTGAGAAGCTCAACCCAGTTAGGGACACGAAGGGTAGCATTATCAGAAACCTTAAAATCATGGGACTCAGAAGAGAAAATTATAAGCTAGTTATGAAGGAACCAAACATTGGACTTAGTGAGAATCAATGGTGTCTTAGAGGACTCCTTAAAGGTAAACAAGAAGAAACCTTTGGAAAGGTTTTGAATTCAAGAGACATGGACACCTAGTGTCTCCCAATGGTTGTAGAGTTAGTTATAGAGGTAATCCTTTGAGGGGATGTAGCCAACAAAAAATTAATGATAGATAAATTTTCATATTACTTACAACATTGTTCAACTGCAGTAGTAAGAATATTTACCTCCAGAAGGGAGGGGAGGGGGAGGAATTATCTCATCGTAGACTCTCATAACAAACTTCTGAACTCATTTGGGCACCTTTAGCTACATCTCCTACATCAACAGATGTAGCAGAGTGTGGAGAAGCCATAAATATATGGCCTACTTGCCTAAAGGGTAGTGTGTTGAGTGCAATTAATGCGCTATATCCCTAAAAAATCCTATGAGCCTAGGAATATGAATAATATAGGCAAAAGATGCAAGCAAGAAGACACAAACCATGAAACCCTAGCAAAGCGATTTCTCCTTGCTTGTTCACAAATA
Organism: Torreya grandis; assembly: GCA_037957365.1. Lineage (NCBI taxonomy): Eukaryota > Viridiplantae > Streptophyta > Pinopsida > Cupressales > Taxaceae > Torreya > Torreya grandis. Next base: position 646,306 of record JARHVA010002421.1, read on the forward strand.
TTTTCAACATTAATATTGGTTAGATTTATTTTCATCCATGAACTCACATACTTCTTAATGCATTTATTTATATATGAGTGATTGGTTAAATTAGGGGTTATTTAATTGTTATGTCAACTTTCATGATTTGAATTTTTTTTTTCAAATTTTTGTGTTATTTTCTTAAGCCCTTTTATGTTTTTTATGTCTTGTATGTAGGACATTCATACAATCTTAGTCTCATTATTTTTTACTCCCTTTTTTATTATATGTGTTCATATTCCCTTCTTGTCTTTCCCATTTTCAATTGTTGGATGTCAATATGCATGTGAATCTCAATAAAATTTGATTTCAAGTCACCAATAAATGAACAATTAATTAAGTTTATTTTAAAAGAACAATTAAATTGAATCAAGAATTATCAAGTACATTGAAGCATTTATCAATTTTGAACTAGCATTCTACTATAAAACACTTTAGGCATATTTATTAAAGTACTTACTTTTATTTCTAGGTATTGAGTAATTTTTTAATCGAATATTTATTCAAATTAAAGGGGTTTGATATATCAAAAAAAATCTCTAAAACAATCCCAAATAAATATTCCTTAACATTTTATATTTGTAAATTTAGTACTTTGTAAGATAACAAGAGTCGAGTGCTCATTTAGGGTGAAAGGTGACATAGGGTTGCAATTTTTTATTTTTTATTTTTTTTGCATTTAGAAAACCTGTTAAGACCCTAAAAATTTACTAGGATCATAAAGACAATCCTAACAAACTATTTTATTCAATGCTAGGCTTAAAAACCATATTTTAAATAACATTAAATTTGTGCTTCCAAGTTTAAATTTTAACAACAAAATTACAATATATAAATAAATTAAGAGCCTTTCACCCCCTTTATTTTCTTTATATATTTGATTGAACATGTAATTAGGAATTATTAACTCCATTTAATGTTATTTATATGTGCACACAACCCTTTATCTTTTTTCTCAACCTATTTTCATTTCATTTTGTTTTTACACATATCAATCTTGCATTAATGCCAAAGTTTGTTAACATATTAAAAAGATGGTGTGGATTAATTCCAAAATATTTGGAGTGAATCTACATCATCTCTAAACTAATTCTTAAGCCACTTTCATGAACTTATTTGTTTATTCTTGACAAAAATCTTTATGTTTTAGATAGTACTCAACTCATGTACAATAAAATTGATCAAACATGCCATATGATTTCAAATATAAGGGTACGAGGATGTGTATTTCAAAAGTATCTTTCCTTTACATGATTCTTGTGGGAAGATCGTGGGCATGGTTATAAAGAGTGTAGAAGATCATGGGCATGGCTACAAAGAGTGTAGAAGATCATGGGCATGGTATGAAGAATGTAGATATGTCTCCTTCTTTATCTCATTTATTTTTCTCTTTGTCCCCTTCCCTCTCCTCTTTCTTTTTCTCATATTTTCAATGGTCTCTTAAAAATATATTCAATATATTTTTAGGACAAGAAACATTCTCAATACATTTTTAAAGTAAGAAATTTACTCTATACACTTTTTGAGATTTTATGTGTTTTGGACTATAAGGATCCTCAAGGGTTTGTGGTTTTATATTATCTACTTTTTTCATCATTTGATGTTGGTTTGTATGTCAATAAGGTCTTAATTGAAATTCAAGTTATCTATAAATACACATGAGTCTTAGTATATTCATACATCTAAAAAAAATCTGAAATAACATATATCATTTATTTTCATAACGATCTATTAAGAATTTATAAGCATTCGAAAGAAATCAAGCAAACATTTTTAGAGCATTCATTATAGCATTAAATTTCATAACAATGACACATTGTATCACACTACTTTGCTTGGGTAAATAATAATTGAATCTATTTGCATGTTATTTTCGATATATACATCAATAAGGGACCTAATACGTATTCAATTCTTAAAAACTTCTCTAACCCTTAACATAGCCCCAAAATACTTCATTTTCTTATCATTTTTAGGGTTAATTACCAAATTAGGGTTTGAAGAAGAAGTGCAATTTCCAAATCATCAACACACAGTTTTAGCAAACTGAGTGAGTTTTTTGGAGCTCCCCAAATGTAATAAAAACAATTGTTAAATTTTGTTTTCACTTATCAAACACTTTGCTTAACCATATTTTCTATGATTTTTTTGCCAAGGTTTAAAATTTGACAGATCTAGAAAGTCCTTTATTTGCTTTGAATATTTTGGGTTAACTTCATCTTGTTGTTTTAGCCTATTTTATATTGTAAGATCCCAATGAGTATCTCCATATCTCTCAATATTCAAGATACTTTTCTAAACCCTCTTTGCATCATTTATTACTATAGGTATGAAAAATAATTGGGTTTGATTTATAGTTTTCCTTTGTTTAAGACTAGTTAAATGTTTATGGATATGTGTTGTAATTTGATTGAAAGTCATTTCTTCACAACAATTTTTAAAGTGAGCATGTGCTCTCTTACACCCCTATAGGGTCAACAAACCTTTGTCCTCATAATATGCTATTATTATCTATTTGCATTATGTAGTTGGTGTTAGGAACCCCTATCCAACGGAAGCACAATTGATTACTTTCTTATAAGCAATTAAACAGGGAATTATACCAGAATGATTAAGTAACTAGAAACTTGAGACATCAAAGAATTTGAGAGACAATACACAATCTTGTATTAAATACTCTTAGAAGAAAATACAATAAGGAAGATGCCACTTCTTCTTCCACCTCAAAGGCTTGCCACCTCAAGACCTTCTTCCCTCTCTCTCTTGCTCAACACAACCAACTCAACAACCTGAGTTGTTATCCCCTCCTTGAATGTTTCAGTTGATCTCCTTGACCTTACACCTGTAGATCTCCTTGACCTTGCTTCCTTGCTTCAATGCTTTACTTGCTTGCTTGATTTACAATACATGCCTCATGGGTCTTTAAATAGAATCCCATGCATACAAAAATAGAACTCTAATTACAATAATTAGACACACAGCTCGTGACTATAATTAGCCCTTAAACATGCAAACACTTGCTTCACTTAACTGACTGTTTGTCAACAGCAGTTCTGGAACCGCCACAGGTGACCGACGTCGGTCCCTGTCTGTCTGGTGCTGACCGACGTCGGCCGACTCCCTACCGACGCCGATTGCCTTCTGCACTGGTCATGACCGACGTCGGTCATATTGTTGACACCAGTACTTTTGGATCTTCAACAACCTCCCTTTTTCATGTCTACAACAGTTGAAGCTTTTAGCTCCACACCCTAACAGTCTCCCACTTGGAGATAAATAGCTACAACTGTACCTGTACTTGTACACCATCTATTTTGTTCCCTTGGCTCTGTATCCCTCTTCAAAGTCACTCTTGAAGGCCAACCACCACAAAACCTGTGATGCTATACCTGTCACTTATGCCAAAAGAATTTTGCTGCTCCCAAATTCTTCATGACATACCTCTAAACTAACTTTACCCTTAGCTCAAAAAACTCCCTGTATATGAAATCCTGCAACAAGCAACACAATATAGTAACAGGATAATGTAGCTAATAGTATCCACCCTGGTAAAGATAAATACAATGGTCAAACCTCCATTGTCCTGCAGCCTAATCAAGACCATATACCATAGCCTTCTGTCTCATGTGTCCATCCACTCTCTTCTCTAACTTGGGAATCCATCCCTCATCTAGTGCTTTCTTCTAGCTGACAACTCCACCAACAAATACCTATTTGGTTCTTCTCTAAGGACTCACACTCTTCATCCATGCCAAGCTCCCACTGTTTTTGGATTTTACCTGCATTGCTTCTTCACATCTTCCTAGTTCTTGACCATCAGTAAGCAATATAAAGAAGGTGAACAATGAATATGAGGTTCACTTACCCTTTCTGACCTCCATATGGGTGTTTGAGATTCCTTGACAGCTTGCTGTCCACCCAACATTCGTTCTAGTGACCGATCTTGGCCATCTCCCAGTCTGCTCCCGATCGATGTCAATTCCCTGCACTGACCCTGACTGCCGACGTCATTTCCCTGGCCAACACCGGTGTCCCTTCTGTCGATGTCAGTTCCTGCCTGACCGACATTAGACTTCTCCTGCCTGACTCTATCGACCCTGCTGGTCTGCACATGATCGATGTCGGTATCTGCCTAACCGACATCGGTTCCAAGTGATTGACATTGGTGTCTGTGTGTTCCTGTAAGTGATGAATTCTTCATCCACAAGCTCATCTTGGATCAAACCCCTATCCATATTGCCCTGCTCAGAATCATTCAGCCCCTGTGATTGATCTCTGTCCTTCATCTCCTCCATAAACACTAAGGCTTCCCTGTTCTTATCAAAAGCATCAAATTTCCTTTTCCTACAATGAACTCTATCTATGCCTTCCGAATCTGAACTCATACCTTTTGAATCAAGAACATCCATTCCCTTCTTATTCATGTGACCGAGCCTATTAAGCCACATCTTTGAATCTACAGCTAAAGTAGATAAACCAGAAGTAGAATCAGTAATACAAGTAGATAGATAAAGAGTACCTACTTTCTTACCTCTTGCTAAAACAAGTGCTCCCTTGGTAACCTTCCAAGAATCCGCTGTGAGGGTTACTGTGCATCCCTCATCACCTAACCTTCCTACAGAAACCAAACTCTGCTTCAGAACTGGGACATGCATAACCTCCTTCAACACCCATATGTTGTCCATCTGCAATTTTAGCTACACTTTCCCTTTGCCAACTATTTGACAAGGCGTACCATCCCCTAAATAAAGCACTCCAAAGTCTCCCTGTTCATACTCATGGAACAAATCTCTGTTTGGGGATGCATGAAAAGAAGAACCAGAATCTAAAACCTATGATCCTACCTGACTATCCAAAGAAAGTATGAGAGCGTCTTGTGCCACAATACCTACATCCTTTGCTTCTTCATTGCCTTCATGTTGATTCTCTTTATCCCTCAACCAACACTCTTTCTTTGTGTGTCCTCTCTTTCCACAAAACCAACAGGTAACACCTCTGGATTCGGATCTCCTTCCCACCTTCGACCTTGATTTCCCTTGCTTGTTCTTCTCTCTTTGCCTTCCCCTACTTTCTGCACTTAGAGCATTCCCTAATGATTCACCTGTGCTTTTCCTATGTATTTCTGCATTCAAGATCACACTCACAACATCATCAACTTTTAAGATTTTAGAAGCAGATGCAGAATTACTTACTGCCATAACCAAACTATCCCAACTTTCAGGTAAAGAGCATAAAATCAAGAGAGCCTTTACTTCATCATCAAAAATAATATTGACTGAAGCTAACTGGTTTACCAAACCATGGAAATCACTAAGATGAGTATGTACCGATCCACCTTCCTACATTTGCAAAGTAAATAATTGCTTCATAAGAAATACCTTATTAGAAGGCGAGGGCTTTTCGTATAAATTCGCCAAAGATTTTATCAACTCTTCCATTGTCTTGCACTGTGATAAGTTGGAAATCATAGACGATGCAAGGCTCAACCTTATGGAACTGAGAGCCTTCTGATCAAGAACACTCCATTCTTCATCCTTCATATCTGTGGGCTTGCATGCAACCCCACCCAACGGTAAGTACAAATCCTTCTGATATAGATAGTCCTCTATCTACATCCTCCAATGTTGATAATTCTTGTCGTTAAACTTCTCCATTCGTAGCTTACTTTCTTCTGCCATTACTGAACTCCCACTCAATCAGAAACCCTGTAAATGACCTGTAATCAACAAACAATAACCTGCTCCCTGCAAATCGTAGCTCTGATACCAACTGTTAGGAACCCCTATCCAACGGAAGCACAATTGATTACTTTCTTATAAGCAATTAAACATGAAATTATACCAAAATGATTAAGTAACTAGAAACTTGAGACATCAAAGAATTTGAGAGACAATACACAATCTTGTATTAAATACTCTTAGAAGAAAATACAATAAGGAAGATGCCAGTTCTTCCTCCACCTCAAAGGCTTGCCACACCTCAAGACCTTCTTCCCTCTCTCTCTTGCTCAACACAACCAACTCAACAACCTGAGTTGTTATCCCCTCCTTGAATGCTTCAACTGATCTCCTTGACCTTACACATGTAGATCTCCTTGACCTTGCTTCCTTGCTTCAATGCTTTACTTGCTTGCTTGATTTACAATACATGCCTCATGGGTCTTTAAATAGAATCCCATGCATAAAAAAATAGAACTCTAATTACAATAATTAAACATGCAGCTCGTGACTATAATTAGCCCTTAAACATGCAAACACTCGCTTCACTTAATTGACTGTTCGTCAACAGCAGTTCTGGAACCACCACAGGTGATCGACGTCAATCCCTGTCTGTCTAGTGCTGATCGACGTCGGCTGACTCCCTGTCGACACCGGTTGCCTTCTGCACTGGTCATGACCGATGTCGGTCATATTGCCAATGCCGGTACTTCTGGATCTTTAGCAACCTCCCTTCTTCGTGTCTGCAACAATTGAAGCTTTTAGCTCCACACCCTAACAGTTGGATCTATGTAACACCCCTACCCCACCCCTCTTTATACCTTACATTGGGTGCCCCACTCATGGAGAATTGTCTATTGTCAATTACAGGGAAAGGTACTTACTAAAGTTGTTTTTTTAATTTACTATGATCTAATAAAATAGAAATTTTAGACTATTCAGATTACTTAATATATGACAATAATACATGAATCTAGTTGTTAAAGTAGATTATGATTGAAGAGATACACTTACTATTTATGTAAAGTATTGAGAGGATTTAGAATTAACTTGCTACTAACTTGTGCAAATCTAAGACTAAATACAGGTGACTAAAAAGACTAGCAAATAGATTAGAGTCACTCAGGGGAGGAATAGGAGTGTGTGGACCTACCTAGATGAGTCCATTAGGTTCTACATTTTTGCATCAACATAAAGGCATATGTTGTTTTCAAAGTTATCCTATGAATTTATACCTCACTATTTTGGCATATATCATTGTGCCTACTTACAAGTTGTCTTCCTATGTAATACCAAGAGCTTGATTTGTGCACAAATCCAAAAAACCTATCTCATTCACTTCAAAACACTAACTCCACTTTCAACACTAGGTTTAAGCCCACAAAGGGGGAAGAGAGGTGGGTTGAGTTGACCTCAATCACACCCCAAGGAATGGTAGATCATTATTTATGTATCTAATACCCCAATGAGGGAATTCAAATCACACATATTTCTCCCTGTTAAGTGTATGAGTGGAGTGGTGCTCCTTGTATGAATGCAACTTGTAATCTAGATTTCAACACTTGATAATGGAAAACTTGGTTTGGCTTAATTACTTTAGACTTTGTTAGGGCATGATCCCTGTGACTAATTTCTAAAGTAGGATGTTTATGGCAGTCCCTTTGAATGTGCAAGTTATAGAATAGGCTCTCTTAGTTCTTGCTTGATAGTGATAGATGATGAAATAGGCTTAGACCTATTGTGTATTAAGATGGGACTCTTTGAGAAATTTTACACTCCATCAATGTGAGAAACATACAAGTTGACCCATAAAGATAATTCAAATTTGAAAAATGACCAACATGCAAAACATTAGATTTGGATGCATCTATAATTATGTAGGCATTTGAGTTTGATAGATTTATTTAGAAGGCATAAATATTGATCTGATGATAAGGAGACAATCTAAGTATGATAATGAACAAGTTAGGGATAGACTAAGGAATTCATGTATGTATTCGATACCAAATCAAGAAGGTCCAACCCATGGAAAACATGTGGATAAGAGAGAAGGGTGCACAAGAGCCATAAATGTATGCACAAGTCATGTGAGGTATAGATAGGTCAAGACTGACATTACCAAGTGTCAAATACCATATTTTAGTGTCTATAGAAGCATTCAATATTTTGTGTTGGTTGGGAGTGATTTTATACACATACATCATTGAGCCTCAAGCTTAAACTATAAATTAAGCATTGAAATATGGTTTATCTTATAATTATCTCGATCATTTGTCAAGCTATGGTAAAATGTGTGTGTTTCACATAACATTGTTTTAGACTAAGATTTGGATGAAAATTAACTAGTCTTGTTTAAAGTGATGGTGTTCCTAGCTAAAATTGTATCATATTTTGAAACTCTTAACTCTATGAAGCTGTAAAAAATGATTGAAATAGAAATGACATCTTAATATTTCTACAAATCTTATAATTTAAAAAGTAAAATCTTGACTTGAACATTCAAATCCAGTTAATTTGATGTGAAAATTATATATGAAATGTGATTAGATGTGAAAGTTTATTAAGAATTGTGATCATTTTTAAAGGATTGAGTTTGAAAAACCTAAAATCAACATTGATTGATGTAATGGATCCTTGACCTCATGAAAATAAGGCTCTCTTTTGTAAATAAAATAGTGGTACGACTGAGAAAGTATTGCCAAATCTAGTAAACAACAAGTATATGAATGTATAATTATATGATTAAGTATGTTACCTTAAATACCAAAATAAATTTAGTTTATTGTTAAAAATGTGTTCATTTGTGATGTTTTTCCATTAAAGTTCTTTCAAAGGAGTTTGATGTCGAGTATAAGTTGAAATTCTCTTGTGACTTATAATTTTTTTTGCTTTGTATGCCACATTAAGGATAGTGGTTTTGTAAGAGGGTAAGAATGCAATGCCTCATATCTAGTTAAATTATTATTAATTAGAAATTGGAGAGTAAAGGGTAAATAATTTTAACATCCCTATATTGTTTCACTTCTTCATTAGACCACATGGATGCATAACACACTCTTTGGTGAGGCATGTTAAGCATTAGCCCATGTAGTTGTTATAATAATTAATTCTAAACAATTTATATCATATTGTTAATTTAGTTTAAATCTTGTCTTAAGGGATGATTAGTGCAGGTATTTTTTTTGGACTAGTGAGTTCCTTGGGTGGATTAAGTGGTCCATAATGGTTCTAAAAATAGAAAACCTGAATTTGGATTTTAAGTCATTTTTAAAGTTACATATTTTATTTTTATTGTTTCACGATGAGGTGTCCTAGACTCATTTAACCCTTATTTATATGTGGATCCTCTTGGGTTAATAGGGTCAATAATATATAAATGATAGGGTGACAGGGTGAATATCAAATCTATAGCAGGGCAATTAAATGCTAAACTTGGATATACCATATACTAAATTTATTAAATTGAGATAAGCAATTAATGGAAAGATAAATTATGTTAGCTATAAAAAATGACATTAAATAAGGTACTCAGATGGCTCTAATGTTGATGTTGATCGAGATCTAAAACATGTTGAAAGTAGGTGGGAAGACAGTTCTGGAATAATTATCATAATCTGGATCTAGTCCCTTTGGCTCTCTAGACAATTACATCAATCCTAGATGGTTGTCAAAGATACTATCTAATTCTAACACTAGTGTCATGTACAAAATATATGTTGAAATAATATGTGACCACCTTGATGTTTATATGTTTTTTTGCCTTCACTCTGGTGCATTCAGATCTGGGTCATGGACTGTTGCTCCTTGTGAATTGGTAAAACTCTAGCTTTCCATCTTTAATGTGACCTTGAGTGGGAATGGGTTAGTGGGCACGTAGTGTCAAGCTAACCCTAATAACCCCATAGTTTTAGGACACTGCCTACATAACCAATACTTTATAAAAGGGCCTCATACTCATGTAGTTATCCATTATGTGTTGGATTGCACGTGAATCATGTAATGTGTGTAAAGCAAGTAAAATAGTGACCTAACTTGTAACTTGGAAAATAAGACCTTATGGCTACTCCTTTTGTACTTTAGACTTGTAAATGTGTTGTACCTATGACTGGTATAGAAATAGGGAAGCTTTGATCGATTGAATGCTTGATAGAGTGTTTTTAATAAGTGTTTTGTTTGGTCTGATTATTAGGTGAAGAATGAATGAGGGTTGCTATTGTATTTATACCAATCCTATCAGGATATAACTTGCATTAAAGCACTAAGTTCAACCATTGGAATACATTTCATTTTCAAATTTGATGACTTTAGGGAAATGGACATTTGTGTTGGGGTAGGACAATAATGTTGACATTATTGCCTATCCCAGATGTTAGTGTCTGGGTAGTAATGAAACAAGTATAAGATCAAAACTTGTAGAGGTGTAAGATAAGTACATTTTAAACATTCTAGGTAAGATAAGATGTATGTCATCAATATAAGACTAGTCAAACTAAGAAATAGGCTAAGGGGCACAAAATATAGTAGATGCAAGGCTTGTAGATGCAAGGCATGTGTAGAACTAAGAGGAATAACTAAGGTATGAATTTTCCAATTATACAAGACTAAGGTGATACATAATCACATAATATCATCTACATCCCCCCCACCTTAATCTAGTAATGAAATTTATAGTTTAAAGGAAAGGAATTAACTACCTAGGTGTGTGTGCACACCTTGTCTTTCTTTGAGTTGAATTTGAGTGCTTTATTGGTGACTGATGTACAACCAAGAGCATGTTATAATGTAAAATCAATGCATATAATATGGGTTAAAATTACTTTAAATAAATTAAAATAAAAATAACAAGGTTTAGGAGTACACATGTGCCGATGTAACCACCTTGCCTATTGACAAGTTATTTTACAAAAGATGTATCATTATAAGGCTCTAAAATTGAGATTAAGATAAATATACATAAAATATTTGAAGTGCATATATCCAAGGAGATAGGGAGAAAGAGATTGGAAGCCACATGCCCCCAACTTTGGAGCAAAAATGAGTTGCCACCTGGAAGTTGAGATTAGCTCAACCGTGCAACCCAATGATACTTATAACCTAGTGAGGTTGGCTGATACAATTAGATCCAACCTAAAAACTTGGTAAGATTGAGTGATTTGATCACCTCAACCATACCAAAAGGTGAACTAACTAATGCAATAGATTGGTTTGACAAAGTCCATAAAATTCCACAGGGTATTAGTATGTGTAATGGTTTTGGAATCTAAAATTAATTTGTAATTTACAATATTAGGCACATGTTTCATAACATATGTACCTTAGATATGTCTCATGCTAAAAATGTGTATAAAAATGGTACCAATTTATAGAATTCTATTACAAATATGAATCTAAATTAGATAATTGTGTGCTTTGGCCAATTTGGATAACTATGAAAGTATGGAGGACATTTTCCAAAGTATGCCCCCACTATATATGGAGAAATTTGAGACTGATATAAGTATTAATGTGGAGGACATGTTTCCAAAAAATGCCCCCACTACAAATCAGAGATGCTAAATATTGAATAGGTGTGGATAACATGCTGCTAAAACATGCCCCCATTGAATCTAAAAACTTTGAATGTGTGGAGGCCATACCCATATGGCATGCTCCCACTAAATCTAAAAACTAGTATAAGTACCATATATTGAATGAGTGTGGAGAACATGCTTCTAAAGCATGCCCCCACTGAATCTAAGAACTATGTCAAGTGTGGATAACATTCTCCCCAAGCATGCCCCCACTAACATGCCCCCCCTTTGAGGTGAGGTAAAAATATTATCTAGTAGTTACCTCACCTCAAAGGAAAAAAATAACCATATAACTATATATCATGTGACTAAACCATGTAGCATGTAAAAAATGTGTATAGATAAATATATCATTGAAGCACATAGAACCAATGTGATGATGTGTGGACCAAAGATGTATGATAAATATTGTGTCAATGTCTAGATACTAACAGTACAAGCTCGACAAGCAAACAAGCACACATTCAAGCACTCAAATTCAAGTCAACAAACAAAGGTCTTAAGAGACCACAAATAAGAAACATGTTCAAATGCTGCAAAATTGAATGGACGTGACTTAGTCAAATTTATGCAAAGTAAGGAGTAACATATTCAAATGTCCATACAACAAGTAATGACAAATTCAAATGTCCAAGAAGGCAAACATAGGCATAAGGGCCATATACAATGGAGCATATTCAAATGCTTGAACAAGCAAGATAATAACAAGGCAAAACACCAAAGGAAGTGTATAAAGGAAAATCATAAACAACCAATGTAAATAAGTCATGGTATCTGATGGATCTAATGTGATAGCAAAAAATGTCAAGTGCATAGCGTATCAAGTACCGTGTGCAATATATAAGCATGGATAAGGCATGTGTAAGTACAAAAGAGGTCAATCATGATAATGTGATGTGACCATTGAATGATATAACCTGAAAGTATCAAGATCATAGAAGATGGATGCCCCCAATGTCCTAATGACATGAGTAAAGGGAGAGCCTAAAACCCATAAGTGCATAAAATCATATATCTTTGTATACCTACAAATCTATATGTAGGAGTAAATGATATGTTAGCCCTCAACATGGAACTAACACATAGATTCCAAGGAGCCAATAGAACACACATAACACTAAAACACCTAAGGGTAAAGGCATTGAGAAGGGTTTGAGTAAGTCTTTAGGGAAGCTAGTTGGTAACCAAGGAGGGAAGGCTACTCAAAAATCATTAGTAGGATCTTAATAGTGTAGTAACATGAACAAAACTAACAAAGTCACAGAGTGGAGAATCGGGCATGAAGTCTTTTCATCTGAAGCATTAGATGTGTAGTGGTGATCATTACAATAGAGATTGTCCAAACTAACAAAGGGTGTTAGTGGTTCAAACAACATGGTCAGATGAACAAAGTGAGTAGATAATGTGTATGCTCATGGGGTTCAAAGTCATGGAAAAGCTTGGGTCCAAAATAAGAGATGGTGATAGTGATCTGCATAGACTAAATTTTGTGGAGGTGGTGATCAAGGGGAAGACCATAATTACATTGTAAGTCATAAATCAAAAGAGTTGGGCCTCTATTCCTTTGAAGGTACTAGAAGGCTTAAAGTAGTGAACTTTCCATCTATGGAAACTCTCGGCTTCACATAGGGTGTGGATGTGAAAGTTGATGAGTGGAAAGGAAAGTTGAACTTATCCATGATCAAGATGGATGATTTTGAGTTAGTGATAAGAAATGAGATTATCCAAAAGGGTAAATTGGTAATATTTCCTCATCTTGAAACTCATTTTTTGTTATATCTAATGTAGACATGCATGGTGAAGAGAGTGCAGAGGAGGTAGATGGGGAAGACACAGGTGTGTGTTCAGCAATGACTATTTAGAAATATGCACAAAACAAGGTAGAACTAATGTATATAGTAGTGCTTGTTGGTGTTTGGGATGATGAATAAAGATATCAAGTTCTTATTTCAATTGAAGTGATGAAGGTTCTTCATGATTACCAAGACCGTATGCCTAATTGGACTTCTAGTTCTTTCTTAGAATGGTTTTGTAAAGGATTGTTAAATATATTTTGCTTATGGTGATCACTAGGTTGTGAACCTAATTTATCTAGAGGATCATTAAATATAATTTGTTGGTCATCGATGAGGTCCTGGATCTTATGGTTCAAGGTTAAATATATATTCGTAGAATGCCCAGGGCCTTGGTGATAGTCACAATAAGCATTTGAATCATATCCTTTGTGTAAAGGTCTATTTATATCAACCTCTATAAGAAGAGGGAGAGATATAATATGCCACTCTATCAAGTATATGAGTAATGAAGTAAGAAGCTCAGGTAAACATGCAAACAATCTCCTTGGTGTATTAAATAAAACAAGTTGATTAGGCTGTTATGAAACTACATTGACCTTGTAATTGTTTCCCTTTTAGGCTGAGGTTTTACCTAATAACTTGGTTTAATTTTGAATTTAGTACTAGATGTATATGTAACTAGTGTGTTTACTACATACTTTAGCTTATTTAATGACACAATCTTGATTTCATGGTCTTATACAACATGGCATAAGTCATCAGAATATTTGAACTTATTAAAAATAATGGACTCATGTAAAGGAGAGAGTAAACTTTGCTTAAATATATATTGCAACTCTTTCTCTGCCATAAGATTGGCCATTTTGGCTAGCAATATCTTATATATCAAGATTTATTCATTAATAGGTTCATTGGTTCCTTGTTTTATTTTTTTAATTTGGGCATAGGAAACCTTTTTGGAAATGTTAATGTAAAAGTGTGCCAAAAATTGATCTGCAAGAGGTATGATTGCTTTAATAAATTGGAGAGGTAAGTCATAAAACCACCTTAAAGCATAGTCATTGAGGCTCTTTGGATATAATTTGGTTAAATTTTGTCATTAGAGGCATAATCAAGGAATGCTATAAAGAAGGATCGAATATGTTACTCTAGATCACCCTTTCCATCATAGAATGTGAACTTTGGTGCAACAAAACTAGTTGGCAAAGGGTGTAAGGATATCTCAATTGCAAGTGGGTTATGCAAAAAATCTTGTGAATCTATAGCGTGAGGGGGTTTTAAATCATTTTGTTTAATATTTTTAACTTTATCCTCCAAGGTCTTTATGACTTTAAGGAGTGTTGAGTTGTAGACCCAGTGGGATTTAGATTAGCAATTTGAGTATTCACCAAAGGGGATGAAAACATGTTTTTGTAGTAATAGGCATTGAAATTGGTATTTATGTTAAAATAATGGGTAAGTCCATAATATATGTATTAATAGTAGTTTTAGGGAACAAAGGTTTAAACACATAACCTATGCCCCCACTAGATGTAGTTAGTTGTAGTGTGTTCAAGGGGAGGGATGTGTCCACTAAAGTTTTTGAATTTTTGGTTTCAAGTATAGTTTTTAAGATCTTATCAAGATCTTTATGGTTTTATCGAATGTACTCCAAAACATTGTAATTTCATGCACTTGACCATGGTCTACTTTCTCATTTTCATTTGTTTCTTGATTTTCATTATTAGAATCTTCTTCTATAATAACTTTGTCAACATTTTTTGCATTGTCAACATGGGTATCATCATGATCTAAGGTATGATATCCTTCATTGGTTTGAGACACATTATATGGGTTGAGGTGAAGATCAATATGTTCAATAGATACACCCCCCAATCTAAGACCATGCTTAGGTTGCATGTAAAATAGTACCAATGGGAAATTGAAAGGTACAACAATCTAAAACCCTAGCTAGGTTAAAATCCTATGAATAATTTATTTTTGCATTCACATATGCTAGGTTCACCAAATGTTTAAAACTAATTTGGATGTGGATCCTCTTGGGTTAATAGGGTTAATAATATAAAAATGATAGGGCACAAGAGTGAATATCAGATCTACAACAAGCCAATTAAATGCTACACTCATATATACCATATACTTAATTTACTAAACTAAAATAAGTTATTAATGGAATGTAAAACTATGCTATATATAAAAAATGACATAAAACAAGGTACTTATATGGCTCTAGGGATAATATAGATTTGGATCTAGAATAGGATAAAATCAGGTGGGAAGATAGTTCTGAAACAATTGTCATATTCTAGATCTAGTGCCTTTGGCTCTCTCTATAGTTACGTCAATCCTGGACAGTTGTGTCAGTATTGAATAGTTGCATCAACACTATTGTCTAAGTATGACGCTAGTGTCCTATATGTAATATATATTGAAACAAGATGTGACTATCTAGATGCTTTGGGTTTTTATTCATCTTCACTCTGTGCATTCAAATCTATGTAATAGATTGTCACTCTTTGTGAAATGGAAAAACCCTAGCTTACCATCTTCAATGTGACCTTGGGGAAAATTAGGTTAGTGGGCACATGGGGTTGAGTTGACCCCAATGAACCTGATATCAAAAGACATTGCCTACATAGACAATACTCCAGAATAGGGCCTCATACTCATGTAGTTATCCCCTATATGTTAGATTTTGTGTGAATCATGCAATGTGTGTAAAGTAAGTACAATAATGACCTAGCTTGTAACTTGGAAAATAAGACCTTATGACTACTCCTCTAGTAATTCAAACCTATTGATGTGTTTTACCTATGATTGGTATGGAAATAATGAAGCTTTGATCAATTGAATGTTTGATAGAGTGCTTTTGATAAGTGCCTTGGTCTCTTTAGTCTGATTGATAGGTGAGAAATGAATGAGGGTTGATATTATATTTATACCAATCCTGTCAAGAGATAACTCACATTAAAACACCTCGGTCGACCATTGGAATATGTTTCATTTACAAAGTGGATAAATTTAGGGTACTAGACACTTACATTAGGGTAGGATAGTAATGTCAATGTTACTCTTTATCCCAGATGATAGTGTTCAGGGAGTAGTAAAATAGGTATAGGCTTAGAACTTACAATGGTGTGTGATAAGTAAATTGTAAACATTATAGACAAGATAAGATGTTTGTATCATCAATATAAGATTGGTTAGATAGGAGATAGGCTAAAGGGCACAAAATAGAGTAGATGCAAAGCTTGTAGAAACAAGGCATGTGTAGAACTAAGAGTAACAACCAAGGTTTAAGTTTGGAAATTGTACAAGATTGAGGTGTTATATAATCACAAAATATCATATACAAGACTTAACCTCGACACTAGTTAAATTATTCTTAATTAGAAATCATAGATTCAAGGGTAAATAATTTTAACATCCCTATATTATTTCACTTATTCATTAGACCACATGAATGCATAACACACTCTTTAGAGAGGCATGTTAAACATTGGCCCATGTAGTTATTATAATAATTAATCCTAGACACTTTATATGATATTTTTAATTTAGTTTAAATATTATCTTAAGGGATGATTAGTGTAGGGATTTATTTTGGACTCGTGATTTCCTTGGGTGGATTAAGTGGTCCATAATGGTTCCAAACATAAAAAACCCAAATTTGTGTTTTAATTAATTTTAAAGTTACATTATTATTATTATTATTATTATTATTATTATTATTATTATTATTATTATTATTATTATTATTATTATTATTATTATTATTATTATTACCTCTCGTGTGAGTTATAGACTTTGGACCCTATAAGTATAGGATGAATAAGTTTATAGGACCCTAAGAGATATTTTGGTAAAGAAGGGACCTATTTAAGGGCCTTGATGAGTGGGAAGTGAGATGGAAGTTTTGAATGTGGAATAAGGTAATGGATTTCTTGTTTGTGTAAGATAGATTTAAGTAAAGTTAATGTTGTGTAAGAAAGCCCATGTGGCTATGTAAGAGGAAACATGGGTGCACATGTGAAGTGTAATGGATGGTAAATGATCTGGTGATAAGGTATTTAAAATTCTGGAGAGGGCATGCCACATGTCATCATCTTATTGGTTGAGAAAGTGGGAAGGATTATCATTTTAGTGAGCAAGCTTAGACTTATTTAGGGTCTTTTAACAAATTAGTCTTTTAAAAGTTTGGGTGAAGAGAAACTTTTAAAGAGCCACGTGGTTTAAATTTTTAGATTCTATGGAGTTTAAGCCCTAAGTTGTTAAAGGGACTAAGTATAGTGAATCAGGGTAGAAGTATGTAATAAATACAACCATTGATTTGTAATAGAATTGACCTAGTTTGACCTTTCTAAAAATATAAATAAATGATGTAAACAAGTACTTAACTATAAATTAAATAAGATAAAATATCTGGAGGCTACAAACTAGGATTGGAGCTAATTTAACTATTAGAAATAAGATTTAGGTGTCAAAACCCTTCTTGGATATTAGTACCCTAACTGGATAGTAGCAGTAATGGAGCTAGTGTCCTCCTTTTGGCATTAGTGTCCTCTGTGTAGAACTATTTTGAGATTTTGGGTGCACCTGTGTCTAAGTTTTCCAAGCCTATTTTTTTAAACACAAGTTTTAGTTCCTTATTGGTGACCTATTTTGACTAATTTTACATGTAAACCCTATACTTATATGTTTTTAGGGCATCCAATTAGCATAATTATCAAAGTGAGATGTTAGTGGCTTAATCTAAACATCCTCAACACCCCAATGTGATAAGGGTTGCTTACATAACAATACTCTAAGGAGGGATCAAGCCCAATGTACTTATCCCCACCTAAGTGCTAGTGTAAGTGTAAGTGAAACTAGTATGAATGTTGGTTTGAGTGTTTTGAGCGTGACTAAGCCTATAAATCTGAGTAATATAAGCTTAAGAATGTTGTAAATAGCTATATGTAAAAGTAGGGTATAATAGAGATTGATAAACTTTATTGTTCACAACTTGTTTTTTGTTAATTTATGTTATTGCATCTCATTTCCATCTAGTGAATAATGGGTTAAAAGTCATGTATATATACTATTCTAGTGTTTGTGCCAGTATTAAAAGAGGTCTAGGTTGACCCTAAGTGGCTATTTATTTGAAAATATATATGTTAGTGGCCATATGTGGGAAAATGATAATAGCTCCCAAACTGGGACAATAACTCCTTTAACATTATTATCCAAATTATGATGCTAGTGTCCAGGTGGTAGAACCTAAGGCACTAGGGGCCAAGATGCTAAAGTGATAGTCTAGGACTATTTATAGATGTTTAGGGATGTGTGTGGCCTATATTAAGGCTAGATAAGTGTCTAATTAGGCCCTAAGATTAGTCTAGGGCTAAGCTAGGGATGGGTGGTCTCAAGTAACATTCTTAGCACTCAAGTGTCATTTTTAGATGATTACATTTGCCCCCCATTTATTATAGAAATTCAATAACATGAAATGATTAGGATAAATGAAAAATAAGCATACTTGGGCTTATCTAAGAGGTGAAGCCCAAGAATCTAGGTCTGAGTGTGTGAAGCATGATCCATTACGCATCTTATAAATAAAAAGTGCACAAATCAGTCCTTAAGAGATATCAAAATTAAAAGATTTAACTAAGTGAAGAGATAAGAGAGAGGAAAATAATTAATATACCTCACTAGGTACATGGATTAATATGTAAACCTGGTGACATCATGTGTGTGCACATGTAGATAGTGATCAATTAGTGAATAACTTGGATTGAGCTAATGGATTTCTTAATCCCCATGTGTGGGTGGCTCAAGAACTCAATCTAGTTTTGACTCCATCATTATCCACCCTTATTTGGTGGATCACGAGCTATGAATATCTTGGATTAGATTAATGGTGTGTTTAACCCTATCATGTAGGTGGATTAAGAACTTAAGAAAACTATGACTACATCATTATTTACCCATGTGTAGTAGATGCATCTATAAATGAAACTATATGATGTAATTGAACCTATATAAGATGGCTTTGGGCCACATGGAAACTCTAAAATGTAAAATGGCTTTGGGCCACTCAGGAGTGATAAACAGCTCTAGGACACTTGGGAATGTTAGGTGGCTCTAGGGCACTCAGGTATACAAACCACTGTAGATTGAATAAGACACCAATTTGGTGTATAACTTGGAATATGGTGTCTGGTATGTATAATGTAGAGAATGACATGGATTTTGTCATTCCGTTTAATCAACTATTGCATAAGTGAATATACAAAAACAATGTGCCATGTACATGCCCCCAAATTTGATATCTAAATATATGGATTTTGTATTGAGTTGTAATAATTTATATCTATGTATCTTTAATTGAAAGGGGAATGATCATGTCATGCATGATGCCCCCAATTTGATTAAACTGGTATGAATCTGTGCTAAACTTAGCAATAATTGGTAATTTGTAACTAAATCTATGAAAACCTAGATTGTATATACTATACTTTTCTAGATAATATGGAATTTCCTAATATTGAGGCTATTAGATAGTTGCACCATATCTTGGACAATAACATTGGTGGAACTAGTGTCCAACTGTATTGATTTATGTGCAATTGAAATTGGTCACTATGTGACTATTTCCCACTGTGTTTTCCTGAAATTGATTTTTGTATTATGTGCATATGTGCTAAAAATTATACTCTGAGTGTATTCAAATAGCCTAATCTCTATGAGAACTTCTATGAATGCCGCCTCTTTTAAGGGGACTTTTTGAACCTGTGAAAGAATTATCCTTAAAATAAAAGGCTCTATAAGATGTGTGCTAGCCAAAGCATATATGATATATGTAAAATAAACCAATATAATGTGTATACCAAACATCAAAATGTAAAAAAGTCTTAGCATAAGTTTGTAATGTACAATGTATGTAAGGTATAACATTCATAAGGCTGCCGAGATAGATATAATAATGTATATGAATAATAAATCTGAGTAATAAACTGAGTTACTACCTAGGGGGATGGGGCATGATGTCCATCACAACACCCAGGGAGGAAGGGGAGATACATGAGGTCTCTTATTGTATCTAAAACTATAATATGTAACAATTAAGAGACAAGTGTCATGGCCATGATGCATACATGAAATCATATATACAAAAACACATGAGACACACAAATTAGGCCAAGGGGGCACAATACAAGGGGCATGGACATATGTCACTAAATCTAAGAAAGCAAGACATAAAAGGACATGTTCAAATGTCCACATACACAAAGAGAAAGAAAGTTGGCTTAGAACCACATGGAGGGAAGGACATGTTCAAATATCTACATACATAATCAATAAGGCACACAGAAGGACACGAGCACATGTCCAAACCATACATATAATTAAAGGAATTGGCATGGAGTCATAGAGCAATGGCATATTCAAATGCCCTTGAATAGATGTAAAAGTATAGAGACATAATCAAGTAGAAACTAGGAATGCTAGAAATGAAAGTATGCATAAACATGTGGCACAGATTTGTATAAGATCAAAAATGTACATAAACTAAGTCTATAGTAATAGTAGTCGACAAAAAGTCTAAGTAGTGTAGGATGATCAATATCAAGATATAAGAGTGTTAAATATGTGATGTAGAGTTTATAAAGATGTAATATAGAAATTAAAACTATGTATAAGATGCCCCCAAATGGGCAAATGTATCAAATGTGGAATCTATGTATCTATGTATATGCCCCTAGTGTGTATATAGTAGTAAATCTGGATATATTTGATAGACCTAGGTCTTGTATCAATCTAAAAACACTTGAAAAGAACAAGTGAAACATGCATGTTTGATAAAAACCAAATATATGAAGATAATAACATATGTAGTGCCTAAAAAATATAAGAAATGTAAACAGGGCAATGCATACAATCTATAATTTGTATTTTCTAAGCAAATATTTGAATGTTTTTGTTTTTTAGCATATTATATTGTTTTTACATTTTATGGATATAAGCTATCTATAGGCAACATGAAATGAAACTATATACAAGGATCAAGAGTGAATGAACTATGTAAAATTAGAGAGGAACATGCTAACCGATGAATCTCATGGGAGACTCACTATAAGTGTGGCCTATGTCAAAAATAAGAATGGTAACCTCTCGTGTAGTGTGATTGATATGTTGTAGCTGAATTGAGTTACAATATGAATCTGAGTATTGTTCATTGTGGGTATCATAATATTCATAATAACTTGGATTATTCCACCCATCATTATCATCTTAATTTTGAACTAATGGAATGTTAGTGTTGACTTATGTTGTATTTGGATAAGCATAAAGAATTGACTCATACAGTGGAGTCAACCTTTTTGAATTTTGCTTTGGAATATTTTCTATTACTATGACTTTTGAGATTGTGCTTATTGTAGGCTTATGATATTTTAGAGGCTCTTTTTCTAGAAAGCCTCTTTTGAGAATGTTTTTGGCTTAGCATGATTTTTAATTTACAACTTAAGTTTTTGCTCTTTTTGTAACATTTCTTATGTATCTAGATATTTTTCCTTGATAAACTGTATCTATGAATGATTTGCCTTAGGATGTTAAATAAATCCCAATCCTTTTTGACAAAAAATATCAACCTCTAGAATAGGAGAAATGATGCCTTGGGCATGTTTGCCCAACCCTTGACCTTGATAATCAAACTATTGTAGATTCTTCTCACAAAACCCATACTGCTTTAAAAGTGGGACCGCATTATGGAGAGGTATGTTTGTATCTTTTACTTGATTTACCTATGATTATTGTACTATTTATCTCTCTAATCTTACTTTGTGAACCTTTTGTTATTCTGAGTTATGCTTTGGTAACCAATTTTGTATTATTTTTGAATTTAACCCTTTTTGAATATGTTATTGTATCACTCTAGATTGCTTAACTAATTTATCTTATGTAGGCTCCTCATCAGCAAATATGTGTTGTATATTCTTTTTCAATGCCAAACATGAATATGTGATATGACCATGCATTCTATGGTATGCACACTAATATCTGGATCTCTTTACTAGATGTAGAGGAGGTAGGTTGATCAACTTAGCTTTAATCATTTGCCTTGAAATCTCACTTGAAATTCTTTGTGGTCTTTAGATACTTTTTGAACCACTAGTTGGAGATGCACTTTATTGTTATTTCTTATTTTGATATGTAACATTGCTTGCCACAAATTGACTAGGTGAAGATATATATACATTATCAACACTAGTGTGCCCTGGAGGCTTTTGTCTTATAATCTGATTTTCCAATGTTGTAATATTTTTATGTAATAGTTTGTTTTGATTTTGTAAATCTACAATTATCTTGCTCATACTGATAATTTTATTACATAGAGTCTCACAAGTATAAACCCTAGTTACTCCTATTTGAACATGTAGGCACACACCCTGTAGGGGAGAGATGGAGGCTTGGATATGTTGAGACATTTGAAATAGTAATGTAGGTTGCCTCACCTCTTAGAAGAGTGATAACATAGACCTAGTTAGAGGGAAAATAAATATCATGCTCTTAGAGATGAGGAAGAGGAAAAAAATGTTCTTTATCCATAAAATTTGGCAATATAATTTGGAAGTGGGCTCCTTGGGTATAATATATCAAGTTAAAAAACCCTAAAATGACTAATGGAATAGGCAAAATAAGGATACAAACCCTAGTAACATCTATGACTAGGGTTTGATTAGTATTTGAAGTAAGTCAGGTTCACCAAATGACTTATCTTTTTAGAGTTTATGGAGTTTAAGCACAAGGTTGTTAAAGTGGTTGAGTACAGTAAATTAGGGTACACATATGCAATAAATATAGCCACTAATTTGTAATAGAATTAACCTAGTTTGACCTTTATAAAAATAGAAATAAATGATGTAAACAAGTTCTTAGTTGTAAATTGACTAAGATGAAAGATTTGGAGGTTGAAAACTGGGACATGAGTTGATCTAAGTGTCATAAATAGGATCTAGATGTTAAAACCCTTCCTAAATATTAATGCCCTAACTAGTAAGTAGTGAGAATGGTGTTAGTTTCCTCTTTTTGGCACTGGTGTCCTTTGTGTAGAATTGTTCTGAGCTTTTGGGTGCACTTGTGTCTAAGTTTGCCAAGCCTACTCCTATGTGCATGAGTTTTGGTTCCCTATCAGTGACCTATTTTGACTAATTTTACACGTAAATGCTAGACTTCTAGGTTGTTAGGGTATCTTATTAGCACAAGTAAAAAAGTTTAATGATATTTGGGTAGGTTAGATATCCTTAACACCTCACTATGATGAGAGTTGGCTACATACCAATAATTTAAGGAGGGATTAAGCCTGATGTAGTTCTCCCCACCTAAGTGCCAGTGCAAGTGCAAGTAAAGCTAGTATGAGTGTCAGCTTGAGTGATTTGAGTGTGTTTGAGACTAGAAATATGAGTAATCTAAGATAAAGAATGTTTTAGATGGCTATATGTATAATTAGGGTAAAATAGGGATTGATAACCTTGATTGTGTACAACTTATTCTAAGTTAATTTATATTATTTCATCTCACTTATAGTGAATAATGGGTTAAAATTCATGTATATATATTGTTCTAGTGCTTATGTAGGTCTTAAAAGAGGTCTAGGTTGACCCTAGGTGGTTATTAATTTGAAAAGATATTCTTTGGTGGCCAAAGGTAGGAAAATGATAATAACACCCAAACTAGGACACTAGTACCATTGTTGCTACCATCCAAATTATGGCACTAGTGTCCAGGTGGTACAACTTGAGGCATTAGGGGACAAGATGCTAATGTGAGGGTTCGGGACTAATTTAGGGATGTTTAGGGATAGGTGTGGCCTACATGAAGGCTGGATAAGTGTATAAAAAGGCCCTAAGATAGGTTTACAGCTAAGCTAGGGATGGGTGGTCTTGTGTGTGTGTGTACTATTAAAATGAGTGCACAGTTCAACTTGGTATGTCAATGTGATGAAATAGTGGATCTATTTATTGTATAAAATGGGCAATAACATAAGATAACCTCTTTAACACATATCATATCCTTATACTTATGGTGTTGTTTCGTCAAAATATGAGTGAGAAAATAGATAAAATATTGCATTCAAGGTTATTCAATCCAAGATTTCAACTCAATTTTTAATCAAACAATATAGATATGGAGAGGGTATTTATAAATCATGCAAGAGTTAATTTACCTTATCTTATTTTCCAAAAAATAAGAAATCATATAAATCCTATGAAAAGGTGATACCTTATTGATTAACATAAATGCCAATCATTATCCCTATTTTAAGCCTAAGAAATTTTGCATTATGTGCACTAGATAACCTCGTTATATAAAATTATCGTAAATTAACTTAAATTAAGTGCACATAAAATATTACACTAATACCCCCCTTAAGTGTAAGTTAGGTAGGTTTACATAAAAAATGAGACTAAGAATCATCTGAAGTGGGTCTTGATAACTATGCTTGATGAGGTACCCATGTAAAATGAAAACCTATATTAAGGAAGGAAGACTGCACACACCACCGAAAGGACTACGTTCAAACCAAAGTGTTGTTTAACCCTATTTTTGAAAAAACAAATAAATGTTTGTTTAATAGGTATAAAACTTGATAGATATATTTATATTGTCATGTGTGATGTTTAATCATAAATTTGAATGTGAAAGCAGAATTTAATGAAATTGAAATTGACTGAAAAGTGGCATATGCTAAAAATAGTTAGTAAATCCAAGTGTAAGATACTTACCTTTTTTATTTTTTGGTTGAGTGTATGTGATGTCTAATAGTGGAAATCAAGATGATATAGGACTGTGATAACTAAGATCCAAAAGTAAAGTCTATGGATATTTCTAGACAGTCTGTACTCCTTGAATAACAACACAAGCTAGATATGTCTATTGATTATAGACTAGTTTATGTTAAATGTGATAAAATTGTAACCGCTCTACTGCCTACACATATGTCTATTGAAAGGGCTAAGATATTATGATTTCTAGATGTTGTGAAATTATATTGGAAACCTTGGGGGTATTTTTGAGAGATATAAACCTACAAAAAATAAGGGGAAGTGTGATGGGTTGATCTGACCCCAATCAGCCCCATTGATGATTGACCACTACCTACATATCCAAAAACTTAGAGGGAATCAATCCACACATAGTTTTCCCACCTAGTGTGATTTTGAAAATTTTCTCCTTGACTATATGTATGCATCTATAAAATTGGCTTTGATACTTGGCAATGTTAGCTCTTGACTTGATTTGAAATTCTTTAAACTTGATTTCAAATAGCTCCTAGTAATAAATATAGAATTTGGGAAGAATAGGGCATATTTTTTCAATGTGTAGTATTGTAATGGATAGATGTTAGATAGATATTTAGTACCTTAATGTATGAACTTTGATTTGTATTTATAGCGAACCTTTTGAAAAAATTCCTTTAGTTGACTTTTGAAACATACAAGATGACCTAAATGATGACATGAGGAAAGGGCTACACTTGATGGGCATGTCTACAATAACATACCTATTTGCCTAGTGTAAACATGTCCTAAAATATCAAGCATCATTATCTTGAGATGGGAAGTAGTCTGAGAGTGATATAGAGAGGTTTGAGCACTGACTTGGTAGTTATGAGTAGTAGTGATAGAAAACTTAAGGGTCAAGCCTGCATAGAGATAAATGGATAAAGTAATGGTGAATAAGAGTAATGTATTTAGGCGTATTTAAAGTGGTTTAATATATGCTAATAATCATTATTGTCAAGCACTTGTGACCAGATTCAGGTATCTATAAGTATAAACTTTAGTTAAAGAATGCAAGTCTCAAATTGAAGAGTGTTGATGACAATTACTAAATAAGGTCCATTATTAGTGAATAATGTATATGTCCTTTATATGAGGAAGGATAGAACATGTGAATTTAAAATCTTCCCACTCTATGAAGGAATAAAATGATAGAAGAATGAATACATCCTTGCAAAAATTGAATTGTGGCATAGGTCCAAAAAGATCGTGCACAAGAACTAAAGATGATGCCAATAAAGTAAATCTTTCAAAATAAGGTTATGAACCGTTTGACAAAATAATGTACATGTGAAGTGGAGGGCATGGATCAACACTTAAATTTCAAATAATCCATAAAATATAGTGTATCATCATCGATCACATAAAGTATGGATGTGTCAAATAACGTGGTAGGGTCTCTCCCATAAAAGTAATCCAAAACATCATAAAAAAGAGGACCTTAAGACATGGTGGGTCAACACTGAACTGAATGGAGAATGTTTTTTCCAAAATGGAAGAGAGAGGACCCATAAGACTTAGTGGGTCATTATAGTGGAAGTCCCCCAATAATTAGTATGGGCACTTCCATGATTATAGAAAAAATCCTCTAAAACATCATCGAGATGATCAACAAATGATGCCTCTATAAGAGCAATACCTTATAGGAAAGGAGAAGATGGATATGCAAACATAAATATCATATTTGGCATAAACTCATGCCATAAAGGAGGCTTTATAAAGAGTAGAATGATAACTGATAAGAAAGCATTATCACAATTGATAGAATATGGTATAGTAGAGACTTCAAATTATAATGAAGTATACATTTAATCATATGTGTTGTCTTCAAAAATTTGGTGAGCTACAAACTTGGGATTGACAAGGTGGGCCTCGAAAGGCCATATAAAGTTCAAAAATTTACCACCAAAGATTTGTAAATCTTGTAAGCATGATTTTTTTTTACTCTAAGCAGGTTTAAAGGATAAATTTAAAAAAATATTTCACTACCCTGAGACTAAGAATTTTTATAAAAAAAATAGGGTTACTTTGCAGACGTTTGATCCCATGTGGTTCCTTACAAGAGTTAAACCTTTAAATGCTTGATAATTTTTTTTATGTATGATTATAAATATTGAGATCTTTAAAAACTTATAGATTTTATATACTTTTGTAGACAGATACTATCACTTCCCAGAAAATTATTGAAAACACAAAAATTAAAATGCAAAATGTTGTTTTCACCAAATTAAGAAAACCCAATATGACAAAGGGTTGAAAACTGACCAAAGAAGGAGATACACATGACAAAGTTGAATCATGATCAAATATTAATAAAAATGGTTATGAAAACCTAGCATGCCAAAATGCTTAAAAAAGGCCCAAGAAGGTGAGAAACATGTGAGAAATTTGAATCATGTATCAGATATTCACAACTGGCTTGAATTAGGAAGGCTATGGTACCTTGTAGAAAATTGGGATTAACCCAAGATGACCTCTTCAAAATACATCATCTCTTCAAAATAATGACTCTAATATTTGGATAAATGAATGGAAAAAAATAAAATAGATTACATTCAAGTATCTCCAACCATAGATTTTAACCAAAAAATACATAGATGGAAGGGGCATTTATAACTTAAATAATAGATAACTCCCTTTCTCTTATTGACCAACAAATAGGCATTTCTAATTAGCCTGTGAATCATATTACTTAGCATAAAATCTAGTTATTATCCTTCTTCTAAGCTTAAGAAATTGTGTACTATGTGCACTAACTAACCTTAATATATAAAACTATTCTAAGTTAACTTAAAATAGATACATATAAAATATTTCACCAACATTTACATTTTATTGAGCATTTTATCATTTAAATGTGTTGGTTGAATATTTTTTCGATCAACGTACTGATAAACAAAATAGGTCTGATCATCCAAAGTAGGAAGATTGGTCATCCAAATGTGTAGGTTTACCACATCAAAATGGGACTAATCTCTCCTCTCATCAAGGGGAGGTTCCCTATAGATATGCTATATATATATATATATATATATATATATATATATATATATATATATATATATAAACATAAAATAATACTCAAGGGTAGGATAAACCATCCATCTCTCTTTTTTCAGAGATGATGCATGCAAATCAAAGGAAAAATCTCAAGGGAAATGACAGAAAGCACTCCTCTTCTTTCAGAAGTACTATTCAGCAAACCACAAGAATACTCTTGGTAGTAATTGCAAAATGTAACTAAGGATGTAGTAACCAGCAGATTGAGATGTAGCACAAAGTCTCCACCTCAATTGTGCAAGAGTGAGATACGAAGGACAATGAGGGCACAAAGTCATCCCAAGCTCCTTTACAAAGAAACAAAAAAAAACACACTAAAGGCAATTATGGGGGCACAAAGTCTCTCCACAGTTGGCTTCAGGACACCTTCCTGACTACTTTCACTAATTCTGCTTATTAAATTAAAGGAACAAAAAATATATTAAGGAAAAAGACATAAGAACGGTTTCCCCAAAAACAAAGATATCATAGCACAAAGTTTAAAAAGTCACTTGTTTTCTTATTCCAATAACAAAATATGATCAACAATCTGAGCTCAAAGTCTCAGTAATGCCTTTCAATTTTGGCAAAGTTTTGTTTCTGATCATTAGAGAGAGCTCTCCCCAACAACAAGAGAGTCCCTTATATAGCCTCTTCAAGAAGGACTCAAGAATAGTAACACATCATTTTGCATTGAATTTTGTTAAGAAGACATGCTAAAATTTATGGGCATATATCCATTTGCTTTTCTCAATGCAGAGAAATGGGTTACGCTATTGAAAGTTTGCATCTTTCAATATCCACCTGGTGTTTTACTTCTAGAAACATATCTGATGTGCAAATATTTCTGGTCATTCTTTCTCATTCTTCCTTTTTTGGTTATTTGAATCGGGTCCTCGATTTAGTTCGATGCTCTGTTCCTTAGTTACTTCCTACTGATCTTTTGAGAACCCTATGAAAGATGACACTTGGTAGCTTTCACTACATTTGATATTATGTCTCAATAGATGACACATGGCGACTTCCGTTGTGACTTTGAAGATGACACGTGGTAACATTATGGGTTTTTTGTTTCTTCAAAATTTTCTTTAGGAGGAAAAAGTCCAGAGGAATTCTTTCAGAGGAAAAAGTCTGAAGGAATTCTTTCAGATAATTTGTCTGAAGGAATTGTCTCTTTGTCACTTTTGCCAGGGGAACTTTTCCAATGGAAATCCCTTTGCTCTTTTGGCCTTTGAATTGGTCCATTTGCCCCCTTCTTGCGCTTTGCAAGGGATGTTTGAGCTCCAAATTAGCCTTTCGAGTTTTTACAATGGTTCACTTCGGCTTTTGAGTGTCCTCCAAAAGGGTTGTTTTTCCCTTGGAAATTTGCCTTAGTCGATTTTATGTGAATCTCAAATTGTGACATGTGGCAGGATCCGCTACTCTTAGAAATAAAATGAAATGAGGCTCATAAGATGACACTTGGCAGCATCCGCTAAGTTCTATTAGGTTTTTGTTTCCTTAGTCACTTTTGCCATGGAAATTCCCTCCACAAGGGCACTTGTGTCTTTGACACTTAGTGCACTCCTTTGAACTTGTCACTTGAATCGATCAATTGAACCAACTTTGGTTCAATGGTTCATTCCCTTATTTCTAATAACCGCTTGAACCAAGATTCTTTGAAATAAGCTTCGTTGAAACCATTGAACATTGAACCTTGAACCTGTTGAACCTTTGAACCAAAGTGGTTCAAAGGTTCAATGGTTCAATGATTCAAGCGTCAGAAACTTGTTCTTTTGATTAAACCTGCATGTAGAAGCCTTTAAGCCTATTGAACCATTAGTCTGTCACTTCCTTGTTCTTTCTAAGCTCTTTGATCTTCATTGTACTAGTTGAACCTTTGAACTTGTGAACTCGTTGAACCCTTTGGTTCAAGGTTCAACAGTTTAATCATTAATTCTTTTTATTTGGCTAAGTCCTTTTGATCTTTTTGAACCAAACACATTGAACCATTTGGTCATTGAGCCTGTTGAACCATTGAACCTGTTGAACCTTTGAAGCGATTAAAATTTGAACCTTGACCAATGCACTTAAATCTTGGTACTGATGTTGAACCTTTGAACCCATTGAACCCATTGAACCAAAATGGTTCAAGGTTAAACGGTTTAATGGTTCAATCTTTACTTAGAAGCTTGCCGATGAACTCTTTTGGTTAAACCTTGTCGTTGAACTAATTTTGAAATCACCTAAGTGTTGAGAGCTTGCTTCTTTCTTGCAGAGTCCATAGCAATCAACCTGTGAAGACTGTAAAACTTAGCCTGTAGAGTTCATATATTTAAGCATGCAGAGTCTGTAGATTCAAGCCTGTAGAGTCCAGAGATTCAAGCCTGTAGAGTCCATAGATTTTTGAGAAGCTTGAAAAATGAGGAATTTTAATGCTCAAAACAAATTTCAAGAAGGAAACAGATTATTTTGGTCTATTGAACCAAAATAGTTCACATGTTGTCCCAAAAATGAGAAGTCTATTTTTGGGGACAATAGCTAGCTCTAGTTGGGGAACTTCTATCAATTGTAAAAAAAGAATTGAAGGGAGTAAATTCCAGAATATCTAATGTCTTCATGTGTACCATTGGGCTATGAAGTCATGTTACCCAAAAATGGAAGGCATCAAAAAACAAAACAAAATAGAATTAAAAACTATACAAATATACATATGTACAGATGAAATGATATGATATTTCAAGAGTTGAAGTGTTTCAGATGCTGCCCATTGTGAGGCAGAGAAAAGAGAGTGCCATCTTGATATTTTAGTAGAAAGCTATTTTCACCATTGTGTTGATGAATTATAAATGGGCCTCTCCAAAGGGAGTTAAACTTTCCATGCATCCTTTTTAGTTCTCTCATTTTATCCCACAACAGGACTTGATCCCCAATCTAGAAATCACAATTTTTGGCCTTCTGGTCAAAGAGTTTCTTTACCAAACTTTGATGAGCAGCAATTTAATCCACCACCATGGTTCTCTATTCATCCAGCTCAGTCAGACACATGATTCTCTTATCAAGAGAGCTTTCATATGTCTGATCTTCAATTGCCTTTGCTAATTTCAAGGCTGGCAATTCTAAGGTGATCGGTATCTCAACATTGATACCATAAAGAAGTTGAAAAGGAGACATACCAATTGCCCTCTTTGGTGTAATTCTATCTGCCCATAGAGGACCAATCAATGCTTTATGCCATGTCCTTTGATTTTTATCTGCTAGCTTCTTGATGATTGTTACCAGGTTCTTATTGCTTGATTCAACTTGTCCATTCCCTTGTGGAAAATAATCAGAAGAGTTAGAGAGTGTAATTCCATAATGGAAACAGAATTGTGTAATCTCCTGGGAGGTGAAACAAGCTACATTATCAGTAACAATTTTAGTTGGAACTCCAAACTTGAAAATGATATTCTCTTTGAGAAAATTGCATACAACTTCTAAAGTATCATGTTTAGTTGAGATTGCTTCTACCCACTTGGTGAAATAGTCAGTTACTGTAATGACATAATTATGTCCAGTGCTTGAAGATGGGTTTATAGTCCCAATAAAATCAATCCCCCATTGTTAGAAAGGTTCTTCTATGATCACTGGCTTGAGAGGCAGGGCAACTAACTTAGGTCTTCCAACAAACTGTTGGGAAAGTTCACATTTTTTCACCCACTTATATGTATCTTGGAAAAGAGTTGGCCAGTAATACCTGGCTCATGAAATCTTGTGAGTAGTTATAAGAGCAAAAAAATGTCCTCCATAGGCTAGATTTTGGAAGGATTTCAAAAGTTGGCTTTCTTGCTCTTTGTCTACACAGCGAAGGAATACTCCATCTATGCTTCTCTTGTACAAGCCGTTGTTCCAAAGGACAAAATTGGCAGCTTTCAACTTGATAGTCCTCCTTTCTTTATAAGAAAAATGAGTATGGCATTCACCATAAGTAAGGAAATGAGCAATACCTGAATACCACTCATTGGTAGTGGAGACAAAAAGTACTGTTGGTGTATCTTCCACTTTAGCTTCTTCATGCTGTGTATTTTCTAGCTTATTGTCAGCAATTAATTGGCATAGGCCTTTTCCCCTGACCAACTTTGTTGGCTTGATGTCTAGGTCAAACTCTTGGATCTTTGCACTCCAATTACCTCTTTTTGTGCCAAACTCCTGCTGAGTTAATATGGACTTGGCTGTAGTGTCAGGAACTAAGACAGTAGTGTGTGAATTCAGGATATAGAAGTGGAAATGTTTGACTACTTTCACCACTGCATAAGCATGCTTCTCTAAGTTTGAATACTTTATCTCATGGGTTTTGAGAGGGCAAGTCATAAAAAAAATGGGAGATTCTATACTTTCTTTGTCTTGTTGAAAAAGAATTGCTGAAAGCATGTGTTCAGATGCATAGATGTATATGATGAAATCTTTATTGTAATCTAGACAAACGAAGGTAGGGGTGTGGGCAATGGTAGTCTTGATATCCTGAAATGTTGACTTTCCTTCTTTAGTCTAGTTGAAGGTGGTCTTCCCTTTCATCATGTTCATAATGTGTCTAGTCTTTTTAGTGAATTTGGGGATGAACCTCTGTAAAAAATTCACCTTTTCGAAGAAAGAGTGAACAACATTTTTACCTATAGGTAAATTAAGTTCTTAAATAGACTTGACTCTATCTGAGTCAATCTTTATGCCTTATTTAGACACAATGTGTCTGAAGAGTTTCCCCTCTGTTACTCTAAAAATAGACTTCTTAGGGTTCAAGGAAATATCATTCTAGTGGCAACACTCTAGCACTTGTTGTAAGTGGCGTACATGATCAGAACAATGCGTTGAAAAGATGGTTAAGTCATCAATGCATACCACTATGAATTTACCTATCTCATCTTTGAAATCTAGGTCCATTGCTCTTTGAAAGGTTACACCAGCATTTATCAAGCCAAAAGGCATTTTTCTATATGCAAATGTACCCCAAGGTGTGGTGAATGCAGTCTTGTGTTGGTCTACTTCACTAACTTTAATTTGATTATATCCTAAGAAGCCATCTAGCATTGATAACATCTCTAAACTTATCACTAATTGAAGCACTTGATCCATGATTGGCAAAGGGTAATTATCTTTCAAAGATGACTGATTCAGATTCCTGAAATCTACACAAATGCAAATTTTGCCACTCTTCTTCCTTACAGGCACTATGTTTGCAATCCATGTGGAATGATGGATTGGGAAGATGATTCTAGCATTAAACATTTTTTGTATCTCAGACAGAATAATCCCTGATATTTTTGGATTATACTATTTGGATTTTTGCTTATAGGGCATTGAGTTAGCCTTAAGAGGAATGTCATCGCAGATTTCATCAGGTTTGAGAGACTTCAGGTCATCATAAGAATATGCTAAGATATCCATGTATTGACGAAGTAAAGTGGTGAACTTGAATCTTTCTTTAGGGGTGCAACACTTATCAATGTTAATTATTTTGGTATTTTCTTTAGTAGTCAGATTTACTTGATCGAATCCCTGAGAGAAGTTTGAATCTATTTGTTATTGTTTGATGAATCTATCATGCTTGTCAAACAGTTTCTCAAGAGAAACTAGGCCTTTGAGAATTTTGTTTCCTTTTAGCTGTAAGAGTTCTTCATTTATATTTGAACTAGATTCAGAGGCTGATTCATACTTCTGATATTCACTACCTTCAAAATGTAGTTATTCAAAATTGTCTTTTCATTCTAGGAAGGCAATACTTTGATGATCATCATTGAATACTTGTCAATGATCAACATTGTTAAGAACACTTGGTCTACAGAATAGCTCAATAGTATACCTGTCTTCTTTGAAACTTGAGTGAGGAACTAGGAGAGTTCTTGAAATAACAAGTGCATCAACTCTGTCATTAGATTCCCTAGGTATGGCTTAAATGTTGAAAGCATCAAAGTTTTTAATTTGGTCCTAAACCAGGTTGCGATAGTGGTGTAATATTTCATTCTTGGTTTGGTATAGGTTTCTCACTTGACAAACTACTAATTCAGCATCCCCTTTGACATGAAGAAACTTGATGTCTTTGTCTTGAACAACCTTCAATCTAGGCAACAAAGATTCATATTCAGCTGTATTGTTAGTGTTGCTAAATTGTAATTTGTAAGATGAAGGAAACATATCTCCTTAAGGAGATATCAACACAATCTCATCTTCCAAACTGGTAGAGGAGTAGCTGCCATCAAATTTTAGAGTCCATACCTCATCAAATACTAATTTTTCTTTAGACTTTTCTTCATTAGAGAGGGAGGATCCTTCTTCATTTGTATTGCAACCCACTAGTTCTTCTGCTATTCTAGTTGAACTAATTTTTGGGTTGACACTTTCAAGCATTTTATCAGATGTTTCATGTACTTCATCTATAGATAGAAAGTAGTTACCCATACTTGAGGATTCAAAAAGAATTTGAGCTTCAGGGGCTGATGTTTGGGTTACCATGTATTTTGCCTCCTTTTTAGGGAGCAATCTCTTCATTACACCTTTGACAGGGATTCTTGCCTCAGACAGGTCCATGCTTAGTTCTCCTCCCATGTCTTTGCAAAAATTTCATCCAAGCAAAATACCATAGGATGTTGGGACATCAGCCACCAAGATAGTTATCTTGATTCTCTTGTATGGAAAGGCTGCAAATACAAATTGGGCATCTTTGATTTGTCTCAGCAATGGTACTTGCTTGTTTTCCATGGAGAAATATCTCCCAAATGTCTTGGTCAGTGTGAGGCTAAGAGATTCAGCTACTTTAGTAGGCATGACATTGTCAGATGCATTTGAGTCTATAATACAATTATTTAGCTTGTGACCATTTATTAATAGGGAAACATAGAAAGGTTCTATTTTTCTAGGGGCAGTTGGAGGAGCAATGACAAGATTATTCAGAATGGGCATGTTCTTTGGGGAATCAGGAGTTACCTTTTTAGCTTCTTGTCCTGAAGGGATGGTTTGGTTCTTGACGAATTGGACCAACTTATCTAATTGATTAAGATTGGACTGCAAATATTCAAATTTAGACATTTGTATTTTGGTCTTTTTGACATGATCAATTATGTCAAATGGCTGAATTGGATTAGGAACAAAGGAAGGTATTTTAACCTTTTGGGTTTTAGGAGGGATAGGAGGAGGGCTAATTTGTGAAATTAAAGTAGAAGATGAAGGTGAAATTGATGTACTTACCTTTTTGGTGATCACTAGATCCTTTGACTGGAAAGACAGAGTGGTTCCACACTTAGCAATTGTAATTACTGGTTGAGGTTGCTCCTCTGTCTTCCCTTTATCAGCTTGCTAGACTAATTAGTTCTTGGATGTGGTAAATACTACATATGATCCATCAAAAGCTTCTCCTTTGCTTCTAGGTTCATCTTGGTAGTTTAGAAAACCAATGTGGGAGTCGCCAGCTGATTTTCCTTGATTTTCTATAAGGAGATCAACGTCATTTTATTGATTCAATTTAGACTAGAAAGAGAACTCTGATTCTGCTTCAAGATATCCCATTACTGAATTGGTTGGAGGAGCTTCCAGGGCAAGTTTACCCTATGGGGGAGGAAGAGGAAGATAATTTTTTTGCCCTTGATTCTTAGCAGCATTGCCTTGATATGACTGATTTGGAAATGTCCTTCTTGGCATATCTCTGTATGAAGGAGTAGAAGCTATTCATTGCACCATTTGCTTTTTGAGAGCAAGCAACTCATTTGCCAACTTCTACACCATTGGATCTATGGTGCCTGTAGATGAATATTTAGAAGATAATGAGGGTCTATTTTTATTTGGATCTCTTCTTATCTTCCCTGCTAAGATGAGATCATCTTCTACGTCAGTGGCCAAATGTTGAGCTGTAGTAAGGTCTATTTGACTAGCACATCTCAAAAAAAAACTTACTTCAGATAACTGAGAATTAATGAAGAAGCATTTGAGATTCTCAGCTGTAGGTCAAGCAATTACATAAATTTTATTCCTCAATTTGTTAAATTTGGCTATGAATTCCCTCATTGGTTCATGAGGTTCTTTCTTCATCTATGTAAGTTGAGCCAGAAGTGCATGTGCATCTTTTGCAAGTTTGAATCTGGCTTCAAACTTAGCTTTGAGGTTATTACAATCAGTTACTGATCGAGCTTGTAGATGATAAAACCAATCTACAACAACACTTTGTAATGTTTCTACAAATAGCCTGACTGCTATATCTTCAAATTCTACTCCAATTACACCACAAGCTATGCTGAAGGCTGCAATGTGTTCATTAGAATAAACTTTCCCATCACCATAGAATTTGGGGAAATTCTTCTTTGAACTGCATGGAAGCTCATGTAGATGTGGAGTAAGATTGAGAGGACCAAAAGAATTACCCTAGGGGCCTTGAACTTCCATTATATGACTATGAAAAGGAGGAATAACAAATCTCAAAGGGGTAATTATTGGCAAAGCTTTATCAACAACAGAAGTGGATACTTTGTTTGGTAATGGAGATTTGACTTTAGTAGGAGGAAAGCTCTTGGTTTGTTGGAGGCGAGATGGTGAAGGAAATAGATCAAAATTACTTTGTTGTACCAACTTGAATATAGGGTCAACAATACCTTTAGCCCTTTGGCTTTGTGTATACCTTGAATCTGCCAAATTGTGAAACAAAAATTAAAAAGAATTGACCTTGCTTTAGTTTGAAGCTTGAGGCTTTAAACTGCGCTTTCTTTTCCCAATTAGTGTGGAGGTGAATGGTAAGGTTATATTAATAATGGGTAAAACATATAAATGGAATGGAGTCTATAATGGATAATGGTAGAGACTAATTCCATCTGAAACTTGAGGTTTCAGAATGCACATAACTATATCCCTAGCGGAGTCGCCAAAACCTGTTGGTTGAATATTTTGTCGATCAGTGTACTGATAAACAAAATAGGTCTGATCATCCAAAGTAAGAAGATTGGTCATCCAAATGTGTAGTTTTACCACATCAAAAGGGGACTAATCTCTCCTCTCATCAAGGAGAGGTTCCCTATATATATGATATATATATATATATATATATATATATATATATATATATATATATAAACATAAAATAATACTCAAAGGTAGGATAAACCATCCATCTCTCTTTTTTCAGAGATGATGCATGCAAATCAAAGGAAAAATCTCAAGAAAAATGACAAAAAGCATTCCTCTTCTTTCAAAAGTACTATTTCATAAACCACAAGAATACTCCTGGTAGTAATTACAAAATGTAACTAAGGACGTAGTAACCAACAGATTGAGATGTAGCACAAAGTCTCCACCTCAATTGTGCAAGAGTGAGATACAAAGGACAATGAGGGCACAAAGTTGTCCCAAGGTCCTTTACACAGAAACAAAAAAAAAACACACTAAAGGCAATTATGGGTGCAAAAAGTCTCTCCACAGTTGGCTTCAGGACACGTTCCTGACTACTTTCACTAATTTTGCTTATTGAATTAAAGGAACAGAAAATATATTAAGGAAAAAGACATAAGAACAGTTTTCCAAATAACAAAGATATCACAGCACAAAGTTTGAAAAGTCACTTGTTTTCTTATCCAATAACAAAATATGATCAACAATCTGAGCTCAAAGTCTCAGTAATGCCTTTCAATTTTGGTAGACTTTTGTTTCTGATCATCAGAGAGAGCTCTCCCCAACAACAAGAGAGTCCCTTATATAGCCTCTTCAAGAAGGACTCAGGAATAGTAACACATCATGTTGCATTGAATTTAGGGGAATTTACCCATTTGCTTTTCTCAATGTAGAGAAATGGGTTATTCTATTGAAAGTTTGCATCTTTCAATATCCACTTGGTGTTCTACTTATAAAAACATATCTGATGTGCAAATGTTTTTGGTCATTCCTACTCATTCCTCATTTTCTAGTTATTTGAGTTAGGTCCTCGATTCAGTTCGATGCTCTATTCCTTAGTCGCTTCCTACTGATATTTTGAGAACCCTACAGAAGATGACACTTGGCAGCTTCCATTGCATTTGATATTATGTCTCATTATATGACACGTGGTAGCTTCCGCTGTGACTTTGAAGATGACACACAGTAGCATAGTAGGTTTTCTATTTCTTCAAACTTTTTTTTAGAGGAAAAAGACCAGAGGAATTCTTTCAGAGGAAAAAGTCTGAAGGAATTCTTTTAGATAATTTGTTCGAAGGAATTGTCTCTTTGTCACTTTTGTCGAGGGAACTTTTCTGAAGGAAATCCCTTTGCTCTTTTAGCCTTTGAATTGGTCCATTTTCCCCCTTCCTACCCTCTGCAAGCATTGTTTGAGCTCCAAATTAGGCTTTCATGTTTTTGCAACGGTTCACTTCGGCTTCTGAGTGTCCTTCAAAAGGGCTGTTTGTCCCTTGGAAATTTGCCTTAGTCGATTTTATGTGAATCTCAAATTATGACACATGGCATCATCTGATGCTCTTAGAAACAAAGTGAAATGAGGCTCGAAAGATGACACTTGGTAGCATCCACTAAGTTCTGTCAAGTTTTTTTCCCTTCCTTAGTCACTTTTGCCACAAAAATTCCCTCTGCAAGGGCACTTGTGTCTTTGACGCTTGGGGCACTCCTTTGAACTTGTCGCTTGAACTGACCGATTAAACCAACTTTGGTTCAACGGTTCAATGGTTCATTACCTTGTTTCTATTAACCACTTAAACCAAGATTCTTTAAAACAAGCCTCAGTGAACCTGTTGAACATTGAACCTTGAACCCTTTGAACCTTTGAACCAAAGTGGTTCAATGGTTCAACAGTTCAATGATTCAAGCGTCAGAAACTTGTTCTTTTGATTGAACCTACTTGTAGAAGCCTTTGAACCTATTGAACCATTAGTCTATCACTTCCTTGTTCTTTCTAAGCTCTTTGAACTTCATTGTACTAGTTGAACCTTTGAACCTGTGAACTCGTTGAACCCTTTGGTTCAAGGTTCAATGGTTTAATCAGTTAATTCTTTTTATCTGGCTAAGTCCTTTTGACCTTTTTGAACCAAACACATTGAACCATTTGGTCATTGAACCATTGAACCCACTGAACCTTTGAAGCGGTTGAAATTTGAACCTTGACCAATGCGCTTAACTCTTGCTACTGATGTTGAACCTTTGAACCCATTAAACCCGTTGAACCAAAATGGTTCAAGGTTCAATGGTTCAATGGTTCAATGGTTTAATCTTTGCTTAGAAGCTTGCCGATGAACTCTTTTGGTTGAACCTTGTCGTTGAACCAATTTTGAAATTGCCTAAGTGTTGAGAGCTTGCTTCTTTCTTGTAGAGTCCATAGAAATCAACCTGTGAAGACCGTAGATCTTGGCCTATAGAGTCCGTAGATTTAAGCCTGCAGAGTCTGTAGATTCAAGCTTACAGAGTTTATAGATTCAAGCCTAAAGAATATGTAGATTTTTGAGAAGCTTGAAAAATGATGAATTCGAATGCTCAGAACAAATTTTGAGAAGAGAAGAGATTATTTTGGTTTGTTGAACCAAAATAGTTCACATGTTGTCCCAAAAATGAGAAGTCTATTATTGGGGACAACAAAATGCATAATGGGAAATAATTTATATCTATTTATTATTTTTAATATGTAATGATTACTATCATATCATTTTTTGGTTTTATTCCTTTAAGTGTTACCTTCAAAACATAAGAAGTCATATTTTCCTTAAATAATAATTGAAAGAGAAACTTAATTTTTGAACCCATATATTTATTTATATGATTAGCTTAGATGCATAACGGGAATAAATTTAAATGTATTTTTTGCTCTTAATAGAGAGTGATTACCATCATTTAGTTTTTATTCAAATTATTTGTATTAGAATTAAAATGCATATAAAAAGTTATATTTTCATTGAGGAATGAAAAAGAAATTTAATTTCAAACCCAAGAATTTATTTAGATATAGAAGGCATATAGAATGCATATATTGATATTAAAAAAAATATAAAATTTTATGATAAAATTGAATACATTATAAGTATATATTGATGTATTTGAGAACCATATAAGGGTAAATTGTTTGGATGAGAAAATAACACATGCATATTGTCGTATTAGAAAAATATATTGATACATAAGTAAATAATATAGTATGTATAATTTGTATATGAGAAAAAATAGTTTTTTTCGTGGGGAAGAGAGAGAGAGAGAGAGAGAGAGAGAGAGAGAGAGAGAGAGAGAGAGAGAGAGAGAGAGAGAGAGAGAGAGAGAGAGAGAGAGAGAGAGAGAGAGAGAGAGAGAAACATGGTTTGCATTATTTTTAAGTGGAAACAATAGCTTGTATTGCTGATAAGAAAAAAACACATAGTTTATATTCTTAGTAAAAATAAATAAATTGTATTATTGGAATGAGAAGGCGATATAGTCTATATTGTTATCAGATGAAAAATATAATATGACGTATATTTTTATTTAATGAAAACTATAGAAAACACATTGCTTGGTTAGAACACTAGGTTTGTGTGGAAAACCATTACTAGAACAAATGTTTGTATAAGTAAACTTTTAAACATTTATTTATTTGAAAACCAATATGAAGAAGAAACTTGTTAACATTGGATTGTGTGTTTTGCCTAAAACAAATAACCCTCTATAAAATTTGTTTCCAAGTAAACTATTGTTTAACTATAGCTAATGAATGCTACACAAAGAAATTATTTAGTTTCTAAACATAGGGAAACCAATTTTAAAATCATAAGGAAATTGAATGTAAACCAATGGGGAATCAACGTAGTTTACATAATTTAAATATAATGAGCACATGTGTGCTTTATGTTGTGCATTAGAGCATAGTTTCATATTATGTGTTGGAGTATAAATTTATATAACACATTAAAGTAAATGTTCATATCATGCATTGGAGCATAAACCATTATTAGTTATTGGAGCAATAATCTTAAAGAATGGAATGCGTGAATAGTAATACTAAAATGTTATGCTTTAAAACATGGTGAGCACATGTATGTACTGTCCCTATCAGTGCCTTGATCTATATGTGAGAGGGAAACAAACTTTATATGTGAATAGGGTGATGGGAAGTCCATGAGGGTATATATCATATGTGGTTAAGTGACTTGAATTGGAAAGTCATTGAGGACAATGGCCATGTTATGGAATATTGTTAATGTAAACAAGTTCCCAATGGGGAAATAGAAAATGAACAATTGAGATAAATCATTAATGGAAGGGAAAATAGATTATCCCAAAGAGTGAATAGTGATTCATAAGTTACCTATAATGCAACTAAAGAAACTAATATGGGTAAATTAGTATTTGCATACCTTGCACGGGAATGTAGAATCTATGTAAG
The DNA here is from genome assembly GCA_037957365.1 of Torreya grandis. NCBI lineage: Eukaryota > Viridiplantae > Streptophyta > Pinopsida > Cupressales > Taxaceae > Torreya > Torreya grandis. The sequence goes on from JARHVA010002421.1 coordinate 687,589, forward strand.
GATAGGTAGTAGCTTTTGTTGTTCAAATATTCTTGAATGGGTAATGAATGAGGGATCTAGTAATAATATCTAGAATATCCCCATTATGTATTTAAAATTAACACAAATAGAAAATGCCTTTTATAAAAAATAATTAATCAAGTAAGAACTACACTAGACCCTAATTTCATAAATTAAATATGTAGGCAACTCAGTGGAATGATACTAAGTCCTAGTCATAGGCTAGATTATGGTTGTGGTAAGTATAACCCCTTGAGTAATGCTAAAACTCAAATATAATGACCATTGTCCCTACAGATTGCATAGATACTAAAAATATGTTGGTCTATGATGATAATATTATTTTTCTAAGTGTTCTAGTCATGAGTGTTGAATGTGTTATGGAATAACTCTATTAAGTAGAATACTACATATTCTTAAGGTTACTCCCCTAAATATATGTATGATAAATGATTGTCTAATGTATCCTTATGCAATGTTGTATGTGAATAAGAACCATTAATGGGCATGGAATTTACATTAGAATTTTTATATGATTTTAATGAGACAAAGATTTATGTTGAGTTTGCTTTAAATGATAACTATGTGTTACATTCTTGAAAAATTCTCTTTAACATTAGTTACTAAGGAATTTTATGCCAATTATAATTTAATATTAATTATTTTTTTTGAATGAATGCACATCATATCTTAACTTTGGTATGTATAAGAATGATTAATGTGAATAATCATAAGAAGAACTTGGGAAAATATCTTATTAATAATGTATGATCATCACGTATAAATAAAATTAAGTGACTAAGTTTGGGATAAAATTTAAGTTTAATATTTTGTTGTACATGGATGCCATTTATATTTTGTGTGTATATATATATATTTTTATCAAACCATTAATCAAGATGATGTTTTTGAAAACACATAAATAAAAATAAATTATAATAAAAAAACTTATTATATATTTGCTTAGTTTTATTGGGAATAAAATTATGTGCATGACATTATTGTACCATAATTTCATCTACATTTATTATATAGATGTCATTTGGGTCTCTTATTTATACCCCTTATACTTCTCATGTCAAAAATGCAAATTGAGCCATTGAAAATAAGTGACCCTCTAGCACTCGAACCTCCTCTATAAGAATAATTATGAGAATCATACCCTGTATAAATATTACTCCATGTATATGGTATTTTTATACCACCATATTAGAATTATCTTCTAAATATTGTACTTAATTTTACTTCTCCACCATCATTCTTAGTTGATAAGCAAACATCACTTTTTTTAAGCTTGGAATCATCAAGCCACGGGGCTCAACATTGTAATGATTAGATGCATAACTACCTTTACCATTGTTTGGTATTGGAGAATACCATAAAATATGCATAAATAGTGAGTGCACCATGTTTATTTATTAAATTTTAAAATTGATTTACATAATCTTTATATAATCTTGTTAAGAGTAAGTTACATAACTCACTTACTCACAGGAATGAATTACTTGTAACTATCAAATTTTACTTAACCCAATAAGTAATTAATGATAAACATTAATTACTTCCTAATGCTAATGAAAGTTAAATAACAATAAGGGTTGTCTCACTAGGAGATGCATGCCTGTACAAGATACTAATGAACTATAACACTCATTTAGATCACATGACCCACAAAACCCCCTTGATTTAAATGGGTTAAAAGATGATTTAGATAATATGATTATGAATCCATCCAATAGTCTCTGAAATACCTATAAACTGGCACTCTATATGTCCTAGTACTGATCAACCTACGTCACTTTGTAAATCTTGTGATCCACAAATCATGACATGAATGATGAACATCATGTTGAGCATGCTCATCCCCTTTGACCATGTTATAAGTGTATCATAGTATAACCACCATAAAGAGTATGGTAAACTACATAAACCCTTTTCTCAATGATTATTTAGTACCTCTATATGGCACATTTACCTTGATGCCTAATAACACTAACCTCACTTTGCTGAACACTAGTGTTAACAACCCTTATCAATTGTACAATAACTGATGGCCAATAAAATACTAATACAATGTATTCCCACTACCAGATGATAGGTGAGAAGTCCTTGCAATAAAAAAAACTAAATTACTCAATATTATCCTCATTAATGATATGAAAGAACTCAAAATCCAAAATTGGATAGAACAAACATCAAAATCCTATCCAAAAAAATGTAAATATAGAGAAATTTGATCTTAGAGTTATGTAGACACTATTTATAAACTATATAGCACCTCAATATTTAAAAATTGGTAAATAGATATCATGGATGTACCTTCAGCTTCTAGACCTCTCTCATTACCAAAAGGCTTGCATACACTATCTCTTTGTACTTAATTGCTTATCTCTTAGTATGACCTATGTATTCAGATTATATAGACCTTTTATCTTACTCAAAATGTTATAAACTTGATTATCTTCAACCTCTACAAGTTTTAGACCTGTACCTACTTTTTTGCTTCCTAAACACTTGCATTTTAGTTAGATGCCTATGTCGACGTAAGTGTCCTTACCCGATGCAAGCATCTAGTGCCCTTAAGTCATCCAATTTACAAATAAAATGTATCTTAAAGGTCAAACTAATTGATTTAATGCAAGATATTATATGAGAGGATTGGTTTAAATATAAGATAAACCCTCATTTATTCCTCACCTAGAAACATCTTGCCTAATCATAAGGTAACTCACCAAAAGCTTTCTATCAAGCAATCAAATGAGCAAAGCTTCCCCATTTCACTTTATTTCCAGATCAATCATAGGGATAACACATTTATAGGCTTGAAGTAGTAAAGGAGTATCCCAAGAGATATATTTTACAAGTTACAAGCTATATCATTTTTTTACTTGCTTATCACACATTGCTTGATTCACACACACGCCAACATGTAAGGGATAACTGCATAAATTTGAGGGCCTCTTCAGAGTATTGGTTATATAGGAATCATTCATTGATATAAGAATCTTTGGGGTAGCTTGAAATTGTGTGCCCAATAACCATTTTTTCATACATCCAATATGAAGATGAAGAACAAGGCTTTTGCTATTTGATAAGGAGAAACAGTCCATGACCTAGATCTGAATGCACTAGAGTGAAGGCAAAAAAAACCCATAAGCATCCAGGTTCTCGCATCTAGTTTCACCAAGTATTATGTATTAGATACCTACATCTAATTCAAATAATAAATTTCATGTAACTATCCCAGGTTAATGCAAGCATATGTAACATAGGTATAATTTTCAAAATCAAGTGATTGTTTGAGTTACTAGATACGGTCCATTTTTTGTCTGTTCTAAATTGAGATTTGTATTAGTGTCAGAAGTAACTAAATATCTTATTTTTAATTATTATTATAATATCTAACATATTTTACTTTCTATTCTTAGCATCTTAGCATAATAAATCTAATATATGTTTATTTGAGTTTCATAAACAATTTTTTTGCTTTAGAGATAATCTACCATCCTTATGCCCTATGCTATCTCTTACCCCTTTAACCTTAGATTCCCCATATCTATATTTTATGGTTAAACATCTACTAAACCCTATATTTGAACATAATTATTACCTAGGCATACCATATCGGATGTTTCTTATTTGCTTTATCCCAATCTCTATGTTATTTATCTCTCTTATCATGGATGATATTGATTGTTTTGATAACTATGATTATGAAACCCTCCAAATTTTTATCAAAGAAGGGGTAAAAATTGAATACTCTTGTATTCTTCCAAATTCTGAAGCATCTGATCTAAAATATTTGAATGGTGGTATCTATCATCCCTCTAATCAAGTCCATGCTCCAACTATTTCAAGAGATGAGTTGATCATAAGGAAGCTAAAGTGCCTTTACTATTACTTCCCACCCCACCATCATATGATTTTTTCCTTTGATATTTGATAAATTATGGATACAAAGGATAAATGTTGGGAAAACATGAGTATGGTATAACCCACCGCATATATTTAAAATATAATACATGTCGACAAGGCTTAGGATTTTTAAAATAATCCATGAGCCACCAATAAGGCATGCCATCTAAAAATGCCCTTCATGAAAATTATACAATAAAAATGGATACAAATGACCAAGATGATCATTCATATGATCATAAAAAGTGTTAGTGTAGGATTTTTCCTAATTTTATTTTTACGTACACAGTCATTAGTCAATTTTATTAGGTTTGTTAAGGTCATTAGGGGAAAATATACTTAATATGTTTTTTAATAGTGAGTTGAGTTGTTACCTTTTTTAGTGATCTAATTTATCACTATATAATGTACCTCCTTTGTATTTTTTGGATAATAAATCAATCAATCAATTTTTGATGCATTTGATGTTGATAAGTGGTGTCATTGATGTCAAGGTGCATCTGTTGAAGATATATGGTGAGTGGTGTTTGAGGTATGAACTTGTGTGCTTGATGCAATAAGGAAGCCATGTGACAAGAGACAATTTGAAGGCAACCTAATGTCTCTCTATTGAGAGATAATTTTAAGGAAACCTAATGATGATTTTATTAGTTCATGTCAAATTTCAAGTCAAGTGAAAATTAAATCATGTTTGAGTACTAGTTCTTAAGTACAAAGTGTCTTGAGAAGCCTAGTCTAGACCCCGTGAGAAGGTGTGCATAGTGAAGTTTGGTGAAATAAGTAATCAAAAGTTTTAAATAGGTCATTTGGAATTTTTTGATAATCTAAGTGAAGTGTAGATACTTTTAGAAGTATTTCAATATTAGTTTTCAAGTTTCAAGTACTTAAGAAGCCTTATTATGGCACTAGTCATAACATGAAGAGACCTTGTGAGAAGGTGTGAGTATGATGGCTTAGTGAGATGAGTGCACACATATATGAGCGATTGTATGAGGTTTTTTGAGCATGTACATGTATCATTGGATCATTCATGAGAGTTTTAGGGTGAGCATATAGGGGTAGGATCTATATATCAAGTCTGCAACTAGACCATTTCTAGACCCTCCCTAGCCTAATGATGCATCATGATCTATCGTCAAGGCATATAAAGGATGAAAAATAGTTTTTAATATTTATAGAGGTTTATATAGTTTGTGAGTAAAGTGTAAAGTGCATTAAAAGAATCATGAGGTCATTTTTAAAGGTTTAAAGTGGTTTGTAGGTCAAGGTCTAAGAGAGCAAAGAGAGAGAGAGTATGGCCCAATGGGGCATGAGGTTTTATTTACAAGGAAATTATGGATATATGAGTGTATTTATAGGTATAATATGTTTTTTAATCATGTTCATAAATTTTAAGTCATGGTTTGCAAGAAAAGGCATGAAAAGTGGTTTTGAGGTCTCTCGAGTACATAGAATGAATGCATACAAACCCAAGGACTTTCAGGTGTTCATTAGCATAATGAGAAGCTAATATGTTAATGATATATTGGGTAGGATCCTAGATTAAATTTACAAGCATTAGTTTTTGGATTGAGGGGCTATGCTTTATGAACAAATGTTTATAGTGGAAGTGTGTTTAAACCCTCTTAAAACCCTAATAGTGATCTGATATTGAAGATATGATTAAAAATGATAAGTATAATTTTGAATTATTTGGTAAGAGTTTTGATATTGTATTTAAATCTCTTAGGTACCTGCATATGGTAGTGGTTAGAGAGAGGAGAGAGAAAATGTGAAGATACATGCTTGTTTATGAAGAAGTTGTAACTATAAAAAGTTGTATTGGATAATGTTTGAAAATCATTAGATGAAGAATGTTGAAAATTTTATTTTATTTTAATGGTGGTTTTTGATAGGTTATATCCATCAAGTGTGTTAAATCAGTCATCCAAGTCAAGCAATTGCTAACAGGCCTAATGCTGCAAATAATGAAAAACCCAGGCATCAGTGAGAAGATGATTAGGAATGTGTTATCATGAAATAAGGATGAATAAAAGTGTATGGAAATATTTTTTATGAATTTTAATACATTTTTTTTTTATAAGATTTTGAGGTTAGTGATTATAGTGAAAAAGTTGCTCACAAGTTGACCTGTCTAGTGCAAATGAGATAGTGAGATGTAAGGTCATGAGATTGGTCTGCAAAACCAATCTTTGACATTTAAACATGTTATATTTATATGTGATAATTTTATAATTATCTCATAATATTAGATAAATACATTTAATGTCTTTGGAAGTGGTCATACAAGTGTTAAAGGTCATTGTAACCATGCTTGTGCTTTAAGGTAAACTAGCAGTTCTAGGTAAGCAAGCTGTAGTGACGAGTTTGATGCCCTATGACTTGAGTCTATGAATATAATGAATATGGTGTTTTTTTTGTGAATTTAAATTATTTATCATGATTTTTTAAATATTTTACATTATTAAAAAATTTTGAAATGTTGAAGCTAACATGGCTTGCCTAGTTCTGGTTTGACTATGTGTAGTGAGGTTAAAAGATTGGTCTACAAGACCAATATTTTACCTTGGATATTATGTTTTTTGTATTTTAGAGTAGTATAAATGTGTCAAAGGATATTTTAAAATTATTATTTTTCATGAAAATTATTATTTAAGGTGATGAAGATCAAGTTGTTCATGACTAAGTTTTGGAGTGTTTTAGCAGTTCTGAGTGGGCTATTTGCAGAGAAGTGTTTGAGCCCCTTTTTCCTAAGTTGTGAAGTATAAATCACATAGTGATGTATTTAATGTCATGATTTTTATTTATATATGTTTTATTGTCATGTTTATGTACTAAATTATGCACATGCTTAATTTTTGTTTGGCAGACTTTCCGTATGTTCACAGGCCTAATTGTGAACAATACTAATGGTGTGCTTCAAGTGGTAGTTGGAGATAAAAAGTGTAGAGAATTAATATGAGATTATTATTGGTATATTTTAATTAAATATTAAATATTCCTACCATGTGTGTAGTTTTAAAGTGTTACAAGAAGATTAAAGGGTAATGTGTGCTAATGAAGGCCTAATTGAATTAGGTATCCTTAAGGCCTAAAGAAGAATTTGGTCTAATTGAGCTATGGATGACCTAATGTAATGATTAATTAATGTTTTTGGCATGTAATAATTCCTATTTTCTATAAAATATAATTATGAAAGTGTATGCATGACTAATAAATGAATGAATAAGAGCCTAGTATAGAATAAGGCTAATTAGACCTATCTGGGCTAGTTGAATAGGTGAAGAATATATGTAATTGATACAACAAATTATTGAGTAGAGATAGGTATTTTAGATAATAATAAGAGTATAGTGGATTTTGAATGAATATTTTATGGTATGTATGCATTTTAAGATCAAGGTCATATGACCTAACCTATCTTGAAGAGACCTAGTTGAACGAAGAATCTTAGAAGGCAATTTGAGAGGGATAGAAGAAAGAGAAAAGCTTAAGAAGGTGGTCATCATCTGATATATGATAAATAAGGTTTTATGAAGGTGATAAAAGTTTTTAAGTGGCTAATTTAGTTTTGAGTCATTTAGGGGGTTGGTGCCTCCTTACAAGTTGGTGCTTGCTAAAGCCTAACTAGGTTGGTGCTTAGCTAGTTGGGGTTGGTGCTCTATGTGAATTTGGTGCTTCACTAAATTGTGATATTTTTAATTATATAACTATAGTAAATTTCTATGGATTAGTGTGGTTTCTTTCCCTTAAGGTTTTTCCACATATATGATGTGCTGTCTTATGTAATCTTATTTCATGCTTGTATAGTTGATTGCTTATGCATTACTTGATCTATATGTTGGTTCATATATGATAAAGAGGAATTGAAGGAAAGGTTTTAAGACACTAATTTAACCCCCCTCTTAGTGATTGTGATTATAAAATTTGGTATTAGATCAGGTCCTTTGAAGTAGGCCTAATAGCCTAAATGAGATCCTAAAAGCGAGGATGGCCTGCCAACAAACTCAAGGTAGTTTCTCTACTAGTAAGGCTTCATTATTCAATGGAACTAATTATGATTTTAGGATAATTATAATGAGGAAATATATAATTTTAATGGTCCATGGCATATGGTAATCAGTTATGTATGGATACACCCCACCTCCTACACCACAAACTGATACAACAGGGAAGAAGGAATGTGAGAGAAATTCCAAGGTAATGAATGCCTTTTTATGTGGTCTATCAGAGGTAGAGTTTATGAAGGTGATGCATTATGAGTAAACCAAGGTAATATGGGACAAATTGAAGACTATCTATGAAATATACACCAAGGTAAAGATGGCTAAGTTGTAGACCCATCAAAGATAATTTAAAATTTTGATGATGAATGAAGATGAAACTATTGAATCTTACTTGTTGAAGTTGATGAAGTTGTCAATGTTATTAGAGGATTAGGAAAAGAAGTGAAAGAGTCTACAGTTTTTCAAAATGTATGGGGATCACTAACATTTATGTTTTATTCTAAGGCATTTTTAGTAGAAGAGTTGAAATATTTTGATAAGCTTGAGATGGATGGGTTTCATGGCATCTTGACTACCTAGGAGATGAGAATAATTAAAAGAAGACCTCCCAAAAATAAAGTAGCTTTAAAAGTTGAGAAGAAGTCAAAATCCAAGAAGGTCAAGGATGAGTTATGTTTAGATGCTGATGATGATGAATTAATAGACATGTTTGCTAAGAAATTGAGGTTTGGATATGGTAATTACAAGGGTAAGTTGACTTTAAAATGTTTTAATTATGGTAAGATTGATTACTTTGCATCTAAGTGTCCTAACAAGGATAAGAATGAGCATGATGAACATCATGGTGATGATAATAAGGTCTATAATTTGGGCAAAAAAAATGATTTCAAGAAGTATTAAGGTAGGAAAGGGTCATTCAATAATAAGAGAACTTTCTATACCAAAGAAGATAACTCATATGATGTAAGTGACACAAGTACATCTAATAATGATGATGATAGTAATGAACATGGAAATAAAGAAATCTTATTCATGGCCATAGAAATAAATAATGAGGGTTGCTCAAATGATAAAGGCCTCATGGTTGATGAAGAATCAGATGAAGAAGAGGTTGAAGTGAACCTTGAGGTAGAATTGGTGAGTGATCTAGAGGAGTTGAAATTCCAAATAAGAAAGAATCACAAACTAAAATTATTAGTTAAGGAATATGAGGAGTTGATTGGTTTTTTTGAGGAGAGATTGAGTAACACATCCAAGGAGTATAATGAGATCAACAATTAGATTGAAGCATAAATGGAAATAGACACTTCTAGCTTAAAAACTAAAGAGGGAGAATACACCAGGTATGAAACTAAGATGGAATCCTTGAAATTTGAGTTAGATAAAGCATCTATCAAGTTGAATACCTTTGTGAAGTTTGAAAAGAGCACTGAGGCTCTAGATGACATCTCGAGTATTCATAAGTTTGTAAGTGATAAGATACATCTTGGTTTTAAAGAACACCAAAATGAGGTAGCTCAAGTCAAGGAAAAAGATAATGAAGATAAGAAGGTCAACATGAAAAGATCAATTAGACAACCTAATGCTATGAGGTATGCTAATTCATTCAATGGTTATTGTTATACATGCTATCAGTTTAGTCATAGAGCAAGATAGTGTATAAGATCCTCTAAAAATGAATATGGATGGGATTATGAAAATAATCATTAGTTAACAGGTATGAATGAGGTGGTTTTATATAGTTTTCATAATGTAGAATACATTGTAAGATTATGTCTTAATAGAGTTAAAATTTCATCAAATCAAAATAAGAGGTTTGAAGCTCCTAGAGTACAAGAGAGAAGGCAAATAAATGTGTGGAAACCAAAAAAAATAAAGGTAAGTCATGATCAATCTACAAGCCCAAGTGGACTATTTGATATGAGAAAACATACTTCAGATGTGAAATTAAGTCAACAATATTCATTATCAGCTCAAATTATTGACCACATGAATGGTGAAGATGTCAATCCAAAGAGACTAATCAAGCCTAGAAGGATACTAAAGGATATTTAGTCTTGTGAAAGCATGAATATCTAGGAATATATTGATTTTATGTTATTTTAATGCCCTATGGAAAGGGGTGACTCCTTTAGGCTTCATGGAGACATTATTCAGTTATCAAAAGCATGATGGATGCTTGATTTTAGGGGGATCTATTCACATTGTATATAAGCTCAAAGTGTAGTTGTTGATAAGCATAAGATATCTCAAGATGTGAAGACAAAGGGGGAGTCCTTAATTCTTCATTTGATGTTAAGAATATTGTGGCCTAGTGTGTGATCTAAGATTTGTATTATATCAATCATGTCAAGGACAAGGTGAATGGCCTTAAGATCTAAAGTAGGTATGCATGGAATAAGGGAGATCATGTTCCTGTAATGCTTCATATTCTATGTGTTGATATTTTTTTGTAGGAAGGTGTGGTTTTAGAATTTGCACTATGTATGACCCTTTGTCATTAATGTCAAAGGGGGAGAAAGTTCAAGAAGGAAGATTGACTCGATTGGGGGATATGAGAGTGATCAGATTGAAGAATGTTCTAACATCAATGAAAAATGGGGAGTTTGTTAATAAGTGTTGATATTGATGTTAAGGTTGATGTCAAGGTATATTTGGTGAATATACATGGTGAGTGGTCTTTGAGGTATGAGTTTGTGTGCTTGATGTGATAAGGAAGCCATGTGACAAGAGAGAATTTGAAGGCAACTTAATGTCTCTTTATTGAGAGAGAATTTGAAGGAAAACTAATGATTATTATATTATTTTATGTCAAGGTTCATGTTAAGTGATCATTAAATCATGTTTGAGTACTAGTTATTGAGTACAAGGTGTCTTGAGAAGGCTAGTCTAGACACTATGAGAAGGTGTACATAGTGAAGTTTGGTGAAGCAAGTAAGCACAAGTTTGTGAGAGCTTTTTGGCATTATGTGATTATGTAAGTGAATTATAGATACTTTTAGAAGTGTTTTAAGGCTAGTTGTCAAGTTTTAAGTACTTAATAAGCCTTGTCATGACACTAGTCATAGCATGAAGAGACCTTGTGAGAAGGTATGAGTATGATGTCCTGGTGAAATGAGTGAAAATAGGCACGAGTGATTGTATGATGTTTATTGATCATGTATGTGAAGTATTGGAGCACTCATGAGAGTCTCAGGGTGAGTCTACAGGGGTAGGACCTACAGATCAAGTTTGTAACTAGACCATTTCTAGACCCTACCTAGCTTGATGAGGCATCATGATATATTGTCAAGGCCTATGAAGGATGTAAATTAGTGTTTTATCTTGAGATAGGTTGATTTATTTTATGATTAATGTGGAGAGTGCATGGAAATAAACATGAAGTTTAATTTTAAGGTCTAATGTGGTTTGCAGGTTAGGGTCTAAGAGAGCAAAGAGAGAGAGTATGGCCTAATGGGGTATGAGGTTATATTTACAAAGAAATTATGGATAGGTGAGTGTTTTTAGAGGTATTATATATTTTTTCAATCATTTTCACAAAGTTTTAATTCATGGTTTGCAATAAAAGGCATGAAAAGTGGTTTTGAGGTCTCTTGAGTATATAGAATGAAGACATGCAAACTTGAGGACTTTTAAGTGTTTATTGGAAATGTGTAACCTATACATGAGAAATTTATATATTAAGGAGAGATTGGGAAGGGTCCTATCTCAAATATATAATCATTAATTTTTGGATTGAGGGGCTGTGCTTTATGAACAAACGTTAATAATGTATGTGTTTAAACCCTCTTAGAACCCTTATAGTGATCCAATGTTGAAGATATGATTAAAAAGTGCTTAGGATGGTTTGGAATGCTTAGGTAAGTGTTTGTATCTTTTATTTTACTCTCCCAGGTACCTCTAGGTGGTGGTTGTTAGAGAGAAGAGAGAAAATTTTAAGATACAGGCTTGTTTTTGAAGAAGTTGTAGCTGTAAAAAGTTGTATTAGACAATGTTTGAAAATCATTGGATGGATAATGTTGAAAATTTTATTTTATGTCCATAGTGGTTTTGAACAATTTACATCCCTTAGGTGTTTTAAATTGGTTATCCAAGTTAACCAGTTGATAATAGGCTTAAAGGTGTAAACAATGAAAAACCCAAGCAACAGTGAGAAGATGATTAGGAATGTGTTATCATGAAATAAGGAAGAATCCAAGTACATGAAGAGATTATTCAAAACTTTTAAGACATATTCATGTTTAGTATAATTTTTGGAGGTTAGTGATTATAGTGAAAATTTTTCTCACAAGTTGACCTATCTAGTGCAGATGAGATAATGAAATGTAAGGTAATGAGATTGGTCCATAAGTGTAGACACTAGAAAACCACACACTACGGTTCCAAATGTTGTACTAACCTTGAAAACACCCTTGGACCACCTTGGGACCATTTACTAACCATTTGACCTACCAATCACTAGTGGAAATGGATAATTTTAGCCATTTGTGACTATGACACTAACCATTGATGGTCAACCCTTAATCAATGATGGTTTGCCCATAACCACCTCAAGAGTTAATGTTAACTAAAACTCCACCTTTGTTTTCTATTAATAGATATTTGATCTACCATTTTACATAATCAACACATGTTAAGCTTAAAATTAGACATGTTTTTAGACACCTTATTGAACTTATTATTTCACAACTCCCTTCCCTCTATATTAGAACAAAGGAAGAGAACTTCTTGTGTAAGAGATTAGAGATTATTTTGTAGGTCTTCTTCTAGATTTTTGTGAACCAACAATGAAGAGAGAGATCAAAAGTGTTGTTTCAGCTCATCAATGAATAGCTAAGGTACTATCACTCTATTAAAATTGCTTTAAAATCTACAATAAGCTTTTTATCTAACCTTAACATTCTTTAGACTAGCAACAATAAATATAAGTATCTATTTCTTATTAGGATTCAATAATTAGTTTCTTTATCTCACTCCTTATATCACTTTCTCTTTCACCCCACTTTCCTGTGTTAGAGCTCTACAACTACAAACACTTCTTCTCTTACCCAAGACCACCCATAGTCTCTTTCAATCATCTAAACACTCTCTACCTGAACTAGACACCTTTGAACACTACCCTTTATCTTGAAATCAACATTGAACCTAGAATTACCTTCCATAACCTCTCTATAACCTTCCCAACCAAACTTGTTTTCCTAAGTCAAATCCCACATTAACTACTAACTGTTTCCTAACTACTAATGATTTGACCTTAATCACCAATGGTCCCTAACCACTGACAATTACCCAATCACCAATGGTTTGAACCTAACTACTGATGGTATCTATCTGTCATTTTCAAAAATATTATTTTACCTATCAGACCTTGACCAAATTCTATTTTTTGAGTTTTTGTTTTATCACAGAGGATCACTCGATCTTGTAAACCACATTTGATTTATATAGCATTGATATCTAATCATTTATTTCTATAATTAGTCAAAATCACTTGTTTATTATCAAGCATTTCTTGTATTTGATTTTAGTATCCTCTATTATTTATTCAAGTAATTTATCTTTCATTTATAGGACTTAATTATTTTAAAAGTGTGGATTGATAGCCTCTAAGAAAGCTTGTGTTTCTTGGATCTAGCTCATGATAGGCAATCCACCCTACTATCCAACTAATCAACCATTTCTTTAGTGATTTATTATCTTCAGGTCACTCCTCCCCAAACAAAGAGGATCCTCCACAATCATCTAGATCAACATGCATGCAACATACCAGGTTCTACTAACCTCACCCTTCTTTCAAGTTTTACATCTTTTTAGAGAAAATAAAGCCAAATTTTAGCAAAACATTTTGGCATGCCTAGTGGGACCCTCAAGATTTTTATTGAGTTTGTAGCTATAAGACATTTAGTTGCATTATTTTAAAAAAAAAATTAAATGTTCCTTATCTCCTTTCTTTCTTTCCAAAATACAAGTTCTAGTTTCTTTTGTCTTCTTAGAAAAGGGTAAATGTTGTCTTGTTTTAATTTCACTTTTGAAAATTGAAAGTATTCATCCCAAGCTTAATATTTACATTATCATCATATCTAGGCACATCTTAGTTTTTTTGTATTCATTTAAAAAGACAACAACATTTTATTTTGAATTAAAATTAACTCTACATCCCTTGTTTGCTTATGTTAATTAGCTCACATAGCTTAATTTAGTCAAGTAAATTAATCACAGTCTCATTTATCTCCACACACAAAAGACCAAACCACATATTCTATTAAACATCAAAACATTGACATAAGGCCCAACTAGGATTTCATCACCTATCAGTCAGTCACCTTTCCTTGGCTATCCTACTTGGATTTCACCACCAAGGGGAGAACCAACTTAGTACATTGGCTGAGTATAATCTCTATCAACTCAGTATATTTTGGCTAAGCATTCGATACCCTTATCACTATGGTGTGTGAAGTGAGGGGGTAGGCCCAAATATAAAGCCACACACCACGTTCTATTATAGATCTTGAGAGCCTTTAACTTCCTGAAACTATCCTTAGATATCGTCAAGCCCAATTTGGTCTTCATAACTTATTTAAAATTGAGGCATAAGCCTAAAGAGAGGTAAAAAAGTATCCTAGAATTTTAACACACATTAGTGTATGCATTGTTTTCCTTGATATATTTTTATTTTGATTGATTTTCTTTTGAGTAGTGAGATCCCTTGTATCTTCTTTTTTCTCCTATTTGCATGGTTTTAACTAGGCAAAAACTAAGAAACCAAGAAAATCAAGATCCACATCCTTATTATCCATCTTCTTCTTCTCCTTCATCCATGAAGTAAGTCTCCAATGTAGAGAGTTATCCCCATCCTTCTAGAAGTCTTAGTATCCCCCAAATGGTTGTCCAAGGTGATACAAATTTCACCACCTTTCTAGATAACAACACCATAGCCCTCCAACATTACCTTAACACCATATCCCACCATACCCATACTTCTATTCCACCTATTAACCCACCCTATGGTATGCTATCCCACCTTATGGGTAGTAACTCTATTTCCACCATTTCCATCCAACCCTTATTCACCCAAACATATTTTTATACCAATAATCCCACCAATACCACCATCCAAAACCAACCCACCCAACCAACTAACACCCAAAAACCTTCTACCCCAACCAATAACCCTTATAGTATAGGAACAACCCAACCTTTGGGTAATGATACTCTGCTTACCATGGGAGTACTCTCTACCAATATTATCACTCTTCCTCTTGTTTTCAACCCATGTACGTCCACCCCATTATAGATCTTGGTGGTTTCCATACCTTCCACTCTTCTACCCATTAGTACCAAGATTATTACCCATCCTTAACCTACTAACCCGACCATACCTCTAACCCAACCCATGTTAATTACTCAATAGGTTCTTATTGCACCAAACCCAAGTTACATTCCTAACCCCTAGGGGTATATGATCCATCCTCTACCCAGCCTCTTATATGCACCTACTCATACATGCTTCCCTCCCAACCATCCATGCCCACACATCAATATGTGGAAACTTCCCAACCTTCCACTAGTTGTTCTTATGCCATACCTACCCAGACCCAATATAATCTTCCCTACAACTAATAGGGGTGCACAACCGCAAATATATCTTATTAAGATATTAATGGATAAAATGACCACTTTGGAGTCAACTATTTTTAGCACCCATAATCTCTTATCATATGACCAAATTTCTAATGAAATAATTCATCCATATATCCCCATTTGAACTTATCCTCCTCAATGAGATCTCCCAAAAATTTCAAAAATTTAGAGTAAGGAAGACCATTAATAACATCTGAGAGCATTTAGACACTCTTGCTATTTAATTTCCTATGATTATGCTCTCCTTCTTCACACCTTTCCCATGTTTCTATTAGGTCTGATACTAGATCAATACAATGCTATTACCAAGAACTCCCTCTTTTATTTTGCCCAACTATCTCAAACCTTCTTAGATCACTTTTTCATAAACATCTCTAAGGAATTTTCCATCACTGATCTTTAATCCATCCAAAAATTTGATGACAAGTCCATCGCTAACTTCATAACCCATTGGATAAGCTTGATAAACCAACTCTCTTTTTCTTTTCCTAAACCCAAATTGATTGATCTCTTTGTTCAAGCTTTTACCAAACACATTTCATCCACTTTACAAGTTCAAACTTTTAGGACCTTTGATGAAGCTTTTACCATGACACAAAAGTTAGAGAATAGAGCCATTAATGAGGGGAAGTTAAAATTGAGAAATAAGAATTACACCTTCAAATAAAATGAGACTTCCTCCTCCAAACCTAAAAATCAAACCAAGTCTAACACCAAAAACAAGGGAATTACTAACACAATTATTCTTAAAACCATTCCTCCACCGATTGTTAACCAACCTAACTCTTCCAATTCCTCTAATCAAAACACTAGAAACCAAAACCATAAAAACCAAAAATAATTTAATCTACTAGGGGAGTTATATTATTTAGTCTTGGAAAAGATATTAAAAGAAAATGTCATACAAATTCCACCTATCAAACCTCCACAACAATTCGATTCCTCTCATCTTGTACCTAGTTGGTATAAGGAGAATGAATTATGTGCCTTTCACCATGTCATTGGGCATGATGTTAGTAGGTGAAATAATTTCAAAAATGTTATCCAAGATATGATTAACAAGGGGGAACTTGTGTTGGATAACCCAAATGCACCATCAAATTAATCACTTGACATCTTTAAACAACCATTCCCCTTCTGTAAATAATGAAAACAATAGAGGGAAATGCTCTCACAACCATGAGGTCCATACCATTAATGTAGTCCTTAGTGAACTCATTATTGAGGGAACCATTGCCCAAACCATATTTCCTTCCCCTCTACTTATTGAAGTAGTGGAGTCACCTTCTATTCCTTAAGAAATTGAAACAAAGGAAACAACTATTCCCCTTTCTCCACTTGTTGTGGTAGTGGAGCTACCAACCTTTCCTTTGGAAGACATACCAAAAGAGGCAACTATTACCACCATATCCATATATTTCATCATAAAAAAATCCACTCTTTCTTTATAAATAATTCCTTAGGAATAGGTCACTCTATGTACCTTTCTTGTAAAATACTCACCTTCCCAAACCTTGGAACCTTTGATTGAGAAAAAGGATGAGGTAATTATTGTCAATCAGGAGTGTGCGCTTGTGAGAAAGTGTGTAATTACTCACTCCTATTGGAACATGGAATATATCAAAAGTATTGGTGACTTAATAAGGGATATAATCTTCAAAGAGGGCTAGTTCCCTTGGTGCTCTCACTAAAACTTACTTTTAAGCTACTACTTACTGATTCTGACTAGGAAAAGGGTGCAAAAGATAGTGAAAATAGATGAAACTTAATAAAAATTGAAATGGAAGGTGATCAACCAATTGTTTTATGAACTCCAATTCTTTCAATGACACTTATATTAAATTTAAGAAATATTATCACACATTCACTACACCTAAGTAATATTTCTACATCAATATTTCACAATAAGGACCTCACAAACTCAACTCATGCAAAAAAGAATTGAACTCACATATAATAAATGAAATTAAACTTTATTTAGACACTTATAATGACCTTTATAACATCAAAAATCTCTCATTATGGTATAAAACTAGAATATAACCAAGGAAAACAATTATTTTACTAAGCTATATCAATGGCAAACACATACACTTCACTAAAAAAGACCTAAAAATGGAGGAATTTTGATTCTTATTGACCTAAAAAGGTTAGTAAAAATTTTGGAAGAATTTAGGAATAATAAAAATAGTAAAGAGTCATATTAAATTCTATAAAAAATAATATATATAGAAAAGAAAATGCTTGGAGACAAAGCAAACCCAAAGTACGGAAACTCAAACTAGGTCAAATGGCTCCTCCAAAAGTGTTACATAGAATTTTTATATTTTAAAATATTTTTCCTTCATAAAATAGTGTTTAAAATTATTTTTCCAATGTTTATTAGTCTTAAGAGACTCATCATTATGTTTTTTCAAGCTTAGAGCACTTGGAGAGTGCCTATATTCTTGCACCAACTCCTAGATTTTAGCTTTCTTATCTCCCTTGATGAATGGGTCTTCTCCATGGATGTAGGTCTTCAATTCCCTTAATTTTTTTTTTCAACCCTTATATAGGATAATTAATGATTATATAACACTTGGAAAGATTTGGTTATGACACTCCTTCAATAAATTGATTTTATCTTGCACAAAGGCTTTGGAAGAGAAAGAGTCCTATTTGCACTTGTTTGAGACCTTTTCCAAAGCCTCATTTAATTATAAATCTTCATTGAATTATTCATACATTTAATATGGTGTGCCATATCCTTCCTCAACTTTCCAAGTATTTTTAACAGGCTATATGCACCTATTTAGCCCTTAAAGCCCTCAAAAGGCTCATTATGCACTAAGGCATAGAGGGAAGACGAGGATTTTTCTTAAAAGTTGCATCAAAGATGAAATTTTACACCATGGATGGATTATTTAGGACATACCAAACCTATTTAAATATGATTTAAAGCACTAGATACTCCAAAAATCTTTATTTGACACTCAAATCATGCATTTTCCATGTATTTCTTGTAGCCTTGGTTTCTTGAAAAGATCCTTGTCTAGGAGAAATTAGAAGTGATGATTCAAAAAAAAGACTTTTTATAGGTACCCATTATCCTCCCACATATCCATATAAAATTTAATGTTTAAAATCTAATATTTGATATGATTTCTTGCCCATTTAGCTTGCCAAATTAAGCCTAATTAGCCCTTTAAGCCCTAGAAGAGAAATTTTGCATCCAGGAGATCACATGTGTGAAACTTAAAAAAAGTGTTTTATTCAGTTTTATCATGCCCCAAAAATGTTATATGCTATTTTTTTTGGTTTGGAACCACCTGTAAGTACCAAAACCATGAAATGGCCATTGGAAGGCTTGTCCTTTGAAGGCATTTTCTGAATGGCCCAAAATAAATGAATAGTTTGGGAACCTATAGATGATTTATTATGATTTTTTTAATCTTATAAAGGTATAAAAAGTCTCAATATTCCTTTTTCATTAGTTGAAATTTTTCTACACTCCTTGGAACCCTCATTTTAGCTTAAAAACAAGAAAAAGTATAGTTTTTATACTATTTCATACAAGTGAAGGTACAACAAAAAAACTAAGTGAAGTACCCTCTCAGAGTCCTATAAAACCTTTGGTATGTTTCATTATTCAAATATTTTGTTTTATTGGGTATCCAACTCAAAACTTTCAAATTGGTCCAAAATAGGGTTTTTGGTAGTTTTCACCCTTAAGGATGATTCATAAAAACGTGATGTCCAACATGAGAAAAAACTACACAAATTTGAAGTTTTAGAACCCCTAAAACATCCCATAACTCCTTGAGGTACCATGCTAAACCTCCTTGATGAGGCGAGCATTCAAACTTGGCCTCTCAAGTGGATTCCTTCATTATGTGCACCCTGTCTTGCTTTTGAACCCAAAAATGAATTCTTTGTGACTTCTTCTACAAAACAACAGATTTAACACATATAATATATCTTCATTAACATTTTTAAATGATCTATAATTTTCATTATACCTTTGAAGTGGAAATTACCCCCTATTGGGCAATAAACCTAATAAGGCTAGTGGGGTTTGAGTGCAAATGGCCACCCACCAACACTTTCGAGTGTTTTCTCACCATTAATAAGCTTAATTAATGTTTTTTACAGATCAATACACCTTATTTCATCATATTAAATCACCAAAAAGTGTTTCAAGACCACCCAACACTCATTTTGGTCACTTTCTCATCATGCTTTGTCTCCATGTATGCCTAAAAGTGGCCTCTTTGAGACAAAATAGAGGATATATGCCCTATTTTACCTTGAAAAAAATTATATGGGGGTGTTACCTGGGGAATTATTATCCCTTGTACAAAAATTCAAGTCAAATTGATGCCTCTAGCTCTCTCAAATGCCAAAATTCCGAAGGTAAACTTCTCAAGCATTGACTATGTGCAAAATTGGTATATGGATTGTATTTTGAGTGTTATAATCCTTTTAAATATTTTTGTTCATGATTTAGTAACCTTATGAAGCATACATAATAATTTTGGAGTTTTTCACTACCTGATAACTCTCACAACTTTGCCAATTCCTTCATTTTGCACTCTTTGTAATGGTTTCAACACATAAACTGACTATATGTGAATGCTTGTAAGTATACCTAGAAACCCTCAAATTATCCTTTGTCCTTATTAAAGTAAAATAATTATCCTTATGACACTTATTCATGATCAATAAAAAAAACATTTATCACAAATAACCTTTCTCCTCATCTTTCATGCCTTTGAGATGACTATTTGATATCATAGTTGTAGGTTGTCCCCCACTATTGGCTGTAGTTCACCCTAATGAGGGTATAAGATAATTAACCCCTGGAGTCTTTGTAATAATTTTTCATAATTCTTAATTTATCTTCATAAGTATTAAGTTCTTCATGTCAACTTTGATTTTAGTCTCACCATATTTTGTACCATACATAATTCAACCCCAACCATCTTAATACACAACTGTAGGTGTACATTCTAATTGTAGATGTGTTTTGAAAACATTTAATCATGATCCTTGATGAATTCATAGTCATTGTCCTAGATATTTTACCTTAAAACATACAATCTTCCTATTCAATGCACACTGCCACCTTAGAATCCACCTCTCACTCTTTAATGCTTGCTAGCTTGAAGGACCTATAGGTACCTTCTTGAGGCTATAGGTGTATTTACTTCAACCTCATAAACCTCACATTAAACTTTAAATTCCCCTATCTTACTCATGGTGTGATAGTTATAGCCCACTACCATTGGTTATCTCTTGATGACTACATTAGCCCTTCTTGAACATAGTCTATTTTTTTAGTCAATGACTCTACTTAGGGCTGACTGTAGGTTATTTTGGTTGGTTGTAGGTCTCATTTATGATTCCTAAGCCATTTAAAGCCCTTGATCCATATACTTATGCTTAGTGTATGAAGATATTCACCTCTTATCTCATCTTGACCCAAACAGTCTTTATGACCTCAAAAATAAAACTCTGCCAGGTATTTGAATGAATACAAGCCTATAGGTTAGCTTTAGGGTAGTAGGTGTTCATTATTATCCTCTTAAGCCCTTATTGAACTTGAATGTGTCTTTTTTATAACCTTCCTTTACATTAAAATCTTGATCCAAATAGTATTTATGACCTCAAACCATATGTAACTCCTCACCATTGGTTGTAGCATGCTTGAATGACTATTTGTATGGACTTAATGCCACCATGATGTAAGAAGTACACATGTAGGTGTCAATTTGGGCCTGATCCTTTCATGATCATCATTACTTATTAGGACTCTTGGTCTCATTAGTTCTTGAATAATACCTTAGTCATGTTTGGAGTTTAGGTCCAAATAATCCTTATATGCCAAACCTTTACTATTATATTCCACTTGTACTACCATCCTTTCAACCTGTAGGTGTCAATTTGGGCCTAAAAGGGTCTATAGGTGGTTATGTAGATCATGAATTGGATCTCCATTACCTCATTGATATGTTATTTGAAACACTAGTCTATTCCATCTCCATAAGCCACATGTCATGGTTTCCTTGCTTGTCATACCATCTTAGACTGTGGGGGTTTTATTGAAGGCTATAGAAATTATTGAAAAATGGTAGTGATCAGACATCAAACTTGGATACTTCTTACTACCCTATGCTTCTAGTCACATATTCATTATTTCAAGAAAGGTTTAAC
This sequence comes from Torreya grandis, assembly GCA_037957365.1. NCBI lineage: Eukaryota > Viridiplantae > Streptophyta > Pinopsida > Cupressales > Taxaceae > Torreya > Torreya grandis. The sequence goes on from JARHVA010002421.1 coordinate 709,344, forward strand.
CCCTATAAGAGGTCTACCAAATGGAAACATTTAGGCTATTCTAGACCCTCCTTTGACCTCTTATGAAAATTTCCAAGAAGTTGTAAGGACATCATTTTGTATCTTTTAGGGAACTTGCCCCTTATTTATATCTCTAATATGTAACCATCTGACATGAATGTGTTTGGCTCTATACATGACTCCTTCATGCTTTGTAATGGCATTGTCAATGAGTTAAAAACCATATAAAGACTTCAAACATGTTTCAAATCATCATACCATACCTTGGAATCCTGAGAGAGCCACCTATAGGTGGAGATTTCAATACACAGGTTGGTATAAATGAATATGGGTAGATGATATTTCTATATGGACTTTCTCAAGTTTTATTATTTTCTAATATAAAATGGATCCTCCTCCATGATTAGGCTCTTCACCCACATTACCATCCCATATTCAAATATGACTAGCTTTCATAAGGCACCTATAAGTACTGATGACTATTACAGGCTTGTAGGTAGGTGTTAGCTAAAATAGTCAAATGCATGGCATTTGGATAGCTTGATTACTTATTCTAGTTAAATAAAACTTCTCAAATTCTTATGGGTCTTTATGACCTCTAATAAATGTTCTAATGACCTTACTCTTCAACCTACCATGGTGACAACTGAATGCAAGCAGGGGTGACTGTGTGTTTGAATTTGAGAGCATGATAATGACTTGTAATGACCTTGACATGGTCTATGGAATCAAATTAAATCAAAGTTTTAACATGAAGAAAACTATTCTACCCTGATCACTCCTCATTGTGTATGACACTAATTAGTCCTTTCAAAGCCTAAAGGTGCTCATCCTTGAATGTACAAACTAAGTGTCATCATGATGAGAGAAGTTTGAGTTTTGTCAGGGTTCATGATGTATCTTGAAACCTATTTATTGATTAAACTACTTGAAAACCTCTCTCATCCACTATTATTGGATAATAACATTGAAAACAAACTCAAAAAGTGCATTAATACCTTATTAAAGAAACATACTTAGATAAAGTCCTCATAAAGAGATAAACCCATAATAGAAACTTGTGAACCTTTGATTGAATGATATAGGTATGTCATGAATTATCAAATACATAAATAATCTCTGAATATTAAAACATTTGAAAAAAAATTCATATGCTAATTCAAAATTGACCCAGGAGACCATTCTCAAAAATAGTGAAAGAAACAAGGTTTTATGCTATAAATTCCTTCCTAGAAGGAGTTATAAAATGAGAAAAAGATTAAAATTAGTATCATTTCCCATAAAAACATTTCCAAAAACTATTTCTCTTCATTATCTGCTAAGCTTTAGAAATAGGTCTAAAAACAGACCCCTCTCGGATGTATAGACTATAGTGACCTACTGTCACTCTTAGTGATTGTTAATAAATATGAGGGAAAAAATCCATAAAATAATACCAGTAATTTAAATTTTTTAATCATACCCATAATAATTTCCAAATTTTTATATCCTAACTCTCTCTCCTCTTCTTGTACCAAGCATTTGAAAACTGTGTTTCTAGGCATGTAAAGAAGGTCAAAATTGGAGTAAAAATGGATTTTGAAAATTTTGAACTATAAATAACTAAAAATAAATAATATGACCCTATAAGGACCAAAATTAATCCTAAATTATGCTTTTATCATAAAAATCCTTTGAAAACCAAAGTGAATGCCTCAAAAAGGCCTATTTTTGCACTAAAATTGCCATTTTCACCATGGAGATATAAATGAAATGATTTAAAATATTTTATATATTCTCTAAAATGTCTAATTAGATTAATAAATATGGAATAAATCTTCCTTCTGATCAAATACTATTTAAACCTTCTCTGAATGGCATAAAATGGTCAAATTTTGCATGAAAATGAGTCACAAAGTTAGTCCAAAATGTGATCAACTTGATTATTCATTTTATGGGATGTAATTATCTTGACACATGATATTAAACTCATAAATACACTCCATGATCTTCTTACCACTGAAAATGACTCAAAAAGTCCAAAAAATTACTAGAAAGCACAAGACAAGTGAAGGAAAAGACCTAAATCACCTAAACAACCTTAAGACCTATTAACCATGACTTATTCAATGATTTTTTAGGACCAAATACTGATTCAATAGACAAAATGGCATGGTATGCAAAGTTTTGAATGATAGGGGTGATATTTTGATCTATGAGGTCAAAATTGTCAATAGTAACCACTCCCCTCTCTCCACCCATGGGTTTGTCCTTTGAGACCAATACCAAATGGATCAAACCCATCTATAAGCCTTTCTATAGACTGGTTCAAAACTTGGAATACCTATCCCATCCCAACATGGATAGTACCATATTTTGGCACCATCTCGGGCCTCCTTGCCCAACTAAGTAAGAGCCGTAAACCACTCTATTATCAACCCAACCTTCCAATTTCACTATTGACCCTAAAATCATCCCAACCAGACCATTATAAACCTCTACCCCTCAATCCATAATTGAACCAACCAAACCAACTCCACCTGAAGTAGCCCAAGTAGTTTCCCCCATCCCAGCCAAGCCCATAAAAAACCTAGGCATACTACCTACTTAGAATGTTACTCACCCTCTATTAAAGTTGGATTTAGCCCCACCTAACACACCAAAGAAACTCCAAGTCAAGTTTACCAAAAAAGAGGAGCCACCTAAGATCCCAAAAGCCAAAACCTTGCCACTTATTTCTACCTTGCCTTACATTTTGGGACCACATCCTTCTTCCATCCTAAGACCTCATCTTTTCGTTAAATAAACACATCTCCCAAAGACAACCAAAACCTAGCCTACTCTTTTAGCTATGCCCCTACCTATTCTTTTTTCACCCTCTACCTCAAAACCCTCCACTACCAAACATCCTACTTCTAACCCTTTTATTTTTAAATCACCCACTACCATGCCAACTACTTTTAAAAATTCTTCCTCTAAACTACCATCCACCAAGAATACTCCACCACCCAAAACTCCCAATACTAAGCCTACTCCTAAGAAGGCTTCCACCTCAAAGGTCAAAACAAAAACTCCAACATCCCTACCACCTTTTCTTGAGTCTTACTCAACCATCCTACATAGATTATTACAAGCTTCTTGCTTGACTTTACATCCCATCAAACCATTTAACCCCCATAATCCTAAGCCATCCTGGTTTGATGATAATTTGATTTGATCATACCATAAAATACTAGGACATGATACAAAAAACTGTAAATCTCTCCAAGTCCTAGTCCATCAGCTATATGTTGATGATGACCTATTGTTAGAAGAGCTACCCATAACCCCATAACCACTCCAATAACCACAAGCCACCACCCAAAACCTACTTTCTCCCACACTCTCATCTAAGAGTGAGGAGGAACCAAATTAGTTCTCTATCCCAAATCTTCCCTAAATCTATACCATCCATGTGGTCACATAATCACAAGCCCAACAAAAGGATAAGGGGAAGGCAAAGGTGTCCATTCCATATACATACCCTTCTACAACATAATCATCAACCAAACCCACACACCCACACCTTCTCCCAAACCCAAGATATTAATCTTGGGTACCTCTCAATCCACCCCTTCTAAATAAATCCAAAGAGTGGTTATAAATAACCTTACAAAACACTGGTGAAGATGAGTTTATATGAACTAATCAATACCTTGCCTCATCACTGCTAAGCAATGATAAAAGCTTTGCAGTCTATAGAAGTACAACCAAAAGACCCATAACCTCTAGCATTCTTTGTCACATCCCACCATATTTATACCCTTATTACCTTTAAAGATTCAAAAATACCCTCCATTCATCCCTAGGATCCTGATCCTTCTTTCTTTATTATTTCCTACATTAACCAAACCCACATCAATAGAGTTCTGATTGATGGGGGGCTAGCATCAACATTATCTCCTCCCATGCATATGACCAACTAAATTACCAAAAAACATTATGTCAAAAAACACAGTGGTGCTCCATTCCTTCAATGAGACTATGGTAACAACTCTAAGAACCATCATCCTCCACATTTGTTTAGGACCGTGCACTCTTCTTGATCTCTTTTATGTAGTAGAAGGCAAATTCTAGTATATGTCCTACTTGTACACCTTTGGGTCTATTCTATGAATTTTTTACCATCCACCTACATCACTGCATAAAATTTGAGCATGAAAGTCAAGTAGTTACCATACAAGCTGACCCAAGTCTTTTTACATCATGCAACATGACATACTACCCAAATGATGTTCTCCTTGTTCCTACCACCAAGTCTTCATCAACTAATGATGATTCCACTTGTACAAAGCAATTCTCAACTAGCTCATTTGTTCCTTCTACCTAAATCCACATGAAAGACCCCTTGGAATCCACATTCCAACATCTCTCACTTGGAGAGTATTGCCTCTTGGCCTTGGATGCCTTCCCTACTCCCCAAGAGTATGGGAATGTTGACTAGAACCCTAGTTACGACCCCAATACCAGAACCACAATTTAATTTGGGCTTCCCAATCTCCAAACACATCTTATCTATGGGGGACTTGATCAACCACTTACCACCTCATTGACCGCATCTTTTCTTTGAACATTCACCTTCAATTTCTCCTACCTAGATAAACCAGAGTTAACCAAGACATACCTCCATAGGTGTGCTTGGAAGGGATTTAGTCTAGGATGTTTTGAGCATGGACCACATGAGTTGCCTCCATGTAAGACTCAAAATCCTCATGAAAGATTTGGTCTTAGATTTGCTCCACCCAAAGAGCCAATAGACTTGACTCTCATGACCATCACTGATGATGAAGTCCCATCCTCACTATCCACTCCACCATCAACATCTGAGGATTTCAACATCACCCCCCTTAACTTTTTTTCATCAACATGATCAGCCTTGGACCCCTGACTTATCAAAAGGTTGGGGAGATAGTAATGATTCTTTTGATTCATTCTAAGATGGTAGGAGATGACTCTGCTACTATTAATACCATTCAATGTCAGAATGATGATTCCATTCTTGCCTATCTAGGTGTAAAAGATTCTTATATCCACAAATCCCTTCCCCTTGAGACTTCAACCATGTTTAATGAATCCACTATGGATATCAACTTGGGTACTCAAGATATCTCGTGCATTGTTAAAATTGGCCAATTGCTAAATTCTGTAGAGCTTCAAGATTTCCCCACCTTCTTGAAAGACTATAACATAACATTTGCTTGGTCTTACAGTGACATGCCAAGAATCAACCCTTCTATTTCCACCCATAATATAGTCACCAACCATGATGCTAAGCTGGTTAGGATAAAACTTTGTTGGATATACCCTTGCATAACCCTTCTCATCAAATAAGAACTTCAATTGCTCTTATCCGTAAATTTCATTCAACCCATTGATTATCCCTAATGGGTCTCAAATGTCATCCCTATCACCAGAGCCACAGGGGGACTTCCCATTTGTGTAGACTTTCATGACCTTAACCTTGCTTGTCCAAAGGATTGGCCAACTTTTTTATCTTACAACTAGCCATGAGATGCTATCTCTTATGGATGGGTTCTTAGGTTACAATCAAATCTTGATTACCCTTGAAGATCAACTCAAAACTGCCTTTATCACCTCTAGGGAACTTTTTGCTATAGGGTCATGCCTTTTGGTCTGAAGAATGCTTGTGCAACCTACTAGTGTGCTATGACCTACATCTTCCATGGCCTTATTCATAAAATCATAGAAGACTATGCCAATGACCTTCTAGGGAAATCCAAATGTCATAAAGATCATTTGGCTATTCTCAAGATCATCTTTGAACACCTCATCCATTACCATGTTTGCCTTAACACCAAGAAGTGTATTTTTGGGGTCTTTTCAGGGAATCTACTTGGATTTATCATCTCCCTTCAAGGAATTGAAGTCAATCTTGATAAATTCAAAGCAATCCTCAACATGCCTCCTCCCACCCACCTCAAGCAACTTCACAACTTGCAAGGGAAGCTCCAATCCATTCATCATTTTATCTCTCAGCTCTCAGATTGATGTCAACCATTCCACCACCTTCTTAAAAAGGATGTATCTTTTAAGTGGAACAAAAAATGTCAAAAGGCCTTTGATTCACTTAAAGAGTACCTTATTTCTCTATCCATTCTTATTCTTCCTAAAGAAAATCAACCTTTTTATATTTATATTTTTGCCACCAACCACTCTTGGGGGCAATGCTAGCCCATCGAGATGAGAAACATAAAGAGCAATCTATCTACTACATAAGTCATATGATTATAGAGTAAAAGACTCGGTACACCAATAATAATTTTTTTTCCTCACCTTGGTCTTCATGGCTACAAAATTCTGCCTCTACCTTCTCAACCATAAGACCTATATCATAACCAATACCAACCCACTCAAGTATATGCACTCCAAGCCATACCAAAACTAGTGTATGAATAAGTGGCTCATTCTCTTAGTTGAGTTTGAGCTTGAGCTCCTCAAACATAAGTCAATAAAAGGGCAAGTCATCACTGACCAATTGGCTGAAGCACCCTTAGCAGATAACCAACCATCCTCCCTTGAATTTCTTGATGAATCCATCACCACCCTTTCTTAAGAAAACATCACCTATCAAATGACCATGTTATTTGATAGATAAAAATGTTAACATGGTGGGGGAGCTAGTATCATCCTTATTCCCCTTGATTCTGAACCTTTTCCTTTATCCTTATAACTTGACTTTAATTGTACCAATAATATGGCTGAGTATGAATCCCTAGTGATACGTCTCCAAACTACATTACCCTTAGGAGTCAAGATGATCAGTATCTTTGGTGACTCCCAATTCATGGTGAACCAAATAAACATGTATTATCAATGTAAGAATGATGTTTTACAAGATTAAAAACAACTAGTCAATGTACTCTTAGAATTGTTTGAACATTATCATATCCAAACCATTTCATGATCTTTGAATATGTTTACTAATACAATGGCTTCTCTAGCTTCTCAAATCCCATCCAAACCTTTCAACTCTAAGATATATGTCATTATCCATAATCTTAACCAACCTTATTATATCAAATCAGACTCTCCAACCATCTTTAATATAGAGGAGACCCAACCTAACCTTTGATATACGCAAACCTTTGACTATCTCAACCTTGCTATCATCCCTTCCAATATTTCTAGGAATGGCCAAAGAGTGTTCATTCAAGGTAACTCTCATTACACCATATTAGGGGGAATACTTTACAAGTGTGGCTTTGACAACCTTCTTTTTTGCTACCTATATAGTCATGAGGCCTCTCATGCTATCAAAGAAATGTATGATGGGGTTTACAGAGGATAGTTTAGTGGCCTAGATATCACTAAAAACATCCTTTGCCTGAGCTAATATTGGCCCACCCCCAACTAAGATTGTTCTGATTATGTGAAGAAGTGTGGTAAATGTAATAACATGCCAATTTACATCATGTACCTAGCCATAATATCCAAGTATCCAAATATTTTTGGCCCTTCTCATAATGGAGTTTGGATCTTATTGGTGAAATTAACCCCCATTCTTTGCAACGACATCACTCTATCATCACTGCAACAGAATATTTCACCAAATGGGTAGAGGCTATTCCTCTTATATTAACCAAAACCAAAAATATTATTGATTTTATCAACCATTACATTATCTATCATTTTGTTATCTTGCATAAAATAATCACCAACAATGGTAAATATTGAAAGAACAAACAAGTCCAAGGCCTTTGTGACACGTTAGGTATCAAGTTAAGTTTCTCATTGCCTTATCATCCAAAAGCAAATGGACAAGCCAAAGCTTCTAATAAAACTCTTTATAACATGCTAACTAAAATAGTTAATGCATCTAGTTAGGATTAGCATTTACACATCCCCTTCTCCTTATGGGCATATCATACTAGCATTCAAACCCCTATGCGTGCTACCCCTTTCTCTCTTGTGTTTGGAGCAGAGGATGTCTTGCCTCTTTAAGTGCACATTCCCTCTCTTCACATATCCATTCAAGATCTCTTTTTTGAGGGTGATTATCATCAAGAACATTTATCCCAACTTGAGTTGATGAATGTCATTTATCTATGTGTACCCATTTTTGTGTCTATTAAGAATGAATCAAGTGCGTTTATAGCAAACACCCCAAAGTTCAAGAATTTAATATTAGAGATCTCATCTTAAAGTAAAATCAACATGTCACCAATATGGAGAAAATCAATTGAGGTAAGTTTTCTTTCAATTAACTTGGACCTTATATCATAACACATAAGCATGGATTGGGAGCTTATCATTTATCCTCTCTTGAAGGCAAATTGGAACCTGAGTCCCTCAATGCTTCACATCTACATCCTTTCTTTTGTTAAACAAGAGCAAACTCACCTTTTGTCTAACTTAAGCTCATCCTTTATTTTCACCAACATTCAAATCCTAATTTTAAGGACAATTTATTAAATTAGGATCATGTGATTATCTATCACATACTTAGCCTAATCTTGAACATGGGTACCATAGCTCTACCCATGGCATGGTTCTCATGGTACTTTCCACCCCTTTATAAGATGGATTCACATGGTTGTTGTTGCTGAAAACTCTTTTACCCATTATCAACCTTCTTGTAATTTAGTCCTACCTTCGTGAAGGTGAACCTTTTAAAGCCTATATAAGTAAATCCATGTCAATAGAAAAAAAACATAAAAAAAAATTTACAATAAAAATAAAAATTCATATATTCTATAGATCATTCCAAGCATTTGTACACTGCTCCCTTAAAGGATAGCTATCAAAACCAATCAAAATTGCTTAAATATAAGGTAGACTACTCCCTTAAAGGACAACGATCAAAAGCCTTAAAAAGATATCACAAACTTAGACCACTCCTTTGAAGGATGGCTAAGTAAAGAATATGTCAAAGCATAACAATTTAGTGGAATCTTCTTGCATTGATCAGCTTCCCCAACTTCCCCATCACTAGAAAAATATCAGAAGACCCATTATCAAAATTAAAAAAAATAAAGATAATTTTGGAAGCTGCAATCGACTTTTCAAATTTAGACTTCTCGAATCAATCGTTCTACACCTTATGTGACATGGACTTGTTTATATTGGTTATTTGGTAACCTATGGAAAAGGCATGCTAATCTCATATGAAGATTCCATTATCATCTATCTTCCTTCTATCAACAAGGGATTTTTGAGCTCACTTGACATTATGTGAACAAGAATTTTTTTAACCAACTAATGAACACTAATGCAAAGCATTCAAAGGGATTATGTTAATAAGCTGATCTAACTTTAGTTTGTTCTAGTCCTTACCAAAAAAGAATCATCTTGTCTTCTTCTTATTCTCTCATACCTATTTGTTTACGCATTCATTTAGACACTTGTCTTTTGATTGTCTCATATTTATTCACATTTAGTTTTGTTATCCATATTACTCTATTTTTAAAAATATTTATTCACCTTCATCTAATGCAATCCATTAAACACATTTAAATAACAATTTTCATGTTTTATTATGTATTTGACATATTATCTTATTTCTTGAAGTGTTTTTAATCAAAATAAAATATTTTAATGAATTAACCATCTCAAACATTTTTCATATCATAAAATCATAACCATAACAATAATCATCATACAATCATCACAACATCATAATCATATCCAATCCTATCTATTACATCATCACCATTTAACACATCATAAACCCATGAGTCATCCACATATGTTATCCTAGCTAGGTAGGAAAACATAGATTCATTAAATTTAAAAACATCCACATTTCTAATGAGTCACACATCAAACCATGAGCATCATTACATCATTATCGTATTAATAAACAACATTTACATAACCAATCACATCAACTAAGCATAAACCATGGATCATTTCATTAACATTTAATTATCCATCATAAAACAATAAGTCATCACACATGTCTATCTAGATATCAGAGAACATAGACTCATTAATACATTTACTCAAATAGAAATGTTAATCCTAAACAACATCACAACATCATGATCATAGTAATAATAACATTTCTATAAGCCATATCTACAACCATAACTATATCATGAACTCATAATCAAAATAATCATATAAACAATAATGTACATATCTCTCAAAGGGGTATATACATATCACTACATCAACTCACAGGCCAATATCAAAATCATACAGTACATCAAAATATAAGGTCTCATAGGACTTTATGGTCTTGGAGTACCACTACCTCCTAAAGCCTTCCCATCTCTTAGACTTGCCTATCTACCTATAGACATTTCCCACTAACCTGGTGTGGCATTGATAGATCCTCCAGATATCCATACTCTATACTCACCCCATCTGAGCTCATCTAAAAGTTGATTGAAAACCAAGGCCTCATAGAACCTAAGCTCTACAACTATAGTCACATACCTCACCATAGGGATGAAACTTAGTGGTCTTATGGGTGCCCACAATCATACCTATCATAGGGTATCTCATTCTTATGTAACCATGACTAACCCTTCTCATGCTTGGTCTCTTTCCTATGTCATAGCACCACTATCCCTAGGCCACATCCCTCTCTTGGGTCACTACTGCTAAGGCTACCTATGCTACATATAGTACCACCCTAATCTATTCTCTCTCTACAATCAATGCCTACCTACCTAGGGCATCCTCATCCTTCTACTCCTCACCCCTCTCCTTCATGCCTACATCCATCTCCTATTGACCATTATCTCCTCTAAAAATTACTACATCATGATGTGCCTAAAACCATCTAGGGTACTCATTAGTGACACCAATGCCATCAATATCGACCCTCACTAGTAAAATCTCATGGTCAATAAACTCCTCAATTGATTCTAGAGCAGGCAATAAGAACTCGACATCCTCCTTTTGGTACCTTAGGAACTAACCTAAAATATCCTAGATGAGCCCAAATTGTCTCCTCACCATATCAAAAGGGATGAGCTCCACTTCATGATATTGCCACCCAAAAACCCACCAGTACCTATATAATGACAAAGTCTATCTAGCATAGCTCACCCATGTTAGAAATTTGGTGAAGAGCCTCTAAATGACCTCACCCTTAAAAAGTGCCTTTAATTAGTTTCTATACCAATCCAAGTCTCAGGATCTTCCCCTTGGTCCTATGAGTATGTAATCATCTCTCCATCACATATAGCTAACCTTGAAGTCCATCTAAGCAAAAGCATGCCATGATAATCTACTTAGTCTCAATAACCTGATATGTTTGTATGCCCAATAGTGTAGCACAAAGCTGACACTAAGCCCATATCTCTTATAGGCATGATACCCTTAGATCTCGTAATAGATATATACTAAAAGGATATGTTCCCATGTAAATATTGTACAATCTAACCACATATCAAAAAGTACACTAACAACGAGTATGGAAATATACCACTGCTAGAATCTAGTAGAGCATAACCTATGATATCTATCATCATCTTCATAAATAGCCATCTTACTCCCCTATATTAAAGATATAGGGGTGCATAATATAATCCTCTTAAGTGCCATCTCACAAGAATAAAGTCTTCTTTGTATATATGATCTATATGCTCATCTTACTCATCACTACTGATATGATATATTGGTTCACCTCATAATGGTAGCCTCACTATCTGATGGATGTCCTCTAGTAGAATGGTGATCTCTCTAGTTGGTAGTAAGAGAGTTTTAGTGGCAGGTCCCATCTCTTAATGAGGGCCACTAACATAACTACATTGCCCCACATGTGCTATTCATACCTCATCTCTCCTAGGCCAAACTTTCTCATATGATCCCAATCCTAGTCTATCATTCCTCAACATACCTCGTCAAGGATCTAGGGCACTCAATCCTACTTCTATAACTACTCAATCACTTGCAAGGTTATATTAATACCTTAGTTTACCTAGTCTATCAAACATTGTCTATGTATACTACCTACCTCCTACCTTAACCAATTCACCCCATTTATGAAACCCTTATCTAATCTAATATAAACTGAAGACTCATCTTAAAACACTTCCTACCTATAGCACATTATTCCTAGATTACTTTACTTTACCCCATTTAAGCATCCTACCTACCTTCATAACCTTGATACCTATACCTACCTCCCTCCTAACACCAACCTATCATTTAACTTAATGTAACCACTAATGGTCAAGTGTCAATTGATGATGGTTCCTTTTGGAACCATCACTAATCAACCATTGATCATCGATGGTTAGGTGGTCTATCACTGACAGTCCACACATTAGCCATTTGATGGTCACTTATCGACCAATGACCATCGAAAGTGACCATTGAAAATCACTATGTAGTGATTTTTGGTGATAAAAACCTAGGAATAAACCCCTAATATATCTAAATATTCACCACAAACTTTACTTTCTACATAACACACTAACCTACCCAACACATTTCCAACCCCATTATCAATGTCACATCAAACATTCAAATTTCCAAATTTTAAATACCTACCCACTCCCACACCTACCTACACAAAAAAAATAGTAAAAATAACAACACAAACAAATTTAAGTACACCCCTACCTCATTTTGTGATCACCATCATGGAGGTGCCCTAGGAACCACTACCATTTGGCCCTGCACATTTCCTTGTCCTCTTTGCATCCTGGTTGGATCTTCTCTACTCTAGACACCAAATTAACCTTGATCCTTAGATAAAATTAACTAATAAATAAATAATATCATTTACCAATAACTTAATCACCAATAATTTCACTCACTCCACTCAAAATCTCAAAACCATCACCATTTCTTGCTTTACACAAGATAAGTGAAATCATTGCAGGTTGATTTACAAATGAGGAAATAAAACCTCATTCAAAATTTTATGGTTACCCTTTTAGGGCTGATGTATAACCACTGACAGTCACTTGGGGACCATCGATAGTTGAACTTGACCGTCAATGGTTGACCCCTTTAGGGATTTTACATTCACACCCAAATATTTTTCTGAAAAATAACACTACAACTACATACCATTGGAGATTACCCTTTTACACCAACTAACCAACTACATCAACCCTAACATTGGGATTTTTAGCCTAAATTTTGCACATTTTATGATGACCTTGCCCTGGTAATTTTGATTGTGATGATTAGTTTGCCATGCTGAACATATTAAACTTACACTACCTTTACACACAAACCATTTGTGTCTTTCTAGGATCACTTCGTACGTTGGATACCTATGAATACGTTGACCTTTCCTAAAGACTTGCATTTATGAGTAAAACCATAACTTTCATGCCTAACTATGGTCACTTGGTCTACTTGTCACTTGTCTTTCTAGTACCAACTATGTTTTACAAACTACCTCAACTATGGCATCCTAGTCTATGCATAATCTATGATATCACACTTAGTCACATTTTATGTGCATGTTTGTGATTAAATGTCCAACCTTTCAAAAAATTTATCACCCACTTACTTGCTTCTCAAATCCACATCCAACTCTATTTCACTTCATCAATTCTTAGTTTGAGGGGGAACACTTCCTCTCATTCTCAGGGCATTCAAGCTTTTACTAACATCCCATTTTTTGTTTTACAACTTGAAGATACAAATTACATAATAAAAAGGGGAAAAATGTAGACACTAGAAAACCACACACTATAGTTCTAGATGTTGTATTAACCCTTAAACCACCCCTAAATCCCCTTGGGACCATTTTCTAACCATTTAACCTGCTAGTCATTAGTGGAAATGGCTAACTTTAGCCATTTATGACTATGAACCTAAGCATTGATGTTCGACCCTTAATCATCAATAGTTAACCTCAACCACTGAAAATTTGACCTTAACCACCTTAGGAGTTAAATTCAACTAAAACTCAAGTTTATTTTTCTATTAATAACTTTTTGATCTACCATTTTGTATAATCAACACATGTTAGGCTTAAAATTAGATATCTTGTTAGACACCTTATTAAACTTATTGTTTCACTAGTCCCTTCTCTCTATATTAAGAGAGGAATATGGGGTGACAGGGATGAGAACTTATTGTGTAAGAGATTAGAGCTTCTTGTGTAGGTCTTCTTCTACTTCCAACAAACTAGTGACCAAGATAGAGATCAAAAGTGATATTATAACTCATCAATCAATAGCTAAGGTACTATCACTCTATCAAAGTTACTTAAAAATTTACAAGGTTTTTAGCCAACCTTAACATTATTTAGACCATAAATAATAAATCTAAGTATCTATTTATTATCAAGATTCAACAATTAGTTTCTTTGTTTCAATCCTTGTATCAATTTCTCTTTCACCCCACTTTCCTATGTTGGAGATTTGTAACTCTAGATACTTCTTCTCTTCCCTAATACCATCCACAATGTCTTTCAATCATCTGAGCACTCTCTACCTAAACTGAACACCTCTAAACACTACCCTCTATTTTACAACTAGCATCTAACCTAGACTTACATTCTAGAACCTTTATAACTTTCTAAACTAAACTTCTTTTCCTAAGTCAAATCCCATAGTAACCACTGACAATTTCCTAACTGTTGATAATTTCACCCTAACCATTGATAGTCCCTAATTTGTCGATGGTTACCCAACCACCGATAGTTTAACCCTAACCACTAATGATCTCTATCTATCATTTTCAATAGAAAACTTATTTGAACTATCAAACCATGATCAAATTCCATTTTTTAAGTTTTTGCTTTATCATAGAGGATCACTCATTCTTCTAAACCAAATTTGATTTATTTAACATTGATATATAATAATTTATTGTTATAATTAGTAAAAATCATTTATTTATTCTCAATCATTTATTGTATTTGATTTTAGTATATTTTATTATTTATGCAAGCAATTTATCTTTTATTTTTAGGATATGTTGTAGCGTAAAATTGCACCCTTTATGGGAGAGTTTCTCGGGCTCTCTCACTCCTAGCTACAAGCATTGGGACAAACTCAATTTTTAGGTATCCTGTAGTGAGGTTTAACCTCTAGGATTTTTTATGAGGCTAGTTCCTCAAATGCTTCACTTTAGCTCTTATTTCCCATGCTAAAATCTATTTCTGACTAAGGGAAAGGGATAGGAGGATAACATAAAAAACAAATCTAAGCCAAGGGAGGTGATTCACCAAATAGAGGGTGATCCACATTCAGACTGCAAACCTTAATGACTACTACTAAACTTAAACAAGACACAGTCTAGCTAATCCTATTTCAAAGCCATAAGCATGAGTAGTCATGTGGAGTTCAAAGGGGAGGATGCACTTTGAAGGGCATGAAGGAATAGGTATATAGGAGAGACACTATAACTTGTAATGCTTTAAAAAGGCACTGAAGGCTAACACATCACATGACCTATAAGAAACCAAGAGAACTAAAGCAAGGTGTGTAGAGAAATCATAGGTAATGAGAGAAAACATATATTCTACAAGTTAAACTCCAATAATGCACACTTGACTTCAACAAAAATTAGTAAGTTGTCTTGTATTTCTTCAAGAGAGTGTTACAAGGAAATTTTGACAAAGTAATTATATCACCAATTGAGGGATCTCTTTTTAGGCTCAAAAAATTATATATATAGTAGAAATGGATGAGAGAAGAGGGGGCTTGCATGATCAAATAGAGAGAGAGGTCGTAAATGGCTGTAACCAACACTATGTCCTTGAACTCTTTTTACCTTTAGAGCATGCAACTGATTGACCATGAAATGAACCATCCAAGATCACTATAAATCTCCTCAAGCCCTTTACACATTTAGGTCTCCCTTTTTAGAGCTGAGAGAGCTTTGTCATGGGTAGCTGCATGTTCTTTCCAAGTGTACATGATTTGATCTCTTGCATTTAAAAATTGGTATGTTTCTTAATATTGTTTTAGACTTACATATTTTTTATTAAAATTGACACCCCCTTGGCTTTTTGTATGTCCATTGATCTGCTTGTGTATGGATACCCATGAGTCATCAATCTCTTACCAGTTAAATGTATCTTTGACACTTATCATGCACACTTTTGCCCTTAAGATTCATTGATCCATTTGACCTCCACTCACTATTGATCTTCAATGTAAGATTGATTATGCATCATCAGATCTAACTCCTAAAATGTTACCATGCATCATCTCTGCATTTGGATAGAGACCCCTTTGATAAATTTTAAATTCCAACCGCTATTTTATGAGCTTGATCTTTGACACTGGCATATACATCATGTTTCCTTTGAACACTTTCCTACATGCCTTATTGTTTCGAGCCGTCTTCTTTAGGACAATTTGCTTGAATAATTTCATGGACCTTTTTTTGAAGGAATCACACTTTAGACTTTTTGAGAATGACCCTTTAGATTTATTTGTTTTGACCACTTCTTTAAAAGAAAATGTCTTTGGGACTTTTGGAAAGGTCCACTTCCTCAAGAGATACCCTTCAGAAATGATGCATAAGACACTTTGGCATGGAAATGATTCTTCAAAAAAAGTGTTTTGGCCTCTTGCTTTGAAAGTGCCCTTCCAATCTTGAAAAAGATCCCCTTTTCATCGAGAAAAGTTCCCTTTGAAAACCTTAAAGTGGACCATTTTCTTGAGAGAAGTACCCTTTGGGAAAAGTGTATAAGACACTTTGTTGTAGAATAATTCCTTTGGGAATTTTGAAAAGGGCCACCTTATTGAAGAGTTACCCTTCAAGAAAATTGTCCTGGATAATTTTCCCAAAAGAAAAGGTCTTTGTCTTTTGCTTCAGACATTTTATCTGAAATAAATATCCCTTTAGAAACTTTGTCTCAGAAAACTTGTCTAAAAGAATTCAAAACTTAGCCAAAAAGGTCCCAAAATAATGAAACACTTAGCTAAAAAGGGTTCCAAAATAATGAACAAGTAAAGACTTAGCTAAATAAAAGATTTTGCACTTAGATTTTGGCTTTTAGGTTTAACCTTAAACACTGCTACTAGATCCTTAGAAAGTATTACTTGGATCCTCTCTATTTGAAAATGTTAGATCCACTTCTAAGCCTTTGATCCACTACTTCATCAAACCATGCAAGAGATTTATATGTGGGTAAAAAATGGCCAACGTCTTTGGTGGCTCACAGGGGTTGTATCCCTGTTGATGCAAGATAACCTAGGCCATGTTACCTCATCAAATCCATCCATTGGGTATGGATTCAAGTCAATTTTTCACTAAATTAGAGCTTCCCTTTAATGTAATAAGGACAATCAGAACAAAACAATCACTATGCTTAAGGCACTCAGGGAAGGGAAACACAAAGTTGAAAAGAATGTGCATAAGGCACTTAGAGGAAAACATGAAAAGCTATATAAAATGTATAATATATACAATGGTTGAAAAATATTTTAATAACAAGGTGTTAGATGAATCCCATTGATTGAGATGGGTAATACCTCTACATCTAATTGGGAAAGCTAAAAAACATTATGTTATTTGTATCTATGGATCAAATAAGGACCACTCCACAAGCTATCAAATTTGGTATGGTTACCTAGTTTGGCCTTATATGAATCCCATTTGAGGATCAGATCCCCCTCTTTGAAATCCCTTGCTATGGATCTCTTGTCAAATGATTTCTCAACTTGAGCTTGATGTGACTTTAGTGTCTTCATTATAAGGTCTCTTATTTCTTTAAGCTCTATGAGGTCTACCAATCTCACATTCATGGGCTCATCTTCTAGAAACTCCAGCTGATGGGCTAGTTCTAATAAAAGAAGCTCAAGAGAAATGGGAAACTTGGTCTCCCTTCCATATACTAAAATGTATGGATAATTGCCAATGGTATCTTTAGGATTCACCCTGTCAACCAACAAGGCTGTCTTTAATTTGGTATGCCATGTCCTCTGATTCTCTTCCATAGTTATCCTAGTGATTCTCAACAAATTCTTATTTATGGACTCAGCTAGCCATTTCCTTGAGGATAATAATTGGAAGAGTTGATAAGGTAGATGCCCATCTTGAGAACCCACTCACTTTTTTTTAGACCAAGGAATGCTAATGCATTGTCAGAAATGATAGTGGATAGAACACCAAACCTAATCACAATGTTGTCATAGAAGTCTAGGATTGCACTTTCATTATCTTCTTTCAACATAATGGATTCCACCCATTTGGTGAAGTAGTCAATTGTAGTAAGTACCCACTTATGCCCTACACTTAATGTAGGGTTCATCGCTCTTATGAAATCCAAACCCCACTACATGAATATTTGCTCTTCTTGAATTAGGTTGAGAGGAAAAGTTGCTAATCTTTGCTTACCTATAAATAGGGCACATTTTTGACACTTTCTTACCCAT
This sequence comes from Torreya grandis, assembly GCA_037957365.1. NCBI lineage: Eukaryota > Viridiplantae > Streptophyta > Pinopsida > Cupressales > Taxaceae > Torreya > Torreya grandis. The sequence goes on from JARHVA010002421.1 coordinate 727,637, forward strand.
GCATAAGCATATTTGAAGAGGTTGGGCTAGTAATAACTAGCCCTCATTATCTTTTCTACTGTAGTCTTTGGAACAAAATGGCCTCTTGCAAGCCCATCATGGAATTGATCCAAGATCCTTATTACTTGGTCATCTTCTATGCACCTTAGGAACACTCCATTGAGGTCCTTTTGGATTAAAACCCCATCAACCAATGCATAAGGTATGGATTAAAGTCTCAGATACCTTATTTTCGCCTTATCTAGACCTTAGGGGCATTCTCCTATTAGTAGAAAATGTGCTATAACATGGAGCTAACTCTTATGAAGTAGAGGTGCCTTTGGCTATGAATTGTCTTGAATCACCATGGCAACTCCTTTATCTTTTCAAAAATCTTCCACCATGTTCTCACACAAACCTCTACCTCTGACCAACTTGGTCAGTTTGGTTTCCACATCAAACTCCATGATTTTGGTAATCTAGCTAGCTCTTTTCTCATTCAGATCTTTGTTAAGGAGGAAATCCCTAACTCTAAGATGGGGTAACATGAGATAAATCTTGTTGTTGGAGAGCATTGGTTTAAACTTCTTAAGACTCCTCACTATTGTAAGGATCTACTTATCTTTAAAAGTGTACCTCACCCCATATCCTTCTAGACCTTGACTAAAAAAGGTAATTGGCCACTCTATTCCCTCACCATTCTTTTGTATCAGCATAATTGACAAGCTATCAACATTATCAAAGGTATATAATATGAAGTCCTTCGATAAATTAGGATTTATGAGTGAGGGTGCTTGGGCAATGCCATGTTTGATGGCTTCACAAGCATCTTTTCCTTCTCTTAGTCAAAAAAAAACTTGACTCTTCTTTAACATGGTAGTAATAGGCTTGACCAAGCTTGCAAAACTTGGTATGGACCTTATTACAAAGTTTAATTTTCTAAGGAAGCTCTAAACTCCTTTCTTATGCTTGGGGAGAGAGAGAGTGCTAAGATGGAATCTACCCTTTTAGGGTCAATAAATAGACCTTATTTTGAAATGATGTGGCCCAAAAACTTACCTTCATGTATGGTAAACACACACTTCTTGGGATTTAATGATATCCCATACTCCTTACATCTTGCAAAGATCAACCTCAGGTGATCCATGTGTTCGCTGGCATTCCTTGAGAAAACTGTGATGTCATCCAAGTAGACCAACACCATTTGATTCAATAATCCTTAGAAAGCCATGTCCATGGCTCTTTATAAATTTACCCTAGCATTTGACAAACCAATGGGCATCTTTTGGTATGCATACATGCCCCATTTGGTGGTGAAGGCAATCTTGTACCGATCTTCCTCTTTTACCAATACTTGGTTGTAACATGAATATCTATCTAAAAAATAAAAATGTTCTAACCTTGTAACTATTTGAAAAAGTTACTCCATGGATGGTAAAGGGTAATGATCCTTCAAGGAGACCTTTTTCAAATCTTTAAATTTAACACACTGCCTAATCTCCCTTCTTCCTTATAGGCACCAAATTGGCTACCCATGATGAGTGTTTGATGGAAAAGATAATCTTAGATTCAATCAACTTGGTTATCTCTTTCCTCATAAGCTCTTCTATTTTGGGGTTGAAGGGCCTTTGATTTTGCCTCATAAGCTAAGCATTAGCCTCTAGTTCTATGGTATGATGGGCTAACTTTGGATCAAAACCTTTTAGGTCACTGTATTCCCAAGTGAAGATGTATGCATATTCCTTGTAGAGTGATATGAAAGCATGCCTCTTAGCCTTGATGCTTACCTTTCCAAGCTTGAGAAGTTTGTCTTTGAAGATGAGGACTCTCTCATAGTTTTCTTTATTGGTTGACATTATCACCTTTTCTTTTCTCATATGGTCTCCTTCATGGAAAAGGCCCTGAAGTGTAACTAGTCCTTTGGGAAGCTTGTTAGATTTTAATTGGACAATTTTCTCCCCATAATATTGTTAAAAATTCTCCTGATTGGTAGAGGAAAACTCAACTTCTTGCTATAAGAAACAAGAAATTTGTTTATCATTTTCAAAATTTTTCCAATGGACGTCATTATCTAACACTGATGGCCTCACCACCACCTTGACATGTGGCAAAACCTTGGTCTCTTTAAGCTTACTTGGGATGTTGAACTAAGCTCCCACAACTGCCAACCTATTAACCTACTGATTCTAGTTCCTTGACACTACTTGGATGTTAAAGGCTTCAAAATCTTCAATTAGGACCTACACTCTATTTTTGTAAGACCTCATCAAAGTATTCTTTGTAATGTTCAATCCTCTAACTTGGTTCACTATAAGCTCACTATCTGCATACACTTGAAACATTTTTATTCTTCTCTTATTAGCCCATTGGAGACCATAGATCAAGCCTTCATATTTTGTTACATTAGAAGAAAAACTAAAATGGAACCTATAGGAAGAGAAATACTTATTACTTGAAGGGGAAACTAACATTGCCCTTGTACCTAATTCATTATTGCTCTTGAACCATCAAAGAAAAACTTCCACTTGCCATTGAGGCCTTCTTTATGTCTAATGAGGGATGACATGGGTTGATTTTATTCATGTACAGATAGACACCCATGTCTCTTTATTTAACACCCTCAAAAGGGTTGAGAAATTATTTATCCTCTCATAACTCATCTAAGAACAAGTCTAGAATCTCCTCAAGATGAGCATTCAGCTCTTGACCAGTTGTGAATATGTCTTTATCAAGAATATTGAAATTAAGGTTTGTGTTATCTGGTTGATGGGGCTTAATGTGAAATTGTGCCATAGGCCCAACCTTGATTAATACCTTTATTCCATACCTCATTTTGAATTTCATGTATGACCAATATGTTGAGAGGTAGCCTTCTATCTTTGCTATGAATTCTCTAGAAAGGCATAATGCAAAACAAAGAGTTACATCAAGGATCAACACATCTTGAAACATTGAGACACTATGACAAGCATGTAGGGTCATATTCAAATCCTTGATGATACCAGATGGCTTTATGGAAGAACCATCAAACTATAGAACTCCCTTGGTATATGGATCATATTTAAGGTTTAGTTAATTTGCTATGGACTTTAGCATTACCTAAGTGCTAGCTACACTATCTACCAAGTAATTATGCACCAAGGAGTCACAAATGATTAATGAAATGTATAAGGGAAGAGGTTTGACAACATTATTTAACATTTCTCCCATAGGACCCTTGGATGCATTAGTGTGGACCTCAGTTTCTTTGCTTGGTTGTTTACCTATAATTTTTATAACACCTATCTTAGACAAACCTTTTTGAAAGATATCCACTTGATTAGGCATGGAAAACATGTCCCACATTGGTACGCTCACATTGGATTTCTTCATTTATTTAATAATGTTTATTGGTGTACTACTAACCTTTGCTTATGAATTGGGAGCCACTACTATTGTTTATTGAATTTGTGAGCTTTGTGGAGGTGTCAAGACCTTTGGAGTGATGTAACGATCATTAGGCTTAGACAATGAAGGAGTGGTGGTAGGAGGTTCCTTAAATGCTACCTAGTTTTCACCTATAATCCTTATTTTTAATCTTGTATTTGTTGCCACTAGGACATGAGCTTGACTAAAGCTAGCCTACTGATTGGATGCATAACACTCTTCTTACTCACTGCTGACCATTATAGCATCTGATTGGTTTAGTACCTGATTCAATCCTCATTCTTATGCAAACTACTCTAGCTTTCTCATCATGGGAGTCTCTATGCTTTGAGCCATTAAGGCTTAATTATATCCATAAGCAATAGCTTGTTACCATTGGTCATTAAATGCCTGGCTAAAACCACTAGTTGAGATAATGGATTGCCCAAAATATTGATCCCAAGACATGGTTCCTTCTTCCTCTTGAGCCATATTGTTTTTAATAAGAACCAAGGTGTTGGAAGAGCCTGCAACATTTAGATTGTAATTGTTTAACTTATTATAGCCAGGCTATCCTTGCCCTTACTCTTTGTTCTAACCTTGGAAGTTTCCATTGAAGGGTGGTTTATTACCTTGATAAGATTGTTTCTGAGATTGATATGGAGCCTGGTATGACTTATTATAAGCTTAGTGTCTCTTGACATTGACCACATCATTCCCCAAGGATTTGAGCATGATCTTAATTTCTAAGTAGTTTTTTTGCTCTTCAGAGTCACTAGATCCACTAGTGGAGGCCTTTTCTTGCTTGGGTAAAGGTACAATGGTAATCATTGGTGTTGGAAGAATAACATCAAGTGGGGGAACAAATGTAGGAGGTGGTATGATCTCAGGGAAAAGAGGCATTAGGGGCCTAGTAATAAGCCTGCTGACCTGAATTAGTTAATTTTTAGATTTGATAGCCACCTTCTAAGTGTCTGGTAATATGTCTCCACCCATGGATTGTATCTTTACTGCTTGTCACTATTTAGAGCCTTTAAATAGTATAAGAATGCAAAGTTAGGGGATGGTCTAACAATAGCTAGAATTCTATCCCAAGCTTTTTAGAATATTGTGTTGAAGTCTTGCATAAATTCATGAGGAACTCTCTTGATTATGGTCAACTCTTCTGCTAGTGACAAATGATCACTCTTATCTACAAATGTTTTACGTAAGGTTGTTCCTATTTGATCCCATGATTGAATAGTGTTAGGAGCCAAACCTCTATACAAATCTAAATCCTTTCCCTTAAATGATACAACCAATAGTTTGATAGCTACATTTTATACTATGACATTATGTACATTACAAAAATTGGCTGTCTATGATGTGTTCAATAGGAGTTAAAACTTGGTCTCCTATGGAATATGGGATGGTTTTGAGGGCTTATACTGGCATAAGATCATATTGTGGAAAATTCAAAGGACTTTGGCTGCTAAAACCTATAAATGCTCTTTAGAGAATCATGGTAACAAAAGGGGATAATAAAGGTCTTCTTGCATAGGTATACCTCATAACTAGTTTAGGAAAATAGTTTCCTATGTATGGTAAGTATGGGTGAACCTTGACCTTATTGATAAGTTTAAAGTTAATTCAATAAATTCAAAAGGAATACCTCCAGAAGTTGATCTTATAGTCACCTTTGGCATGAAAGATAGTTACTATTCTACAACTAGATTGCCGAGTATTCTTCAGAGTCACAAGATATTAAAAGATGAAAGCTATAAATGCTAAAAATTAATCAAACCAACATCAAACTTGACCAATCTTCCTTGAAAGTGGTCCCACTGGGTATGCCAAAAGTTGTTATAGCATAGAATTGTACCCTTTATGGGAGAATTTCTCAGGCTCTCTCACTCCTAGCTACAAGCATTGGGACAACCTCAGGGTGTAGGTATCCTAAAGTGAGGTTGAACCTATAGGATTTTTAATGAGGCTAATTCCTTAGATGCTTCACTTTAGCTCTACTTTCTCATGTTAAAATCTACTAATAACTAAGGAAAAGGGATAAGAGGATAACATAAAAAAGAAATATAAGCTAAGGGAGGTGATGCACCAAATAGAGAGTGATCCACATTCATACTAAAAAACTTAATGACTACTACTAAACTTAAACAAGATACAGTCTAGCTAATCTTATTTCAAAGCCACAAACATGAGTGGTTGTGTGGAGGTCAAAGGGGAGGATACACTTTAAAGTCTATGAAGGAATAGGTTTGAAGGAGAGACACTATAACTTGTAACACTTCATAAAGGCACTAAAGGCTAACACATCACATGACCTACAATAAACCAAGAAAACTAAATCAAGGTGTGTAGAGAAATCATAGGTGATGAGAGAAAACATACATTCTACAAGTTAAACTCTAATAATTCACACTTGAATTCAATGAAAAGTATAAAGTTGTCTTGTATTGCTTCAAGAGAGTGTTACAAGGAAATTTTGATAGATTAACTCTATCACTAGTTGAGGGATCTCTATTTAGGCTCAAAAGCCTATATATATAGTAAAAAGGGATGAGAGAAGAGGGTGCTTGCATGGGAAAATGGAGAGAGAGGTCGTAAATGGATGTAACCGCTACTATGTACTTGAACTATTTTTACCTTTAGAGTGTGAAATTTCTTGACCATGAAATGAACCATCCAAGATCATCCTAAATCTCCTTGAGCCCTTCATGTAGTCAAGTCTCCCTTTTTGGAGTTGAGAGAGCCATGTCATGGGTAACTGCATGTTCTTGCCAAGTGTACATGATTTAATCTCTTGCATTTAAAACTTGGTGTGCTCCTTACTATTATTTTTGACTTATATATTTTTTTTATTAAAATTGATACCCCATTGGCTTTTTGCATGTCCATTGATCTGCTTGTGCATGGATGCCCATGAGTCATCGATAGCCTGTTAGTTGAATCTGTCTTTGACACTTGTCAAGCACACTTTCACCCTTGAGATTCACTGAGCCATTTGACCTCCACTCACCATTGATATTCAATGCAAGATTTATTATGCACCATTAGATCTAGCTCCTAAAATGTTACCATGTGTCATCTCTGTGTTTTGCTAGAGACCCCTTTGATGGCTTTTGAATGCCAATAACTATTTTATGAGCTTGATCTTTAACACTGACATGAATGTCATGTTTCCTTTAGACACTTTCTTATGGGCCTTTTTATTTTAGTCTTTCTTTTTTAGGACAATTTGCTTGAACAATTTCATGGACCTTTTTTTTGAAGGAATCAAACTTTGAACTTTTTGAGAATGACCCTTCGGATTTATTTTCTTCAATCAGTTATTTGAAAGAAATGGTCTTTGAGACTTTTGGAAAGGTCCACTTCTCAAGAGATACCCTTTGGAAATTATAAATAAGACAATTTATCATGGAAATGACTCTTCAAAAGAAGTGTTGTGGCCCCTTGATTGAAAGTGCCCTTCAAAACTTGAAAAAGATCCCTTGTCACCAAGAAAAGTGCCCTTCAAAAACCTTAAAGTGGACCATTTTCTTGAGAGAAGCACCCTTTGGGAAAAGTGTACAAGACACTTTGATGTAGAATAACTCCTTTAGGAATTCTAAAAAGGGTCACTTTATTGAAGAGTTACCCTCCGGAAAAATTGTCCTAGACAATTTTCTTGAAAGAAAAGGTCTTTGTCTTTTACTTCAGACATTTTGTCCAAAGGAAATATCCCTTCAAAAAATTTGTCTCAAAAAATTATATGAAAGAATTCAAAACTTATAAAAAAATGTCCTAAAATAATGAAACAATTAGCTAAAAAGGGGTCCTAAAAGAATAAACAAGTAAAGACTTAGTTGAATAAAAGATTTTGCACTTAGCTTTTGGTTTGCAGGCTTACCCTTGAACACTGCTACTGGATCTTTAGAAAACCTTGCTTGGATCCTCTCTATTTATAAATTTTAGTTCCACTTCTAAGCCTTTGATCCATTGCTTCATAAAATAATGTGAGAGATTTATATGTGGGCCAAAAATGGCCAACATGACTTAATTATTTTAAAAGTGTGGATTGACAACCTCCAAGGAAGCTTGTGCTTCTTAGATCTAGCTTATGCTAGGAAATCCACCCTAATATCTAACTAATAAACAATTTATTTAGTTATTTATGATCTACATGTCATTACTCCCTAGACAAATATGTGTATCCATCATCATTTGGATCAACACACATGCAACATACTAGGTTCTACTAACCTCACCCTTCTTTCAAGTTTTACATATTTTTATAGAAAATAAAGCAAAATTTTAGTGAAATAATAAGACCAATGTTTTCCATTTGACCATATTATATTTATATGTGATAATTTTATAATGATATCATAAGATCATATAAATGCATTTAAATTATCTAAAAGTGTTCATACATGTGTTTAAGGTCATTGTCACCATGATTGTGCTTTAAGGTAAACTGGTAATTCTGGGTAAGCAAATTATAATGATGAATTTGATGACCTATACCTTGAGTTGTGAATATAATGCATATGGTGTTTTTTTTTTTTGTGAATTTAAAGAGGTTATAATGATTTTATAAATCTTGTAAGTCATTATAAGAGGTTGAAATGTTGAATCCAAGATGGCTTGTTTGGTTCTGGGTTGACTGTGTAGTGAGGTTAAAAGATTGGTCTACAAGACCAATATTTGACATTAGACCTTGTATTTTTTGTATTTGAGAGTGGTATAGAGATGTAAAATGATATTTTAAAATTATCATTGGTCATTGGAAGTGTTATTTCAACTAACAAAGATCAATTTGTTCATGATTGAGTTTTGGAGTGTTCTGGCAGTTCTGAGTGGGATATTTGTAGAAAAGTGTTTGAGTCCTTTTCCCTGAGTTGTGAAGTATAAATCACATGGTGATGTATTTAAGGTCATGAATTTAATGTACATATGATTTATTTTCATGGTTATTTTAATAAATTATGCACATGCTTAAGTTTTGTTTGGCAGACTTTCTGTAGGTTCATAAGCCTAATAATGAATAGTACTAATGGTGTGCTTCAAGTGGTGTTTGAAGCTAAAAAGTGTCATATACCTAATATGAGATTATTATGGGTTTATTTTAATTCCATATTAAGTTTTTATTCTATGTATGAAGTTTTAAAGTGTTCCAATAAGATTAAAGGGTAACATGTGTTAATTAAGGCCTAATTGAATTAGGTTTCTTTAAGGCCTTAAGAGGAATTTGGTCTAATTGAGCTATGGAAAAACTAATATAATGATTTATTAATGTTTTTTGAATTTAATAATAAATATTTGTGAAAAATATAAGTGTTTAATTGTGTATAACCAATAAATAAATGAATGAGTAAGAACCTAGTATAAGAACAAGGCTAATTAGGCCTACTTGGGCTAGTTGAATAGGTGAAGAATATATGCAAGTGATATAGCACATTATTAATAATAATGAGGTATTTCAGACCATAAAAATATTATATATGATTTTTATTGAATATTTGACAATATATCGACATTTGAAGATCAAGGTCATATGACCTAATCTGTTTTGAAGAGACCTAGTTGAGTGAAGAAACCTAGAAGGCAGTTTGAGAGGGATAAAAGAAAGATAAGAGTTGAATAAGGTGATCATCATATATTTTATGAGTTATAATGTTTTTTAAGGTGATAAAAGGTTTTATGTGGTTGATTTGGTGTTGAGTCATCTAGGGGGTTGGTGCCTCATTGTAAGTTGGCGTTTACTAAAGCCTAGCTGGTTTGGTGCTTAGCTAGTTGGGGTTGGTGATCCATGTGAAGTTGGTACTTATATAAATTATGATATTTTGAATTATATTACTATATTAAATTTTTATGGATTAGTGGGTTTTATTATCCTTGAGGTTTTCTCACATATATGATGTGTTATCTTATGTAATCCTATTTCATGTTTGTATAGTTGATTACTTATGTATTGCTTGATCTATATGCTGATGTGAAAGTTCATATATGATAAAGAGGAATTTAAGGAAAGGTTTTAATACAATAATTCATCCCCCCTCTTAGTGGTTATGCTTCCAACATTTTATGCAACATTTGTTGTGGCAATTTTTCTATCACCCACTCCTAGGTTTTTTGTGCAATCCTGGACGTTCAAAGAGCTTGGAGAAATCTGACCAAAAGTTTCAAAAAATACATAAGGAAATTATGAATGATTTAAAAATTTCATATAAGGGGGATATTCCTTAAAATAAATTAATTAAAACCCCTAAAATTCTTACATTTCTAAATAATATCCCCCTTATCAAGGGTGATGATTCTTTTTTCCCTTCGTTTGACATTAAAAATTCATGAAAGGTTAAACAAGACATCATGGCATATTTACCAAAGAAATTCATCATAAAAAAAGATTCATCTTGACAAAACCTTATTCCAATACCAATTTATATAACTCTACAAAAGGTGAATGAACCAAGCTCTTCAAATTATATACAAAGGTACCACAATTCATAGATATAATATCATTACCAAAGTATCATAAATTTAATGATTTATAGCTTGCATTCATTATCCATGAGGATAATGATACTTATATGAATAGATTCAAGAGAGGTAGTGGATTATAATCAATGATAAGACCGATGATAGGAACCATTGTTCCCATGAACTATCTTATTTATATGATGTGAAGTATTTGGGATCTTCAAAAATAGGTTTCTATACTTCAAATTCAAATGACTTTAAATAATACTAATGCAAATGTTACCTCTTGCATAATTTATACTTGAATATAATTATCCATAAGATTTTAAGCTACCATATTTACCTCTCTTTTTGAGTCATAAGGACCCATTGATTAACTATGTACATTGTTTTGGTCAATGGACAAAAGATGACAAACTATTAATAAATTATTCCATATGAGAATCTTCAATGATACTCATAATTGGTTCTATAACCTATCAAAAGTTTCATTAACCACCATTTCAAAATTATAAGATGCATTATTAATGGATTTAAATATCCATAAAGTGCAAAAAATTACATTAGAATATTTACACAATTTCAAACAATGTGATGATGAATCCCTTCAAGATTATACCATCAATTCAAAAGTACATCACATGATCTAGCATTTAGACCTTCAAATTTAGAGTTAAAATTCATTTTTAGTAGAGGTATTCTTTTCCCATTAATTTAAAGATCATTTCATAAAAAATATTAATCATTTACACATTTATACGTGGATGTGTATAGATATGCTTCATTCATTCTTACTCATCCTAAAGAGCTTAAAATATACCCTTCTAAATACCAAGGTTTTATTATTCACATAAAAGAGGGAAATAAAAAACCAAAAGAATATTATGAAAAAAAATGTGGAGTTATTAATATTTACATGGGATATATACAAGGTTTACTCAATATGGGACTAATCCAAGATGCACATCCTATGCCAAAACCTCAAGGTGAACAACACAAAAATCATCCACACCAAATATATTTTAAAATCACATTATTCATGGGTCGTGCTCAATTTTTTCATAACCATATTTATCTTACACAAATAACACATTTAAAATAGATTACTTTGATCTAAAATACTTAAAAAATAATGGAGGTTGGAAAAAATCCTTGGGCAACATAACACTACCAATTGTTTATGGTCCTAAAGTGATTCAAACATGGGTTTGGGTTATGCTTACCACATCTCCATTTGAATTTACACTGAATACTATTTGATTATATCAAATGGAAGCACAAATTGACCAAAATAAGCAAGGTATTTCCTTTTCTCATGAAGGCAAATTAATCTATATTCTAAATGATAGCATCATTTCTTTTACTACACATGTAAGGTGTAAGGAGGAACGTGCTATGTGATGCATAAGCATCACCATTTTGATAAATTTTGGTTTGTTATTATAATGTATTTGAAAATTAGAGGTATTATAAGTTTTATAGGATACTTTGGAATCATTTCTAAGTCTTAGTTGGTCATAAATTTTGAATTTGAGACTTCTAGGCATTTTCCTGCCAAAATGTCAAATTTAAAAATTTGAATTTATTATTATGGTTTTGAGGTATTAAGAATGGTTTTTATAGGTTTAAAAGTTGGATCTTGGTTTGTTTAGGTGTATAGAATGTGTTATGATTTTTTATAGTGTTTATCCACCTTTTTGGTCTTATATGTTATGTTGAAATTTTTGTAATGTTCATAAATGCATCTTATTGATGCTTAAGCCTACGTTGGAGGTAATCAAGAAATAGTTAGAGTGTTTATAGGGACTTATATTAAATTTATAGGATAAAATGGGTAATTATAAAAGTAATAATAATATGGTTAGTTCCATGAAATAGATAAAATATTCAAACTTTTCATGAAGGGATTGATTGTCTCAAAATCATGTGTATGACTGTTTTGAAATCAAGGATATTTATGAATGAAAGAAGCCTTTGGAGATTAGTGTGAATGATTTTGAGAATAATGGTTAGTGTGAATAATTTTATAAAGTTATTACTTGGTGTAATATGAATTGATTCATTGATTTATAGGTGTGAGAAAGAGACTTTCTGTTCTTTAGAATTCTGTGTATTGCACAATCACGTGTCTAATATTGTGCAAGGTTATTTGACTCATTTCAAGTATTTTGATCAGTTTAATGGTGTTAATAAGTTATTATTAAGTGTATGTAAGTTTTATTAATAATAAAAATGCTTGGAGAAGGCTAAAAGTGTCATTTAACTTCAAAATTTGACACTATAGTCTTGTACCCTATTTTGACATACAATCAAGAAACAAGAAATGTAGAGAAGTCAGTATTAATCTAATTAAAATATTAGAATGTTGATGATGGGAATAAAGAGTATTAATTTGAATATGTAAACTTATTATAATGATTATTCATCCATTTAGCAGGTGAGGTTTCATTTTATTTTGCCTTTTGTATACACACATCTTGATGAACAGTCCCAAAATTTTATAGATCTTCAAGTTATAGAATTTTTATGGTTTATAAAGCATTAAAACCTATTGGTAAAGGTGTCTTAGTTTGGAATAGACCTTTTAAAAGATTTTTTAGTCTTTTAAACACACTTTTTATCTTAAAAATATATTTTTACTACCTCTTGGCATGCACAAGAACCTTGTTTAAGGGTTTTGGTCATTTTGTGGTTTAACATCTTAAAGGCTTACCAAACCTTGAAACTTAACATGGATATTTGTAATATTTTTATAAAATTGAATCAAGTTATTTTTTAGAGTCTTGGCACATGTAGACCTGTTTTAGGTCAAAAACCTAATTTTAAAGACCAATAGACCTAATGAAGGCCTAGTTTGAGGAAGATCAAGTTGGATAAGTACATCTACCTTAAGAATTGGATCATAAAAATTTGTATAGAGTTGAAATAAATTAATGGGTATCTAAAAATTTAAATTATTAGACATAAACAATGTATACTTGTCAAACTACCTGAAACGGTCCTTTAGGAGGGCTAGAAGGAGGATACCTAATTTGAGAAAGGTTTAGTGAAGTAAGTGGATTCTATTTAAGAACCAAGAATTGAAACATCTTGGGAAGCTAAAATGGGATAATGGGTGTCTATAAATGTTCTTGGTTTTTCAAGATCCTTTGTTGATTCGTCAAACCTACAAGCTTTGTCCTTGAGAAGGGCTACTAGAGAATAATATCAAAGAATAAACTTGTAATTTTGATGTGTTTAACTCTCTCCCTCTACATCACTATATACCTTTTAAACTTATCCAACCATGATTTAAACAATTTAAATGATCCAACTTAAGGTTATGAGGTCTCACATATCCCAAAAATACCAAAAAAAAAAACTTCAAAAATCTAAAAATAGTTTTAGCATCTACATGTTCTATTAGTTCCTTGGCATATATGTTGTTGGTTCCATATTAATAGATGGCATTTAAATATTTTCATATATACACATGTATTTCACTCATATTTAGATACATGATCTATTCACTTTTAGATGTTGGCCTTTCCCCCTACTCACGTCACCATGACATTGGGGGCATCCACCTCTATGATCATGATACATCCAAGTAATATAATTCTATGGTCATTTTATATTATCATGTTTGAGAACATATATATATATATATATATATATATATATATATATATATATATATATATATATATATATTAAAACTTGAATTTATTCATGCTTATATATTTCATAATATACTTGATATGCTATGTACTTGACATTTTTTGCTAACATATATAATATACTTACTTGAGGGTCTTGGCTTGATATTTTATTGTTTGTTTGAGAATTTGAACATGCTCCATTTTTTGTGTCCCCCATGACATTGTTTTCCTTTTTGAAATTTTAATGTCATTATTTATTGTATGTTGACTTTTTAATATGTCATTTCTTTCTTTATGGACATTTGAATAAGTCATGTCCCTTAATTGTGTGGCATTTGAACATGCACCTTGTTTGAGGTCTCCTTGGACTATTATATTTTGAATTAATTTTGAGTTCTCTTGTGTGTGTTTAATTAGATTATTGAGCTTGTACTATTACTATCTAGATGTTGCCATGATTGACATCATGCATCTTAGGACTTAGTGTGATCCCATTATTCATGCTTTAATGATACATATACCTAGACACATTCTTTTTATATGCTACATGGTACATTCATATATTACTTGGTTACATTATCCTTTTGAGGTAAGGTATCTACTAGTTACTATCTTCCCTCACCTCAAAATGGGGGGAATATTCATTGGGGCATGTCATAGAGGCATGAATTCTACATTGGTCACAATTTTAGATATATAGTAGGGGCATGTTTTGGAAACATGTTCTCCAAACTTATTTAGTGTGCAACATACCTAGATTATAGTGGGGGCATGTTTTAGAAACATGTCCTCATCATTATCACTTATATCAATTTTAAATTATAGATTATAGTGGGGGAATTCTTTGGAAGCATGTTCTCTAAACTTACATAGTTTTGAATTGGTCAAATTACATAGTTATATGATTTAAATACATATTTGTGGAAAAAATCTATACATTGGTACCATTGTTATACATAGTTTCAACATGAGACATATCTAAGGTGCATATTCTATGTAATGTGCACCTAATATTTCAAAATAAAATAAATTTTATATTTAAAATACTTTAAAGGACTATCATCCCACCAGGTTGGACTTTTACAAACTATATTGAGTCAATATACTACACTAGTTAGTTCACTTTTTGGTATTTTTGAGGTGATTAGATCACTCAATATTCCAAATTTTATAGGTTGGAATTGATTGCATCATCTAGCCTCACCAATTTTATAATGTGAGTTGACTTGGTTTACTCACACCCATTAGGTTAAAAATATGATTGGGTTACATAGTTGAGCTAGTCTCAACTACCAAGTGGTAATCCATATTTTCTCCAAGGTTGTGGGCATGTGCCCTCTTATCTAGATATATGCACTTTTAATATTTATATTTTTCATTATCTTAGTTTTAATGATTCACAATGATACATATTTCAAATGAAATTGTCGAAAGGCAAGATGGTTACATTGATACACATGTGTATTCTTAAACCTTGCTCTCTTTTACTTGCAATCATTTCAATACTTTCAATTGTAGATTACAGGCACTGATTACATACTATAACATGCTCTTAGTTGCAAGTCAGTCATCAAAAAATCACTCAAGTTGGATTCAAGCAAAGAAAAGGTGTGTTATACACTTCTAGGTATGCATTTCTTTTCCTTTAAACTAGTAATTTCATTACTAGATTAGGGGGAATTTAGACATTATTTCTAAATTATATAGCACATAAATATTATACAATTGGTAAATACATATCATGGATGTACCTTCAACTTTTAGACCTCTCTCAATGACAAAAGGCTTGCATACACTATCTCTTTGTGCCTAATTATTTCTCTCTTAGTCTCACCTATATATGCTAATGACCTAAGCCTTTTATCCTACCCATAATGTTAAAAACTTATTTATCTTCTATCTCTACAAGTTCTAGACCTATACTTACTTTTCTGATTCTTGAACACTTGCATCCTAGTTAGACACTTATGTTGACACCAGTGTCCTTACCCAATGCAAGCGCCTCCAAATGACAAATGAAACATATCCTAGAATTCAACCTAAGTGATTTAATTCAAGATATTATCCAAGGGGATTGGTATAAATATAAGATAAACCGTCATTCATTCCTCACCTATAAAATTCTTGTAGACTCACAAGGTAACTCACCAAAAGCATTTTATCAAGTATTCAAGTGAGAAAATCTTCCTTATTTTATCCTATTTCCATATTAGTCATAAGGATAACACATATATAAGTTTGAAGTACTGAAGAAGCAACCTAAGATCTATATTTTTCAAGTTACATGCTAGGTCATTATTTTACTTTCTTATCACACATTACATGATTCACACACAAGCCTACACAAAGGGGAGAACAACATAAGTTTGAAGCCCTATTAAGAGTATTATCCATGTAGGCAACACTCATTTACATATATATTTTTGGGGTAGATCAACACTGTGTGCCCACTAACCCATTTTCCTCACAACTAGTATGAAAATCAAAAACTATGGTTTTTCTATTTGACAAGGATCAAAAGTCCATGACCTAGATGTGAATGTACCATAGTGAAGTTGACGAAAAACCCAAAATCATCTAAGTGGTCGCATCTAGTTTTAATAGGTATTTTGTACTAGATACCTACATCCAAGTCAAATAATAATGTCAACATAACTATCCTAAGTAAATGATTTTTTTTGTCGCTATAGAGGTATTATTATAAGAATCAGATGATTGTTCCAAAATCTAGATCCAGTCCACTTTCTATCTATTTCACTTCTAAAATTGTATTAGCATCAAAACCAACTAAATATCTTATTTTTCATTATTATTAGGATATTTAACATAGTTGTACTTTTTATTCATAGCATTTTAGCATAATAAATTAAATATATGTTTATTTGAGTTTCAAAAATAATTAGCCTACTCTAGAGATAGACTACCATCCTTATTACCTAGGTTATATTTTACCCCTTTAATCCTATATTCCCTATATCTATATTTTAGGGTTAGACAAGCTGGAAATAACTCAACATGGGTAGATTGCAGGCTCTATTAGCTTGTTAGATCCCAAAGGACCTGTAAACCCTAAAATGTAACTTGATTTTCTCTAAACAAACAAACAAAATAAAATAATGTTACACTCATGTTTTTCAAGCATAAATTAGCCATTTTCAAACATACAACAATATCACGATGTTAGATTCTACTAAAAATGCACATGCTATACATTTTTGTCTACCTTTTTTCTCCACTTCAATATTTTCTTAAGAAAAATAATATGAGGAGACTTAAAAACAAAGAAATATCCTTCCAATGGATTTAGAACATTCCAAAACCTATGAAATGAGTGGTTACACCACTATGGTTGTGAAAAATATCAACTAGTCAAAAAATCCATATAACATACGTTGAATGCACTAAAAAGGATAAATTTCAAAAATAAATGTCTTGTTCTTAGCAAGATTAAACTAATTGACGTATACTTATCTCAAAAATTTTATAAAAGTCTTATTACCAACTTTCTTATGTATTCTTCAGAGAAATAATCTCACCATGTGTTACATATTCTAATTTACACTTCCACCAAAGGTATGAGGTGGAGAGATGTGAACTCAAAAATAATTTCATTGTATTGAGAATGTATTAATTTAAACCTTCAAGCCAATTATCCTACATCAATAGGTTGAATATAATTTCATAAAGTATTATATGAGTTATGGTTTGACCGTGTAATCAAATTAAAAAAATAAAAATTTTAATTTATCTTACCCAACAATATGCAATAGTATTTCTTTTTTATTTTGTTTTTACTCAACAGTGAAAATATGTTATGCCCATTGGTGACATATGTAGTAAAATACAATAACACAGATGGACCCATGCTCCTTTTTAATCCCAAAAAATAAAAATCAACTTTTCTTTTGACTTTCAATGCCATTTTCATTAGTTTCATTTCCATCAAAGTGCCATGTATAGTCTAAGAATGACAGTTTTAGTATTGGACCACAATTTTAGTGGCAACAATTCTTTAAAGAAAATTGAAATGCCTCCAATGGTTTTAGCTCTCTAGGTACATTTATCACACCATATAATAGAGGAATGATGCCTTCAATTATTTTTAAATGCCGTAGATTGAATTTTAACACCCAACAACAACTATTTACATCAATAAATGGTGATTTTTACTTAATTTAAACTCCAAAAAAATGCCTTTGATAAAATTCCAATGCCCTTAATCAAAATTTTAGTGCTTTAGCAATAGTTAAATGCCAATAAGAAATCTTCACCATGTTTTCAATGCTTAGACAAGTTTTGAAGCATTTAAATCAGATTTATGACACTTAAAACAAATATTACCATGCCCTTATAGGATCTAATTAATCAACATGATTTTTAATGCATTATAAAAGATTTAACACTCTTTTTTTATAGGATTAAGTGCACTTTCACAAAGTGAAATAATTGTAGGCAAAAAATTTCATTCCATAAGGATATAAATGAAAATATTAGAGTTGTTGATTTCTCATTAATTTTTTTTACTTCTAAAATTAAATCCATCTTCAAAATTACTTCTATACCGATTATTCATGCGAATAAATTTTAAGAAAAATGAGTAAATAGATCACCAAATAAATAAATAAAACTCACCATGGGTAAACAACTTCCAATCATTTCCTTCATGGCCTTCCATGACTTCTTTAGGGATCCAATTCAATCAAGATTTGATACGAATGTTTGGTATTGGAGAGTACCATAAAATATGTAGAAATGGTGAGTGCATCATGTATACTTATTAATTTTTAAAATTGAGTTACATCATGTTTATATAAGCTTGTTAAGAGTAAGTTATACTACCCATTTGATTATGGGAATTAACTCTACCTGTAACTACTAACTTTTACTTAACCCACCAAGTAATTAATGACAAACATTAATTAATTCCTAATACTAATGAAAGGTAAATAACAATAAGAGGGGCCTCACTAGGAGATGCATGCCCTGTATAATATACAAATAAAATATGGTACTCATTTGGATCACATGACCCAATAACCATAGAGTTTTGGATCTTTATCAAGACTAATGTGTATCATCCTCTTTAAAATTTCAATTTTCTCTCAAATTTTGTAGTACAATTAGTATAGTTCTTGGTTGAGCACATATTTTCTCATGTGTTAGGAATCCATGCTACCTCTCTAATTCATGTGGGACTTATATTAATTATCCTCCTTATAAAATGAATCTTGCCTTTATTAGTGCATAATAGTAGCCATTTCACCAACTCATTTACATTTATGAGGAATGGTAACTCATTAGGTTCCAATACTCTCATGTTCTAAAAGGAATACCTTGCAGTTATTCTATCATGCTTATTATGTAAATTTGTATTCAATACATCTATGCACTCTTTCTTCCTATGGTTTAAATTATTTATTGACCAATTTTGACCGCAAGGTCAAAATGTCAACATTTATAGGTAAAAACTTGTTTGTCATGTAATTTATATTTTGTTTATAACTTTTTCATACCTTATATGGTCTTAAAATATACTTTCTAAAACCTTATTAGAAAAAAATAGGGTTTATTTACAAAGTTTAAGGTAATGGTTTGCCTTTGTATTGTACTAGCCTAGTCATGTCAATGTGAGAAAAAATATGAGTCCAAGAGGTGTCATAGGACCTTAGGTTCATATTAAAGTCAAATTTACCTTTAATAAATTTGCATAAAAAATTCACATGTGTTTGTGAAGTTTAAGTTTAATTTTTAAACTTTAAGGTAAAGTTTATATGAAGGAAAAGTGATTTTAACTAATCCCCACACATGTTAAAGTGAAATGTCTATACAAATACCTTACCATAGTTATTGGAGGAGTTAAATAACTACCATATATATCAAGATGTCAGAAAGAGATTAGTTTATTGTATTTTAATTCTAAAGAAGGGAGTTTCAATCACTTGTACAGACTTGGGAAACTCACTTTTAGGTGAAAATAGTTTATAAGTGTCTCCTTAGCTCTCATAAAAAGATTGATGCTTAAAATGAATTTTCAAGTCCTAAAAATGTAGAAGTTGTTCTAAAACCTCCATCAATCTCTTCATAAGCTAGTAAGGGTCATCTTCAAGTGCTCATTTCATATAATACAATGAGAGTTAGGGTATGAGAATTTTTCCAAATTAGGGGGTCCTAATGAGATTTATATTCATGTCAATATTCATTATATTGGTGGATTAATATTTATGAACACTCACTAAGACTCAAAGGTGATCTGAAATAGCTAGTCAATCCCATAGGCTCAATTTATCCCTTTGAAATGATAGTTTTAGATGATTTAGATACATAAGATAAAATTGAAGAAATTTATAGGGTCTATGCAAAAATTTTATGTATTTATCAAAACCACACTTGGCATGTGTGGGCTCAAAAGGGTGAGGAATCTCTTATTTTACTTAGTTTGCAAGGTGACCACCATGTTTTCTGTATGTTTGAGGGTTTATAATAGTTAAGGAATGTGAATGGAGTTATATAATCATGTCTCAATATCTTAGTTATAAGTATAATCCCATAAATGACTCTTGATGCTTATGCTAACACCATTCTCTCCAAGTAGTATATAATGTTTTTTCACTTTGAAGATTGTGTGAATATGTCTACCTACATAAAAATGGTTAGTAAATGTCTTGTATTGCATGGTGAAAGGTTTATGAGAGTCTTGACCTCATGAGAGAGGTGATAAATCAATTTAGAGATGTCATCAAAGGTTTAAGAGATCATGTTTGCACCAATCCAAGGCCTAAAGTATAAGAATGTAGACCTATAGGTTTGTAGACCTGTAGGTCTACATTTTGTGAAAAATTGTTGAAGTGTGAGTCAAGAGGATTTTAAAGACCTAAATCATAAATTGAATATATTGTTACTACACTTGGAGAATCCCTATATCAGTGGAGAGGGTGTGTCTTTAAATCCAATACCTAAGACACCTAAATGAGAACCTATAGACATAATTATAAAAGTGGAGTAATTTGAGGCTTTAAGTTAGAATAGAGATGTTTGAAAGTGTACATGAGTGATGAATAAACAATTATACTTGTTCAACTAGAGTCCAAACCTTATATCACTCATGAGATGATCAAATACATTGAGAAAGTGAAGACCCAAAATGATCTACATGCAAGGTTGACTATCATGTATGGCTAAATAGAAAAGGTGCTAAAAAAATTTAAATGGGTTAAGTTCTAATTTGAGAGAGTATTGAATGGATTTTAAGTACTATCAAGTATTAATAGCCTAGTTGAGAAAGGATGACTTCAGAACCTAATACCCAATAAATTTAAATTGTAAACCTATAGGTAGAATGGTGATAGACAAGTTTTTTTGAGGTTTCAAGTTGATTTCCATGTTTGAAATAGAATATATAACACAAGACATTGGATAATGATGTGGTGGTGAGTGATGAGAATGCATAGAAACTCTAAATACTAAGAAGATCTTAAGGATATTTGAGAATGAGATGAAAAGTGTCTATCTCAAGTTATAGTCACATAGGCTAGTATAAACCAAGATGAAGAAAGGTTTTTTGGAGAGACAAGCATATGAAGATCATGTGAAAACATTATGGGATATGATTATAACTATTGGAAGTTTCCTCAACCAAAATAATATATCATAAAACTTCTATATCCATAGGGTCTTTCTTTTAGGCTTAACATAACTCACTAAGCAGTCACAAAAACACATGCTTGTATGTGTTAGATTATTGAGAGAAGGGTATATAAATGTAAGGTAAGAAAATTAAGACTCTAAGAATATGATAATGAATTTATAAAAGCATTCCATGAAGGTTTGAAATGCTTCAATAGAGATGAAAAGATCTAACAAAACCAGCTAGGGTAAATTATGTTGGTTGGCTTGAAAACCCTAGCTTGAGTTGAGGATGTTTATGGTAGGTATAAAGGTCAAGGATGGTAGAGAGTAATGTTTAAAATGGAAATGATGGATGTTACATACCTAGTAAGGTCATTAGCTACTCAAAACAAAACTAAAACATCACCTTCAAGCCTCATTTCTCTCTCAACCTCATAGAATGCAACCTGCCTAGTTAAGGAGCTACTTTCTCTCACTCAGTAAAATATGAACATGTTTCATGGGACCTTAAAATCATAGGGAGAGTTGGTTACCCTAGTGTAATTTCAACTTGTGGCATTGAGAGGACAATTAGAGCCTTGATCTCTATGAACAATCCTTAAGGATTAAAATAGGTTTTGAGCTACCTAGAGGACCAAATTTAAATTGAGTGAGTTTTAGATGGATTGTGTGACTTGTGAAATGAATTTAATAGAATTAACATCTCCATTTATCATCATTTCAATCTATTGGTTAGAATGCATAAGTTATAGGTGTATGAAAAAGGGCTAAAAAAGACTAACACAATCATGCTTAGGATGTTTGTACAAGGTGTCAGACCTTCAAATTTAGCATGGAGTATGCTTAGGAGGTACTTAAATTTAATCACACAATTATTAGAGGTTTAAAACGTGTGGGAGGTTTGTAGAGAAATAACTCAGTTTCTAGACTTAAGAGGGTTAGTTGAGGCCTAATTGAGGATATAAAATAGTAGAAAATGTGTACTTCCACTTAGTTTCAAGTCCTAAAAATTGGAATGGAGATGTAAGGGGATATTAAGTCTTAAAAACTATCATTATTTATCTAATATCATTTGTACATTCTTATAAACAAGGAGGTTTTCATGATTTTAGGGCTACAAGGAATTTTGTGCAAGTGAGAGCTTTTGGTGCAAAATGAGGTCTTGGAAAGAGATTGATGACTACAAATGAATTATTATAGGTCTAATATGATGTGAATAGGCCATCCATGGAGAGATACTACCTTGATGAAGATAAACTCAATATTCTACACTTGTAAGCAAAGGTAGGTGTAGTAAGGCTAACTGGGATTCAAGACAATTAGGATTTGAAATCATCATTGTAGCATTAGTTATGATGACTCCTAAACAAGTGAAAGGTGTCAAGAGTAAAAAATGAATGTAACTCAAGGTGAATAAATAATAAAGAAATCCATTTATTATTTCAAAATCTAAGAGAATTGGTAGTTTCAAAGAATAAGTGCAAGATGTCAAGCCAGATGAATCATTTTATCAAGCTTGTTACATCTTTAGGAGAGCACACTTGTCCTTTGAGACCTAATGAATCATTTTATAACTAAGTCTTGTTTGTAACTCTCTTGAGAGACACTTGTCACTTCTCTTTCCTATGCCCCTTCTTTCTTCTCATTTTCTTTATAAATTAAGCCTTGTTTGGTTGAGATTGTATCTCCACCTGGGTATTGTGAATCCCTAACCATTTACAAGCCTTTGATCAATGAGAAAATTCTATTTTACCTCCTCCTTTGACTAGTTTGATCTTATCAAGTGATTAGCTTTAATTCCTTGGTATGTTATCCTTGTTTAACATTCATATTTAGTTTGAAACTTCTTTGCAGATCTTATGAAGTGTTAAAGTGAAGTGTGAAAGATTTAGTGAGTTTTCTATTCACTAGTGTCACTATATGACATCTTGATTAGTCCTCCTAGACCAAATATATTTCAAAACCTTCAAGTGAAATGTTGATGTAGAGAGGTAGATTAGGAGTAGTGTTTGTTGTAGGTTAGTCTTATTGTTGAAGTGAAAATGTAGCTGGTTAGTAGTGGTCAATTGTATTGGGTGCATCACCTTCATTAGAGTAGGATTCTCTCTCTTTTCCTAACAAGTTGGTAGAGTAGTTTGTGAGCCTAAGTGATTCATCAAGGGGAGCTATCCCTTTAACCTAGATATTCAATCCAACATTAGGTCACCCACAACCTAGGATTATTTCCATATTATTCTAAATTTGGAAGGATTGAACCACCTTACAAGGGTATAAATTTGGTTGATAACAGTTTTGGCACACCCAATGGGACTAAGGTCCAAAGTAGTGGAAGGATTATTTTTATTTTTATTCTACATATCAAACTTTAGAGTTATTTAAGACATCAATGGTGACTCCACACTCAATCAAATAGTTCTATTAGCAAAGTAAATTATTCAAAGTAAATTCTATCTTTAATTTATTGTCTTGATGAGGTTGTTATGGTTGAGTTTGAAGTAAATTTTAGTTTCATGCAAGTTGATGAGGCATTTCAAGCTTATGGTATTCACTATCAGCCCTATGATGAGCCTTATTAGCCTCACTATGATCCATATCAGCCTCACTATGATCCTTATTAGCCTTGTCATGAGTCATATCAATCCTATGACCAACCTACACTCTCCTTATATGACTATGATGTTGCATATGATAAACCTTCTCAAGACCATGTTATCCCTAGCCAACATAGTCAATTTTCAAATCGGTCCATTTCAATTTTCAGGTAAACTCTTTTTGGATATGAGAAGTATATGATAAAGCTTCACACACAAAGGGAATATGGTCAAGATGTCCCTAGTAATATCATATATACCACCTCCTCCTCATATGTCCCCATATGGTCAAGATGTCCCCATGTGTCTTCATATATACCACCTCATCCCTCATAAATGCCACTCATTCTTCCCCAAGAGATAATTTCAAGTGAGTTTTAAAGTGTTCCAAGTACTTCACATATTCCTCAAACATTCCCTTCTTATAAATCAATCCAATAGACCATTCAAAAGAATGGGGAGATTGTTGTTGATCAATGTATTATTGAGAACCAATAAAAAATATAATTAGAGAGCTTGATTTCCACATGGAGGGAAAATAATGAAGCCATATTGACACAAGATTATAATTCTCTTCCTAAGTAAACCCTAAAGAAGTCTTTCAAGACTCAAAGTTGGAATCAAATGGTGAAATCATGGGGTAAGCAAAGTAAGACAAACATAGATTGGGAGGTTAAATTCAAGGAATAATTTGAATTTATGCAAGTCCCTCCCATCTTTCCTCAAGATACATCTTGGATTCCATATCATCCTTTTTATACTCCTTATTCTCATAAAGTTATTAACCACCTTTAAGAAAATCTATTCCAAGAGAATATAGATAAGCAAATTGAAGAGTTAAAGTTGAAAATGAAGAGACTTGAATCAATCCAAGATTTAAGAATTGAAACCACATAATACCTTATGCCTATTCAAGCTTCATATAAATTTCATTAAGAACATCTAACTTTTCCATCTTAGAAGTCTATCTAAGAAGGCATTCAAGATAAGAGGCAGGCCCTAGTTGATAAGGTTGAAAATAAGGTTGTAGCTATTGAAGAACCTCAATAAGGCTATGAGAAGAGTGAATTAATTGATGAGGAAAATGAGGAAATCATAGGCCAATTAAACTTGATTTCTCTTTAAGTAATACTACAATAATCCACCATCCTTAAGGTCTCAAGTTGTAAGAATGTTCCCTCGATTCCCAAATCAATTTTTGAGACACCAACCATACCTCATAGTCCCTCTCAAAATAATTACCATACCCATTACCCTCCCACCATCTCCCTTATTTAAGAATAACCTATCCTATGGGAGAAAAATGAAGAAGATCAAGCTATGATTGTAAATGATGAAGATGATTCAAGTGTAAATGATAAGGAACTCACCATTGGTACTCCACTTGGGAAATAAAAATGTATATTAATTTTCAAAGATTAGGTCTTAAAAGATGGTCTTGATCATATGCTTCAATAAAGATATTAAATTACATATAACCTTGATGAGGTTGCAACTGGTCTTGATGTTGAAGGTTCTCTAAATCAACAAGCTGAGATTTTGAAGGGATTTGAAATTATTTCCAATGAGCAAACAAATGAACTTGAAGAAGCTGACTTATAATCACTTCATGACTACATAGTAGGGTTTGAAACTCTTGAAAACCCTATAGATCTTGAGGTTAAATATGAAGATGATTTTATAGTTGGTCTTAATCATATTGATCAAAAAGAGGAGCCAAAAGATGATTGGCAGTAGTACCTTGAATATCTTCAAGAGATTGAGGATATTTATAAAGATACATTTCCTATTTAACATGCTTATGAGGAGGTTAATCAAGAAACACCCATTAAAGACCATTATTCAACTTGGATTGATTATGTAAATCTCCTAGAAGAGCTTGATGAACTTGTATCAGATGATAAAAAACACGAGGTCACTCAAGATGCCATAGAGGCACAAGAAGCATGCTTAGATGGAGTATTATTAGTTGAGGTTGTAGCTAATAAGAAATATGGAGTGGATATTGAAGCACATGATGAGTTCATATTCATATGAGATTATTTTTCTATTGATACTTAATTTGAAAATATGCCAAGAGGATTAACATTCAAGAGGAATGTGAAATCAACAAGAGCAAGGTCCAAGAGGTAGCTTGCCTAATGCTATTTTTCACCTCATGGAGAAAAATATATAACAAATTTCCCATTTTCCCTAGGAAAAAGAAGTTTTTTTAGGTTACTTGTATATACTAGTTGCTTATGTCATGTTTTGTGTTCTCTAAGTGCTTAGCTGTCACATGTGTGTGTCTTATTTCTTTGCTTGGTGTGTATTGTCCTTATTTTGTGTGTGTTTAGAGGTCAAATTAGTTTATTTTATCTTGTTCAAGGTCTGATTAGGTCTATATTTGAGTGCAAGTGATTCCATTTCCCAATGGAAGGATAAGGCTACTAGTTTAGTAAGCATTGCAGGCATGCTACCCCCAAGAATCACCAATTTGTTGACTAATTTTGACCCCATAGTCAAAATATCAACCCCTATAGGTAAAAACTTGTTTATCATTTATTTTCAACCTTGTTTATAACTTTTTCATGCCTTATATGGTCTTTAAATAGATTTTTAAAACTTTATTAGCAAAAATTAAGGTTTATTTGCAAAGTTTAAGGTAATGGGTTGTCTTTATATTATACTAGCCTAGTCATTCATGGTGAGAAAAATGGTGAGTCCAAGAGGTGTAATAGGTAATTAGGTTGCTCCTAAAGTCATATTTTCTCTTTAATCAACTTATATAAACATTTCACATGTGTTTGGAAAGTTTAAGGTTAATTTTTAAATTTAAAAGTAAAGTTTATATGAAGTAAAAGTGATTTTAACTAATCCCACGTATGTAAAAGTGAAATGTATATACAAATACCTTTCTAGAGTTCTTAGAGGAGTTATATAACTACCATATATGTCAAGATGTTAGAAAAAGATTAATTTCTTGTAATTAAACACCAAAGAAGGGAGTTTCACTCACTTTTATGAACTTAAGAAACTCACTTTTAGGTGAAAATAATTTAGAAGTGTATACTTAGCTTTCATAGGTTAGATTATGGTTGGAATGAAGTTTTAGGTCCTAAAAATGTAGAAGTTGCTTTATAACCTCCATCACTCTCTTCACAAGATAGAAAGGGTCAAATTCAAGTGCTCATTCTATAAAGTATGACAAGAGTCATGGTCTAATATTTTTTATAGAGAATGGGGTCCTAATGAGATTTAGAGGGATGGGATTTGTGAACAACCACTAAGACTTGAGGGTGGTCTAAAATAACTAGTTAATCCCATAGGCTCATTTTCTCCCTTTGAAATGATAGTTTTAGATGATTTGGATGCATAAGTGAAATTTAAGGAGATTTATAGGGTCTATACAAACATTTTATGTACTTATCCAAGCCACACTTTTCATGTGTGGGCTCAAAGGGCAAGAAATCTCTTCTTTTACACAGTTTACAAGGTGACTACCATGTTTTCTTTGTGTTTTAGGGGTTTTAATTATAAAATAATGTGAATGGAGTTATATAATAATGTATCACTCTCTTAAGTTCAATTAAATTCCAATCAATGACTCTCCATGCTTATTCCAACACCATTCTCTCTAAATAGTATACAATGTTTACTCACTTTGAAAACTATGTGAATATGTGTGCCTACATAAAAATGGTTTTTAAATGTCTTGTATTACATGGTGAAAGGTTTATGATAGTATTTAACTCATGAGAGAGGTTATAAATAAATTTAGACATGTCCTCAAAGGCTCAAGAGATCATGTTTTCACCAATCCAAGGCTTAAAGTATAGGAATGCAGACCTATAGGTCTGCATTTTATGAAAAGTTGTTGAATTGATCATCAAGAGGATTTTAAAGACCTAAATCATGAATTAAATATATTATTCCTACACTTGGATAAGTCTTAGATAAATTGAGAGGGTGTGTCTTCAAAATCCAATGCTTAAGACACCTAAAAGAGAACTTATAGACATAATTGCAAAGTGGAGAAATTTGAGGCTTTGAGGTAGCATATAAATGCTTGAAAATGTACATGAGTGATGATTAAATAAGTATAATTGTTAAAATATAGTATAAAACTAATATAACTCATGTGATGATAAAATACATTGAGAAAGTGGATACCCAAATAGATCTACAGGTAGGGTTGAAGTTTACTTTCATGTATGGATAAATAGAAAAGGTGATAACAAACTTGAAATGGGATAAGTTTGAATGTGAGAAAGTATTGAATGGTTTTAAATTATGATCAAGTATCAATATCATAGTTTATAAAGGATGAATTCAAAACCTAATACCCAAGAAATATGAATTATAAGCCTATAGGCATAATGGTGATACACAGGTCTATTTGAAGTTTCAAGTTGATTTCCATGTTTGAAATATAATATATAACACAAACCATTAAATAATGAGGTTTTTGTGAGTTATGAAATTCATATAGACTATAAAGACTAAGAATAATTTGAGGAGATCAAATAATGAGATGAAAAGTGTCCATCTCAAGTTGTAGTCACATAAGTCAGTCTAAACCAAGATGAATAAATGTTGTTTGGAGAGATAAGCATATGAAGAACATGTGAAAAAATAATGGGATATAATTATAACTATTTGAAGTTTCCTCATCTAATATAATATATCATAAAACTTCTATAT
Source organism: Torreya grandis (assembly GCA_037957365.1). Taxonomy (NCBI): domain Eukaryota; kingdom Viridiplantae; phylum Streptophyta; class Pinopsida; order Cupressales; family Taxaceae; genus Torreya; species Torreya grandis. The sequence continues at coordinate 756,018 of JARHVA010002421.1, forward strand.
GCATAAGGTCTTTCTTTTAGGCTTAACAAGCCCAATTGAACACTCACAAACACACATGCCTGTATGTGTTAGATTATATAGATAAGGGTATATGAAGGTAAGATAAGAAAATGAAGAATATAATAATGTGATAATGAATTCATAAAATCATTCCATGAAGATTTTAACTCATTAAATAGAGTGGAAGAGATCTAACACAACCTGCTAGGATAAATTGTGTTGGTTGGCTTGAGAACCCTAACTTGAGTTAGGGATGGTTATGGTAGGTATAAAATAAAAGGATGGTAGAGATAAATGTTAAAATTTTACATTATGGATGTTATATAACTATTAATTTCATTAAAAACTCAAAAATAAACCAAAACATCACCTTCAAGCTTTATTTCTCTGTCAATCTCACATAATACAACCTGCCTAGCTGAAGAACTACTTTCTCTTGATCAATACAATATGAACAAGTTTAATGGGAACTTAGGATATAAGGGAGAGTTGGGTACCCTAGTTTAATTGTAAATTTTTTCATTTATATGACAATTATAGTCGCAAGATCTATGAATAATCCTTAAGGATTGAAATAGGTTGATCTCTATGAACAATCCGTAAGGATTGAAACAAGTCTTGAACTGCCTAGAGGACCTAATTTGACCTGATGAGAGAGAATATGAATATAATATATCTAGATGGATTTATTGACCTATGAAATGACTTGAATAACATTAAAAACTCCCTTGATAATCATTTCAAGCTCTTGGTTAGCATGTGTAAACTATAGGTGTGTAAAATGAAAAGGATTGTCACAAACATGCTTAGGATGTTTGTATACGATATCAGACCTTAAAATTTGGAATGGAGTATTATTAGGATGTAATTGAAATGAATAAAACATTTCCTATAGGTTTCACATGTGTGGGAGGTATGTAGAGCAAGAACTCAATTTTTAGGCTTAAGAGGGCTAATTGAGGAGAGAATAGCAAAAAAAGTGTGCTTTCACTTGGTTTTAGGTCTTGAAAATTAGCATGAAACTGTAAGGGGATATTGGTGCTCAAAAATATCATTATTAATCCAATATATTTCATACATTCTTTTACACAAAGAGGTTTTCATGATTTTAAGGATATAAGGAATTAGGTGCTAGTGAGAGCTTTTAGTGAAAAATGAGGTCTTGGAGAGAATTTGATGACTCTAAATGAATTATTCTATGTTTGATATGATGTGAATAGGCCATCCATGGAGAGATATTTCCTTGATTAATAAAAACTTAATATTTTACACTTGTAAGCAAATGTAGGTGTAGTAAGGTTGAGTGGGCTTCAAGACACTTAAGAGTTGTAATCATCATTGTAGCATCAGTTATGAAACCTTCCAAATAAGTGAAAGGTCTGAATAGTAGAACAAGGATGTAATTCAAGGTGACTCAACAATCAAGAAGGCAATTTATCATCTCATAAGACAAGACAAGGGGTAGTTTCAAAGAACAAATGCAAGATGTCAAAGAAGATGAAGACCCATACACCACTTAGAGTAGGAAAGCATCTTCAGGAGAACACACTTATCCTTTGAGACCTAATGGAGAATTTTATAACTCTTTGTTTTTAACTCTCTTAAGAGACACTTGTCACTTCTCTTTCTTATGCCCTTTGTCTCCTTTTTCTCTAACTTCCTCTATGAATTAAGCCTTATTTGGTTAAGATTGTATCATATAACTAGGCATGGTAAATCCCTACCCATTTACAATCCTTTGATCAAGATAAATTTTTATTTTTCCTCCTCCTTTGATTGGTTTCAATGTGTGTGCATGACTAGTTTAATCTTATCAAGTGATTAGCTTTGCTTCCTTGGTATGTTATCATTATCTAGTATTCATATTCAGTTTGAAACTTATTTAAAGGTCTTATGAAGTGTTAAAGTGAAGTGTGAGAGGTTTAGCAAGTTCTATATTCACTAGTATCAATATATGACGTCTTGACTAGTCTTCTTAGCCAAAACATCATGTGAAATGTTGATGTATAGAGGCAGATAAGGAGTAGTGCTTGGTGTAGGTAAGTCTTATGTTGAAGTGAAAATGTAGCTAGTTGGTAGTGGTCAAGTATATTTGGTGCATCACCTCCATTAGAGTAGGTTTCTCTCTTTTCCTAGAAAGTTGGTAGTTTAGTTTGTGAGCCTAAGTGATTCATCAAAGGAAGTTAGCCATTTAACTTAGAGATTCAATCAAACATTAGGTCACCCACAACTTAGGATTGTTTCCATGTTATTTAAAAATGGGAAGGCTTGATCTACCTTCCAAGGGTGAAAATTTGGTTGATAATAGTTTTGACATGCCCAATGGGACTAAGGTCCAAAGTAGCGGAAGGATTGTTGGTGTTGTTCCTCTACATATCAATCTTTGGAGGCATTCAAAACATCAATGGTGACTTCCTACTCAATCATCTAGTTCTAGTAGCATAGTCACTTATTCAAAGTAAGTTCTATCTTCAATTCATTATCTTGATGAAGTTATTATGGTTGAGTTTGAAGTAAATTTCAGTTTCATACAAGTTTAGGAGGCATATCAAGCCTATGGTATTCCCTATCAGCCCTATGATGAGCCTTATTAGCCTCACTATGATCTATATCAACCTTACTATGATTGTTATCAGCCTTATTATGAGTTATATCAGTATTACAACCAACCTACACACCCCCTATATGAATATGATGTTGCATATGACAAACCTTATTAAGACCATGTTATCCCTAGCCAACATATTCACTTTTCAAACTAGTCCATTTCAAGTTTTAAGAAAAATCTCTTGGGTTATGAGAGTTATATGATAGGGCTTAAAACACAAAGGGAATATGGTCAAGATGTCCTTAGTCATCTCATTCATAATGTGAGAGACTCATTGAAATTAATGAAATAATAATGGGAACCTATTGAGAGAGCAAATTGTTAAATCCTCTAAAGTGAAATGATGGATGTAAGTGATCTCATTCAAAGCATAGAAGATAAGCTAAGAGAATAAGGATAATATGTTCAATGTTATCAACCCCATGTGTCTTCATATATACAACCTCATCCCTCATATGTGCCACTAATTCTTCCCCAAGAGATAATTTGTTTCAAAGTGTTCTAATTCCTTCACATATTCCTCAAACATTCCCTTCTTGGAAATCAATCCAATAAAGCATTCAAAAGAATGAGAAGATTATTGTTTATCAGCCTATTATTGAGAACCAATAAAAAATATAATTAGAGAGATTGATTTCCACATGGAGGGAAACTAATGAAGCCATCTTGACACAAGATTCTACTTCTCTTCCTAAGTAAACCCTAAAGAAGTCTTTCAAGACTCAAAGTTGGAATCAAATGGTGAAATCATGGGGTAAGAAAAGTAAGACAAAAATATATTGGGAGATTAAATTCAAGGAGGAATTTGAACCTATGCAAGTCCCTTCCATCCCTCCTCAATATCCCTCTTGTATTCCATATCAGTGTTTTTATACTCGTTATTATCATCAAGTTACTAACCACCTTCAAGAAAATCTATTCCAAGAGAGTATAGATAAGCAAATTGAAGAGTTGGTGTTAAAAATGAAGAGAATTGAATCAATCCAATATTTAGGAATTGAAACAAAAGATATTATGCCTATTCAAGCTTCATATATCCTATCTCAAGAACATCTAAGTTTTCCATCTTAGAAGTCTATCCAATAAGGCATTCAAGATAAAAGGGAGGATCTAGTTGAGAAGGTTGTTACTATTGAAGAATCTCAAAAAGGCTATGAGAAGAATGAAGTGGTTGATGAGCAGGATGAGGCCCTCATATCCAAACTAAACTTGCTTTATTTCTAAGCATTCCTACAAGAATCCACCATCCCCAAGGTCTCAAGTTACAAGAATGTTCCGTCAATTCCAAATCTAATTATTGATCCACCAATCATACCTTACAGTCAATCTAAAAATAATGAGAATACCCATTAACCTCCCACTATCTCCCTTCATAAGGAATACCATATCTTATGGGAGGAAAATGAATAAGATTAAGCTATGATTGCAAATGACAAAGATGATTCAAGTGTATATGATGAGGAATTCACCATTGTTACTCCACTTGAGGAAGAAAAATGCAAATTAGTTTTCAAAGAGGAGGTCTTAAAATATGGTCATGATGGTATGATTCATGAAAGAGATTCAATTACATCTAAACTTGATGAGGTTACAACTAGTCTTATGATTGAAGGCCCTATAAATTAATAAGCTCAGATTTTAAATGAATTCAAACATTTTTATAATGAGAGAAAAAATGAACTTGAAGAAGATGATTTACAATCAAATCATGAATTCATAACATGGTTTGAAACTCTTGACAACCCTATAACTCTTAAGGATAAAGATGAATATGTTTTTCTAGCTGGTCTTACTCATATTGATCAAAGAGAGGAGCCAAAAGATGATTGATAATAGTACCTTGAATCTCTTCAAAAGATCGAGGATATTTGCAAAGATAAATTTCCTATTGAGCATTATTATGAGGATTTTAATCAAGAAACACCCATTGAAGACCATGATGCAGTTTGGATTGAGTATGCAAAGCTCCTTGAAGAGCTTGATGAACTTGTAACATATGATAAGAAACATGAGGTCACTCAAGATGCCATAGAGGCCCAAGAAGCATGAATAGATGGAGTATTTTTAGTTGAGGTTTTAGATACTAAGAAATATGGATTGGATATAAAGCAAATGATGAGTTCATCTTCATAGGAGATTGGTTTGCTACTGCTACTTCATTTGAAAGCACACTAAGAGGATTAACATTAAAAAAGAAGGTCAAATCAACAAGAACAAGGTATAAGAGGTAACTTAACTCATGATATTATTCACCTCATGGAGTAAAATATATCACAATATTCCTATTTGACCTATGAGGAAGAGCTTTTTTTTAGGTTAGTTGTACATACTGTTTATCTTTTTTGTGTTTTGTGTTCCCTACATGTTTATCTAGCACATGTGTTTGTCTTGTTTCTTTGCTTGGTGTGTGTTGTCCTTGTTTTGTGTGTGTTTATAGGTCAAATTAGTTTGTTTTGTCTTGGTAAAGGTTTGATAAAGTATGTATTTGACTATAAGTGACTCCATTTTTGAATAGAAGGACAAGGTTACTAGTTTAGTAAGCATTGCATACATGTTTCCCTTGTGAATCACCAATTTATTGACTAATTTTAACCCCAAAGCCAAAATTCAAACCCCTATAGGTAAAAAATTGTTTTTAATGTCTTATAAACCTTTTTTATAACTTTTTCATACCTTATATGGTCTTTAAGTAGCCTTTATAAAACCTTATTAGCAAAAATTAAGGTTTATTAGTAAAGTTTAAGGTAATGGTTTTTTCTTTGTATTATAATAGCCTAGCCAATCATGGTGAGAAAAAGGGTGAGTGAACGAGGTGTCATAGGTCCTTAGGTTGATCTTAAATTCATATTTTACCTTTAATCAACTTGTATAAACATTTCACATGTGTTTATAAAGTTTAAGGTTAATTTGTAAACTTTAAGATAAAGTTTATATGAAGGAAAAGTGATTTTAACTAACCCCCATGTAAATAAAAGTGAAATTTATATAAAAATACCTTTAAATAGTTTTTTGAGGATTTATATAACTTAAATTTATGTCAAGATGTCAGAACGAGATCAGTTTCTTGAAATTCAATGCCAAAGCAAGGAGTTTCACTCACTTGTATAGACTTGGGAAACTCACTTTCAGGTGAAATTAATTTAAAATCATCTCCATAGTTTAAAAAGGTCAGATTCATGCTTGTAATGAAGTTTAGGTCTGAAAAATGTAGAATTTATTCTAGAACCTCCATCACTCTCTTCACAAGTTAGTAAGGGTCAACTTCAAGTGCTCATTTTGTATAGTACAGTGAGAGTCAAGGTCTAATATTTTTTTAAAATTATGGGTTACTAATGAGATTTATATTCATGTAAATAGTCATCATATTTATGGTGTGAGATTTATGAACAATCACTAAGACTCTAGGGTGACCTAAAATAGCTAGTCAATCCCATAGGCTCAATTTATCCTTTTGAAATGCTCGTTTTATATGATTGAGATACATAGGAGAAATTTGAGGAAATGTATAGGGTCTATGCAAAAATTTTATGTGCTTTTTATAGACACATTGGCATGTGTGGGATCAAAAGGGCCAAAAATCTCTTCTTTTACATAGTTTTCAAGGTGACTGCCATGTTTTCTTTATGTTTCAAGTTTTACAATAATAAAAGAATGTGAATGGAGTGATATAATAATTTATCACTCCATTAAATGAAAGTATAATCCCATCAATGAATCTCAATTATTATTCCAACACCATGCTCTCCAAGTAGTATACAGTGTTTTCTCACTTTGAAGACTGTGTGAATATGACTGCCTACATAAAATTGGTTTGTAAAGGTATTGTATTCAATGGTGAAAGGTTTATGAGAGTATTTAAATCATTATATAGGTGAGAAATAAACTTATATATGTCCTTAAATTCTCAAGACATCATGTTTGCACCAATCCAAGGCCTAGAGTATATGAATGCAGACCTACAAGTCTGTAGACCTATAGGTCTGCATTTTGTGAAAATTTACTGAAGTGTGCATCAAGAGGATTTTAAAAACTTGAATCATGAATTAAATATATTATTAATACATGGATAAGTCCTATATCAATGGAGAGGGTGTGTCTTCAAAATCCAATGCCTAAGACACCTAAATGAGAACCTACAGATGTAATAATAAAATGGAGTAGTTTAAGGTTTTGAGTAAGCATAAAGATGTATAAAAATATACATGAGTGATGAATAAAATACTATACTTGTTAAATTAGAGTCTAAACCTCATAACACTCATGTGATGATCAAATACATTAAGAAAGTAAAGACCCAAATAGATCTATAGGCAGGGTTGAGGTTGACTGTCATGTATGGCTAAATAAAAAAGGTGATAACAAACTTGAAATGGGATAGTTTTGAAAGTGAGAGAGTCTTGAATGGAATTAAATTACTATAAAGTATAAATATCCTAGTTGAGAAAGGATGACTTTAGAACCTAATACCCAAGAAATCTGAATTGTAAACCTACACGCATAATGGTGATATATAGGTTTGTTTGAAGTTTTAAGTTGATTTCCATTTTTGAAATAGAATATACAAAACAAGACATTAGATAATTAGGTTGTGGTGAGTGATTATAATGAATATAAACTCCTAATACTAAAAATATCTTGAGGAGATCAGAGAATGAGATGAAAAGTGTCCATCTCAAATTGTATTCACATAGGTCAGTCTAAACCAAGATGAAGAAAGGTTATTTGGAGAGATAAGCATATGAAGAGCATGTGAAAACATCATGGGCTATAATTATAACTATTTTAAGTTTCCTCATCCAAAATAATATATCATAAAACTTCTATATCCATAGGGTCTTTCTTTTAGGCTTAACATGCCTAACTGAGTAATCACAAACACATAGGCATGTATGTGTTAGACTGTATATAGAAGGATTTATAAAGGTAAGATAAAAATATTAAGACTCTAATAATGTGATAAGGACTTCAAAAAATCATTCCATGAAGGTTTGAACTCCTTGAACAAAGAAGAAAAGATCTAACATAACTAACTAGGGTAAATTATGTTGGTTGGCTTAAGAACCCTAACTTGAGTTGAGGATGGTTATGATAGGTCTAAAATAGAAGGATGGTAGAGATAAATGTTGAAAATGTACATGATGGATGTTATAGACCTATTAAGGTCATTAAAAACTCAAAACATAACCAAAACATCACCTTTAGGCCTCATTTCTCTCTCAACTTCACAAAATACAACCTACTTAGTCAAGGAGTTACTTTCTCTTACTCAGTACAGTATGAAAAAGTTTCATGGGACCTTGGGATCCTAGGGAAAATTGGGTATCCAAGAGTAATTTAAAATTGGGGAATTGAGAGGATAATTAGAGCCCTAATCTCTATGAATAATCCTTAAGGATTGAAAAAGGTCTTGAGCTACCTAGAGGACCAAATTTGACCCAATGAGAGAAAAGATGAATTTAATGGATCCAAATGGATTGAGTGACCTATTAAATGAATTTAATATAATTAAAAACTCCCTTGATAATATTTTCAAGACGTTGGTTAGAATGTACAAACTATAGGTGTACAAAAAAGGGCTAGAAAAGACTATCACAAGCATGCTTAGGATATCCATACAAGGTGTCAGACATTCAATTTTGGCATGGAGTATGATTATGAGGTAATTGAAATGAATCACACAATTCCTAGAGGTTTCACATGTATGGGAGGTATGTAAATAAAGAACCCAATTTTTATACTTAAGAGGGCTAATTGAGGCCTAATTTAAGAGAGAATAGTATAAAAAGTGCAATTCCACTTTGTTTTAGGTCTTAAAAATTGCAAGGAGATGTAACAGGATATTGGGTGCTCAAAATTGTCCTTATTTATCAAATATCATTTGTACATTCTTATACATAAGGAAGTTTGCATGATTTTAGGGCTATAAGGAATTAGGTGCTAATGGGAGCTTTTAGTGCAAAATGAGGTCTTGGATAGAGTTTGATGACTCCAAATGAATTGTTCCAATTTTGATATAATGTGAATAGGCCATCCATGAGAGATACTACCTTGATGAGAAAAAATTCAATATTTGACACTTGTAAGCAAAGGTAGGCATAAGTAGTCATATAAAATGTCCAAATTGGTAGTTTGAGTGTGGTTTGTGACACCCTATCCATATCTCCTTTTTGCATGCTCTTGTGGCACTTATATACACCTTTTTTATCATTACCAATCATCCAAAACCTTTTTAATGATAATTACACCTTAGCAAGACTATATTTCCCAAGCCAATCCTATTCCCCTTCTTATCTATTTCTACTTTGAGCCCCAATGATTATTTTCATCTGATCCCTATCCTTAATTATGTCAGCCTAACATGAAGACATATGACCCATGACCAATTTTTCCCTATAAAAGCCCACTCAAATATCATTTACAAAATAAGGTGATAAATCTTACAAAGCAAGCAAGAATACAAATAAAGCATTAAGGCAAACTTCCCTATTCTTTACATATAGTCACCCAACACAGCTGCACACATACACAAACCCTCATACCAATCCCTAACCACCTCAATCACTCTCAATTTGGAATTTTTGCATCTGTATCACACTATTTCACAAAAGAAATTCGGTGTGATAACTACATATGGCTTGATCCCTCTTCAAAGTATTGGTATATAGGTAGCATGCCCACACAAGGGGTATATATTGTATGTTCAATACATCTTACACACTAACCCCCCATTTCTCAAGTATTCAAACATAATTTTATCAAGTATGATGGAGGTTTAGGGTTTTAAAGATTAAATAATCTCTATAATAAGTTTCATTGATAATTAACACTCAATATTTCATAGGTAGGCTCATACAGGCACAATGCAAATACCTAGAAAGTTTTAGGTCTATGTGATCAATTTGGACAACAAAAGTAGGAGTACACAACAACACCAAACATAAAAGTGTCCTATTTTTGGGATCCTGTCATTTTCCCAAACAAAATCTAGATTTAGATTTATGACACTATCTTAGTCTTGCATAACCATTTTCAACCTCTATATCAAACATCTCAGTCTATTTCTAGCTAAGTTATATTTATTCCTATTTATTGCTATGTTTAGAAAGGTGAACAAGATAAATAAATTATAAAAATTGGATTATAATTATTTTTATATTATACACTAATTTATTAATCTAGACCCTTAACTAAAATAGGAATAAAAATCCATTATTCCCAAATAGGTTAAATCATTTGGTGAACTTGACTTACTTCATTTGCATATAAAAACCCTAGGGAAAATTCCTTGTTAATTTTATCAATATTTTTTTGATTTTTTTATGCGCATATAAATTATAATTTCACAATTAATTTTTAAAATTTACCATAGTAATTTTAAAAATTATTTCTTTCAAACCCTAGTTGCCTATACTAGGTCCCAATATTTTCAAATCCTACCCTAAGGTTTCAAAATTAAAATTCTAATTTTTACACATTGTGTTGAATATTAAAATTTTATTAGTCATGATTTACTTATGCAAATTTTTCTAGATTCTCTTGCATGCTTGTTTCCTTTCATTTGGCATGATTTCAAAAATGACATAAATACATATGTACATGCTATTTTAAGACCAACTCAAATATATGTCATATTTCATTACTTATTTAAAATTTTATTTCTCTATTATGTGTAATTAAATTAAGAATAAAATATTTACATACTTAGAGGATCCATTACATAAGGTAACAACCACATGTTAAGTTTCAATGTCATATCTTATGCATAGGAAAGAATTTCCTTCTCCTCCTCTTCCCCAAGAGGGTGTTAACTACTTTCCCTCTAACCAGGTCCATGTTATCACCCATATAAAAGGTGAGGTAACATATAATATTATTACTAATGCATACATTCAACCTATAGATTCTTCAAACCCTCTTCAACATATGTGATTACATGTTCAATCAGAAGCAACTAGGGTTTGCACTTATGAGACTCTAAGGGATCAAATCACTTGTATGAGCAAGTTAATTTTAGATTTAAAAATGCATAATAAACTATTACATGAAAATATCACAACATTGGAAAACTATATTATAATACAAAAGACTCAAAGGTACTTTAGTGCCAATCATGTAGATGCACCTTCACCTAGTCAATTAGTTGCAGGTAATGCTACATATCAAAATAAGAAATCATAACAAAGTAACTCTAAAACTAGTGATTCAAAAATAATTCAAAGAAAAAATAAGAGTTAAAGTGAGGTACTAAGGGAAATGACTAAATCTAAGTTGATCAAACTACTTCCTCTACATCCAATGAGAAGATCTAGATATTATTGTGCATATCATAGAATGTGTGGGCATCACATAGATTTATTTTTGGCATTGAAAAAACATATATAATATATAATTGATAATATGGACCATATATAATGTAAATTAGACAAGCAATCTATAGTGACATAGTAACACATTCACAAGGGTCAAATTTAGAAATAATACAAAAGTGGTTACCAAAGGATAACTTAGAACAACAAAAGGATCAAAATGTAAAATTAGAGCAAGAAATAGTACCAAAAGCATAGGTAAAGCACAAAAAAGATGAAAATGTACCTCTACAAAATGAGGCTCAAATTTCAAAGCAGTATGGGTTTGGACAAAAATATCTACAATAGTTTGATTATCAAGGTCAAGGGTTGGGCAAGCATGCTCAAGGCATCACTACTCGTATTCTAGCAGTTAATAATGCTTTTCACCAATGTTTGGGATTTAATGAACATACTAAGGAAAATATCTAGATACAATAAAAGCCAATACTAACATTCTGTTGGTTCAAAATCAAGATGATAATGCTAAGTAGAATAGTACATGTTATTATGATTTCCAAGATACTGACAATGAATCCAAATATTTAGAGTCATATTCATAGCCATTCCTTCATGCTTCACAATCATGCATTATTCCTTCATTTGATATAGTACACCATGAAAGGGAGTCTCTTCTGAGACTCATCGGTTAGTATCATTTCTTCTCAACTTACTTGTACATAGTTTCTTTTTGCTTTCTTTTACATAGTCTCTTTTCACTTTCTTGTACATAGTTTCCTTATGATTAATTATACATAGAAATATTTTAAAATACCAAAAACAATATAAAATGTCATAATAAAAAAATATTCAAATAACTCAAAACACCAAAAACATTTTCAATTGTATGCATTAGCCATGCTTTACAATTCTACTACTATGATAGACTTACCTTTTGCTGTTCTATGTTATTATTTGTCAATTTATCTATATTACCATGCTTCACTTGATACTTTTTGAGTGTGTGTAGTGACACTCAGATATTTGATTGCTTCACTCTACCTATTGAGGGGCCATCCTATTTTTACATTCAAGACATACATCAACATATCTACGCACAGGGGCACCTTCTACATGACTACACCATCCAGGTTATGTTATTCCTACTCCACACACTCTAGTTATCATGTTGATGTACATTACTTACTAGATTACATAGATTATTCTATCGACACTCACTAGTATATAACACTTGTGTATGTCTTAACATCTACCTAGTCTTTCACTACATATTTTGCATATTTTCACTTCTTGTTTTAATTAGTTAGACGTGATTGTATTTATAGCATTTACATACCTTCGTTTCTTGATTTGAGTAGATAGATGTGATTGCTGATGTCCTTTTCTTGTGTGCTTGTGGCCCTTGTGCCAACATTTATTGTTTTCAATTGTATGTGTATGTGGTCATTTAAACATGCATTGTATGCTTGCTTTCCCAATTTGAGTGACATGTGCCCATGTCCCTTATTTTCTTGGCCCGTTGGCCACTTTTTTATGCTTCTTACTTCTTGTCTTGGGTGTTTATTTGCTTCTCAATTGTTTGCAATGCCATGATCCACATCATGCATTATCTTGCCTTCTTAGATGCCATGATGGACATCATGCTCCATCCCTCCTTGACAACTAACAACTAACAACTAACAACTAACAACTAACAACTAACAACTAATAACTAAAAACTAACAACCAACAAATAATAATTAATAGCTAACAACTCAAAACTAACAACTAACAACTAAAAACTAAAAACTAAAAACTAACAACTAACAACTAACAACTAACAACTAACAACTAACAACTAACAACTAACAACTAACAACTAAAAACTAACAACTAACAACTAACAACTAACAACTAACAACTAACAACTAACAACTAACAACTAACAACTAACAACTAACAACTAACAACTAACCAGATTTCTAGTTTTAGTTTAGTATGATACACATGTTATTATATTATTACATCTATCTAGGCATACCCCTATTGATCTAACAATATCCTACAGAAACTATGCTACATCTTGAGACATATTTTTGATTATCATTGCTATATCCTGTATTTCATATCATAACACACTTACAGGGCTCTTTATTTTGAGGGAAGTCATAACAAGGTCTTCATTATTACCCTTAGAAGAGAGGAAACAAATAGGGGTTTTATCACATAGATGAGAGCCCTCTACTGCTAAAAAAACCAATTTTTCAAAACATTTAGAATAACATTGATAACCCAAAACACATAGAGCAAACCATAACGATAGTGACAAATATAGAATAGTTATAATAAATAGTAAAGGACAAGAGCACCATATTTAGACTATAACAACAAATAAAAAAGTGTCCTATTTTTATTTCTCCTATCCAAATAACCAAAAACTCAAAATTTCAAAAAATAGATATTAAAGTAAGGTCAGTTATAGTTTTATCAGCTATAGTATAGTTCATATTGAGTAGTTTCAATATAGTTTCTCTTAGATCATCTAGATATAGGGGCATCATGCTTGAAATGATGACTCTCACTTCTAGTTTTAGATTAGGTAATTGGTACAACACTATATCATAATCCATGTTATAAACACTAGTGATTGGGGGCAATATGTGTAGCACATTTGACTTCTTTTCTTTCCAATTAATTTTATTACCTAATTATTCTTAGTAGTTACGTATGTTAATCTATTTATAGGTGGATGGCATCATTTTAGAGTGGCTTTCATATAAGCCTAGTTCTTAGTTTTAGACTGGATTTCATATAAGCCTAATCTCCACCTTTTCAGAGTGGCCAAGATTGGCCTAGTTTTTAGCACACATTCGACTATCCATGCCACATTATTAGATTACATAGTATTCATGGGATTAATAAGCCATATCATATGAAACAAATTCATATTAGTATCAGTTCATAAGCTCAAAACTTAGTGGTAAATGATGGAGCCAAAGGACTCAATAGCCTTTGTATTCTTAAGCCACCTACTCAGAGGGATTGGACACATAGTCCTAACATCGATTAATACATGCATTATCACATAGCTTCACTTAGTGGGTGATGATGGAGATAAAGGGATAGCCTTTGGATTTTTGAGCCACCTTTAGGGAATTGAACACTCAGATCCATTCATGATACTACTCTTGATACAACACATACCCAACATCATTTAACATAAAAAAAGTTTGTTATTGGTTCATATACCTGATGAAATGTATTCATTCATTTCTCTTCCTCTCTCTTTTACCCAACCCTTGTATGTTCTTATTTTAGACACATCATGTTTAATAAGAATTGATTTACTCCTTATTTTATCTCACAAATTTATGATTCATGTTGTGCTCTCTCTACACACACTCAACATCACACATCTTCATGGGCTTCACCCTTGTAGGTAAGTTCAGGTATGATTTCTATTTTTCCTTTATCCTAGTATTTTGCTTTTTTACATCACTAGAAAAAGAGGGGGAAATGTAGTCATATAAAATGTCTAAATTGGTAGTTTGAGTGTGTCTTGTGACACCCTATCCATAGCTCCTTTTTTCATGGTCTTGTAACCCTTATAGATACCTTTTTACTCATTACCAGTCATCCAAAACCTTCTAAATGATGATTCCACCTTAGATAGATTGTATTTACTAGGACAATCCTATTCCCCTAGTTCTTGAGCCTATAGGATAGGAGCACCATACTTAGATTATAACATCAGACCCTAGGGTGTCCTATTTTCAATGCTTTTTTCCATTTGCACTTTGAGCCCCAATGGTTATTTTCATCTGATCCCTATCCTTAATTATGTTATTCTAGCATGAATACATCTAACCCATGACCAATTTTTCCCTATAAAATCCCACTCAAATCTCATTTACAAAATTAGGTGATAAATCTTACAAAGTAAACAAGAATACAAACAAAGCACTAAGGTAGACTTCCTTATTCTCTATATACAATTACCCAACACAACTACAAACATACTAAAACACTCATACCAATCCCTAGCCACCTCAAGCATTCCTAATTTGTCATTTTTCCATCTGCATCACACTATTACACAAATTACATTAGGTGGGAGAACTAAATTTGGCTTGATCCCTCTTCAGAGTATTGGTATGTAGGTAACATGCCCTCATAAGGGGTGTGGATTGCATGTTTAGTACATATTACATACTAACCCCCCCTTTATCAAGTGATTCAAACATTGTTTTATTAAGCATGATGGAGGGTTAGGGGTTTGAATATTAAATCAACTCTATAGATATTTCCATTGACAATCAACACTCAATATTTCACATGCACGCTCACATAGACACAACACAAATACCCAAAAAGCTTTAGGTCTTTGTGACCAATTTGGATAATAGTAGTAGGAGTGGATAATAACACTAGATACCAAAGTGTCCTATTTTTGGCACTCCTATCCTTTCATTGAATGAAATCTAGATTTAGGTTGATGACACTATTCCAATCTTGTATAACCACTTTAAGCCTCTATATCAGCTATCTTAGTCTATTTCCAGCTAAGTTATATTTCTTCCTATTTATTTATATTTTTAGAAAGGTGAAAAAGATAAATAAATTATACAAATTAGGACTATAATTATTTTTATATTTTGTACTAATTTATTAATCCAAACCCTTAACTAAAATAGGAATAAAACTTCATTATTTTCAAATAGGTTAAATTAGCATAGGAAGGCTAGGTGGGATTCAAGACACTTAAGAGTTGTAATCATAATTGTAGCATTAATTATGAAGACTCATAAACAAGTGCAATATATCAAGAGTAGAACAAGAATGTAACTCAAGGTGACTCAACATTCAAGAAGACCATTTGTCATCTCACAAGCCAAGAGAAGGGGTAATTTTAAAGAACAAGTGTAAGATGTTAAGAAAGATGAAGACCTCTACACCACTTAAAGTAGAAAAGCATATTTAAGATAGCACACTTATCCTTTGAGACCTGATGGATTAGTTTTTAAATCCTTATTTGTGACTCTCTTGAGAGACACTTGTCACTTCTCTTTCCTATGCCCCTTCTCTCCTCTCTCACTTTATTATAAATTGAGCCTTGTTTGGCTAAGATTTTAAGCCTTTGATCAGTGAGAAACTTCTATTTTACCCCCTTTTTTATCTAGTTTTAATGTGTGTGCATGACTAGTTTAATCTTATGGAGTGATTAACTTTACTTGGTATTTTGTCCTTGTCTAGCATTTATATCCAATTTGAAACTTATTTATAGGTCTTGTGAAGTGTTAAAGTGAAGTATGAAAGGTTTAGTGAGTTTTATATTCACTAGTGTCACTATATGATCTCTTAGCTAGTGCTCCTAGCCCAAGCATATTTCAAAACCTTCATGTGAATTTTTGATGTAGATTAGGAGAAGAGTTTTTTATAGGTTAGTCTTATGGTTGAAGTGCAAATGCAACTAGTTGGTAGTGGCCAAGTATATTTTATGCATCACCTCCATTAGATTAGGTTTCTCTTTTTTCATAATAAGTTGGTAAGAATAGTTTATGAGTCTAAGTGATTCATTAAGGGGAGCTAGATATTTAACCTAAAGATTTAATCTAACATTAGGTCACCCACAACCTAGGATTCTTTCCATGTTATTCTAAGTTTGGAAGGCTTGAACTACCTTCTAAGGGTGTAAATTTTGTTGATAACACTGTCAACCACACATGTTCTCAAATACTTCATTAAATTTTTAGCATGATTTATTATTTTTAGATATCTCATCAAGTCAAAATTCATAAGAATTTGCTTCTTCATTGGTTATGTTTTCTTGATCAACTTATTTAATGGGGTTATAAATGGTGTTTAAACCTTGGTTTCTTCTTGGATTAACATTTATTTTGAACATCCACCTATTTGGGGCTCTTCCTTCTTAAATAAATATGTCTCACCTTTCTCATGCACTACCTGTTATAGTTACCTTTCACCCATATTTAGAGTTATATTTATTGTCTTCTTATAGATAATAAAGTTTAACATTAAACACTTAGCAGTGTCATTCATTACCTTATCTCACCTTACATTTCTTATGTGTATGCATATGTCCCTTACACACTCCTATCTCACATCTACATGCTCTTCATGGGTCCCACCTTCTCAAATTTGTATCAATCACCTACAAGAACTATTTAGTCTCTATCTAACTGATTTAAAATCATATTTACAATATCTTCATATCATTAGATTGGTATTCCTATCTTCAAAACAAATCTTTTAGACTCAAATGTGTATAATACTCTATAAGTGTCCAGACCTAATGAACTCATCCCACACCAACATTTATTTTTCAAATTCATCTTTATAGGTTGGTCCATACATCTTGCATGTTGTTAGTGTGAGAAGCACATGAAAACTCCAATATAAATATATAATAGGTTGAAGCCTATTCCCCATCCAACAATATTTTATCACTCATAAGAAATCACTTGCATGGGACTTCCCTATTATTTGTAATTTATAAATCAATCATGAGGAGTAGGCCTTAGCCAAGTCCGAAGAACCTCGATCCAAGTCAATGTTTCCATTTTCAAAGTTTCAAAAGAGAGATCATAGACTATACTCAATAAAGGAGAATGATTCCACACATACACCTAATAGGGAAAACTACATATGATTTGACTTCCCTCTTCTAAGTATTAGATATGTAGGCAATGCTCAACCATTTATCAAGGAGTAGTTGGGGTTATCTCAACCCACAATTCTTTCCATTTTACAAGGCTAAACCTAGAGTCAAAAGTGGACCTATGGTTTCAAAGATAAGTAATATCCACACAGATAGATCCAATAAGACATATATGCTAATGTCTATCGATATTGTCTAGAATGTTAAAATTATATCCAAGTGTATTTAGAGATATAGTTCCTAATTTAAGCAATCTTGATATAGTTTTTCACCATTTATATCACTTTCATTTAGTCTTAGATTTGAACAACATATAAACATGCTAAGAATATTATTCCCTTAGTTTATTTCTATTTATAAAATCAGCAATTGTTCAAATCAAATTTTATCTTTTACATTTAGATTATTATTTATTACTATATATATATATATACAATCTAAATTAGTTCAAACTTATGTATTATTAGAACACATTAATATAAAATAAGGTAAAACACTTTTCAAACTATATTCTATATTAATCTGACTTATTGCTAGTCCTTACCATGTATAAATTCCATGTTTATCCTCTTATAATTATTATGCATGTCCATAAATATAATCTAGCACGTTAGTTGCTTCTCCTCCTGCCACAAACATCATTTCCAACATGTTTTTCAACTTAAACCACTTTGAAATCTTCAAAAAAGCTCTAAACCAATCTTAAATATCTCCAAAATATTTTTATTTCACTCATCTCTTTACTCATACTTATAGACACTCTTAACTCTTAAATTAAAAAATTACAAATGAGTTTTCATAATTCCCTTTCCATCCTTTTATAGGCCTTAATATATAAACTTTCTTCATGTATCCACATTCACTTAATTATTTATATCCTCCAATAGTAACATTATTCCATTATTCCATACTAATTATTTGATTTTTAATTTGAATATGTTCATTTCTTTTAGACACATCATCCTTATGTGAACCTCTCCATTAATATATAAGTGGAACCACTTCCTTCTTGTACACAAAATTCTCCATTTGCTTTGCATAAAATCTCAGTATTTCCCTACATTCATCAATTTTACCTTTATGCATAACTTTGATGTTTCCTTGCATTTTTCAATTTTACCTTTACGCATTTTTTTACCTTCCACATGTTAACAACTTGAATTAACCCTTTTCCCATAACAAATATGTGCTAAGTCCTCTTGTGCATTTATTCACTTTTTTGATTTTTATTTTGAAATTTAAATTTGTGTTGCCATAAATATATCCCTACATAAAAGAAATATATCTCGAGGAGTCCTTGTGATAAGACTCAGTTCTTAATGACAATAAATAAATCAATTAACCACTTTCACTAGAATATTAAACTATGCACAAGTGCATATATTTCTCACCCTAAATACAAGGGAGAGATCATAGAGAAACTCATAATGATAAAGTTACATGAAGATCAATATCATATATTGAAATAAGACTTAATTAATCCCCAACTCTTCATCAATTATAATTAAACAATAAATACCAAAAGACCATCCACCTTAAAAATATTCATGCTAATATATTATTTCATTTAATGTTTAACCAAATCTTATAAATAAAATATATAATGAATATGTACATAAAGAATGTAAAAAATCATACTTATCTTGTATAAATTAAATTAAAATTACAAAAATATGTCTCTTCATGCCTTGTGATAAACCAAACATAATTAATACAAATATATAGATACTTATGCACCAAAATAGTGCACAAAGCCTAATACTCCATGAACCTACAGAAACTGATGGAGAGATTAAGGAAGAATATGCCTTGTAACTTTCTTAAGAGAGAGATGATCAAGCCTAATATCTTATTGATTGAAAATATTAACTAAAAAATGAATATTTATGCTATAAAGTCATTTTAAACATTAATTTGATGTTAAATACCCTCATAATATTGATTTATACCTTTATCCAAACTTGAAAATACAAGAAAAGATGAAAACAAGGTTCCTAAACCTTAAAATTAGGCCTACAAACTAAGTTTATTTGATAAATTTATATATAAGTGTCCTAAAATATTTAATTTTTTTTAAAAATATCACACTTACCTTCATTTACCTCTCTACAAAGTTTCATTACATTTGGCTATGTCATTTTCAAGTAATGATGATTTTAGTGTTTTTAGTGCTCTAAATAGACCTTCTTTTAGACCTACATAATGATTTTTTTGAATATATTGAGATTTAGTATATAAAAATTATTTAAACAAATTTAAAAAATTAAAAAACATCCTAAGACAGCTCTCCACAAAATTTCACACAATTTTAAATGTTTGTTTTCAAGTTATAGATATTTTAATACACTAAAACCCTAGTTGGCTATGTACATGCTCAGAGCACTAAATAAAGATTAATTTAAATTATGAGACTTGTTTTTGAAATTTTAAATTTAAAAATTTCATCCACACAATTATCATATTCTTTAATTAAATTATACACGTTGAACAATCCTTAAAAGTGATAAAAAGAGAACTTTACTAGACTGTAGAAACATTTCTTGACTGTAACAAACTTGTATTATGTCTTGAGACCTGAAAATATGAATGAACACTCTTTTACAATAAAAAATATTATTTAATTAAAAAAATAATACTCATTTACATAAATAATCAGATTAATATTCCAATAATAAACTCAAATGAAGCAAAATTTCATTATTTTGGTGCAAACTTGTTACATAGTCCAACCAATACCCTATTTTTCAGAACTTTTCATTATTCTCTTCAAAATATTTTCAAATATTGGAGTTTATTTGTATCTCATATTTTTTTATCCTCCTCTCCCATGTAATCCACTCTTTATTTATCTTCTCATTTGTTCCAAAAACTTCTCAACTATCTAACTAATTCACAAACTTAACCTATGTCCTTACTCAAGATAACAACCTTGGTTGAGTTTGACATATGCACTTATGAATTAAGACATTTAAATTATTTTAATTTTTTTATGACCTTAATTTACCTATAAATGAAGGACCATGACCTTCGTTTGTACTAAGAGATGAGAAAAACCCTTCAAATGTCCTTTATTACAAATTCATATTTTCAAAAAGATAGTTTTGGCAAGAAAATCATTATTAGTCTCAAATGAATTTTTTTTGAAATGATAGAGACTTGAAAACCTTATAAATTAATAAAAAAATATTACTAAATATACTCAAAACCAAAACCAAAACCAAAAAAAAAAAACTCTTCTAATCCTATCATTGAGTTCAAAAAGTATTCATGAGCTCTTGCTCATGAGGTCTTCAATGTTGCTCCCAATCAATGACTTGTTCATAAACATTTATAGGTGATTTTATTGTGCCTTATTCTCCTTTTTAAAGATATAGGTATACCAAATTAAAATTATTAATTCATCTTCTTTCCAATCTCTTTCACTTATCTTTGTGAGAGTATTTTCTCTCACCTCTAGCTACTACAAATGAACTCCCTCTTATATGTTCTGTTGAGAACATTCTTGTAGCATAATTTTAATTTCATTATTTTGGTGCAAACTTGTTACATAGTCCAGCCAATACCCTATTTTTCAGAACTTTTCATTATTTTCTACAAAATATTTTCAAATATTGGAGTTTATTTGTATCTCATATTGTTTTATCCACCTCTCCCATGTAATCCACTCTTTATTTATCTTCTCATTTGTTCCAAAAACTTCTCAACTATCTAACTAATTCACAAAATTAACCTATGTCCTTACTCAAGATAACAACCTTGGTTGAGTTTGACATATGCACTTATGAATTAAGACATTTAAATTATTTTAATTTTTTTTATGACCTTAATTTACCTATAAATGAAGGGCCATGACCTTTGTTTGTACTAAGAGATGAGAAAAACCCTTCAAATGTCCTTTACAAATTCATATTTTCAAAAAGATAGTTTTGGCAAGAAAATCATTATTAGTCTCAAATGAATTTTTTTTGAAATGACAGAGATTTGAAAACCTTATAAATTAACAAAAAATAATTACTAAATATACTCAAAACCAAAACCAAAAAACAAATATTCTACTAATCCTATCATTGAGTTTAAAAAGTATTCATGAGCTCTTGCTCATGAGGTCTTCAATGTTGCTCCCAATCAATGACTTGTTCATCAACATTTATAGGTGATTTTATTGTGCCTTATTCTCCTTTTTAAAGATATAGGTATACCAAATTAAAATTATTAATTCATCTTCTTTCCAATCTCTTTCACTTATCTTTGTGAGAGTATTTTCTCTCACCTCTAGCTACTACAAATTAACTCCCTCTTATATGTCTTGTTGAGAACATTATTGTCGCATAATTTTATCATTCTATTTTTTATCCATGTTAATTTTAAGACATTAATATATTGATTCCATGTCCATACAAACTATATTTAAAACTATTTAAGACACACCTCTATTATTACAATAATTAACAATAGTTTCTTCTTATTTTATCTCTTTACTTTGCTTCTCATATATATGAACATGCTGAGATAAACCACACTTAGTCTCTATATTCACTATCCTATCCATGGATGGACCTACACAATGCACAAACATATTAGGTAAAATAATATTTCCCTCATTCACCTTAACAACCAATTTATCATGTTCCAAAGGCATGTTATTTAACCCTTCAACAATGCTATCATGCTTCTCATATCTTTCACTCTAACCTTAGGCTCTCAAAAGATCCATATTAGCCACCTAAAAGATATCTTCTCTTCAATCACACCTATGATTTCAGCTCCTTTGTATAGTTAAACCTTCTCAATTATCTCCTTCTGTGCACTTGCACAACCTCTACATCCAATGCTTCCACCATGGAATCATGCAACTCTAATTGGCTACTCTCTTCCTCTATATACAACTCTACATAGCTATCATATTATTTATCCAACTCTATCTCATCCATATTCTCTTTCATGACAACTCCTTCCTCTATGGGTTGTTGTCAAATTTATTTCTTATTTCTATTTTTAAAATAAGTTTTGGGTTCTTCTCATGAGGACCTCACTCTCTTGTTGTCCTTCAAGATAACCTTTTTATCCTCATTCACATGGGATGCTTTGTTTTACAAACTAGATCCTAGAATGAAATCCATATAATGGTTTATTATCATCATTGATGGAAACTCATTAACCACTATATCCACATAATCATCCAACAAATTCTAAATTTCTAATGGAAGATCAATCAACTTAGTGGTTGTAATGACTATTTTTGGGTTTGAAAACTAATGCACAACCAATCTCTTGTTATTTTATCAACGGTAAAAATTATTTTCCACCTACTATAAACACCTTAGTATTATTTTTAGCTACTTCATTTCCATCCTTCAATGGTGTTAAGGTGTTTTTATTACCATCCTTATCAAATGTATATGTGTTACTCCTTCCATCATGTATATACCTCATATCAAACTACCAAGGTCTACCCAGAAATATGTGGTAAACATCCATAGGCATAATATCACAAATTACTTCATACTTATAGCTACCAATCTGAAAATTAACCTTAAATTGATCATTGACTAGTACTTGATGTCCCTTTTGGAGTCAAGATACTTTGTATGGTGTAGGATATGTTGATCTCTTCAATCCTAATTTTTCAATAATTTTTATAGAAATCAAGTTATTTGTACTACCACTATCAATGATAACTTTACAACCCTCACCTTTTGATTTTCATGTAGTGCTAAATAAGGTTTTCCTTTGGGTTGGTTCCTTAACTTCTTTGTTTGGCTTCAATAGTACTCTCTTCATCAATAAGGACTCTCCCACTTTAGGTTCTTCCACATGTGATGGTGATCCTACACTTTCTTCCTCAACTTGAACAACTTGATTACTATTGTTAGTTCTTATATGGCTTGTTTGTAGTTTCTCAAGACATTCATATGACCTATGGCCAACATACCTATTAAATTTGAAATTTTTTCCCAAAAAGCCTTCTCCTCTACCTCTTTTAAATAGCATTCTTTATCTATATGAATAACCTCCTCTTGTACTATTGTCTTAACCTTGAGATCTACTTGTTTCTTCATTATGAACTCAAAACTGACTTATATCCCATGTTATCCTCTAGCTTTGAATTATCTACCTCTTCCTCTAGATTATTGAGTTTTTATTCTAGCCAAATTCTCTTCTACCTTGAGATAAAATTGATACGTATCTTCCACTGATCTTGGAGATAAAAAATTTATTTCATCTTAAATATTTAACCTCAAACTATTGATATACCTTACTATTTTCTCAACATCTTCTTCTACATGACCAACTCTGATTTTGAGCTTGTAGAATTCTTTAATGTAGTCCTTTACACTCACGTCTTTTTACTTAAAGTTTTGGAATTTATCGAACAAGTTTGTCTAGTATTTTACATGCATGAATTTGGATATGAGTTTTTCTATCATTATGTCTCATTTCTTGATTTTTTCTTTACCTCTTTTCCTTGTTTCATCTTCAACACTATCCCACCAAAATGATGCATATCATTTCAACCTAGTACAAGTAAAATTGAAATTATTATCTTCAATTATTCCTTAAAAATAAAAATATTTATCTATTGCAACTATCCAATTCATAATTTATTCAACATTTAAACTGCCTCCATATTTGGAACCTCCAATTCGAGCTTGGAACCTATTCTTATGAGGACTTTCAATAGTCTTTCTTTCAATATTTATTCCTCTTATTCAACCTATTATTTTGGTTCTTCCTCCCCTTCACTCACATCACCTCTTCTTTGAGAAATTTATATTACCTCCAAATGTGTTTGTAAATTTATCATCTCTTCTAGCAATGCTTCTCTTGGTTTTCTTATTTGACCTCTTCTAGCTCCACCTTTAAGTGCTCCTCCTCTTAGTGCCATTATTTCACTTTATTTCAAGTTTTTTTTTCACAAACTACTCTTCACTCTTCTCTATGAGATATAATTCTCATTATGTCACCTTTTAATTACAACCAATCATTACTTTGATGCTAAAAATGATGGAGAGGTTAAGGAAGAATATGCCTTCCAACTTGCTTAAGAGAGTTGATCAAGCATAATAAATTATTAATTAAAAATATTAAACAAATAAGTAATGTTTATATTATAAAATATTTTTACAAATTCATTTTATGTTAACTCAACTCATCATACTAATTTATATCTTTATCCAAACTTGAAAATACAAGAAAAGGTGAAAATAGAGTTTCTAGACCTTAAAATTAGGCTTATAGACTAAGCTTATTTAATAAATTTATTTTTATCTATCCTTAAATATTAAAAATAACTTTAATACCTAAAACTTACCATAATTCACCTCTCTAAAAAGTTTCATAGCATTTGGCTTGGTCATTTTTAACTTATGAGATTTTAGTGTTTTTATTGCTCTAAATAGGCATTCTTTTAGACCTATAGATTGATATATTTGAATATATTGATTTTTACACATAAAAATTTATTAAAAATAATTTTAAAGATTCAAAAAAATCCTAACATACCTCTCTAAAAAATTTCATACAATTTGAAGGGCTCATTTTCAAGTTATAGAGGTTTTAGTACACTAAAATCCTAGTTGGCTATTTACAGGCTAAGAGCATTAAATAAAGAGTAATTTCAAAATTTAGACCTATTTTTTAAATATTTAAAATTTAAAATGTATTATAGATAATTATCCTATTATTTCATTCACTTATACACCTTTAAAAATCTTTAAAAGTGATAAAAAGACAAGTTTACTATACTGTAGAAACACTTTCTTGACTATAACAAACTTGTGTTGTGTCTTGAGACCTAAAAAAATGAATGAAAAATATTTTAAAATAAATAATATTATTTAAGAAAAAAAATAATACTCACTTACATAAATAATCAAATTTATTTTTCAAGAAGAAACTCAAATGAAGAAAACTTTCATTGTTGTGGTGTAAACTTGTTACATAGTCCAACCAATACCCTATTTTTTAGAACTTTTCATCCTTTTATTCAAAGTATTTTCAAATATTAGAGTTTATTGGTCTCTCATATTTTTTTATCCTCATATTCCACATAATAATCTCTTTCCTAATCCTCTCCTTTTTTCCAAAAACTTCTCAATTATCTAACTAATTCACAAACTTAACCTTTGTCCTTATTCAAGATAACAACCTTGGTTGAGTTTGACACAGGCACTTATGAATTAAGACATTTGAATTATTATAAAACATGTTTATGAAATTAATTTACTCCATTAATTACCATGACCTTTGGTTTCATTAGGAGATGAGAAAAACCCTTAAAATTTCCTTTACAAAATTAAATTTTCAAAAAGACAATTTTGGTAAGAAAATCATTATTAGGATAAAATGACCAAATTTTGGAATGATATAAATTAAAAAAACTTATAAATTAATAAAAAATACATCCTAAACCTACTCAAAACCAAAACTAAAAATAAATAAAATAAAATGAGTCTTATAAGCCTATGCTATTTTATCACAAACCAACTCTAAATCTTTCACTACTTAAATGTTACCCCAATAATATTTATCTATCTTTGTGTGTTCAAATAAAAATCCCAAGAGAGGTATTTATATGTTTCATAAAAACCCTTGGTATTTCTAGTTGGCAAGAGGATATTATTTGATACATCTTATATACCCTGAGGATGTATAGTTGGCATTGAGTTGTCATACACTCTAGGTGTCCAAAAGCTTCCCACATGTGATTCATTTTTTTCCTTAACACCATGCCATCTGTAACACTATACTAGTTTGGGACACATGTATTCTTGAGTTTAATTTATTTAAAACAATTGTACATGGGAATTTACCTCCATTGACATACCCATAATGCATTTGCATTAGGTTTACTTGACTTTTGCACAAAACTTGTACTTGTTATTCTACATGCATGACTAAATTTATAGGTCTTACATAGGTTTTCTCCAAACTGAATTTATATATCTCACACATCTCACTTTTATAGCTTGTAATATTTGGGACATTTTTTTAGAAAGGATTTAGTGCCTTTTCTTGGGGTCAATACTTTGTAAATTGTGACATCACTTTTTTCTTATCTAAAACTATTATAACCAAATTTTACTCCTATACAATTGGATTAAATCTCTCTAATTAAATAAAAAAAATCACACAAATATCCCCCCTAGATTACTTTAGCATCTGACATTGCTGTCTAAAAATACCCACCACTCAATTTGTTTGACTGCCCTTATAAGATTGTCAAAACAAACTGAAAAAAATAATATTTATTTTTTGGTATAATTTTATTATGGCTAAAGGAATTATGGTGCATTAATTCTTGCACAATCACTCATAATAAGACTTAAGAATAATTCCATTGAAATGGCCTTGGATATTCCCCATCCAACTTGCATAGTTTGCATGTGGCAGTCTCCAAGATATCATGGATAATATATGGATTGATCCATTTGATATGTAACTTTCCTCGATGTCTTTCATAACACGAACCATGCAAAATTAATTTTATACCTAACCATAAAGTTATATATTTTAAAATGCTTATCATGTCACACTTTTTTATTTATTCTTTTGTACTCGTTGGCTTCATCTAGAGATTAGTCTCTTCTTATGCAATTATATTAAGTACATTAGCCTAAACTAAATTTTCTTTCAATCATCAAGATTACTTGTACATGCAATTTAAAATAATTGAATTTATTCTAACTATTTAGCACATAATGGGGATTAAACTATGCATAATTAATTAAAACTATGACACAATGAAAATATATTTAAATAAAATAGATACAATAATATATACAAATCTAACATGTGCCAAAATAGATATGTAGATATTCAAAACTTAGAAAATGAGGCTCATAGAGAAAAACATGATTTATGGCTTACTTGTGCATAGTTTAAGGATAAAAATAGTGAAAAAAGGTCTAAACAATAAGATGAGAAAAACCCAAAAATTGTTTTGCAAACATAAAAATTTCAAAACAAGGTCAAAAATTTAGGACTGATGGTGACAATGTTCCCACAATTGTGACTCATTGCTACAATTTTGATCTCCACTTATTTTCAAGCCCTAAAATTTCTAGTGGTGTTTTAGTAGGGGTAGATGACTAGGAATATTGATTTTATTTATCTGATAATACACACAACTATCTAATTTATTTATTATTTGACATTAGACCTAATTTGATACAATATCACAAGAAAATAAATTCTCAATATTGGTGGCCTAGGAGCCCTTATCAAGGGTTGTAGCTACATATCCCACATATTCAAAATTAGGGCTCAATGTAAATGTAGTATTTGTGATTGTTCCCAAAAAAATAGGAGAGAAAGGGCTTTACCTCCTCTCTCTATATACTCAAATACAAATATATGATTGGTTATGACCTTTTCTTGGTAAAAGTGTGATGTCATAAGATAGACAAGTGAAAAATTGGATCAATGTGTAGATTATTTTGGAAAATGTGTATAATTATTGATAAAGTTTGATTTTATTCATGAGAGACTTGGCTTGTAAGAGATTTAGATGGTAAGAATCAATGATGAATAAGATAAAGGTACACTGACACACATGATTTAGAACAACACATTTACACATAGGATGACCATAGAAGATAGAAAAAATCAATACTCAAGGCATTATAAATGTGGCTAATGACACAATATGCCCTAAAGTTAAAGGGGATAAAAATGTGGGATGGCTATGACCTAGGAGAGACCCTAAAATAGTATTTTGGAAATTATGGGAGCATCTAATGTTATAAATGGGTAAATAAATCATAGATATGTAAACTTTTAGACATTTTGGATTTAAAGGAGATATTATCATCAACCTTAAGCAAACATAAATTTAATATGTAAGGAAGACCTAAGTCACTTGAAGATAATACAACGTCCAAAATAAGGGGAAAGTGTATTGAAAAATCTAAATGTATGTATATGCATGAAGCGTGAGAAAGTACAACAAACATGTGATGGAAAAGGGTCTTGTACAAAAATTAGGTGTCTACATAATGCCTCACTTTGATGCATGTGTATGAATGCATACATTATATCAAAGCAAAATAAAAATAAAGCACATAATTGAATTCTACCTAATAGGAATAAAAGGATAAACACTTTGAATTTATGGATTGGATGCACCCACATTATATTGTCCATAAATTTGGTTTACCTATAAACAAATGTAAATGCATGCAAGTATGCAATATCCTAGTGAATCAATAATCAATGTAATTCAATGAAGTAACCTAATTAAAAATAAGTAAAGGAAGAAATACACCTAATGGTATATGAAATATGTTTTCACTCCTGGGAACATTGGTCTATAACTAAAAACTTATCAGTTTTAAAGTGAACTTTGTAAAATGAAGGGTTTTGAAATGAACCCTACAAAATAAAGTTTGCTTCTTAATTTAGCTAGTTTGTCTTAGTTTTACCACTAAATATTTTCATTGATTTGTTTTCACTTAGATGTGTCTTTGAACTTTTTGTAGGTGTAACCACATTAATGATGTTTTCATCTATCGAATTATAAATCTTGTGCCTTAAATGATGCACCTATTAGTAGTGTGCCCTAGTGCTCTATGAAAGTCACAAAAGGTATTCTAGTCAAACCCATTTGGAAGAGGCTTAATCACATTAAAATTTTTAATGGGAGGGAAAAATATAATATAGAATTATAATAGCATTTTTAGGACCTTAAATGGAGCTTTTGCTAGATTGGTAAATTGTCTCCTGGGAGTAGCTGATAATATAATGCATTAAGTTGGTTTTGAAACTAAATGTATTATTGCCTTTTGATCATTCTTATTATTAGTTTGCTTCACCTTGTATGTTGGTTGGATTGAATTATTTGCATTGGGATATGGATTTTTTACACACTTAAGCTTATGCATGACCAAAAATTTGACTTCACTTACCTTTACTATTTGGCATAAATATGTGAATGAGAGAAACTTATTGAACATAATGGACTCGTGTAGTACTATAAGTAAGCTCTCTTCAAAGATATCTTATATTTATCTATTTTCCATGGGATTTATCATCATAGATAACATTTTTTTGTATATTAAGACATATTCTATGATAGGCTCATTAGATTTTTTTTAGTTGGTCAGTCTAAGCATATGAAATCTTCACATTGATATTAATTAAAAATATGTTAGGAATATATCGACCAAGGGATTGAATGCATGCAATGATTGATGAGATAAGTGATAAAACCATTTTAAATCATATTTATTTAGAATTCTTAGACAGAACTTGGTTAATAACCCATCATTGGACACTTAGTCCAAACATGTTATGTGGTTGGCTCTCAAATGTCATTCGGGGTCACCCTTTCCATCATATAGTCTATTCTTGGGTGTCATGAAACCTTTAGGTAGAGAATATAATACTATGTGTTGTGATAATAAGTGTAATAATTAATAACTTGATTATATTTTAAAACACCCTACTTCAAATGTAACACCTTAGTTTATAGAGATTGAATCTTGTGCATAAGGGATTGCACATTGGGAGAATAAGAGTGTGTTTTAACCAAAAGAGTTGTTCACAATAATTGAGTATGAATTGGTATATTAATCTATTTAATCCATTATATTTACCCCATGGTATATGGGGATATGAAATTGGGATCCAAGGGCTCCAAAAAAGGTAAAGGAACCATAAGATTGGAAGTTTTAGAGGATTGGCTTTCATATCCCTTCTTAATTTCCTCTCTAGTGATATTTATGAATATATATTACATATTTTGATGATTTCACTATTTTTATCAATATCATAAAATATATTAATGGGTTATACCATTATGGTATTATCAACTAAAATTTGAAAAAATTTAACTTTGGGACAACTTAGTGTATCATTGCATCTAAGATAGGTAGTAACAATTTTATTAAACTAACTAAAATAAGAAAAAAAAAATTGAAATATTGATGCTAATAATTTTTTTATCAAATATAAACACCCTAAGACAATAATTAGAAATATAAAAATGAAGGATATTAATTATATCAACATTTATGGTTGGGGTTTTGCAATATTCAATCAATAGACATGTTCACCAATATGATTTATCAAATTTAGAAAATATATGAATTAATTTCCTAATTAGACAAACTTATGCATAAAATTAAAATGCTAAAAAATGCAATAAATGACACAAACTGATTTGGAACTTGCTAAATTAGAAAATATGATAAAAGGGGAAATAAGAAATAAATATAACTTAGATGTAAATTCAACAATGTTGAACTAAGACATAAATTTTAAAAGTGACTGGGAGGCTCTATGACAATGTTATGAATTAGGAACAGTGTTTTACTTATATCTATGACAAGGTTAATGGAATTAGATAGGGGTAGGGAGTGATGTTATACTTAGGGTGTGTTGGTATCCAGTGAAGGTTTATGGTTTATGACTAATATCAAGGTTTGTTTGCTTGTGTTATGTTAGATTATGCAAGAAATCTAAATTTTTCATAGTAACCAATATGTGCCTTCTTATTCACTTTTAACCCTAGCTCAATTGACCAAAAATGAGGAATAAAATAAAATGGAAAAAGGGGTTAGTGGTTGAAGTTATGATAGACCTCAACACCCCCTATGTTGAGAATTAACTACATACCAATACTTTGAAGAGGGATTAAACTCCATGTAGTTATCCCATGTTATGGTGGTGTGTGTGAAATATTGGTTTGATGCTAAATGTTGGTGAAATCCTAGTGTATTTATATACTTCAATTATAAATACTAACCTTTGAAAGTGTATGCAGACTTAGCTCAAGGTTACTAGGGCTTTATGGACTATGTATTGGGAAAAATATATGTTTTTATCTCAATGTGTGGCTAGACATTCTTTTGTTTTTCCATGTGAGAGCCTCTTGGTTAAAAATGGATTGAAATATGGATTTATAGTGGTCATTTAGGAATTACTTTAGATGGGGCTTGTTATACATTTAAGACAACCCATTATATGAGTTTAAATTTGAGAAACTAACTATTATTTGGCAGGAGGACATGATTGATAGAACTGGACAAGACTAGAGAGTAGGATATTATAAATGGAGCAACTTTGTATAAGGAAAAAACATAGTTGACACAAAAGTATGGATTAGTCAGGTGCTACATCCTTAACCTATAGTGTATTTAGGGATATGTGTGGCTGACTTATGGCTCACATACCTTCATAATATCTTATTACATTTATTGATGTTCTTAGTATGGCCAGATGTAGTGGTTAGTATTTTACCATCATATTGTGAATTTTGTTCTTATTGCATAATTGTGGAGGTTGCCCCATGGAAGTGGTTTAGTCATAATGTTCAAGTATTGTAATCTTTCACCAATTGTTGTGGATATACTTATTATATTATTAATTTTGTGATATATTATTATATTTCTATAAATCATCTAAGTAATTTCATTACACATGGTATCAGAGCTTTGATTTAGGCAAGTTTATGTGATGTAATTTTTTGGATCTTATATCTTGAGCACTAGAAGGTTGAAAAAACATAACTTGTGATATTAGGGTTCATGCATGGTTGGTCCTAACACTTTCAAATGTGGGAAAGGGAAAGAAACTCCTAAAACTACTCACAAGGATGACATGGAGTCTATAACATCTGATCTATGTATTTTGGAGGTGGTTCAACAACTTAAGTTAGAGTTACATGGATTGGTGTAGAAAAATGATGTTAAGGCATTTAAAGTAAACATCATAGGACTGAGAGGGGACATGAATAGATTACATGATCAATTAAAAAAATAACTAGGAAATTGGATAATTTTGTAGCTTATCCATTATAAAATAACCCTCCACCACTTTAGTTTGGTTCTCCTACTCTAAACAATCACAAAACCAATCCTGGTCTAAAGCTTATGTTTCCAAAAGTGGATCTGGGAAAGTTTGATGGTAATGATCCACACACATGGATCACTCAAATTGAAAATTTATTTGATCTACATCAAGATCTATGATTAAAAAATGTGGTCATGGCCTCTCTATATCTAGAACCTGAGCAACACATTTAGTATCGATGGTTATATGCTCAAAATAAAAAGAAAGGTCTCCTAGTTTCCTAGTCTATTATTTTTGAAGAGTTACATCTCTAATATCACAATAATGTCTCATAAAACTATTGGTGTATGCCTTTTTCCTATGGGTTTTGGATACATGGTTGCATATGCTTGCTTAGGGATTTAGTGTTCATGTTTGTTACTTGAAAAGGTTAATACCACATTCACTAGAAGTTGTTGTACCTTCTCTTTGACAACTTATATATGTACCTATTCCATTTCATATTTCTAATGCAATATTGTGTGGATTATTCATGGCTTATTTCTCTTTAGTTAATTCTTGCAGTTATGTGATTGTGTTTTCTCAATATTATCTTTTATAATACATGTCTCACATTGCATATTGAATCAATGCATTCACTTAGATCCAAATTCTTAGAGTTCATTCTGATATGGTATCAAAGCCGATATAGATATGAGAATTACTAGGTTTGTTTTCAAGTTTTCCATTATTTTGAGGTAGTGAAAAAGAGAGGCTAGGCATTGAATTTATCTCCTTGTTTATTTCAAATCTAAGCTTAGAATTTTTTCTCTAAGATTTATTTTTATTATAGAATCTTGACATCATAATCTTTCTTGGCATTTAGATTTCTTCTAATGCTTTATTTGATTTACCACTAACACTTTTCTTTATGGAATTGTAAAAATTAGATCTAGTTTGTGATCAATTCCTCTTTTATTAAGATTTAACTATAATGAAATAGAGATTTGATATACTTGCATCATATTTTATTCTATAAATCCATTCTAATATGCTTAGTTGAAGGATTTACATCAATTTTGAAGAGACATCTTAGATCTATAATCCATTAAAATTCTGTGGCATTGCAGTGGTAGAAGAGGTGTTGGATATTCATAGTGTTTTTCCATTTCAAACTGCTACATTAGATGGTAGCCTTGGCATCTTTTTTAAACTGCTATGTTGAATGATTATCTTGACATCCTTTTCTTATACTTGGCTTTTAGAAATCTGATCTAGATTTGACATTTTCATATTTATACTTTGATAGGCATTGAAAATCTAAAGATTGGCATCACATTTTGACACTTGGCATTGGTTTTTATACTATTCAGGACCTGCATTGAAAAAAATATCAGTTTCACCTATTGGGTTTTGGATTCAGAGAGGACAACTACATTGGATCTATAGTTACTTCACAAAGATCTGATTTGCTATCTTTAGCATCTTGTTCTAGCAGTCAAACATCCTCTTCAGTTGCTTGGCATCTTCTTCCAAAACCAGACATCCTCTTCAAATAGCTTGACATCCTCCTCTAGTAGGTTGGCATAATAATTCTACTCTTTGCATTAGATCTACTCATTCTGAGCAACTTGGATTCTTTTTCCTACACTTGGCATCCCATCTTGACACCTTGATTACTTTGTGGGCCCACATCCAGCCTCATATTCACATTGGTAATTGTTTTTTATATGTTTTCTACCTTTAATGACTTTATTAAAACTCTATAGCATCATTTAGTATGCTAAAAAGCAAAGTCTTTTATAAATATTTTAAAAAGAGCAATATTTGAGTCTTTTAAAGCCTTGTATCTCTGCTTATCAAAGATGAAGTTGAGGCTCAAATTGGTAGGAGGCCGAATCCCACTTAAAATACCAAACCACCTTATTCTAAACTTTAAACTAGTTCTAGTGAATGGTTAGAAGGCACATTTCACCTCACCCAAGGGTATTTTTTAATCATTTAGTGTAATTTTTATTAAAAATGGGCTATTGACAGGTATTTGTTTCATTAATATCTTGTAAATGATAACTCAAAATCAAGTGTTTCCTTTTTAAAAAGTGTTTATTTTTCAATTTCTCATGTAGCTAGCCTATTTTCATTGTAAAATGCATTGAATTATAAAGTACTAAAATTTGGAGGGGTACTTGACATAGTTTTAGGGGGGTTGTACTATGGTTGTGATTTTATTTTGAAATTGTCTCATTTTACACATATTTGATTTATGAAACAATAAATAACACATTAATCTTAATTTTTCAATGGATCTTAGCATTGTTAATGCACTTACACCCTGCAACTGCTAGGAATGGAAAAGTAAGATTACAATGGTTCTTAAAAGTAAAGGGTTATTTTGCATAATTATGGGGGTAGAAATTGAGCCCACAATTGAAGAAAATAAGATAAAATGGTTTAATATATGTGATGAATATTTTGGTATATTATGTATTTTAGTGTCATTATAACTCCTATTCCATATAAAGTCAGTGAAATCTCTCAAAGAAGTATGGGACACCCTAGAAAAATTGTTTGGGAAAATTGACACAATTAGGGGTCATGATCTTGAGATTGAGCTAATTAGTCTAAACCCTAGATAATCTGATACATTGGAGGAATTATTAACCAATCTTAAGTCACTTATATTTTAGTTTAAAGAGTGTGGAACTAAGAAGAAAGATGAGCAGTTAGTTCTTTTTATGCTTACAAAACTAGGACCTAATTACTCTGTGTTTGTCTCTACCTTTTATGTGACTAAGAGAACCATAGGAGCCAACTATTCAATGCCATACTTAGATGAATTTATTTTATATTTAACTAAAGAATAGGATAAATTAATCTAGATGAGAACCCTCAAGTCTTCCAAACCTTTAGTTCTTATTGCTGAGAATGGGAAATAGAAAGGCTTTAACAACAAGGATAAGAAACAAAAGAGTAAGGATCTTGAGAAGAAGAAATAATAGAAAAACACTAAAAGAACTAGCACTAAAACCTTGTCCTCCAAAGGGAAACCTAAGAGATAAAAGGTTAAGTACTCTTATTACAATAAGGCTGGGCATGATGAGCACAAGTGTATGAAGAAATAGATAGACCACCTGACACATCTCCTAGAGAAAAATAATATGGTGGTCCCTGAGTCTGTTAAAAAATCATCATCAATCAAATAATATTCTAAGGCAAAAGAAAAAGGGAAGGAGAAACCTAAGAGAAAATCTTTAGTTATAGTGGCTTTTATATCTACTTTATCTTGGGTTATTGATTCTAGTGCTTCACACCATATAGGTTCATCAGAGGTTGAGTCTCTTGATTTAGATCTATGTAACATGTCCTCTATCACTTTGGGTGATGACACTCTAATAGAGGTTGCAAGAAGAAAGACTATTGAAATTGAAGGTAGAACATTCACAAATTTTTTAAGTGTACCTTCACTATCAACTAATCTTCTTTTAGTGTATTAGATTACCCACATAGGGCAGGGCATGAGAGTCAAGTTCACACCATATTTAGTTGAGATCAGAGAGCTATACAATGACTCTACAGTTGCATTGGGGAGGGCTAATCACCATTTTAGGCTATACACCTTCTCCTAATTTACTTCAAATGTTCCTCCTACCACATTAGTTACCCATTTAGATGGAGTTAGCAAACTATGGCATGAGCGATTTGGTCACCTTAACTACTACTATCTTGAGTAGCTGAGTCAACAAGATATGATTATAGGATTGCTTAGAGTTAAATTATTTAAGGGACTTTGTGAAGGTTGTGTCCTTGGAAAAATTTCTAAAGAGAAATTTGACAAAGGAAAAACCAGGAGAGATTCAATACCTCTTGAGTTGATTCATAGTGATGTCATGGGGTTGTTTCCCCATCCTTATTTTATTAGGGCTAGATACATCCTCACCTTCATTGATGACTTTTAAAGATACACATGGGTATAGTTTCATATACAAAAGTTAGAAGTTTTTGATAATTTTTGATACTTCAAGGCTTTGGCTAAGAAGTAATCTAAAAAGTACATCAAAATTTTTCCAATAGATAATGGGGTGGGAGTACATCAACCATAGATTTGAGAAATTTTGTACCATCAAGGGGATTGATATTCAATGGATAGTTTTGTATACTCCTTAATAGAATGGTGTAGCAAAACACAAGAATCAGTCCTTGAAGGACATGGCCAACTATATGATTCATTCTAGATCATTGGCTCCATAGTTTTAGGTAGAAGCCATTAATTATGCATGTTATATTCATAATCGGGTTCCCCACAAAGATTTAAAGGGAATCACTCCTTATGAAGCTTGGCATAATAAGAAACTATAGGTGCAACATTTTAGGATCTTTGGATCATTGACAATGGCACACATTCTCAAAAATAAATGTAAGGCCATAGAATTTCAATCCAAACCTTGCATCTTTGTTAGGTATCTAGATTGTGTTAAGGGTTATAAAATCCTTCATCCTATAACTCATTAGTTATTCATTGAGAGGAGTGTTAGGTTTTAGGAGAGTCCCATCAAATCTTTACTTGACACTTCCCCCTCTACATCAATTTCACTTAGTTTGGATGAGAAATTCAAGGATTTAGATCATTCATAGTAGTTTCTTAAGGTAGAGGCCACTTCTTCTTATTATTCTAGTTATGAAAATGAGCAAAGTGATGGGGAGTCATCCTAATCTACTTTTAGGCATGCATAAGAGGATGGGGATTCAACACCTAACTCACCGATTTTTAGCCCTCTTTGGGCTAGGTAGACACTTGAGAATGTAGGCACTTGGGTAAGGGATCTAGATGATCACAAACATACTCAAGTAGACTTTTAGGGTGAACTACATGTTTTTTTTGCTTTCACACTAGATCTATATACTTTTAGATAGGCTTCAAGCATACCTGAGTGGAATAGATCCATGGATGAGGAATATGATTCCTTGATTAACAATCACACTTAGGATTTGACTTCTCTTCCTAAGGGAAGAAAGATGGTTTGATGTCATTGGATATATCAGACCATATATGCTATAGATGGGTCTATTGACAAGTACAAGGCTAGATTGGTAGCCAAGGATTTTTCATAGGTAACTAACATTGACTACTCAGAGACCTTTACACCCATGGCCAAGATGACTTTTATCAGACTCACACTTGTTGTAGCCATAACACATGGATGGAGTGTACATTAGATGGATATGAAGAGTGACTTTATTCATGGAAACCTTGAGGAGGATATTTTCATGGAGTAGCCACCTGGTTTTGTTCAAGATTTTTATTTAGTGTGTAGACTTAGGAAATCCATTTATGAACTCAAATAGGCCCTCAGGGCTTGGTATGATAAAATGGATTCCTTCCTTCTTATTTCAAGTTTTACTAGATACCACTTAGACCCTAATGTGTACTTATTATGGTAGGATGATTCATTGTTGACACTAATTTTATATGTTTATGACCTTTTGATCATAAGGAATTCTTCTTCAACTATCTCACAAGTGTAGAAAAATCTTCAGGATAGATTTACCACTATTAACTTGGGCTTACTACACTACTTCCTTAGCATTGAGATCACTCAAATAGATTTAGGGATTTCAATTTCATATCCCAAGGACTCTCTTGATCTTTTGGCATGGTTTCATATGGTTGAGTGTAGGCCATCTTTGACTTCATTCCTATCCAGAGTCAAGCTTGAGGTAGATTATTCCACTGTATTGGTTGATGCTACTTTGTATTGAAAACTTGTTGGTAGCTTTATTTACTTGACTCACACTAGATCAGACATCTCTTATGATATTTTTATTGTTTCAATATTCATGCAGGAACCCATGAACTACATTAAAAATCAACTAATAAGATCTTGCACTACATTCAGGGTTCACACAGGTATGGGATACACTACAAGGTTGGTTAACGTTTGGCTACATAGACTCATATTAGATTGGAAACACTAGGAGTCATAAGTCCACTTTAGGTTATAAATTCTCATTAGGTTATGGCCCCATCATTTGGTCAAGTAAGAAGCAAAATGCTATTGCTCTATCTACCATAGAGGTAGATTATAGGGGAGTTATTAATGCAACTATTGAGGCTATTTGGCTTCAAAGGATTCTTTATAAGCTTGGTATATAGATCAAGTGGCTTACAGTCATATTTTATGATAACTAGAGCACCGTTCAGATTTTTAGGAATCTAGTCATTCATCAGAGTACCAAACACATTAAGATTCACATGCACTTTATTCAAGAGCTGATTCATGAGGTCATTGACTTAGTATTTTGCTAGTATTCAGAGTAGGTTGCTGATATCTTCACCAAATGCTTCATTGAGATAAATTTCATTCATTTTTGATCTCTTCTTGGGGTGTGGTCCACTTTAACAACTTCATCATCTTCAGGGAAGCCTTCTAGCCTCTTCACTTCTTTGTCTCTCTTTTGGGGGGAAGTTTTTCCTATGGGTTTTCTCCTTTTCTATACTTTATGAGAGATTAAACTATACATAGGTACCTCATCAGGCCTTGTTATTAAGACCCATTTTCTATATCAAAACTTACCTAATCTATGCTTATGAGGGGTGTTGTGTATGCCTTTTTCCTATGGCTTTTGGCTACATAGTTGCATATGCTTGCTTAGGGATTTGTGTTCATGTTGGTTACTTAAAAATATTTATACCACAGTCACTAGAATGTTTTATACGTTTTCCTTAATAACCTATATATGTACATATTACATTTCATATATCTAATGCAATATTATGTGGATTATTCATGGCTTATTTCTCTTTGGTTCATTATTGCAGTTGTGTGCTTGTGTTTGCTCAGTATTATCTTGTACAATACATGTTTCACATTGCATATTGAATCAATGGATTCATTTGGATCAAAAATCTTGGAGCTCATTTTGATAAAAACTAATTCATTTATCTATCTAAACTACACTAAATGGGGACTATAAATGATTATATTCATGAATTTTAGAATCTCTTTTTATGTGTGGTAGACATCACTGAAGAAAATATGATTGAATTATTTTTAGGTGGCATCAAGGATTGTTAAGGTCTTACAACATAATTGATTACTTTTGTATAAGCAACTAAACACGGAATTGAAATCAAAAATAATAAGTAACTAGAAATCAGAATCAACAAAGAATATGAGATACAAGAAATAGCCAAAAACTTGTATTAAACTATTCCAGAAGGAAATACAATGAAGAAATCACACTTTCTTCCACACCTCTCAGATGTACAGATCTCTTTCCCTTAAGAGTTCTCTCTCTCACAATTACAACCAATTCAATCCTTGAATTGTCTACCCTTTTTCGCATACAAACTATGAAGATCTAACCCTATTATTTAATACTAAGATTCATGAGCTATGCATTCTCCACCATTAGATACACCTCTTAATCAAAGGTTCAAATTAGTCTTGCCAAAAATAGAAATGCGGACTCAATACTAACAATTACTCTTTTCATGCAAACAATCTATTCTTCCTTGAAAATAGACTTCTAGAACGCACACGTGACCGACATCAGTCCCTGTCTATCTACATATGACTGATGTTAGCTGATCCATAACCGACATCGACAGCTTCTGGTCGACTCCTGACCGATGTCGGCAATTGTGTAACTCCAACAACCTCTGCATTTGCTCATCTAGTTAAGCTTTTAGCTCCACAACTCAACAATCTCCCACTTGGAGATAAATAACTACACCTATACCTGTACAACAACATCCTCTAGCTTGTTTCACCATCTTCAAGTTCAATCTTGAAGACCAACAAAAGTTGAATGAAGATTCAACTTCTCCTTTGTTACCGGCTTTGTTAACATATCAGCAGAGTTCTTATCTATATGGATCTTTTCTAGCTTCAACTCACCATCCTCCAATACCTGTCTAATGAAGTGGTACCTAAGCTATATATGTTTGGTTCTTGAATGAAAGGCTAAATTCTTTGCCAAATGAATTGCACTTTGACTATCACTGTATAATCTGCAACTCTATTGCTCCTTTCCCAACTCTTCTATGAACCGAGTCATCCAAATCATTTCCTTGCTAGCCTCTGTGACTGCAATGTTTTCTACCTCTATAGTAGACAAGGCAACAACTTTCTGTAGCTTTGAAATCTAGCTAACCGCCATTCCACCAATAGTGAACACATATCCTATGGTGCTTCTCCTGCCATCCAAGTCACCTGCCATATCTGAATCTACATACCCATGTAGAGAAGTGTTTGAACCTCCATAGCATAAATGCCTACTGATGGTCCCTCTCAAATATCTGGGAATCCACTGAACTGCTTTCTAGTGTTCTTTTCCTAGATTGGCCATAAACTTGCTGACAACTCCCACTACTTGGGCAATATCAGGTCTAGTACATACCATTGCATACATCAAGCTCCCAACTACTGAAGCATATGGAACTCTACTCATGTACTCAACCTCATCATGTGATTTAGGACATTGTTCTTTGCTCAACTTGAAGTGTCCAGCCATAGGTGTGTTTACCAATTTTGCATCCTGCATATTGAACCTCTCCAACACCTTGTTCACATAATCATCTTGAGACAAAATCAAACTATGATTTTTCTTGTCTCTCTTAATACTCATGCCAAGGATTTTCTTTGCTGCTCCTAAATCCTTCATGAAAAATGTGTGAGCTAATTTTACCTTAAGCTTAGTAATATCCTACATGTGTGAACCTACAACAAACATATCATCTACATATAGTAATAAGATAATATAACTACCATTATCCAATCTGTTAAAATAAACACAATGATTAGATTGACATCTACTAAAGCCATGCTCTGTCATAAACCTATCAAACCTCAAATACCATTGTCTTGGAGCTTGCTTAAGACCATATAAATTTTTCTTCAACCTGCACACAAGTTTCTCCTTACCTTTGACCTTAAAACCTTCCAGCTAATCCATATATATTTCTTCATCCAAATCTCCATGAAGAAATTCTATCTTAACATCAATCTACTCAAGATGCAAATCCTCAATAACAACTAAAGACAATATAGTCTGAATAGAAGTCATCTTTACTACAGGAGAAAAAATTTCACCAAAATCAATACCTATTTTCTGTGCAAATCCCTTTACTACCAACCTGGCCTTATGTCTCATTTGTCCATTCTCTCCTTCCTTTAACTTGTAAACCCATTTGTTTTTTATTGCTTTCTTTCTGACTGGCCACTCAACCAAATTCCACGTTTGGTTCTCTTTCAAGGAATCAATTTCCTCATTCATGCCATGCTCCCACTATTTCCTGGATTTTACCTACATTGCCTCATCAAAACTTTTTGGTTCTCCACCATCAGTGAGCAAAAAATAATATAATGAAGGGGAATAATGAATTGGAGGCTTACTTACCCTTTTAGATCTGCTCATGGGTGTTTGAGACTCATTCATAGCTTGCTGTCTGCCCAAATTTTTTGTCAGTGACCAATCTCAATCATCTCTCGATCTGTACCTAACCAACGTTGGTTCCACATGACCGACATCAGTTCTTGTTTGATTGACGTCAGTTACTGTTTGATTGACATCAGTTCCTACTTGACTAATGTTGGTGTCTGTGTTTTCTTGTGTGTGACCTGCGAGCTCATTTTGGATCATAACCTCATCCAAATCAACATTGCCCTGCTCAAAATTATTTAGCTTCTTGAGTTGATCACTGTACATCACCTTCTCATTAAAAACAACATCACATATTCTAATAATTTTGTTAGTTTCTAAATTCCACAATCGAAATCCAAAATCTCCAGAGCCGTAACCAATGAAATTGCACTGCATAGATTTAGCATCCAACTTCTTTCTATTTTCTTTATCAATGTGCATAAAAGCTTCAGAACCAAAAAATCTAAGAAATGAAAGATCTACCTTTTTACCTATCTAAGCCTCTTCTGGAATTCCACCATCTAGTGTAGTAGAAGGTCCTCTATTAATTAGGTAAACCACAGTATCTATAACCTCTGCCCAAAACTGTAAGGGCAAACTAGCATGCAACCTCATACTCTATACACACTCCATTATTGTTCTATTCTTCCTTTCAACAACTCCATTTGCTGAGGTGTCCTTGGAACCATCCTTTCCCTGTGTATTCCATTCATAAAATAGTAACTATTGAATTTATTGCTGCAATACTCACCACCATTGTTAGATCTAAGGCACTTCAATCTCAAACCTATTTCATTCTCAACCAAAGCTTTCTATTTCTTAAATGTGTCAAAAACATTAGATTTATTTTTTATGTAATAAATCCATACCTTTCTTGTAGCATCATCAATGAAAGAAACATAATACCATGATCCTCTAATAGAAGCTACCTGAGCTAGTCCCCACACGTCTGTGTGAACAAGCTCCAACTTGTGCTTCTTCTTTGTTGACCTAGTTTTAAGAAACCTTACTTTCTTCTATTTTCCAAAAATACAATGCTCACAGAAATCTAGATCTATGCTTTTCAAATCTAAAAGCTTACCTTTTGACTTAAGAATATTCATTCCCTTCTCACTCATGTGGCCAAGCCTACAGTGCCACAACTTTGCATCTACATTTGAAGTAGATAAAACAAAAGGAGAATAATCAATAATACAATTACATAGATAAAGAGTACCTACTCTCTTACCTTTGGCTAATACAAGTGCACCCTTGGAAACTTTCCAAGATTCAGCTGTGAGAGTTACTGTGCAACCCTCATCCCCCAACTTTTCTGTAGAAATCAGATTCCTCTTCAGTATGGGTACATGCATGACATCCTTCAACACCCATGTGTTGCTATTCTGCAATTTTAGCTGCACTTTTCCTTTGCCAACAATCTTACAAGGCTCATCATCCCCTAAATAGACTATTCCAAAATCTCCATGGACATAATCATTGAAAAATTCTCTATTTGGGGTTACATGGAAAGAGGCACCTAAATCTAAATCCCAAGATTCTATTTTATTATCCAAAGAAAATATAAGAGCATCT
Organism: Torreya grandis; assembly: GCA_037957365.1. Taxonomy (NCBI): domain Eukaryota; kingdom Viridiplantae; phylum Streptophyta; class Pinopsida; order Cupressales; family Taxaceae; genus Torreya; species Torreya grandis. The sequence continues at coordinate 799,357 of JARHVA010002421.1, forward strand.
TGTGCAACAATACCTGCAACTTTTGCTTCTTCTTTACCTTCATGCTGATTTTCTTCTTTAACTTTCAACCAACAATCTTTCTTTGCATGCCCTTTCTTTCCACAATTCCAGCAGATTATATTTCTTCCATTTCTAGATTTGGATCTACTTCTCATCTTTGACTTTGACCTTGATCTCCCTTGCTTTCCCTTCTCTCTTTGCCTTCCCCTGCTTTCAATAGTTAAAGCATTACCTGATGTTTCTCCTATGCTTTTCCTGTGAGTTTCTTCATTCAAGATTACACTAACAACATCATCAACTTTCAAGATATTTAAAGCAGATGCAGTATTACTAACTGCCATTACCAAACTATGCCAACTTTTAGGTAAAAAGCATAATATTAAGAGAGCCTTAATTTCATCATCAAAAACTATTTTGACTGAATTTAATTGATTTACTATTGCATGGAAATCATTAAGATGACTAGATACAGATCCACCTTCCTGTCAGGAATCTAGAACAACAAACATGCTCTGATGCCACTAGTTGGGATCTTGCTTCTCAGAAAAAGCACAATATGATTACCAAGTATAAGCAATTGAATATGCGGAAATAACCAGAAACACAAGTAACTAGAATTCACCAATAGCACAGAATATGAGAGACAATACACTATCTTGTATTAACACTAACAAAAAAGAATACAACAAAGAGCCGCCACACTCTTTCACCTTACAGAGATTCGCCACACCTCAAGTGTTCAGTAATTCTTCTCACACACACTCTCCTACACAAAAAAAGGGTCCCAACAACCAACTCACACACAGAATTGGTGTTCACCTCACCAACCAGTCAGTAATAACCCTGCCGGTACATCAAGCACTCTATAGCACTTCAAGCTGATCTCTCATGAACCTGCAACCTGCAATTCAAAGACCAAACTTACATGTAGATCCCCAATGAGCTTGCAACAACCTGCAACTCACAGATCTTACAACTAGAAGGAACTCTTCCTTTCTATCTCATGCCTTATACAATACATGCCAATGGGTCTATAAATAGATCCCTAACTCAAACAATAACTTAGACTCTTAATTTAGATAATAGTCCTCGCAGCACAAGACTCTAACTGGTCTCAACATGCAAACTCTTCGTTCACTTAACTAACTGTCTGTGAAACGAGCAGTTCTGGAACACACAGGCGACCGACGTCGGTCCTTGCTTGTCTGGTTCTGCCGACGTCGGCCGACTCCTTGCCGTCGCCGGTGGCCTTCTGCACTGGTCCCTGCCGACGTCGGTCCTGATGCCGACGCCGGTTACTGTAGAACTCAACAACCATCTGTTCCTCAGTTTGCAAAGGTTGAAGCTTTTAGCTCCACAACCTAACAATCTCCCACTTGGAGATAAACAGCTGCAACCTGTACATGTACCTGTACACCGTCTAGTTTGTTACCTTGGCTATGTATCCATCTTCAAAATCATCCTTGAAGACCAACCACCACAAAATCCGTGGTGCAAAACCTGTCATCCAAATTACCTGCCACATCCACATCTACAACCATGTAGAAATAAGCCTGAACTTGCATAGCATGTGCACCTGCTACTAGTCCCTGTAAGAATCCACTGAACTGTCCTCCAATGGTTCTCTCCCGGATTGGCTCCTAACTTGTGACAACTCCCACTGCTTGGGAAAACTCAGGTTTAGTACATATCATGCACTCAACCTCATTATGTGAATCAAGACACCTGTTCATAGAACTGTCCAACCATCGGCGTGCTAACCGGTTTCACACAATCATCCTGAAACAAAGTCAACACATGACCTACCATGTCTCTAGAACACACTCTTGCCAAAGAATTTTGCTGCTCCTAGATCCTCCATGACAAACACCTGAATTAGCTTTACCTTTAGTTCAGCAATACCTGTATATGTAACCCTGCAACAAGCACATCATATAGAAAATAGGATAGTGTAGCTAATACTATCCAACCTGGTAAAGAGAAACACAATGAACAAACCTCCATTGCCCTGCAGCTAATACAAGATCAAATACCCTGATCTTCCATCTCACGTATCTATTTCTGCTCTTCTTCATCCTTAACATCCATTCGTCTCTCAGTGCTTACTTCCAGCTGGCCACACTACCCAAAACCCCTGTTTGGTTCTCCTCCAAGGAATCACATCCTCATTCATGCCTAGCTCCCACTGTTTCCTGGATCTACCTGTTCTGCTTCTTCAATAACTCCCTGGTCCTATGCCATAAGTGAGCAACAAGTAGTGTAAAGAAGGGAAATGACGAATTTAAGAACTTACTTACACCTTCAGTCCTCCATATGGGCACTTGAGACTCCATGACAGCTTGCTGTCCACCCAAAATTCGTCTCAGTGACCGATGCCGATCACATCTCAGTCTACAGCCGACCGATGTCGGTTCCCTGCGACTGCCTCTCCGCCGACGTCGTTTTCCCCTGGCCGACGCCGGTCTCTGTCTACCCCGAGTCACCGACGTTGGGCTGCACATAGCCGACATCGGTCCCTGTCTAGACACTGACGCCAGTTTTCCTGCCGACGTCGGTCTCTGTGTTTTTCTTATGAGACCTAACTTTTTCCCGCGAGCTCCTTTTGGATCAAACCCTTGTCCAAAACACCCTTGCTCTGCTTAGAATTCCCCTGCACCTTGTGCTGAACTCTATCCGTCACTTTCTCCTTGAAAACCAAGGCTTTCCTGTTCTTGTCACTAACATCGGATTCCTCAAGAAATCTCACCTTTTTCTTCTGCATACAGAAACCATGATCCATGCCTTCCAAATCCGAAAGCATATCCTTTGACTCAAGAACCAGCATCTCCTTCATATCTATGTGACCAAGCCTATCAAGCCACATCTTCGAATCTACAGTTGAAGTAGATAACCCAGAAGAAGAATCAGTAAAACAAGTAGATAGATAAAGCGTACCTACTTTCTTACCTCTAGCTATAACAAGTGTACCCTTGGTAACCTTCCAAGAGTCCGCTGTGAGAGTTACTGTGCAACCCTCTTCACCCAAACTTCTAACAGAAATCAGATTCCGCTTCAAAACTGGGACGTGCATGACCTCCTTTAACACCCATGTGTTACCTGTCTGCAGTTTCAGCTTCACTTTGCCTTTGCCAACAATCTGACAAGACTTACCATCCCCTACACAAATTTCTCCAAAATCTCCCTGGACATACTCATGAAAAAATTCCCTATGTGGGGATGCATGAAAAGAGGCACCAGAATCTAATACCCAAGATTCTACTTTATCCAAAGAACATACCAGAGCATCCTGTGCAATGTAACCTGCAGCATCTGCTTCTTCTTCATGTTCTTCATGCTAATCTGTACCCGATCTGCAATCTCTCTTTAAGTGCCCTTGCTTTCCACATTTCCAGCAGGTTATTCTGCCATACCTGGACTTGGATCTCTTGCCCGTCTTCGACCTTGATCTCCCACGCTCTATCTTCTCTCTTGGCCTTCCTCTTCCTTCAACACTCAAAGCATCTCCAGATGATTCACCTGTGCTTTTCCTGCGTATCTCTTCGTTCAAGATTACACTCACAATATCATCCACTTTTAAGACTTTTGAAGGAGACACAGTGTTAGAAACTGCCATTACCATACCTTCCCAACTTTCAGGTAATGAACACAAGATTAAGAGAGCTCTTATTTCATCATCAAATACAATATTGACTGAACTTAACTGGTTTACTAAACCATGGAAATCACTAAGATGGCTATGAACAGATCCACCTTCCAACATTTGCAAATTAAATAAACGCTTCATAAGAAATACCTTATTCGAAGCTGAGGGTTTTTCATATAAATTTGCCAAAGATTCCATCAACTCCACCGTTGTCTTACACTGTGATAAGCTGGAAATCACAGATGATGCAAGACTCAATCTAACAGATCCCAGAGCCTTTCGATCAAGAACCTCCCATTCTTCATCTTTCATATCCAAGGGTTTGCTAGCAACCCCACCCAACGGTAAGTACAAATCTTTCTGATACAGATAGTCCTCAATCTGCATCCTCCATAATTGGTAGTTCTTGCCATTGAACTTCTCCATTCGTAGTTGACTACTTTCTGTCATTGCTCAACTCCCACTCAAACAGAAACCTGTGAGTAACCTGTAATCAAAACACACTACCCAGATCTACACCAATCTGTTAGTATCCCAACCAAAAGCTCTGATATCGATTGATGGTATCAAGCTTAAGAACTTACAACCAAGGCTCTGATACCAGTTGTCAGGAATCTAGAACAACAAACATGCTCTGATGCCACTAGTTGGGATCTTGCTTCTCAGAAAAAGCACAGTATGATTACCAAGTATAAGCAATTGAATATGCGGAAATAACCAAAAACACAAGTAACTAGAATTCACCAATAGCACAGAATATGAGAGACAATACACTATCTTGTATTAACACTAACAGAAAAGAATACAACAAAGAGCCGCCACACTCTTTCACCTTACAGAGATTCGCCACACCTCAAGTGTTCAGTAATTCTTCTCACACACACTCTCCTACACAAAAAAATGGTCCCAACAACCAACTCACACACAGAATTGGTGTTCACCTCACCAACCAGTCAGTAATAACCCTGCCGGTACATCAAGCACTCTATAGCACTTCAAGCTGATCTCTCATGAACCTGCAACCTGCAATTCAAAGACCAAACTTACATGTAGATCCCCAATGAGCTTACAACAACCTGCAACTCACAGATCTTACAACTAGAAAGAACTCTTCCTTTCTATCTCATGCCTTATACAATACATGCCAATGGGTCTATAAATAGATCCCTAACTCAAACAATAACTTAGACTCTTAATTTAGACAATAGTCCTCGCAACACAAGACTCTAACTGGTCTCAACATGCAAACTCTTCGTTCACTTAACTAACTGTCCGTGAAACGAGCAGTTCTGGAACACACAGGCGACCGACGTCGGTCCCTGCTTGTCTAGTTCTGCCGACGTCGGCCGACTCCCTGCCGTCGCCGGTGGCCTTCTGCACTGGTCCCTGCCGACGTCGGTCCTGATGCCGACGCCGGTTACTGTAGAACTCAGCAACCATCTGTTCCTCAGTTTGCAAAGGTTGAAGCTTTTAGCTCCACAACCTAACACTTCCTACATTTACAAATTAAATAATTGCTTCATAAGATATACCTTATTCGAAGCTGAGGGTTTTTCATATAAATTTGCCAAAGTATCCATTAACTCTACCATTGTCTTTGCCTGTGATAAGTTGGAAATCATAGAAGATGCCAGGCTCAACCTTATAGATCCCAGAGCCTTTTTATCAAGAACATTCCATTCTTCATCTTGCATATCTATGGGCTTGCTTGAAACCCCACCCAATGGTAAGTATAGATCTTTCTGATATAGATAATCTTCTATCTGCATCCTCCATAATTGATAATTCTTGCCATTGAATTTCTCTATTCTTAGTTTACTTTCTTCTACCATTGCTTTACTCCGACTCAATCAAAAACCCCTGTGAGTGAACTTGTAATCAACAAACACTAACCCGCTCTATACCAGCTGTTAGTGAACCAAGCTCTGATACCACTTGTTAGGATCTTACATCACAATTTATTACTTTTGTATAAGCAACTAAACATGGAATTAAAACTAGAATTAATAAGTAACTAGAAATCAGAATCAACAAAGAATATGAGATACAAGAAACAACTAAAAACTTGTATTAAACTCTTCCAAAAGGAAATACAATGAAGAAATCACACTTTCTTCCACACCTCTCAGATGTACAGATCTCTTTCCCTCAAGAGTTCTCTCTCTCACAATTACAACCAATTCAATCCTTGAATTGTCTACCTTTTTTCTCATACAAACTATGAAGATCTAACCCTATTATATAATACTAGGATTCATGAGCTCTACATTCTCCACCATCAGATACACCTCTTAATCAAAGGTTCAAATCAATCCTACCAAAAATAGAAATGAGGACTCAATACTAACAGTTACTCTTTTCATGCAAACAATCTGTTCTTCCTTAAAAATAGACTTCTGGAATGTACAGGTGACCGACGTCGGTCCTTGTCTGTCTGCATATGACCGATGTTGGCTGATCCATAACTGATATCGATAGCTTTTGGTTGACTCCTGACCGATGTCGGTCAGTCATGACTGATGTAGGCGACTGTGTAACTCCAGTAACCTCTGCATTTGCTCATCTGGTGAAGCTTTTAGCTCCACAACTCAACAAGGATAACATCCAATTAGAAGTTTGCATGTTTAGTATAAGTTCAATATCCAAATCCATCTCAAGGGAATTCATGATAGAGGAAAAATAACATATCAAACAAAGAATTTTCACTAATTTTCATGAACACACTTTCCTAACACCATCATTTCCTCGGCCTACTCGATTGACCCATTAATAAATTAAGGAGAAGCATACAAAAGGTTTGTGTTTTGGATATGATATCAAATGGATCAAAGGACATTTATGTGATGAAAATAATATATTTTACATTAAAGGAACCAATGAGAATGATGAAGATGATAAAGCCTTATGTATAGGGTTGGACATACTTGAGGATGAATTTAAAGATTCTTAACCTTCTATATCTTATCATGTACTTTTTGGTATTAGTACTCATCAAACTCTTAAGGTTGTGGGTTTCCTCAAGAAGCAAAAGGTGATTATATTTATTGACTCTAGGATACACACAACTTAATAAATATTAAGTTGGATACTCATTTGAACTATTTCATTTACCTAGCTCCAAAATTTTAGGTCATGATTGTAGATTGTGGTGCCATAAACTATTCTAGAAAATTCCATAATATTCAACTTGCTATGGGAGACTATCGATTAGATTTTCTTATGTTTGTTATTACCATGAGAAGGTTTGAATTTTTTTAAGAGTGTAATGGATCACCATGTTGGGTGTTATTGAGATGAACTTATAAGAACTATTCATAGGTTTCTATTTAGAAGGTAGAAGGCACAACAATTAAACTACATAGATTACAAGCTAAATATTGACAACTAGTTAATTCTCATTATATTATGAAGATTATTAGAAAAGGTGTTGAAGGATTTGTGGCACACTTGTTTTCCATAAAAGTTTAACCAACCAAAGATATTACCTATCCTGATTTACAAATGGTGTTGGATGACCATTTTATTATTTTTGGTGTCATGCCAAAAGGATTTACATCATGATGAGCACATGATCATGCCATAAAATTAATTCATAGAAGTACACCACCCAACATTAGACCCTAAAGGTATCCCTATGCCTAGAAGAACAAAATTTAAAATATGGTGCAAGAGATGTTGGATGCAAGAATTATCTAACATAGCCAAAGTGAATATTCCTCCCTAGTGGTCATGGTGTAGACTAAGGATGAAACTTGAAGGATGTGCCCAGACTAAAGATAAATCAATAAGTAAACCATTAAAGATAAGTTTCCTATTCTAGTAATTTATGTTTTTAAAGATAAATTTCATGGTGTAATTTATTTTACCAAGTTATATCTTCACTCTAGGTATCATCAGATTTGAATCTTAGTAGATGACACAACTAAATTAAATTTAAAAACACATGAAGGCCATTATGAGTTTATGGTCATCCCTTTTGGCCTTACTAATGCACCATCTACATTTCAAGGTTTGATGAATACTATTTTCAATCCATTTTTGAGAAAGTTTGTGTTGGTGTTTTTTTGATGACATCCTCATTTATAACAAAAATTGGGAAGACCATTTGAAGCATGTACTCTTGGTTTTGGAATAAAATCAACTTTATAAAAAACCTTTCAAATGTGATTTTAGAATCTAAGATGTGTATTACTTTGATCATATTATTTCACATGAAGGAGCAAAATTTGATCCTATTAAATTCCAAGCTATGATGGAGTGGTAGGATCCCAAGATACTTAAGGACCTCTGGGCATTTCTAGGGCTAACTAGTTACTATCATAATTTTTTCAAAAATTATGGTATCATTTTATCCCCACTCACATATTTTTTTAATAAATACTAATTCTAGTGGACTAATACAACTATCAATAAATTTAAACAGTTGAAAATGACCATGTCCACCACTCCAATTTTGGCTACTTCTATTATTTCTAAAACTTTTATTCTAGAATGTGATGCATCAGGATATGGCATGGTGGCTGTACTCATGTAAGAAGGTAAACCAATTGCATTTGAGAGTCATCAACTGAAGGAAAAAAATAGGCTCAAGATAATCTATGAGAAAAAGTTGATGGTTATTTTTCATGTAATCAAGCAATGTATACCTTATCTGATGGGTCATCACCTTTAGGGAAAGACTAATCATGATAGCCTCAAATATTATTTGGAACAACTATTATCTTTTGAATAATAACGAACATGGGTGACTAAAACATTAGGCTATGATTTTGAAATAGTTTATAAGAAAGGAAAAGATAATGTGGTAGTAGATGCACTATCCCAGAGGGATGAATTAGTTGAGGAATTTTTATATGCAATGACTATTTTTTAGGTATATTGGATAGAGGAAGTAAGATCAAAATAGAAAAATGATAGTGATGCCCATGATTTGATTCAAAATCTTTAGTAGTGTTTTGGGGATTTGAAAAATTTAAATGGAAGGGGAATACATTATGGTACAAAGATAAATTAACCTCTATAAGCATTCTCTCCTTAAACATTAAACCTTTTAGGAACTTCATGCATCTCCATTAGGAGGTCACTAAAGATTTTTGAAAACATATCATAAAAACACGAAGATTTATTTTGGGAAGGACTCAAGGGGGATGCCCATAAATATGTGGCTGAATGCATGGTATGTCAACAACATAAGGGTAAAGCCATTAGACCCCAGGTCTTTTTTAGCTTTTATCCATCCTTAGCCAATGTTGGAAGGAGGTTTCCATGGATTTTATTACTAGGTTACTATGGTCTGAGGGTAAAAATATTATCATGGTAGTTATGGATTGACTCACCAAGCATGCTCATTTTTGTTCTTTATCACAACCATTTATTGCTAGTACAATCGATTTTTCTTTTATCAATACAATTCATAAATGACATGGTACTCTAAAGATCATTGTAAGTGACAAAGATCCCATATTTACCAATAATTTTTGGATTTAATTATTTACATGTTTAGGTAACCAATTGGCTCATATCTTGTCCTATCATCCTCAATTTTATGGATAAATAGAGGTAGTCAACAAATGTCTAAAAGGGTATCTTCATTATTTTGTTTATGATAAACAAGACAAATAGGTTCATTAACTATCACTTGTTGAATGGTGGTATAACACTTCTTCTAAAATATCTCCATTATGGAATTATATTGGTATCAACCCCATCCATCACTTTAGCCTTGATGGTGTATCCCAAGGTTTGAGATATTGAGGAACACATTCACCATTAACAAGAGGTACTAGTTAGTTTGAGTGAGAATTTAGAAATGACACAAAATAGAATGAAGTAGCAAGTAGATCAACATCATAGTGAGTGACATTTTGACATAAATGATTGGGCCTTTGTGCATTATATCAATATAAGTAGATGTCTCTGAAGCAATATAAAAATGATAACAAACTATTTCCTAAGTATTATGGCTCTTATCAGACGTTGGAAAAAATTAGTAGTGTGGCTTACAAGTTGGAATTGTCTTCATCCACTTGCATACATCTAGTATTCCATGTATTTTACCTATAAATGGTAATTAGACATAGCATTTTCACTTAGACTAAGTTACCTAACTTAAATAAATAATTCTAAGTCATTTTAAATCTTGAAGAGATCCTATACACATGCATTAAGCAACTATGGACCAATGTGATTAAGGAGTATTTGATCAAATGGAAGAATCTACATTATGAAGATGCAACATGGGAGGATAAAGTGTTCCTACAACAAAATCCTATTTTGATTTAAAATTGAGGACAAAATTATTATGAAGGCGAGGGGCATGCTATTCCCTTAACCTCTAGTGCATCTAGGGATGTGTGTAGCTAACTTATAGCTTAAATACCTTCATATTATTTTATTGCATTTATTGATATTATTAGTATGGTTGGCCTATGAAATAACTGTCGGCACTCTAGGTTGCATGCTAGATTAAAGGAGTGTTCATGTCCTAGTTTTAAACCTATACTAATATGGGAATGGTCTAAGGCTATGGGTTGCCTATATCTAGACCAGACCTCTAGGATTTTTAACAAGGCTAGCTCCTCTGATGCATCATTTTTGAACTTTTCTTCTAAAACCTAGAACTAGTTATGGTGAAAAGGGATAAAGATTTACATAAGTAAACCTATTCTAAGATGCGGTGATACACCAAGAATTTTAATAGACCCACTCCTAAGCTTGAACTCTTTAACACACTAATGAAATATTAAAATAATGCAATGCTCACTACAGTTTCTTTGCAATAGTATTTCATATATAAGTCTATTTTATGTGCTCATATTAGGAAGCAATGAATATAAGGTCTAGTTAAATACACTTAAGTTTGACTATCCACTATATCCTTGAGAGATCAATGTTAAGACATGCTATATGATCTATAAAGAATATTTATAACACCTAAGTTAAGTTTGGACATAAAAAAAGGAAGATAACATTCATAGTTGTATATTAAAAAAATATAGAACACTAAATATAGATTAGCAAAATGACTACAAAATACTCTATTCACTACTCCAAGAGTTGTCAAAGACAATTCTAGTAGAGTCTAGTCATACTGGCCCAAGGGATGTAAAATAATATCTCAAAGGATATATTTATAGCAAAAGGGAAGCAAGAGAGATGGAGTTTTGGTGATTAAAAGGGAATCAATTGAGTTCAAATCTATTCAAAAATTTGTTACAACTAACTCTACAAATATGTTCATTTAGACCATTTGATTGATTTAGGTCACCCTAGTCTATTGCATCATTACAATATATTATCTATGATGCTCCATGGTGGATAAAATGGTGGGATCAAGTATTTTCACTTGTCCTAATGTGAAACTACTTATGATTGGTTTATTGATGCATGCCCAAGTGGAGAGAAAGGTCACTTTCCATGTAGCTAGATTTGGCAATGGCCATTAAAGCTCTAAGTGTCTTACTCTACAGGATCTCAATGGCACCATCTAATCCTAAAATATCTGATCTTAACCCTAAATGAAATGTACTCAAAATCAACTTCATCATGCTTGATTGCCTTAGTAAAAAATCAACTCTTTAACCTCTACCTAAGTCACTTGGGCTCTCCTTTATTCTGATTAGTCGTAAAAAACTAACCCAAATCCTTGATTCACACCATTAGATCTACTTATGCATGGATGCCTAAGATCCATCAATATTTTACCAATCAAATGAACTTGTGCCACTTTTCATGCACCTATTCTCTCTTAAGGTTTATTGAGCATTTTGACTTGGCTCAGTCTATTGGATTTGCCAAGTCTGAATGAATGTGAGCCCTCAGAACTACCTTTGAATTGTAAAACTTGTCCCTACTAGGGCCACTTGGGAAATGTGTGGTAATCCTCAAGATCCTATTATAGTCTACCAGCTTATGCACTTACACCACATGTTGATCTCTTAAGCTATCTAATTATTTGACTTATCTTAGACCATTAGATTGAAATGTACGATCAAACAAGGACCATTGATCTTGTCAGGACCCACTATTTAAAACCTAATGATACTTCATGATAATAAAATTGAATATATACATGACTTTCTTTGTATTCATACAACCATCATTGATGATCACATGATCATCAAATTTAAGCTCAAATGGACCTAATTTGGTCGAGCTTAAACTTGACGTTAGTGCCAACGTCTCTGGATTTTCAAATCCAAAAGACTAGTTGGAGGGGATTTAATTTGACATTTATGGGGCTGCTTAGGACCTTTCAAAATCAAATAACTATTTCCTTTGGACAATTTTCTAGATAATTCCTTTAGGTCTTGTGCTGGAACACCTTTTTAAAGGAATTCCTTTACCTTATCCTTGTTTGAAACAATTATTGCAAACAAAATGTCTAGGCATATTCATGTCTTGGTTCCTTTTTATTTAAAAAGTGCCCTTCAAAACTTTGAATTTATCCACCCCAATATAGAAATATATCTTTTAGAGAAAGTGTAGAGGACACTTGCTCGAGAAACTGACCCTTTGGGCTTTCAAAAAGTGACCTTTTCAAAAGAAAAATACCCTTTAGAAATCTTGAAGTGAACCATTTACCCAAGAAACAAACCCTTTAGAGAAATTACAGTGGAACCTTTCCCCAATAAAAATGCCTTTTAGAAGAAGTGTAATAGACTAGTTTTTTGTAGAAGTTCCCTTAGAAAAAAATGAAAAGGACCTCTTTAAAGAAATGACCCTTTGGGGAAATTATTTCGAACAAAATGTATGAAACAATTCCTAAAACTTGAAAAAAAGGCCCAAAAAAAACTCTCAAAATAATTCCTCTTGAAATAAATATAATACCTAGAAATTTTTTACTTCATAACACTTTTCTCACAAAAGAAATGTGCCTTTAGGAAAATAGTTACATAACAATTTTCTTGAAAGAAGTAACACTTAGCCAAAAACAAAGGTGAAACAATTCCCAAAAGAATTAACTTGTGTACTTTTGCTATGAGATTTATGGTGGAACACTTCCTCTAAAGGAATTATTTAACACTTTGACCAAATGCTAAAATATTTGGCTAAGTGTAAAATTAGACCTTTTCTGGGCTAGTCCCTACAATTGCTCAACATCATAAAAACCTACTTGGATCCCTTCACTTGCAAAAGTTAAGTTTGATTTAAAAACCACCTAATATATTCATTAACTATGACCCTAATTATCTATTTGAACTAGACAAAACCTTGGTATGTGGGCTAAAATGGCCAACAATTCTGGTGACTTAGCTGGCTTGACAAGCCTACTGGCAATAGAACCCATACATTGATCAAGCTTGCTCAAACTAAAAATACTTATAAATAGACTCCACTTAACTTATGAAAACATCTATTGGAGTAGTGGGGATGTCAAACAATGATAAAGCAATAAAAGACAAAGCAATAGCCTAAACTATGAATGAAATGACTAACAATAGTAATGTGTAAAAACACTTGGAGGAAAATAACAAATTTACCTACTTATGTACAAGAAACGAGATATGGGACTAGTAGAATAATTTGAGATACCTCCCATTGATAGGGATGGGGAGGTCCTCTCCATTTAACTTATCAAGCTCAAAAACATTGCTCTCTTTGTAGCTTGTGATGACATAGGGCCCACTCTAAAGACTATCAAACTTGGAGTGTTTTCCTAGTTTTGCATGGTCCTCATCCCATTTGAGGACTATGTAACCTTATTGAAATGTCTTTGATGAAGATATTTTATCAAAGGTCATATTGACCTATTATTGGTTAGACCACCTAACATGTATAACATCATCACTTATTTCCTCTAGCTCTCTTAGTTCATTCATCTTGACCTTCATTACATCACTTTCTAGAAGCTTTAGTTGGTTTACAAATTCCAAACCTGGAATCTCCAATAAAATGGACAACTTTGCCTCTCTTCCATAGATTAAGAGATAAGGGGAGCTAATAATGGAATTCTTGGGGGTGTGACCCTATCATCCCATAAGGTAGTCTTCAGTTTTATGTGCCAGGATATTTGATTATCTTCCATCATTCTCTTAATGATCTAAATTAGGTTTTTATTAGTAGACTTGGTTAATCCATTACCCTAAAAATAATAATTAGATGAAGATGTAAGATAGATACCTTTCTCAAGAGCCCACTCACATATCTTCATGATGATAAATGCTAAAGCATTATTTAATATTATGGTGGATGGTATTCCAAAATGGGTGACTAGGCTTTTATAGAACTCAAGAACTGAGTTCTCATTTTCTTCCTTCAAGGGGACTACTTCTACTCACCTAGTGAAGTAGTCTATGGCTGTCGATACCCACTTATGTCTAGCACTAGATGGAGGATTAATTATGCCAATGAAGTCTAAGCCCCATTATATGAACGACTATTCAACTTAAATAGGCTTTAGTGGCATAATAGCTAGATTCTATTTCCCTATAAACATGACACATTTTGAACACTTCCTCACCCATTCATATGCATCTTTGAATACATTGGGCCAAAATTAACTATCTTTGATTATTTTTGTAGCTATGATCATGGATGAAAAATGGCCTCCTTGAGGACTATCATGGAATTATCAAAGAAATTATTAAATTGGTTAGTTTCAACACATCTTAAGAACATACCTCTAATGTCCTTTTTGAATAACACTCCATCAACCAAAATGTGTGGCATTAATTTTAGCCTAAAGTGTCTTCTTTTTGATGCATTGAAACCCATTGGACACTCTCCCATTTGGATAAATCTTTTAATGTTCCATGTTCAACTAGATGGAAGAGTGTCCTCATCTTCCTATTAGATGTCTTGGATTACCAAGATTATCTCTTTTTCTTCTCTCACATCTTTAGTAATATGTTCACATAATCCCTTTCCTCAGACTAGCTTCATGACTTTGAATTCAATTTCATATTCCATACACTTGGTGACCCATCCCACTCATTTTTCATTCAAATCCATATTGATGATAAATTACTTCACACTTGGGTGGGCTACCATTAATATGAACTTACTATTTGAAACTAGATGCCTAAATTTCTTCAAACCTCTAACAATAACAAGCACATGCTTTTCAAAAAAGCTATATCTTTATTCATAACCCTCCAAAGCTTGGCTGAAGAAAGAAAAGGGTTGCTCTAGACCTTGATTATTCTACTACATGAACATGGAAGAAATTGCATCTAATGTGGAAAGGGCATATAGATAGAAGTCCTTATTGTAATCTTGTTTTAAAAGTTTGGGGACATGAGATATGGACACCTTGATGGCATCAAAGCTCATCTTACCTTCCCTTATCCATGTGAACTCTTTACCTTTTCTTAGCATATGAGTGAGAGGCTTGAACAAATCTGTAAAGCTTTGAATAAACCTCTTGATGAATTTGATCTTGCCCAAGAAGTTCTGCAACCCTTTCTTGTGTTTGGATAGTGATAGAGCAAGGAATGCCTCTATCCTTTCTAGATCAATGGAAAAACTAGCTTCAGATACCACATGTCCCAAAAGTATCCCTTCATGTATAAAAAAATGAATTTCTTTAGATTTAAAGAAACTCTAAATTTTCTGCATCTATCAAAAATAGATCTCAAATGCGTTAGATGATCATTTAGGGTCTTTTGAGAAAACTATTATAACATCAAGGTAAACTAAAACCATATCATTCAAAAGACCATGAAAAGTAATGCCCATTGCTCTTTGGAAGGAGGCTCTAGTATTATAGAGTCCAAAAGGCATTTTACAATATGCACAAGTACCCCATTTTATTGTAAAGGTAGTCTTGTGCCTATCTTCTTCCTTCACCATGATTTGATTATAGAAAGAATAACCATCAAGCAATGAGAACCTTTGAGAACCTACCACCTTTTGTAGAATTTGATCCATGGAAGGTAGTGGGTAATGGTACTTTAGGGACACCTTATTGAGGTCCTTGAAGTCAACACATAACTGAATCTCTCCATTCTTTTTTCTCACTGGCACAAGGTTTGCCACCTAAGAGGAATGCTTAATTGGAAATATTATCCTAAATTTGATCAATTTATAGAGTTCCCTTCTCATGAAATCCTCCACTCTTGGGTTGATAGGCCTCTATTTCTACCTGACTAGCTTAGTGTTACCTTTTAATTCAATAGTGTACTATGTGGGCTCAGGGTCAAACCCTTTCAAGTATTTTTACTCCCAAGCAAAAATATCAGAAAATTCTTGGCATATAACAACAAACATAACTCTTTTTTTATTGTATTGACCTTTCCTAGGTTCAACAACTCACCCTTAAAGATCTCTATCCTTTCATAGTGTTCCTCTTTAGTTGAGATGTATGCCTTCCATTTTTTTACTTAGTTATTTTCATTGAAGATACTCTCTAATGTCAAAAGTCCTTTGGGAAGCTTGTTTGATCTCAATTGTACTATTTGATCATCATATTGATTTTGGAACTTGCCTTGGTTCCTATAGTAGATCTTTAGCTCTTGCATTAGAAAACATATGATTTTATTATCATTATCAAATACTTACCAACTCACCTTGTTCTCAGGTACAACTAGTATGCATGTAATCTTGACCTTATCTTAGCCTTGGCTACCTTTGACTTTTGATATCTCATATTGGGCACCAATGGCATCAAGCCTATCTAAATGCTGGTTTACTTCTCTTGATATAGACTAGATATCAAATGCCAAGAAATATTCCATGAGGTCCCATACCTATTACTTATAGGCCTTTATATGGTGACTCTTGACTTCACTTAGGCCTCTTACCTATTTCTCTACAAGTTCACTATCACCCTTGACCTTGAGGAGCTGGATACCTATCTTCCTTGCTTTTATAAACCATGTAAAAGAGATTCATATTCACTATATTTGAGGTGAAACTAAATTAGGTTCTTGTATTGGAATGGTAATTTTGACTTGAGGGTGAAACCAACATGGCTTCCACTTTGCTTCCATTCTTAGACCTTGAGCCATCAAATAACAAGGCCTATATACCATCTTCTTCTTAAGCAGTGTTAGTTAAGGAAGGTATTGCAACACCTTCCTCATGCATATAATACACTCCCAAGTCCATCTCTTCAATGATGTTATATGGATCAAATCCATGGTTATCAACTACCCACTCATCCAAGTATAGGTTTGAGATGCCTTCTAGATGAATATGGGGTTCTTGCTTAATAACCTCTTCAACCTCCTCAAATATGACACAACTAGCATTTGCAAGATTGGGCATGTAGGGATCTAGGTGGAACCTAGATATATGATTAGACCTTATGGTGACTTTGGTACCATACCTAGCTATACAAACCATGTATGACTAATCAGATGATAGATATCCCCTAATCTTAGTAGTGAAGTCTCTAGACAAGCATAGGGAAAAATAGGGGGGAGGTCTACCACCATTACATATTAGGAAATGACATAATTTGGAAATGAAACGAAGGTGGTTTGAAGATCCTTAAATATGCCTAATATCTTAGTATGGGATCCATCTAATTGGAGCACACTTTTTTCATTAGGCCCATATTTCAGCCCAAGTTTGTTTGCTATGGCTTTAGGCATCACTGAGGTTGAAGCACCTGAGTTAATCATGTAGTTGTACATGAAACAATACCCTATGATGATTGGAAAATAAAATAGGGGAGGATTTACAGCCTTAGGAGGGACAACATTTTGAGGTTGGCTTGTGCTTGGAACTTGATTGGGAACTTGGCCAGGGGCTCGATTAGGTTGACTTTTATTGATGAAAACAACTTTCACTTTATCATCCATCCTTTCCACCTGAGAGAGTTTAGAGAGCTCTTGATGGAGAATATCCTTTTTCCTAGGGATATATAGAGCATCATACATGGACATAGTTACATTAGCCTTATTTAAATGATCCAAAATATTAAAAGGAAGACCAGTAGCTTTTGACTACCCTTTGGAGGTAGAGGCATCACTCAGCATTTGAGTAACATGAGGAATGAAGGGGGACCTCTATTAAGGGCACTTTTTGTTTTATAAGAGATTTAATAGCTACATCTAAAGAAGTAGGTTGTTAAATAGTCTGAAAAGGTGATGTAGAATCCTTAGGTTACCCCAGATTATTCTCTACCATCCTTTTCTTAGCTCTTGTTTAAACTATAACTAATTAATTTATCTTCTGGGCTCATCCCATATTGGTTGCTACATGATCAAACACATATTCCCCTTATTATAAATTCATGCATGTGGTATCAGTAAGTGATCCATTCATGCATTCTTATTACTGACTCTAAGCTTCTAATCATGACATGGAAAGCATGATGTCTTGATTTTCTTAAGGGGCTTGTGGTGGAGGAGGCATCATGTCATGACTCTAAAATTAAGGAGCATGCTACCAGTCAGGGTCTTGATACATATTTCCATTAGTGGTCATTGCCATCTCATTGGACTATCCCTTTGAATACCATGAAACTTACTAGGCATATTTGTTCTAAGTTAGCACAATAGCTCTAAAATTACTTGGAGCATTGGGATTGTATTTCCTTAACTGAGGCTTCTACCCTTATCCTTGATGATTGGTTTGATAGGGTGGCCTATTGTTTTGAAAATTCTAATTATTATTCTAGTAGGGCATGTATGGTGGGGCCTATCACCTCTCCATTTCAACCAAATTATTGTTCTGGGCTTTGAGGAAACTCTCTATCTTCCCTAATCTGTCAGTTTGCTCACCTTTTATTTGATAAAACTTTGTTGATTCTAGAACTGGGGTGATAGTTGGCGTTGGAGGATGTAATTCTAAAAAAAGAGGCATTTTTGGACTTGGAGCCAACTTACCTGCTTGAATGAAGCAATTTTCATCCCTAATTACAACTTAAAAATCTCCAGGTAGGGTATTCCCTCCCATGGATTGAATCATTACTACTACATAAAAATTGAGAGCCTTAAATAATATAGAAAAGCATAGTTGGGTGTAGGATTTATCACTATGATAAGTCTATCCCAAGTCTTCTAGAATATGTAATTAAAATCCACCATGAACTCATTAGGGAATATCTTGATTGTTGTGAGATGATCTACAAGTGAAATGTTATCACTCTTTTCTTCAAAGCGCTTGCATATGACCTCTCCAAATTCATCCCAACTATTGATTGAAATAAGGGCCAATCCTTTGTACCACAAAAGTGACTTTCCCTTGAAAGAAGTTGTTAACAACCTCATTACTACATTTTATTAGGTTACATGATATAATGAATAGAGGTTATCAAAATCTACCATATGGATTACAAGAGTAACTGGATTTTCTCTTGTATAATAGGTAAGGGCCTTCAAAGCTGAGACTAGAATATCATCCCATTGAGTAAGGTTTAAAGGAGTACCATCATTAAAAATCACAAAGTTTTACCTTCTAGGAGTAGCCATCTAAGGTATGGGGTTTATAATATTTTTTGGCTAAATAATACTGACTTAAACAAGAGGATTTTGGGCAACAAAAGGAGGAACAAGAGGGGTAGGTGTAGGCTTTGGTTGAGGGACCTTATTTTTCTTTATTGATTGTAAAGGTAGCTTAGACAAATCCATTCCTTTCCCTTTTGTGGAGAATCTTTTGATAATCTTATGGGGCATAAAATATTATGCAAGCCTAAAAATGAAAATCTAAAACTTAATACTATACTCAGATACACAAGATTAGTGGTCCCACTAGGCGTGCCAAAACTGTTAGCATTCCAGGATTCACCCTAGCTAAAAGGAGGAGTGTTCAAGTCCTACTTACAAACCTATACTAACATGGGAATGGTCTAAGGCTATGGGTTGCCTATATCTAGACCAAGCCTCTAGGATTTTTAATGATGTTAGCTCATCTAATGCATCATTTTGGACCTTTGTTTCTAAAACCTAAAATTGGTTGGGGTGAAAAAGGAGGAGTTATAAAATTAAACCTATTCTAAGATGTAGTGATACACCAAGAATTTTAATAGACCTACTCTTAGGCTTGAACTCTTTAACACACTAATGAAATATGAAAATAATGCAATGCTCACTATGCTTTCTTTGTGACAATATTTCATATAGAGGTCTATTTGATGTGCTTAGATTAGGGAGCAGTGAAATAAGGTCTAGTTAAAGACACTTAAGTTCATCTATCCACTATATACTTGAGAGATCAATGTCAAGACACACTATATGACCTAAAAATAAGATTTATATCACCTTAGCACTGTAGGTTGCACCCTAGTTGAAAGGAGTGTTCAAGTCCTTCTAAACTTGGACTAACATGGGAATGGTCTAAGGGTGTGGGTTGCCTATATCTAGACCATACCTCTAAGATTTTTAATGAGGCTAGCTCCTTTAATGCATCATTTTTGACCTTTACTTTTAAAACCTAAAACTAATTGGGGTGAAAAAGGAGTTACAGAAGTAAACCTATTCTAAGCTATGATGATACACCAAGAATTTTAATAGACCCACTCTTAGGCTTAAACTCTTTAACATACTAATGAAATATGAAAATAATGTAATGCTCACTATGCTTTCTCAACAGTAGTAATTTGTATAGAGGTCTATTTGATGCACTTAGATTAGGGATTAGTGAAAATAAGGTCTAGATAAAGATACTTAAGCTTGACTATCCACTATATCCTTGAGAGATCAATGCTAAGACACACTATACGACCTTTAAATAAGATTTATAACACCTAGGTTGAGTTTGGACATACAAAAGGAAGATAAAATTCATATTTTCATATTAAACAAACACATAACACTAAATATAGATTAGCAAAATGACTAAAAAATACTTTATTCACTAATCCAAGAGGTGTCAAATACAATTTTGGAAGATTCTAGTCATACCAGCCTAAGGGATGTAGAATAATAGCTTGAAAGCTATATTTATAGCAAAAGGGAAGCAAGAGATAGGGAATTTTGGCACTCAAAAGGGAATCAAACAAGTTCAAATCCATTTGAAAAGCTGTTATAACTACCACTACAAATATGCTCATTTAGACCATTTAATTGATCTAGGTCACCCTAATCCATTGCATCATTACAATATCTTCTCTATGATGCTCCATGGTGGTTGTAATGGTGGGATCAAGTCATTATAATTTATACTAATTTGAAACTACTTATGATTGGTTTGTTGATGCATGCCCAAGTGAGGAGAAAGGTCACTTTCCATGTAGATGGCTTTGGTGATGGATGTTGAAGCTCTACATGTCTTGCCTCATAGGTTCAATAGTGCTATCTGATCTCAAAATATCTACTATTGGCCCCAACTGAAACATGCTCGATCTTGGTTCTATCATTCTTGTTTGCATTAGTTTAAAGTCAACTCTTCGACCTCAACTTAAGTCACTTGGGCTCTCTTTTGTTCTGATTGGTCATCAAAAACCAACTTAGATTCTTGATTCACACTGTTGGATCTATCTATGCATAGATGCCCATGAGCCATCAATATTTTACCAATAAAAATCACTTATTCCATTTTTCATACACCTATTCACCCTTGAGGTTCATTGACTATTTTGACTCAACTCGCTCCATTGGATTTTCCAAGTCTAAATGAATGTGAGCCCTTAGATATACCTTTAAATTGTCAACCTTATCCTTATTGGGGCCACTTGGAAAATTTGCATTAGTCCTTAGGATCCTACTTTCAATCTATTAACTTATGTGCTTACACCACGTGCCGATCTCTTAATCTATTTGACTATTTGACTCATCTCACATCATTGGATTGAGATGTATGATGGAGTGAGGACCATTGATCTTGCTAGGACCAACTATTTGAAACCCAATGGCTACTTCATGATCTTAAAATTGATATTCTATGGGATGTCATTTTGCATTCATGTGATCACCATTGATGGTCATATGAACATCAAATTTAAGCTCAAAAGGACCTAGTTTGTTTTAGCTTAAACTTGACGTTAGCATAGACATCTCTAGATTTTCAAATCTAAATAGTTAGTTAAAGGGGCTTGAATTTGATGTTTATGAGGCTTCCCATGACATTTTAAAATCAAATGGATATTTCCTTTGAATACTTTTCTAAACAATTCCTTCAGGCCTTGTGCTGAAACACTTTTTTCTAAAGGAATTCATTTGCCTTATCCTTGTCTTGAACAATTCTTGTGAATAAAATGTTTTGGCATTATCATATCTTTGTCCTTTAATCTCTAAAAAGTGCCCTTTAAAACTTTAAATTGGTCTAACTCGTTATAGAAATATATCTTTTGAAGAAAGTGTAGAGGATACTTTCCTGAGAAATTGACCCTTCAGGGTTTCAAAAAGTGCCCTTTTTGAAAGAAAATTACCCTTAAAAAATATTGAAGTGGACCATTTCCTTAAAGAAATAAACCCTTTAGAGAAATTTAACTAGACCCTTTCCTCAAGAAAAGTACCTTTCAGAAGAAGTGTATCGGATCACTTTCCTGTAGAAGTGCCCTTAAAAAAAATGAAAAGGACCTCTTCAAAGAAATGACCCTTTGAGGAAATTGTTTCAGATAAAATGTCTGAAACAATTCTTGAAACTTGAACAAAAGGATGAAAAAAGCTCCTAAAATAATTATTCTTTAAATAATTCCAATACCTATCACTTTTTTACTTTGAAATACTTTTCTCATGGAAGAAATGTGCCTTCGAGAAAATTATTGTGCAATAATTTTCTCGAAAGAAATAACACTTAGCCAAAAATAATAAAAGGTAGAATAATTCTCAAAAGAATTAATCTCTATAATTTTAATGTGGGATTTGTGGTGGAATACTTCCACTAAAGGAATGCTTTAACACTTTGACCAAATTCTAAAATATTTGGCTAAGTGTAAACTTAGGCCTTTTCTAGGCTTGTCCCTATAATTGCTCAACACCATGAAAACCTGCCTAGATCCCTTCACTTGCAAAAGTTGAGCCTGCTTTAAAATCCATCTAATCCATTCATCAAATGAGACCTTGCTTATCTATTTGAACTAGAAAAAGGCTTGGTATGTGGGCCAAAATGGCCAACAATAACCATGGTTAAGTGGAGTTTATATATGAGGTAGTGGTTAGTATTTTATCATCATATTACAAATTTTGTTCTTATTTTATTATTATGAAGGTTTCCCCTCAAAGTTGCTCAATCATAATATTCAAGTGTTTCACTCTTTTGCCAATTATTATTGTGGATATTCTTATTTTTTTATTATTTCTATGATATATTATTTTATTGCTATGATATATTATTCTAGTGTATTTATGTGCTTCAATTGTGACTTGTGACCTTTGAAAGTATATGCAGACTTAACTCAAGGATATTAGGGATTTATGAACTATGTATTGGAATAAATATATACTTTTGTCTTAATGTGTAGTTATATGTTCTTATGTTTTTCCATGTGTAAGCCTGTTGGTGCAAAATGGCTTGCAATTATGGATTTATAATACTCATTTAGGAATTATTTTAGATAGGGCTTGTTAAACATTGAAGATGACCCATTACATGAGTTTGAATTTGAGAAAGTAAATGCTATTTTTTAGGAGAGTGGGATATTCCAAATGGATTGGTCTTGTCTGAGGAGCAAACATAGTTGAGCTAGAAGTATGGACCAGTTAGGGGATAAGATTGAGCTATTTGAAATGAGGAATGGGGTTTATACACCTAAATTTGGTCAATTAAACATAAATATTGTGTCTTTTGTATTTTGAAATAGCTGATGTTGAATTAAGTTCCTATTGACATGTGTTTTCATAGTATCATGTCTTTTTAATCATTCTTTCACATTGTTTTCATTATTTTGCTAAAGTTTCAATATTCTATGTTAGTCCTCATCTAAATAATAGGGATCTTTGGTCTTGATTTACTTGTATTCCACTATTTTCTTATTTGTAGATAAGATCACCATGTCTAGACAATAACATACTACTCTCTTATTTGAAAGCTCCACTCTTGTCCACCACACATTTTACAACTCTTTTCGATGCACTTTTCTTTTGGGTCTATTTTTATGACCGTTTTAGCCTTATTTGAGTCAATTGGAACACCAATGGGTTTTTATAATTAAAAATTTGGAGTTCTTTATTTAAAGGGTTCCTTAAGGAATTTTACAACTAGCACTTATCAATTTGGCACTATCATAATAAATAAATCACACTAAAATAAACTAAAATCTATGCATTTATCTTAAGATTATACATATCAAATATATATTACATGATTTAACCAAAATGAGGGCTTAGGTGAGGACAATTAGACCTGTATTTCATATGATCTAGTCATATACACACATTAGAGGGAGAACTACATCGGCATGAGGTCCCTATTTTGGGATATGTAGGTAATGCTCAATTTAATGGGGTTTTGAGTTAGCTTGCCCATTCCCACTTCCCCATTTTTAATCCATATTTTACATTTGATCTCTATTTGTTTGTATGTAGGACTTCATTAGGGGTTTTAAAGAATAAAATATGAAAACACATGTCTAATCACGTGATCTCATGTCAATGCCAAGTTGAAGTGCATCTACATGTGAATACACATTGAATCTTAGTTTACACTTTTTCATAAGAGAAGCCTTGAAAATACGGCACTTCTCTCCTATCTAAATCCCATGCTCTTGTACCAATCAAGCACAATAGCTAAATAGTCAAATAAAATAATTCCTCCATAAAACTCAAGGTCAAATACAATTATACATAGATCTATGTGCCCCAAACAAATAAGTTACTCATCTATTTTTCTTTTATTTGGTCAAAACCTGAGTTGCTCAATATCATTTGTTTATAAGTAAAATACATGGTTGAATGTTCATTTAATGATCCAATTTATTATACTTAAGATGTTTTATTTTGGTAGATTAAAACATAATTAATCATAAATTTGATAAAACATATTGGTGAACACATTTTATTCATTGAACATACCCAAAATCTTAGTTTTATCTCTAGGGTTTCCTTATTCAAAGTCCTCTTCTTAGGATTTCAAATTAAATTTTAGTTCCATTTTATGTTGGACTCTATATTTTCATTCCTCTTCCTTTCTCCTCTTATTCTCATTTTAGTTTTTGGAAAATTTATAATGACTACCAAGGATCCACGTTCCCCCCATTTGGTTGATGTATTCATAGGAATTCCTTATAATTATAATAAATAATGAACACATTATCAAAATTAGGTGCTAGATACTAGTAAAGAACACGATTATACTCACACACATATTGATGATGATTATTATTTTCATGATGGTTATGATGAATATTATACAAGTGGTGATCAAAATGTTAATGAAAATAGTGTAAATATACACTCTTCTCCTAATTACTCTTCTAATTCTATTGCAATTCAAGAACAATAAATTAACAATATAATTCCAAAAGACCATCTTATTGGTGATATCTTTTTTGATAATAATCTTAGGTTATCAAAATCATTTTCTACATCTCTTTTCAAAATTTCACAATACAAAGTAAAGAAATTTAAAGTTCCATTGCATGAAAAAAAGATAATGTTGTGTCTCAAAAATTGCATCCTAATTACAATAATGTTCATTTCTCATATGAAAATGATGTATCTAAAGTATAAAGTGACAATGCATCTTCTATTCCCTTCCCTTTGAAATAAAAAAATTCAAGTAATGATGCTTTGAACAATGTATAAAATATACAAATCTATCCTTCATTCTCCTTTTATTCAAAAAATAATGTTCCAATTTTAGATGTTGATAATGGAAGTAACAATTACATTCCTATTTCATGTCATGATGCTTTAAACCGGGTAGAAAATGTAGCTTTTTATTCTCTATTTACCTTTTCTACATAAAAGAATGTTCCAATTTCAAATTTTGATAATGAAAGTCAAACTTGTATTTCTCTTACATGTGATGATGCTTTGAATGACAAAATATCTAAATAAATATTTTATGTTAGGAATATAAAACACAGAGCAATATTAATGAAATACAAATAGAATTAAAATGCAAAAAACATAATACAAGATAGACATAGATTTAATTTGGTTCACCTAATATGGGTTATGTAGTCATATAAAATGTCTAAATTGGTAGTTTGAGTATGGCTTACGACACCCCATCCATAGGTCCTTTTTGCATGCTCTTGTGACCCTTCTAGGTTTTTCTCATTACCAATCATCGAAAACCTTTTGAATAATCATTACATCTTGGCTAGACAATATTCCCCATGTCAAACCTATTCCCCCAAGTCCTGAGCCTATAAGATAAGAACACCCCATTTGGACTATAGCACCAAACATGAAAGTGTCCCATTTTCACTTTGAGCCCAAATGATCATTCTCATCTGATCCTTATCCTTAATTAGGTAAACTTAGTGTGAATACATCTAACCCATGATCAATTGTTCCCTATAAAATCCCACTCAAAGCTCATTTACAAGGGAGGTGACAAAACTTACAAAGAATGCAAGAATACAAATAAAGAACTAAGACAAACTTCTCTATTATTTTCACACAGTCACCTCACATAGCTTCAAACCTACTCAAATCCTCATACTATTCCCTAGCCACCTCAAACACTATCAATTTGGCATTTGCATATGCATCACACTATTGCACAAAACACACCAAGTGGGAGAACTACATATGGCTTGATCCCTCTTCAGAGCATTGGTATGTAGGTAGCATGCCCACATAAGGGGTGTGGATTTCATGTTTAGTACATCTTACACACTAACCCCCCCTCTTTCTCAAGTGACTCAAAAATCATTTTATCAAGCATGATGGAAGGTTAGGGTTTGAACATAAAATTAGCTCCATAATGAGTTTTATCAACAACCAACACTAAATTTTTCACATGCACGCTCACACAAGATAATGAAACTACCTATAAAGTTTTAGGTCTTTATGATTAGCTTGGAAAATAATGACAAGAATGGATAATAGTGTTAGAACCAAAGCATCCACTTTTTGACACTCTTATCCTTTCACTAAACAAAATCTAGATTCAGGTTTATAAAACTTTCCTATTCTTGGAAAACCATTTTTAGCATATGTATCAACGATCTTAGTCTATTTTGCAACTAAGTTATATTTATTCCTATTTATTACTATTTTTAGAAAAAATAAAAAGATAAATAGTTGCACAAATTAGGACTATATTTATTGCTATATTTTGTACTAATCTATTAATCCATAGACTCAACTAAAATAGGAATAAAACTCCATTATTCCCAAATAAATTAAATCATTTGGTGAACCTGACTTAATTCATTTGTTGACACAAACCCTAAAAACCCTAGGGAGAATTATTTTCTAATTTTATCAATATTCTTATGATTTTTATTGCATATATAAATTTGAATTTCACATTTAATTTTTAAAATTCACCATAGTAATTTTAAAAATCATTTATTTCAAACCCTATTTGAATATACTAGGTCTCTTTGCTTCATGAGGTATCACCTTACATCTAAATAAATTTCATTATTATTTTATCACAGTTTTTCATAAGTGCTCCTTTCTAGACCTAAGATGTCTCTACTAGGTCCAATGATGTACATGAATGTAAATGTTATTTACTCCTTAATATAATGTTTTATCATATGCCTTGTATGCCTGATTCACTTCTTTTATAAGTGGGAACACATCCATGTTATTCCTTTTATTGATCTACTTTACATGTATTTTTTTACACCTCTTATCTCACCTCCTTTAGAGCCTCTATCCCATGTTGAATCATGTTGCATGGTACATTTTTATTTCCCTAGGTCACTACCAATCACCAAAGAGCCCAACTGACACCCTTTGTCCCTCCACCACCTTGACTTGTCAATTTTTTTCACTCTCCTCCTGTAGCAACTACTAGACCTATATGGCTAGTAGATAATGTAGTTAGAGATGTTACTCAATGTGCCACCATGTCTTTCCCTAGTCAGAAAATTTGCCACCCTCCTATTCCCTCCCATCCTAGGCCTAACCCACATATACAAGCATATACATATAGGATATATGATATTATCAATCAATTGAGAAACAAACTAGCTAAGATTTCCATGTTAGAACTACTTCAAAAAGTAAATGTGTTCAAGGACATTCTTTATTAGGCGCTCACTCAGACATCTATGCCCACTGAGTTTAGAGCCTTCTTGTTTTTAATCAATGGTCAACACATTAAAAACTATAGAAGATGTTATTTATTTTGATCATGAGGACATGCCTTATCAGATAGTTATTAATCAGAATTTACCACTGTTCATACAAGCTCAATTTAAAACTAGTGTAGTTAAGAGAGTTTTAGTTGATAGTGGTTCTTGACTTAATATATGTAATATTACATTTTTATAGACCATGAGCATAGATATGGCTTCCATATAGAATTTATATAAGAACATTAGAAGGTTTGATGATATACCATGACATACATTAGGCACCATTACTTTGGATATCATGGTATGGCCCAAAACCCTCTCTACACAATTTTAGGTCATGCTAAGTCCTCTTTATTATAACCTTTTACTTGGATGACCTTAGATACATGCTATGGGGGAATTTCCTTCCACTCTTCATTGATGTGTTAAGTTCTTCCATGAAGGATACCTAAACACATACCCATCAGATAACTAGTCATTTAGATGTAAAATAATAAAGTCATCTTTGACTATTTCACCAAATGGGACACCTCATATCATAGTTCAATAACCACCTCATTGCATCTCTCTTGATCATATCCGTACATATGAGGTAAGAGAGACTAACACATATCATACTCCTCCATGTACAATTATTTCTTTAGCTCTAAATATTCAACCAGTTATAGCCACTTCAACCATTCCAACTACTTCATAAGTCATAGTTCATACCCTGTTACAATTATGCAATCACTGATAGTAGTTTTAGTAGTCCTAGTTGATTCTATAGATATAGCTCTTCAGGCAGTCATAGTCACTTCACTAGTTACAAATAATCTAATATTACAATAATCTTTTCCTACTATATTGATGAGACTCCCATATCATAGTTATCACTTTTGGTAAATTCTAAGTTACCATACATGCATGATGTTGATATAGATTCCTATGCTACTTTAGATGATGATATGGCACCCACATTCATGGATGAATATTTGCGTGGATTGATCTTTACACTAGTTGGCCCAAG
Source organism: Torreya grandis (assembly GCA_037957365.1). Taxonomy (NCBI): domain Eukaryota; kingdom Viridiplantae; phylum Streptophyta; class Pinopsida; order Cupressales; family Taxaceae; genus Torreya; species Torreya grandis. The sequence continues at coordinate 828,046 of JARHVA010002421.1, forward strand.
AGAGTATCGAGATGACCTTAGAGCCCTCATCACACATCTTGCATCACTTTTAGCATCTTACACTACACTCTCAGGATATACTCCACATTTAAGGCCATAAATAAATCACTTGGCACATATAGTTCATATGGTTACCTATATGGATATAGAGCTAGTCATTCAAATTTAGGTATGCAATACACAACATCAACCACATATTATGCTATAGATGTTACTTGATCATGGATTAACACACTACCTATAATATGACATAGATATATTAACAGGTTATCATGGTAGGATGGTCACCCATTTTGTCTCTTTCATAAAATCATAGGCCATGACATAGACTCATGTACAACTTTATAGTAGAGATTGGATAAACTACAAGTTTAGGGTACTATTTAGATTATATCACCACCAACACTACATCCACCACTTCTATTGAGGATTCCTACTACCATAGCTAAACACGCTAGAGGAGAACCAACATCTTCACCACTAGAGTGACCCTCATTTCACCTTCAATAGGATGACACCATTATGAGTGATAAATCTTTGATTACACAATGACCACAGATCTTACTAACACCCAAGGAGATAGACATCATGTATATAGAGCTTATGACATATGATGATACTTATGATGATGATATTGATGTATTTAATGATGGAAATGATCCCTTCCTTCATCTCCATCCCTAGCAGGCTCTATCCTTGAACCCTTTACCCCCTCTAGCTTAGTCTTTTATGTCATTGTGTACATATTGCTTTACACACATTTTATTGTACATAGTTTCTTTCTACATACTTGTACATACTTTTTCTACTTGTACATAATTTCTTAGCTTACTTGTACATTGTGTCTTTTTATTAATTGTACATAGCTTATTTTAAAATAAAAAAACAATACAATATCTCAAAATACCAAAAATAATATAACATGTCAAAATACAAAAACATTCAAATAACTCAAAACACCAATTTTTTTTCAATTATATGCATTATCCATGCTTTACATTTCTACTACCATGATAGACTTACATTTTGTTGTTTTATGCTATTGTTTGTTGATTTATCTACATTACCATGCTTCAATTGATCTTCTTTGAGTATGTCTAGTGACACCCAGATCCTTGATTGATTCACTCTACCCATTGAGGGGGCATCTTAATTCTACATTCAAGACATACATCGACATATCTACCCACCGAGGGCATCTTATACATTCCTACACCATCTAGGTTATGTAATTCCTACAACACACACTCTAGTTATCATATTGATGTACATTACTTACTAGATTACATAGGTTATTTTATCAACACTCACTAGTATATAGCACTTGTGTATTATTTAGCATCTACCTAGTCTTGTACTACATGTTTTGCATACTTTCAATTCTTACTTTGATCAATTAGATGCGTTAGTATCTATAAAATCTACATTCCTTCCTTTCTTGATTTGAGTAGCTAGATGTGATTGCATTTCTCAGTTCTTGTCTTGTTACTTGTGTGTGCCTTAGGACATTTGCCAATGTCCTTTGCTTTTACTCTTGTATGTGCTTGTGGCCCTTGTGCTAATCTTGATTGTTTGAGATTATATTTGTATATGGGAATTTAAACATGACTTGTATGCTTGCTTTTATAGTTTGAGTAACATGAGCCCATGTCCCTTATTTGTTTGGCAATTTTGCCTCCTTTTTATGCTTCTTGCTTCTTACCTTACGTGCTTGTTTTATTTTTAGTTTTTCGTAATGCCATGATCCACATCATGCATTATCTTTCCTTATTGGATGCCATGATAGACATCATACTCTATCCCTCCTTGAAAACTAACCAAATTTTTAGTTTTAGTTTAGTATACTGCACATGATATTACATTATTACATCTATCTAGGCATACCCTTTTTGATCTAACAAACTTTAATACAAACTATGCTATATCTTGAGACATCTTTTGGATTATCATTACTAATTCATGCATTTCACAACATAACACATTTATAGGGCTATATATTTAGAGGGTAGTCATTTTAGGGTCTTCATTCCTACCTTTAGAAGAGGGGCAACAAATAAGGGTTTTGTCATAGAGATCAAATCCCTTTACCAATAAAAAATTAGTATTTAGAACACTCAGAATAACAATTCGAGTTTAAAACACATAAAATAGACCAAAAAAATAGTGATGAACATAGAACAATAATTATAAATGATAAAGGACAAGAGTGCCCCATTTGGGCTACAACACCGAACACCAAAATGTCCACTTTTTAGTGCTCCTATCCAAACAACCAAAAACCCACACTTTTTAGAAATAGACAAAAAAGTAAGGTCAATTATAGCCTTGTTAGGTATAGTCTAGTTTAGACTGGGTAGTTTCAATATAGTTTTACTCATATTATCTAGATATAGGGGGCATCATGCATAACATGATGGTTCTTACTTCCAATTTTAGTTTGGGTAATTAGTACTTCCATATCAAAATCCATGTTATAGACACCAGTGACTGGGGGCAATTTGCAAGATACATTTACTTTCTTTTCTTTCTAGTTCAATGTATCACCCAAGCATTCTTAGTAGTTGCGTGCCTTATTCCATTTGTAGGTGGTTGGAATCATTTTAGAGTGGCTTTAATATAAGCCTAGTTCTCAATTTTAGAGTGGATTTCATACAAGCCTAATCTCCACCTTTCAAAGTGGCCAAGATTAGCCTAATTCTTAGTACACATTTATCTATTCATGCCACATTGCCAGATTATAGAGCATTCATGGGCTTTATGAGCCATCTCATATGACACACATTCATATTGGTATCAGTTCATAGTTCACAATTAGTGGGAAATGATGGAGCCAAAGGACTAGATAGCCTTTGTATTATTGATCCACCTACTCAGAGGGATTGGAAACATAGTCCAAACATTGATTAACACATGTATGATCACATAGCTTCACTACTTAGTGTGTGGCAATGGAGCTAAAGGGCCAACATATGTATTCTTAGCCACCCTCAAGGAATTGAGCACTTAGCTCCATTAATGATATTAATCTTAGTACAACACATGCCCAACATTACTTAGCATCACTCAACATCACTCAACATCATGATAGGTTTTATATTAGTTTGCATGTCTAGTGAAGTATATTCATTATTTTCTCTTCCTTTCTCTTTTACCTAGCCTTTGTACACTCTTATTTTAGACATAATGTGTTTAGTAAGAACTGATCTACTCCTTATTTTATCTTGAATATTTATGCTTCATGCTATGCTCTCTCTATGCACACTCAACATCACACATCTTCATGGGCTTCACCCTTGTAGGTAAGTTAAAGTAAATTTTCTATTTTTCCTTTATCCTATATTTCACTTTGCTGCATCATTATAATAAAGAGGGGGGGTAAATGTAGTCAAATAAAATGTCCAAATTTGTAGTTTGAGTGTGGCTTGTGACACCCCATCCATAGGTCCTTTTTGCATGCTCTTGCAAACATTCTATACACCTTTTTTCTCATTACTAATCATCTAAAACCTTTTGAATAGTAATTTCACCTCAATTAGATAGTATTCTCCATGCCAAACCTATTCCACTAGGTCTCAAGCTTATGGATAGGAGAACCCCATTTGGACTATAGCACTGAACACCAAAGTGTCATATTTTTGGTGGTCTTATCCATTTGTAATTTGAGCCCCAATAGTCATTTTCATCTGGTCCTTATCCTTAATTAGGTTAGCCTAGCAGAAATACATTTGACCCATGACTAATCGCTCCCTATAAAATCCCACTCAAAGCTTATTTACAAAGGAGGTGACAAAAATTACAAATCAAGCAAGAATACAAATAAAGAACTAAGGCAAACTTCCTTATTCTTTGCACATAGTCACCCAACACAACTACAAATCTACTCAAATCATCATACCAATCCCTAGCCACCTCAAACACTATAAATTTGGAATTTACATCCACATCACACTATTGCACAAAACACACTAGGTGGGAGAACTACATATGGCTTGATCCCTCTTCAGAGTATTGGTATGTATGTAGTGTGCCCACATAAGGGGTGTGGATTACACATTCAATACATCTTACACACTAACCCCCCCTCTTTCTCAAGTGACTCAAATGTTGTTTTATCAAGTATGATGGAGGGTTAGGGTTTGAAGACAAAATTAGATCCATAGCAAGTTCCATCAACAACTAGTGCTCAATTTTTAATAGGCATGCTCACACAGGTACAATACAACTACCTAGAAAGTTTTAGGTCTCTGTGATCAGTTTGGACAACAAAGATATGAATAAACAACATTAGACATCAAAACATCCACTTTTTAATGCACCTATATTTTTGCCATATGAAAGCTAGATTTAGTTTTATGACATCTACCCAGTCTTTTACAGCTATTTTCAACATTTGTATTAGCTATCTCAGTCTATTTTCCAACTAAGTTATATTTCTTCCTATTTATTACTATTTTTAGAAAGGTGAAAAAGATAAATAGTTGCACAAATCAGGACTATATTTCTTATTATATTCTATACTAATGTATTAATCCATACCCTTAACTAAAATAGAAATAAAAATCCATTATTCCCAAATAAGTTAAATCAGGCTACTTCCACACAAAAATAACTAGTTCTCTTTATTTAATCCAACAAAATGAAGGGATAAAACCTGTAATACATCCATTGGAATCTCCTCTTCTCTCACATACAACATGCCACCATAATTAAAATGTACTCATATCAAAAGGAGGGTTACATATAGGGAAAAAATGCACAAACATAATTTATACTGTTAGATCTATAACCTAATAGTGAATGATCTAGATTTTCTACAAAATTATAATATTTTACAATGCATTTTTAACTAAATTTTATGGACTTGGGAAACTTAATTTTAGGTGGAAATAATTTATAAGTGTCTCCTTAGTTTCCAAATTTCATATTCATTCTTGGAATGAAGTTTTAGATCCTAAAAGTGTAGAAATTGATCGAGAACCTCCATCACTCTCTTCACAAGCTAGTAAGGGTCAACTTCAAGTGCTCATTATGTATAGTATGATGAGAGTCAGGGTTTGATATTTAAAAAAAATTATGGGGTAAAAATTAGATTTATATTTATTAAAATAATCATCATATTGGTGGCTTGAGCTTTATGAATAATCACTAAGACTCTAGGGTGGTCTAAAATAACTAGTCAATCCCATAGGCTCAATTTATCCTTTTGAAATGATAATTTTAGATGATTTGGATACATAATATAAATTAGAGGAAATTTATAGGGTATATTAAAACATTTTATGTGCTTATCCTAGACATATTGGCATGTGTGGGCTCAAAAGGGTAAGAAATATCTTCTTTTACATAGTTTGCAAGGTGACTACCATGTTTTCATTGTGTTTCAAGGTTTCCAATAGTAATATAATGTGAATGGAGTGATATAATCATGTATCAATCTATTAAAATCAATTAAAATCCCATAATTTAATCTCCATGCTTATTCTAACACCATTCTCTCCAAGCACTATACAGTGTTTTCTCACTTTAAAGACTATGTGAATATGACTGCCTACATAAAAATGGTTTGTAAAGGTCTTGTATTGCATGGTGAAAGGTTTATGAGAGTATTTAACTCATGAGATAGGTGATAAATCAATTTATATATGTCCTTAAAGGATCAAGAGATCATGTTTACACCAATTCAAGGTTTAAAGTATAGGAATGCAGACCTACAAGTCTATAGTAGGTCTACATTTTGTGAATTTTTTTGAAGTGTGAATCAAGAAGATTTTAAAGAACTGAATCATGAATTAAATATATTTTTCCTACACTTGGATAAGTCTTATATCAATGGAGAGGGTGTGTCTTCAAAATCCAATGCCTAAGACACCTAAATGAGAACCTACACACATAATTGTAAAGTGGAGCAGTTTGAGGCTTTGAGTTAGCATAAAGATGTCTAAAAATGTACATCAGTGATGAATAAACTTTTAAAATTGTTAAACTATAGTCCAAACCTCATATCACTCATGTGATGATCAAATACATTGAGAAAGTGAAGACTCAAATAGATCTACAAGCATGGTTGAGGTTGACTATCGTGTATGGATAAATAAAAAAGGTGACAACAAACTTGAATTGGGATAAATTTTAATGTGGGAGAGTATTTAATCATTTTAAATTAATATAAAGTATCAATATACTTGTTGAGAAAGGATGACTTCAAAACTTAATACCTAAGAAATATGAATTGTAAACCTATAGGCATATAGGTGATACACAAGTCTATTTGGAGTTTCAAGTTGATTTCCATGTTTGAAATAGAATATATAAAAAAATACATTGGAGAATGAGGTGGTGGTGAGTGATGATAATGCATAGAAACTTTGAATACTAAGAAGATCTTGATGAGATCAAATAATGAGATGAAAAGTGTCCATCTCAAGTTGTAGTCACATAGGTTAGTCTAAACCAAGATGAAGAAAGGTTGTTTGGAGAGATAAGCATATGAAGATCATGTGAAAACATCATGGGATATAATTATAAATATTATAAGTTTCCCCATACAAAATAATATATCATAATTTTTTTATATCCACAGAGTCTTTCTTTTAGGCTTAACAAGCTTGATTGAGCACTCGTAAACATATAGGCATGCATGTGTTAGATTGTATAGATAAGGGTATACAAAGATATTATAAGAATATTAAGACTCAAATAATGTGATAAGGAATTCAAAAAATAATTACATGAAGGTTTTAACTCCTTCAATAGAGAGGAAATGGTTTAACACAACCAACTAGGGTAAATTGTGTTGGTTGGCTTGAGAACCCTAACTTGAGTTGAGGATGGTTATAATATGTCTAAATTAGAAGGATGATAGATATTAATGTTTAAAATGTCCATGATGGATGTTATATACATATTAAGGTCATTATAAACTCAAAACAAAACCAAAACATCACCTTCAGGCCTCATTTATCTCTTAACCTCACAAAATGTAACTTGCCTAGTCAAGGAGCTACTTTCTCTCACTCAATACAATATGAAAAGGTTTCATGAGACCTTGGGATCCTATGGTTAATTTGGTAGCAAAGAATAATTTAAAATTTTGGTATTGATAGGACAATTAGAGCCTTGATCTCTATGAATAATCCTTAAGGATTGAAACAGGTCTTGAGCTACTTAGAGGACCAAATTTGAACTGATGAGAGAGAAGATGAATTTAATGGATCCAATTAGATCGAGTGACCTATTAAATAAATTTAATATAATTCAAAAATCCCTTGAGCATCATTTCAAGATCTTGGTTAGAACATGCAAACTATAGGTGTATGAAAAAGGACTAGAAAGGATTGTCACAAACATGTTTAGGATGTCCATATAAGGTGTCAGACATTCAAATTTGGCATGGAGTATGATTATGGGGTACTTGAAATAAATCACACACTCCATAGAGGTTTTACATGTATGGGAGGTCTAGAGAGAAATAACTCAATTTTTAGGTTTAAGAGGGCTAATTGAGGCCTAATTGAGGAGAAAATAGTAGAAAAAGTGTAATTTCACTTGGTTTTAGGTATTGAAAATTGGTATGGAGTTGTAAGGGGATACTGGGTGCTAAAAATTGTCATTATTTCTCAAATATACTACATAAATTCTTATAAACAAGGAGGTTTTCATGATTTCAAGGCTATAAGGAATTAGGTGCTAGTGAGAGCTTTTGGTGAAAAACAAGGTCTTGGATAGAGTTTGATAACTCCAAATGAATTGTTCTAAGTATGATATTATGTGAATAGTCTATATATGGAGAGATACTACCTTGATGAAGAAAAACTCAAGATTTAACACTTGTAAGCAAAGGTAGGCATAGTAAGGCCAAGTAAGCTTCAAGACACTTAAGAGTTGTAATCATCATTGTAGCATTAGTTATGAAGACTCCTAAACAAGTGTAAGGTTTGAAGAGAAGAATAATAATGTAACTCAAGTTGACTCAATAATTAAGAAATCTATTTATCATGTCACAAGCCAAGAGAAGGGGTAATTTCAAAGAATAAGTGTAAGATGTCAAGCAAGATGAAAACCTCTATGCCACTTGGAGAAGGAAAACATATTTAAGAGAAAAACTTATCCTTTGAGACCTAATGAATTAGTTTTTAAATCCTTGTTTATAACTTTCTTGAGAGACACTTGTCACTTCTCTTTCCTATGCTCCTTCTCTCTTTCTTCTCTCACTTTATTTAAAAATTGAGCCTTATTTGGCTGAGATTGTATCATCTACCTAGGTATGGAAAATCCATGCCTATTTTAAAGCCTTTTATCAATGAGAAACTTCTATTTTACCTCATCTTTTGACTGGTTTTAATGTGTGTGCATGACTAGTTTGATCTTATCAAGTGATTACCTTTATTTCCTTGGTATTTTGTCCTTGTCTAGAATTCATATTTAGTTTGAAACTTATTTTCAGGTTTTGTGAAGTGTGAAAGGTTTAATGAGTTGTATATTCACTAGTGTCATTATATGATCTCTTTTACAGTCATTAATATTTCAAAACATTCATGTGAAATGTTGATGTAGACAGGTAGATTAGGAGTGGTGTTTGCTACAGGTTAGTCTTATAATTAAAGTGAAAATGTAGCTAGTTGGTAGTGGTCAAGTATATTTTATGCATCAACTCCATTATAGTAGGTTTCTCTTTATTTTCCTAGCAAGTTGGTAGAGTATTTTTTTAGCCTAAGTGATTCATTAAGGGGAGCTAGCCCTTTAACCTAGAGATTCAATCCAACATTAGGTCACCCACAACCTAGGATTGTTTCTATGTTATTCTAAATTTGGAAGGCTTGAAATACCTTCCAAAGGTGTAAATTTGGTTGATAACATTTTCAACCACACATGTTCTAAAACACTTCACTAAATTTTTAGCATTATTTATTATTTCTAGATATCTCATCAAGTCAATATTCACAAGAACTTGCTTCTTCATTGGTTGTGTTTTCTTGAACAATTTATTCAATGGGGTTATAAATGGTGTTTTAACATTGGTTTATTCTTGGTCTAACATTTATTTTGAAATTACACCTACTTGGGTCTCTTCCTCCTTGAATAAATATGTCTTACCTTCCTCATGTACTACCTGTTATAGTTACCTTTCACCCATCTTTGGAGTTATATTTATTGTCTTCTTATAGACACTAAAGTTTAGCATTAGACACTTAGAATTTTTATTCTTTACCTTTTCTCACCTTACATGGATTTTATGTATGCATATGGCCCTTACACACTCCTATCTCACATCTACATGCTCTTTATGGGTTCCACCTTCTCAATTTTATATTAGTCACCTACAAGAATTATTTAATCTCTATCTAACTTGTTTAAAATCATATTTACACTATCTTCATATCATTATATTGGTATTCCTACCTTCAAAACAAATATGTTAGACTTGGATGCATATAAAATTATATAAGTGTCTAAACCTAATGAAATAATCCCACTCTTAAATATCTCAAAATTATTTTTACTTCACTCATCTCTTTAATTGTAGTTATAGACACTCTTCACTCTTAAATTCAAAAATTACAAATGAGTTTTCATAATTCACTTTCCATCCTTTTATAGGCCTTAATATATAAAATCTCTTTATTTATCCATATTCAATTACTTATATATCCTCCAATAATAACATTATTCCATTCTTCCATACTAATTATTTGATTTAGATTTTGAATATGTTCATTTATTTTAAACACATCATGCTTACGTGAACCTTTCCATTACTATCCAAGTGGAACCACTTCCTTCTTGTACACAAAATTTCCCATCTTCCCTTTGCATAAAACCTCAATTTTTCCCTACATTCATCAATTTTACCTTTATGCATAACCTTGATGTTTTATTGCATTTTTAAATTCTACCTTCACACATTTTTTTTCCTTCCACATTTTAACAACCTAAATTAACCCTTTTCCCATAAAAAATATGTGCTAAGTCTTCTTATGTATTTATTCACCTTTTTGATTTATATTTTCAAACTTTAACTTTGTGTTGCCATAAATATCTCTCTACACAAAGGAAATATATCTCAAGGATTCCTTATGCTAAGACTCAATTCTTAATGACAATAAATAAATCAATTCACCACTTGCACTGGCATATTAACTATGGACTAGACCATAGAGGTCTCACCCTAAATACAAGCAAGAGATCATAGAGAACCTTGTAATAAGAAAGTTACATGAAGATCAATATCACATATTAAAATAATATTTAATCAATCCATAACTCTTCATAAATTATAATTAAGCAATCAATACCAAAAGACTATCCACCTAAACAATTTTCATACTAACATATTCCTTGATTTGATGTTTAACCAAATTTTTATAAATAAAATATATAATGAATATGTACATAAAGAATGTAAAAAATCATACTTATCTTGTATTAATTAAATTAAAATTATAAAAATATGTCTCTTCATGCCTTGTGATAAACCAAACATAAATAATACAAATCTATATCTACTTTTGCACCAAACTAGTGCATGACGCCTAATACTCCATGAACCTACTCAAACTGATGGAGAGATTAAGGAAGAATATGCCTTATAACTTGCTTAAGAGAGAGATGATCAGGCCTAATTTATTATTGAATTTAAATATTAACTCTAATGAGGAAGGTAAAGATAAAAGTGAGAATGAAAAAGAAAATGACACTATAAAGGAAAAAATAGAACAGAAAAACTATGATATTGAGGATAATCAACAAGTGTTGGGGGAAAGTGAAAAAGAAATGGATGTTTTATTTGAGGATCCTACTTTGAAAATAGAGAAGGAACATATAGTTTAGGATGCCTATCATGCAATGGAGACTAGAGAACAAGTAAAGGATGATCTTGTCCACAATGAAAGCCCTATTGAAACTAAAGAACAAAAAAGAATGGAAAGGGAGGATCAAACTGAAAAGGATGAAGTCAATCCAAAATAGAACACTGAAGATTTTAGTGACATTTGGCAGAATGACAGGAGGCATCCCTTCATGAATTCAGCCAAATGCAAAGTAGATGCTATCCTTCAAGTTGACTCGTGGATGTATAAGGAAATAATGGGCCTCAAGAAGAAAATGGAAATAATGGAACATAATCAAGAAGCTGATCAAAATAAAATCAATAATTTAGAAATGCAGATAAGAGATATTCCTATCAAACTTAAAGATTATGAGAACAATCTAAGAAGGCTCATTAAGGAAAGCATAATGAAGATGGAGGAGGTTACTTCTAGCATATGTGCAGCTACTACAAACTTTGGAAAATGAGCTAATGAGGAAATAAAATCTTTGGAAGGGCCTAGTAAGAGGACCAGATAGAGCTCGAGGAAGAAAGCAATGCAAGAGGCTACCACGTCGGCTGTAATATCCATACAAGACACTGCTGTGATTGGAAAGGAAGTGGTGAAGATGATCCTAGAATTAGAAGAATAGGGTTTTTTTGCTCTTACTATTCTGGTCCTTTTAGTTGGATGTTATAACTGGTTCCATTTTTTAGTTCTTTGTTTTCTTTACATACTTGAGTTTCCAGGTCTTTGTAAAACCTGGGGTCTTTCTTTTGATGATCTTGACTTATGGTTTTAGGTCCCTGTAAAACCTATTTTTGATACTACTCAGCAGTAGGTTTTAGGTTTGTTTTACCTGACGACGTTATTGTTATATCCTTCTTCCTATGTTTCAGGGTTTTGGGGTCCCTTCAAAACCTATTTTTACCTTAATCTAAAACTAAAAAAAGAATATTTATGTTATAAAAACATTTTACACTTTCATTTTATATTAACTCACCTCATCATATTGATTTATACCTTTATCCAAACTTGAAAAGACAAGAAAAGGTGAAAACAAGGTTTTTAGACCTTAAAAGTAGGCCTAAAAACTAAATTAATTTGATAGATTTATATAAAAACATCCTAAAATATTTTAAATAAAATTAAAATCTCAAATTTACCTTCATTTATGAATCTACAAAGTTTCATTACATTTGGCTAGGTCATTTTTAAGTACTGATGATTTTAGTATTTTTAGTGCTCTAAATAGGCCTTCTTTTAGACCTACAGACTGAGTTTTTTGGATATCTTGAGCTTTAAATTTTAAAAATTATTTGAAAAAAATTTAAACATTCAAAAACATCTAACACACCTCTCCACAAAATTTCACACAATTTTAAGTGTTTGTTTTCAAGTTATAGATAGTTTAATACACTAAAACCCTAGTTGGCTATGTACATGCTAAGAGTACTAAATAAAGATTAATATCAGTTATGAGACTTGTTTTTGAATTTTTGAATTTAAAAATTTATTCCACATAATTATACCATTCTTTTATTCACTTATACAGCTTTATCAATCCTTAAAAGTGATAAAAAGAGAACTTTACTAGACTATAGAAACATTTGTAGACTGTAACAAAATTGTATTGTGTCTTGAGACCTAAAAATATGAATGAACACTCTTTTCCAAGAAATAATATGATTTAATGAAAAAATAATACTTAATTACATAAATACTTAGATTTTTTTGGAAATAAAAAACTCAAATGAAGCAAACTTTCATTATTTTGGTGTAAACTTGTTACATAGTCTAACCAATACCCTATTTTTCAAAACTTTTCATTATTTTATTCAAAAAAATTTCAAATATTGGAGTTTATTTGTCTATAATATTTTTTTATCATCCTCTCCCATGTAATACACTCTTTCTTGATCCTCTCCTTTGTTCCAAAAACTTCTCAACTATCTAACTAATTCACAAACTTAACCTATGTCCTTACTCAAGATAACAACCTTGGTTGAGTTTGACATAGGCGCTTATGAATTAAGACATTTAAATTATTATAAAACATGTTTATGACCTTATTTTACCTATAAATTATTAAACAATACCTTTAGTTGTACTAAGAGATGAGAAAAACCCTTCAAATGTCCTTTACAAATTCAAATTTTCAAAAAGATAGTTTTGGTGAGAAAATCATTATTAGTCTCAAATGAATTTTTTTTGGAATGATAAAGATTTGAAAACATATAAATGAATAAAAAAATAATTAATAGACCTACTCAAAACCAAAACCCCCCCAAAAAAATTGAGTCTTCTAATCCCATGCTCTTGTATCATAGTCCTTGAGTTCAAAAAGTATTCATGATCTCTTAGTCATGAGGTCTTCAATGCTACTCCCAGTCAATGACTTGTTCATAAAAATTTGTAGGTGATTTTTTTGTGTATTTTTATTCTCTATAAATATAGTGGTTTACCACATTAAAATTAGTTATTCATCTTCTTTCCAATCTATTTCACTTGTCCTTGTGAGAGTATTTTCTCCCACCTCTATCCACTACAGATGAATTCCCTCTTATATGTCCTATTAAGAACATTATTATACCATATTTTCTCACTCTCTTTTATATGCATGTTAATTTTAAGACATTTCTATACTAATTCCATGTCCATACCAACTATCTCTATAACTATTGAAGACACCCCTCTATTATTACAACTATTAACAATAGTTTTTTCTTGTTCTATCTCTTGACTTTGATTCTCATATATATGAACATGCTGAGCTGAACCACACTTAGTACTTATCTTCACTATCCTTTCCATGGCTATACCTACACAATACAAAAAAATATTAGGTAAAATAAGAGTTCCCCATTCACCTCAACAACCACTTCATCATGATCCAACGGCATGTTATTCAACCCTTTACCAATGTTAGCATGCTTCTCATATCTTTAAATCTCACCATAGGCTCTCAAAAGCTCCATATCAACCATATAAAAGTTTATATTCTCCTCAATTAAACCTCTAATTTCATCTCCTTTGTATAATTAAACCTTCTCAATTATCTCCTTGTGTGTATTTTCACAACCTCTACATCCAATGCTTCCACCATGGAAACATGCAACTCTACTTGTCTACTCTCTTAATCCATATACAACTCTACATAGATGCCATATTATTTCTCAAAATCTATCAAATATATCTTATCCTTCATGACAACTCCTTCTTCTATGGGTTGATCTCAAATTTCTTGATTCTTACTATTTTTAAAATCAGTTTTGGGTTTTTCACATGAGAACCTCACTTTCTTGTTGTCCTTCAAGATAACCTTTTTATCCTCATTCACATGGGCTACTTTGTTTGAAAAACTAGATCTTGAAATGAAATCCATATAATGGTTTATGATCATCATTGATGAAAACTCATTAACCACTATATCCACATACTCATCCAACAAATTCTAAATTTCTAATGGAAAATTAGTCAACTTAGTGGCTGTAATGACTTTTTTGGATTTGGAAACTAATACACAACCGATATCTTCTTATTTTATCAACTGAAATAATTATTTTCCACCTAATATCAATACCTTAGTCTTTTTTTTAGATACATAATTCCATATTTCAATGGTGTCAAGGTATTTTTCTTGCCATCCTTCTCAAATATATATGTGTTACTTATTCCATCATGTATATCCCTCCTATCAAACTACCAAGGTCTAATTAACAACACGTGGTAAACATCCATAGGAATAATATCATAAACTAATTCATACTTATAGCTACCAATCTAAAAATTAACCTTACATTGCTCATTTACTATTACTTGATGTCCCTTTTAGAGCCAAGATACTTTATATGGTGTAGGATGTGTCGATCTCTTCAATCCTAGTTTTTTAACCATTTTTGAAGAAATCAAGTTATTTATACTACCACTATCAATGATAAATTTACAAAACTCACCTTTTAATTTGCATTTAGTCCTAAATAAGATCTTCCTTTGGTGATTTCCTTCACTTCTTTGTTTATCTTCAATAGTATTCTCTTCATCAATAAGGACTCTCCCACTTCAGGTTCTTCTACATGTGATGGTGATCTTACACTTTCTTCCTCAACTTGAACAATCTGATTGCTACCTTTAGTTATTATATGGGTTATTTGTATATTCTTAGGACATTCATATGACTTATGGCTAATATACTAGTTACATTTAAAACATTTCCCTAAAAAGCTTTCTCCTCTAGCTCTTGTATATGGCCTTCTTCATCTATATGAATAACCTCCTCTTGTACTATTATCTTAACCTTGAGATCTACTTATTTCTTCATTATGAACTTGAAACTGAATTCTACCACATGTTATCCTCTAGCTCTGAATTTTCTACCTCTTCCTCTAGGTTGTTGAGTTTTTCTTCTAGCCAACTTTTCTTCTACCTTGAGATCAAACTGATAAGAATTTTCCACTTATCTTGGATATAACAAATTGATTTCATATTAAATATTAAACCTCAAACCATTGATATACCTTGCTATTTTCTCAACATCTTCTTCTACATGACCAACTCTAATTGTAAGCTTGTAGAATTCTTTAGTGTAGTCCTTTACACTCACATCTTTCTACTTAATGTTTTTGAGTTTATTGAACAAGTTTTTCTAGTAGTCTACATGCATGAATTTGGATTTGAGTTTTTCTATCATTATGTCTCATTTATTGATTTTTTATTTACCTCTTTTCCTTATTTCATCTTGGACACTATCCCACCAAAAAGATGTATATAATTTTGACCTAGTACAAGCAAACTTGACCTTCTTGTCTTCAATTATTCCTTTAAAATAAAAATATTTGTCCATTACAACTATCCAATTCATAAGTTCTTCAACATTTAGACTGCCTCTATATTTGGAACCTCCAATTTGGGATTAGAACCTATTCTTATGATGAATTTAAGAGTATTTATTTCATTATTTATTCCTCTTCATCTTCTTCAACCTATTCTTGTGTTTCTTCCTCCCCTTCACTCAAATCACCTGTCACAACACCTCTTCTTTGAGAAATTTATATTACCTCTGAAAGTGTTTGTAAATTTATCATCTCTTCTAGCAATGCTTCTCTTAGTTGTATTGTTTTACCTCTTCTAGATCCACCTCTAAGATCTCCTCCTCTTAGGTCACCTTTTAATTACAACCAATCCTCACTTTGATGCTAAAAATGATGGAGAAGTTAAGGAAGAATAGGCCTTGCAACTTGCATAAGAGAGAGATGATTAGGCCTAATATATTATTGATTAAAAATATTAAACAAGTAAGGAATATTTATTCTATAAAATATTTTTACACATTAATTTTATGTTAACTCAACTCATCATACTGATTTATATCTTTATAAAAACTTGAAAATATAAGAAAAGGTGAAAATAGAGTTTCTAGACCTTAAAATTAATGCTTATAGACTGACTTTATATAATAAATTTATCTATATGTATAATAAAGTATTTAAATCAAATTTAAAACATAAAATTTACTTTAATTAACCTCTCTACAAAGTTTCATTACATTTGTCATGGTCATTTTTAAGTTATGATGATTTTAGTGTTTTTAATGCTTTAAATAGGCATTCTTTTAGACCTACAAATTGAGACATTTGAATATATTGAGTTTTAAAGATAAAAAATTATGCAAAAAAATTTAAAAAATTCAAAAACATCCTAAAATACCCCTCTAAAAAATTTCATGCAATTTGAAGGGTTCATTTTCATATTATAGAGGTTTTAGTACACTAAAATCCTAAATGGCTATTTACAGTCTGAGAGCATTAAATGAAGAGTAATTTCAATTTTAAGACCTATTTTTTAAATATT
This sequence comes from Torreya grandis, assembly GCA_037957365.1. Classification (NCBI taxonomy): domain Eukaryota; kingdom Viridiplantae; phylum Streptophyta; class Pinopsida; order Cupressales; family Taxaceae; genus Torreya; species Torreya grandis. The sequence goes on from JARHVA010002421.1 coordinate 844,701, forward strand.
TAAATTTTAAAATGTATTCCACATAATTATCCTATTATTTAATTCACTAGGACACCTTTAAAAATCCTTAAAAGTAATAAAAAAAACAACTTTACAAGACTGTAGAAACACTTTCTTGACTGTAACAAACCTGTATTGGGTCTTGAGACTTGCAAAAATGAATTAACACCATTTTAAAATAAATAATATTATTTAAGAAAAAAAATAGTACTCACATAAATACTCGTAATTATTTTTCAAGAAGAAACTCAAATAAAGCAAACTTTCATTGTTTTGGTGCAAACTTGTTACATAGTCTAACTAATACCCTATTTTTTAGAATTTTTCATTCTTTTCTTCAAAGTATTTAGAAATATTAGAGTTTCTTGGTCTCTCCTATTTTTTTATCCTCCTATCCCACATACTCCTCTCTTTCCTGATCCTCTCCTTTATTCCAAAAATTTCTCAATTATCTAACTAATTCATAAACTCAACCTATGTCCTTATTCAAGATAACAACCTTGATTGAGTTTGACATAGGAACTTATGAATTAAGACATTTTAATTGTTCTAATTTTTTTTTATGAACTTACATGACTCCTCCATTAGTTACCATGACCTTTGGTTTCACTAGGAGATGAGAAAAACCCTTCAAATGTCCTTTACAAATTTAAATTTTCAAAAAGATAATTTTGGTGAGAAAATCATTATTAGGCTCAAATTAATAAATTTTGGAATGATAGAGATTTAAAAACCTTATAAATTACTAAAAAATACTTATTAAACCTACTCAAAACCAAAACCAAAAATAAATAAAACAAAATGAGTCTTATAAGCCTATGCTATTGTATCACAAACCAACTCTGAATCTTTCACTGCTTTAATTTTAACCCCATAATATTTATCTATCTTTGTGTGTTAAATTAAAAATCCCATGAGATGTATTTATATGTTTCATAAAATTCTTGGTATTTATAATTGGCAAGAGGATATTATTTGATACATCCTAGATACCTTGAGGATGTATAGTTGACATTAAGCTATCACACACTCTAGGTGTCCAAAAGCTTCCCACATGTGATTCCTTTTTTCCCTCAATAACATGCCATATATAAACCTATACTAGTTTGGGACACATGTCTTCTTGAGTTTCATTGACTTAAAATCCTTGGACATGGGAATTTACCTCCACTGACATACCCATAATGCATTTGAATTAGGTTTACTTGAATTTTGCATAAAACTTGTACTTGTTATTCTATGTGCATGACTAAATTTATAGGTCTTACATAGGTCTTTTAAAAACTAAATTTATAGGTATCACACATCTCACTTTTACAGCATGTAATACTTGGGACATTTTTTGAGAAAATATTTAGTGCCTTTTCTTGGGGTCAATGCTTTGCAAATTGTGACATCACTTTTTTCTTACCTAAAATATTATAACCAAATTGTACTTCTTTAAAATTGGATTAAATATCTCTAATTAACTAGAAATATTCACACAACTATCCTCCCTAGATTGCTTTAGCATTTGATATGGCTGTCTAGAAATACCCACCACTCAATTTGTTTGACTGCCCTTACAAGATTGTCAATGTTTATTAACATAAAATAACATGCATTTTAATGAAAACAAACTGCACAAAATAAGATTTATTTTTTGGTATAATTTTATTATGGCCAAAGGAATTATGGTGAATTAATTTTTGCACAATCACTCATAGTAAGACTTAAGAATAATTCCATTAAAATGGCCTTGGAAATTCCCCATGCAACTTACATAGTTTTCATGCACCAGTCTCTAAGATATTATAGATGATATATGGATTGATCCATATGATATGTAACTTTCCTTGATATATTGCATAACATGAACCATACAAAATTAATTTTATACCTAACCATGAAGTTATATTTTTTAAAATGCTTATCATGTAACACTTTTTTGTTTATTCTTTTTCACTCTTTGGCTTCATCTAGCCAATAGTATTTTCTTATCCAATTATATTAAGTCTATTATCCTAAAATAAATTATCTTTCAATCACCAAGATGACTTGTACATGCAATGTATAATAATGGAATTTATTCTAACTATTTAGCACATAATAGGGATTAAACTATACACAATAAATTAAAACTATGACACAATACAAATCTATGTAAATAAAATAGATACAAATATATATATATATATATATATATATATATATATATATATATATATATATATATATATATATATATATATATATATATATATAACATGTGCTAAAATAGATATGTAGATATTTAACACTTAGAAAATGAGGATTATAGAGAAAAAACATGATTTATGGCTTACTTGTGCATAGTTGGAGGATAAAAATAGTGAAAAAAGGTCTAAACAATAAGATGAGTAAAACCCAAAATTATTTTGTAAACTTAAAAATTTCAAAACAAGGTAAAAAATGTGAGGCTTATGGTGACAATGTTCCCACAATTGTGACTCATTTCTAAAATTTTGACCTCCACTTTTTTCAAGACCTAAAATTTTTAGTGGTGTTTTATTAGGGGTAGATGACTAGGAATATTGATTTTATTTATCTAGTAATGCACACAACTATAATGTCACAAGAAAATAAATGTTCATATTAGTGGCCCAAGAACCCTTGTCAAGGGTTATAGCTACATATCCCACATACTAAAAATTAGGGCGTAATGTAGATGTAGTGTTTGTGAGTGTTCCCAATAAAATAGGAGAGAAAGGGCTTTACCTTCTCTCACTATATAATCAAATAAAAATATAGGATTGGCTATGACCTTTTCTTGGTAAAAGTGTGATTTCATAATATAGATAAGTTAAAAATTGGATCAATGTGTAGATTATTTGAAAAATGTGTATAATTATTGTTAATATTTTATTTTATTCATGAGAGACTTGAATTTTAAGAGATTTAGATGGCAAGAATCAATGATGAAATAGATAAAGGTACACACACATAGAGGTTTCAAAACAACACATTTACACATAGGATGATCATAGAATATAGAAAAAACTAATAATCAAGGCATTATAAATGTGGCTAATAGCACAATATGCCCTAAAGTGAAATGGGATAAAATTGTGGGCTGACTATGACCTATGAAAGACCCCAAAATAGTGTTTTAGACATTATTGGAACATTTAATGTTGTACATGGGTAAATAAATAATATATATGTAAACTTTTAGACATTTTATATTTAATGGAGAAATTATCATTGACCATAATCAAACATAAATTTAATATGTAAGGAAGACCTAAGTCACTCAAAGATAATACAACGTCCAACACAAGGGGGAAAAGTATTGAAAAATCTAAATGTATGCATATGAACAAAGTGTGTCAAAGTATGACAAACATGTAATGGAAAAGGGTACTGTACAAAAATTAGGTGTATACATAATGCCCCACTTTGATGCATATGTATGAATAAATACATGTGTATTAAAGTAAAACAAAAATGAAACACATAAATGAATTTTACCTAACAGGTATAAAAGGATAAACTCCCTAAATTCATGGATTGGATGCACCCACATTATATTATCCATACATTTGGTTTGCCTACAAAAAAAAGTAAATGTATGCAAGAATGGAATGTCCTAGTGAATCGATAATCAATGTAACTCAATGAAGTAACTTAATTAAAAATAAGTAAAGGAACAAATACAAATAATGGTATATGAACCATGTTGTCACTCTTGGGAACATTGGTCTATAACTAAAAACTAATGAGTTTTAAAGTGAACTTTGTAAAATGAAAGGGTTTAAAATGAACCCTAGAAACTAAAGTTTGCTTCTTGGTTTAGCTAGTTTGTCTTAGTTTTACCACTAAATATTTTCATTTATTTATTTTCACTTAGTTGTGTCTTTGAATTTTCTATAGGTATTCCCACATTAATGATGTTTTCATATATAAAATATTAAATCTTGTGCCTTAAATTGATACACCTATTAGTAGTGTGCCCTGGTGCTCTATGAAAGCCACAAAAGGAATTCTAGTCAAACCCCTTTGGAAGAGGCTTACTCACATTAACATTTTTAATGGGAGGGATAAATATAATATATAATTATAATAACATGTTTAGGACCTTATATGGAGATTTTGGTAGATTTATAAATTATCTCTTGGGAGGATCTGATAATATAATGCACCAAATTGGTTCTGAAACTAAATGTATTGTTGCCTTTTGATCATTATTATTATTATCAATTTGATTTAGCTTGTATGTTGGATGGATTGAATTATTTGTTTTTGGATATGAATTTTTTGCACACTTAAGGTTATGTATGACCAAAAATTTGACTTCTCTTTCCTTTACTATTTGGCACAAATATGTGAATGAGAGAAACTTATTAAACATAATGGACTTGTGTAGTAATATAAGTAATCTCTCTTCAAAGATATCTTAGATTATCTATTTTCCATGGGATTTATCATCATATCTAACATTGTTTTGTATCTTAAGACATATTCTATGATAGGCTCATTAGATTTTTTTTAAGTTGTGAATTGTTAGCATATGAAATCTTCTCACTTATATTGATTGGAAAATGTGCTAGGAATATATCAACAAAAGGATTGAATGCATGCATTGATTGATGATGTAAGTGATAAAACCATTGTAAATCATATTAAATTTAGACTTCTTAGAAATAACTTGGTCAATAACCTATCATCGGACACATAACCCAAATATGTTATGTGGTTGGCTCTCAAATGTTGTTCGGGGTCACCCTTTCCATCATATAGTCTAATCTTAGGTACCATGAAACCTTTAGGTAAAGGATATATTACTATGTGTTGTGACAATAAAGTGTTAAATAAAGTGTAAGAATCAATAACTTGATTATATTTTGAAGCATATTACTTCAAATGTAACACCTTAGTTTGAAGAGATTGAATCTTGTGCATAAGGGACTGTATATTTGGAGAATAAGAGTGTGTGTTAACCAAAAGAGGTTTTCTAAATGATTGAGTATGAATTGGTATATTAATATATTGAATCCATTATATTTACCCCATGGTATATGGGGATATGAAATTTGGATCTAGGGGCTCTAAGAAAGGTAAAAGGCCCATATGATTGGAAGTTTCAGAGGATTGGCTTTCATATCCCTTATTAATTTCCTCTCTAACTATATTTATGAATATATATTTCATATTTTGATGATTTCACTATATTTTATCCATATCATCAAGTCTATTAATAGGTTATACCATTATGGTATTATCAACTAAAATTCAAAAAAATTCAACTTTGGGACAACTTAGTGTATCACTGCATCTAAGATAGTAGTAATTTTTTTATTAAACTAACTAAAATAAGAAATAAAAACTTGAAATATTGATTCTAATAAAGAATTTATCAAATATTAAAACCATAGGATAATAATTATAAATATAAAAATGAAGGATATAAACTGTAGAAACATTTATGGTTAGGGTTTTGTAACATTCAATCAATATACATGTTCACCAATATGTTTTATCATATTTGGAAAATATATGAATTAATTACCTAGTTAGAAAAACTTATGCATAAAATAAAAATGCTAAAAAAATGCAATAAATGACACAAGATGATTTAGAACTTGCTAAATTTAAAAATATGATAAAAGGGGAAATAAGAAATAAATATAACCTAGTTGTAAATTTGACAATGTTGAACTGAGACATAAATTATAAAAGTGACTCAGAAGCTATATGATAATGTTATGAATTAGGAGTACTGTTTTGATCATATCTAGGATAATGTTATTGGAATTGGATAGGGGTAGGGAGTGATGTTATCTTTAGGGTGTGTTAGCATCTAGTGGTGATTTATAGTCTATGACTAATATCAAGGTTTGTTTCACTTGTGTTATGTTAGACTATGTAGGAGCTCTTGATTTGTCATAGAAACCAATATGTGCCTTCTTATTAAATTTTAAACCTAGCTTAATGAAAAAAAATGAGAAATAAAATAAAATGGAAAAAGGGGTTAGTGGTTAAAGTTGTGTTAGACCTCAACACCCCCTATGTTAAGCACTACATACATACCAATACTTCAAAGAGGGATCGAAATCCATGTAGTTATCCCATGTTATGGTGGTGTGTATGAAATATTGGAATAATGCTAAATGTTGGTGTAATCTTGGTGTATTTATATACTCTAACTATGACTTGCGACCTTTGAAAGTGTATGCAAACTTAGCTTAGCTTTATAGACTATGCATTGGGAAAAATATATGTTTTTATCTTAATGTGTGGCTAGACATTCTTGTGATTTTCCATGTGTGAGACTCTTGGTTCAAAATAGATTGAAATATGGCTTTATAATGGTCATTTACGAATTACTTTAGCTGGGGCTTATTAAACACTTAAGATAACCCATTACATGAGTTTAAATTTGAGAAACTAACTAATATTTAGTAGGAGGACACGATTAATAGAACTAGACAAGACTAGAGAGTGGGATATTATAAATGGAGTAGCTTTGTGTAAGGAAAAAACATAGTTGATACAAAATTATGGATCAATCAAGTGTTACATCCTTAACCTATACTGTATCTAGGGATATGTGTCACTAACTTATGGCTTAAATACCTTCATAACATCTTATTAAATTTATTGATGTTATTAGTATGGCTATCCTATAAAATAACCATAGCTAAGTAGAGTATTTATAGGAGGTAGTGGTTATTATTTTATCATCATATTGTGAATTCTTTTCTTATTGGATTGTTGTGAAGGTTTCCCCATGGAAGTGGCTTAGTCATAATGTTCAAGTATTCTACTCTTTTGTCAATTGTTATTGTGGATATGCTTATTATATTATTAATTTTTTGATATATTATTATATTAATATAAATCATCTAAGTAATTTCATTACACATGGTATCAGAGCCTTGATTTGGGAAAGTTCATGTGATGCAATTTTTTAGATCTCGCATCTTGAGCACTAGAAGGTTAAAAAACATACCTTGTGATATTAGTGTTTATGCATGGTTGGTCCTAACACCCACATATGTGGGAAAGGGAAATAAAATAATAAAATTCCTCACAAGGATGACCTTTAGTCTAGAAATTTTATCTATGTATTCCAAATGTGGTTCAACAACTTAAGTTAGAGTTGCATGGCATGGTTTAGAAATATGATCTTGATGGAGTTAAAAGGAACATCATAGGGTTGAAAGGGGACATGAATGGATTACATGGTCAATTAAAAAAATAACTAGGAAATTAGACAAATTATTTTCTTATCCATTTCAAAATAACCCTCCACCACTCTAGTTTGGTTATCTTACTCCAAACAATCACAACACCAATCTTTGTTTGAAGTTGATGTTACCAAAAATGGACCTAAAAAAGTTTGATGGTAATGATCCACACACATGGATCACTCAAATTGAAAATTTATTTGATCTACATCAGGATCTATGATTGAAAAATGTGGTCATGGCCTCTCTGTATCTAGAACATGAGTAATACATTTGGTATTGATGATTATGTGCTCAAAATAAAAAGAAGGGTCTCCTAATTTCTTGGTTTGTCATTTTTGAAGAGTTACATCTATAATATCATAACAATGTCTCATAAAGATAATTTAGTTAGCTATCTAAACTAAGCCAAATAGGGAATGCAAAGGATTATATTCATGAATTTTAGAATCTCTCTTTATGTGTGGTAGACATCACTGAGGAAAATGTGATTGACCTATTTTTAGGTGGCCTCAAGGATAACATCCAATTAGAGGTTTACATGTTTAGTCTAAGTTCAATATCCAAATCCATCTCAAGGTCATATATTGTAGAGGAAAAATAACATATCAAACAAAGACCTTTCACTAATGTTTGTGAATGCACTTTTCCAACACCATCATTTCCTTGGCCTACCTAATTGACCCCTCAGTAAATTAAGGAGAAGCATGCAAAAGGTTTGTGTTTTGGATATGATATCAAATGGATCAAAGGACATTGATGTGATGAAAATAAGCTAATTTACATTAAAGGAACCAATGATAATGATGAATAAGATGAATCCTAAGTACAAGGTTAGACAAACCTAAGGATGAATTTGAAGATTCTCAACCTTCTATTTCTTATCTTGCACTTTTTGGTATTAGTACTTCTTAAAATCTTAAGGTGGTGGATTTTATTAAGAAGTAGAAGGTGATTGTATTTATTGACTCTAGGATACACAAAAATTCATCAATATTAAGTTGGATACTCATTTGAACTATTTCATTTAACCAGTTCCAAAATTTAGGTCATGATTATAGATGGTGGTGCCATCAACTATTCTATAAAATTCCATAGTATTTAGCTTGTTATGAGAGAGTACCTATTATATTCTCCTATGTTTGTTATTACCATGGGAAGGGATGATATTTTTTTGGAAGTGTAATGGCTCATAATGTTGGGCATTATTGAGATGAATTTCCAAGAACTATTCATGGATTTTCATTTAGAAGGTAGAAGGCAAAACATTTGAACTGTGTGGATGACATGCTAAATCTCAACAACTAGTTAGTTCTCATTAGATTATGAAGATTATTAGAAAAGGTGTTGAAGGATATGTAACACACTTATTTTCCATAGAAGTTTAACTAATAAAGGATTCCACCTATCCTAATTTACAAATGGTGTTGGATGACCATTATGTTATTTTTGATGACAACCAAAAGGATTTACACCAAGTTGAGCACATGATCATGCCATCAGATTACTTCATATAAGTACACCACCCAACATTAGACCCATAGGTATCCCTATGCCTATAATATAAAAATTAAAAATATGGTGTATGAGATGTTAGATGCAGGAATCATCTAACATAACCCAAGTGAATATTCCTCCCTAGTAGTCATGGTGTAGAATAAGGATGACACTTGGAAGATGTGCCCAGACTACAATGAACTCAATAATTAAACCATCAAAGATAAGTTTCCTATTCTAGTAATTGATGATTTTATAGATAAAATTCATGGTGAAATTAATTTTACCAAGTTATATCTTCACTCTAGCTATCATCGAATTTAAATATGAGTAGAGGACATAACTAAAATAACTTTTAGAACTCATGAAGGCCATTATGAGTTTATGGTCATGCCTTTTGGCCTTGCAAATACACCATATACATTTCAAATTTTGATGAATAATATTTTCAAGCCATTTTTGAGAAAGTTTGTGTTTGTGTTTTTTGATGACATCCTTATTTATAACAAAAATTGGGAAGACCATTTGAAACATGTGAAATATATACTCTTAGTATTGGAAAAAATCAACTTTATACAAAACTTTCCAAATGTGATTTTGGCATCTAAGAGGTGGATTACTTGGATCATATTATTTCACATGGAGTGAAATTTGGTCCTAATAAAATCCAAGTGATGATGGAATAGTAGGATCCCAAGATACTTAAGGACCTCTGGGCATTTCTGGGGCTAACTGGTTATTATCATAGGTTTTTAAAAAATTATGGTATCCTCATAGCCCCACTCACATATTTTTAGAAGAAATAATCCTTATATTGTACAAATACAATGATCAATATATTTAAATATTTGAAAATGGCCATATGCACTGCTTCAATTTTAGCTAATTCTATTTTTTATAAAAGTTTTATTCTAGAATGTGATGTGTCAAGATATGGCACAGGGGCTATACTCATGTAAGAAGGTAAATCAATTGCATTTTAGAGTCACCAAATTAAGTAAAAAATAGGCTCAAGATTATATATTATAAAAATATGATGGTTGTTTTTCATGTAATCAAGTAATGGATACCTTATCTGATGGGTCATCACCTTCAAGGAAAGACTAATCATGATATCATCAAATATTATTTGGAACAACTATTATCTTCTAAATAAAAATGAACATGGGTGACTAAAATGCTAGGATATGGTTTTGAAATAGTTTATAATAAAGTAAAAGAGAATATGGTGGTAGATGCACTATCCCAGAGGGATGAATCAGTTAAGGCATTTTTATAAGTAATGACTATTTGGTAGGCATATTGGATAAAAAAGTAAGATCAGAATGAGAAAATGACAATGATACCCATGATTTGATATAAAATCTTTATTAGGGTCCTGGGGATTTTAAAAATTTACATGGAAGGGGAATACATTATGGTATAAAGATATATTATCCTCTGTAAGCATTCTCTCCCAAAACATTAAACCTTTCAGGAACTTCATGCATCTCCATTGGGAGGTCACTCAAGATTTTTGAAAATATATCATAGAATCAAGAAAGATTTATTTTGAGGACTCAAGGGGGATGTCCATAAATAAGTGGCTAAATGCATGGTATGTCAATAAAATAAATGTGAAACCATTAAGACCCCATGTCTTTTTTAGCCTTTATCCACCCTTAGCTAGTGTTGGAAGGAGGTTTCTATGGATTTTATTACTAGGTTACTATGGTCTGAGGGCAAAAATTTTATCATGGTAGTTATGGATTGACTCACCAAACATGATCATTTTTGTTCCTTATGAAAACCATTTATTTTTAGTACATTAGCTTTGCTTTTATCAATATAATTCATAAATTGCATGGTACTCTAAAGATCATTGTAAGTGATAGAGATCTCATATTTACTAGTAATTTTTGGATTTAATTATTTACATATTTGGGCACCCAATTAGCTCATAGCTTTTACTATCATCCTCAATCTGATGGATAAATAGAGGTAGTCAATAAATGTATAGAAGGATATCTTTATTATGATTTTTGGATAAACAAGACAAATAGGTTCATTAGCTACCACTTGTTGAATGGTGGTATAAAAATTCTTTTAAAATATCTTCCTTTGTGGCATTATATTAGTATCACCCCCCATCCATCACTTTAGCCTTGATGGTGCATCCCAAGGTTCAAGCTATTGAGGAACACATTCACCATTAATTGGAGGTACTAGCTAGTTTGTGTGAGAATTTAGCAAGCACACAAAATAAAATGAAGTAGCAAGCATATCAACATTGTAGTGAGTGGAATTTTGACATAGGTAATTGGATATTTTTGTATTAGTATCCATATAAGTATATGTCTTTAGAGCAATATAAAAATGATAAAAAACTATTTCCTAAGTATTATGACCCTTATTAGATCTTCCAAAAAATTGGTAGTGTAGCCTACAAGTTAGAATTATCCTCATCCAGTCACATACATCCATTATTCCATGTATTTTACCTAAAAATTATAATTAGACATAGAGTTTTCACTCATATTAAGTTACTTGAATTAAATGTAGAATGATGAGTCATTCTAGGTCTTGAAGATATCCTATGCACGTGCACTAGGTAACTATGGACCAAAGCTATTAAGGAGTATTTTATCAAATAGAAGAATCTACATTATGAAGATGCAACATGGGAGGATGAAGTATTCCTATATTATCATCCTATTTTGATTTAACCTTAAGGACAACATTATTATAAAGGGAAGGGGCATGCTATGCCCTTAACCTCTAGTGCATCTAGGAATGTGTGTGGTTGACTTGTGGCTTAAATACCTTCATATTATCTTATTACATTTCTTGATGTTTTTATTATGGTTGACCTATGAAATAACCATGGTTAAGTATAGTTTATATACAAGGTAGTGGTTAGTCTTTTATCATCATATTAAAAATTTTATTCTTATTTCATTATTATGGAGGTTTACCCCTTGAAGTGGCTCAATCATAATATTCAAATATTTTGCTCTTTTTCCAATTTTTATTATGGATATACTTATTTTATTCTTAATTCTATGATATATTATTCCAACTTTTATTCTAGTGTATTTATGTGCTTCAACCATGACTTGTGACCTTTAAAAGTGTATGCAAACTTAACTCAAGGCTATTAGGGATTTATGAACTACGTATTGGAAAAAATATATGCTTTTCTCTTAAAGTGCAATTAGATGTTATTGTGTTTTTCCTTGTGTAAGCCTCTTAGTGCTAAATGGCTTGAAATTAAGGATTTATAGTACTCATTTAGGAATTCTTTCAGATGGGGCTTGTTAAAAATTCAAGATGACCCATTACATGAGTCTAAATCTGAGCAAATAACTATTATTTATCAGGAGGACATGGTCAATGGAACTGGACAAGACTAGAGAGTGGGATATTCCAAATGGATTGGTCTTATCTGAAGAGCAAACATATTTGAGCTAAAAGTATGGATCATTCAGGGGATAAGTTTGAGCTATTTGAAAGGAGGAATAGGGTTTATACACCCAAATTTGGTCAATTAAACATAAATATTATGTCTTTTATATTTTTAAATTCCTGATGTTGAATTAATTTCCTATTGGCACATGTTTTTATAGTATCATGTCTTTTCAATCACTCTTTCACATTGTTTTCATTATTTTGCTAAAGTTTTAGTTTATTATGTTAGCCCTCATCTAAGTCATAGGGATCCTTGGTCTTGATTTACTCATATTCCACTATTTTATTGTCTATAGATAAGATCACCATGTCTAGACAATAACATACTACTCTCTTATTTGAAAGCACCACTCTTGTCCACTACACATTTTAGAACTCTTTTTGATGCACTTTTCTATTGGGTCTATTTTTATGACAATATAACCCTTATTTGAGTTAATTATCATGTCAATGGGTTTTTATAATTAAAAATTTGGACTCTTTTATTTAAAGGGTTCCTTAAGGAATTTTACAACTAGCAGTTATCAATTCGGCATTATCATAAGAAATAAATCATACTATAATAAGCTATAATCTATGCATTTATCTTAATATTATACATATCGAATCTAGATTTCATGCTTTAACCAAAAGGAGGGATTAGGTGAAGAATAGTTTGACCCACATTACATATGATCCAGTCATATACACACCTTAGAGGGATAACTACATGGGCATGAGGTCTCTATTTTGTGATATGTAGGTAATGCTCAGTTTAACAAGGTTTTGAGTTAGCTTGGCCTTTCCCACTTCCCCATTTTTAATCCATATTTTACATTTTATCTCTATTTTTTTTGTGTGTAGGACTTCATTAGGGTATTTAAAGAAGAAAATATGAAAACACGTGTCTAATTGTGTGATCTCATGTCAATGCTAGGTTGAAGGGCATCTACATGTGAATACACATTGAATCTTAGTTTACACTTTTTTCATAATGGAAGCCTAGAAAATAATGCCCCATCTATAAAATAGGACATTTCTCTCCTATCTAGATCCCATGATATTGTCTCAATCAAGCATGATAATTAAATATTCAAATTGAATAATGCCACCATCAAACTCAAGGTCAAATACAATCGTACATAGCTCTATGTGCCCCAAATAAATAAGTTACTCATCTATTTTTCTTTTTTTGGGTTAAAACCTAAGTTGATCAATATCATTTGTTCTTAAGAAAAATACATGGTTGAATGTTCCTTAAATGATTCATTTTATTATACTTAAGATGTTTTATTTTATTAGATTAAAACATAATTAATCACAAATTTGATAAAACATATTGCTAAACATGTTTTATTCATTGAACATACCCAAAACCCTAGTTTTATCTCTAGGGTTTCCTTATTCAAAGTCCTCTTCTTAGGGTTTAAATTTACATTTTGATATCCCTTTTATGTTGGATTATATATTTTCATTCCTCTTCCTTTCTCCTCTTGTTATCATTTTAGTTTTTGGAAAATTTATAATGACTACCAAGGAACCACATTCCCCCCATCTGGTTGATGTATTTATATGCATTCCTTATAATTATAAAAAATACTGAACACGTTACCAAAATTGGGTGCTAGATAATAGTAACAAACATGATTATATATATATATATATAATTGATGATGATGATTATTATTTTCATGATGGTTATGATTAATATTAAACAAGTGGTGATCAAAATGTTAAGGAAAATAGTGCATATGCACACTCTTCTCATAATTATTCTTCTAATTATATTCCAATTCAAGAACAATAAATTAACAATGTAATTCCAAAAGACCCTCTTATTGGTGATGTATTTTTGATAATACTCCTAGGTTGTCAAAACATTTTCTACATCTCTTTTCAAAATTGCACAATATAAAGTAAAGAAATTTAAAGTTCCATTGCATGAAAATAATGATAATGTTGTGTCTTAAAATTTGCATCCTAATTAAAATAATGTTTATTTCTCATATGATAATGATGTATCTAAAGTAGAAAGTGATAATGCATCTTATATTCCCTTATCTTTGAAATAAAAAATACAAGTAATGATGCTTTGAATAACTTATAAAATGTAATTATTTATCCTTCCTTTTCCTTTTCTTTAAAAACTAATGTTACAATTTTAGATGTTGATAATGGAAGTAACAATTGCATTCCTATTTCATGTCATGATGCCTTAAACAAGGTTGAAAATTTAACTTTTTCTTATTTATTTACCTTTTTTGCATAAAATAATGTTCCAATTTAAAATGTTGATAATGAATTTGAAACTTTAATTTCTCTTACATGTGATGATGCTTTGAATGATGTAGCATATCTAAATAAATCTCTTATGTTAGGAATATAGAACATAAAGTAATATTAATGAAATAAAGACATAATTAAAATTTAGAAAACATAATACAAGATAGACATAGATTTAACATGGTTCACTCAATATAGGCTTTGTCCACATAGAAATAACCAGTTCTTCTCTTTATTCAGTCCAACAAAATGAAGGGATAAAACTTGAAATACATCCACTACAATATCCTCTTCTCTCATATAAAAAATGACACCTTAATTAAACTACCATCATATCAAAAGGAGGGTTACATATAGGGTAAAAATGCACAAACATAATTTCTACCATTAGATATGTAACCTAATAATGAACGGTCTAGATTTACTACAAAATTGTAATATTTTACAATGCATTTTTAACAAATTTTTTATTTGAAGGTGTTTCCCCCAAACCCCCACAAGGGGGGGCTTCTAAGTAGGTCACCACCCCCTTTGGACCCCCATGGAAACCATAGTTGGGGGCATTTCCCCCCATACCCCCTATCGGGAACCAAGCATTATAATAAGATCAAGCTCCACCATCTAAAATATCACACCCTCTTATAGTGACCATGAAAGTGTGGTTATTTAAAATGTTGATTCTACAAGTGACAAAGATTATGACCATGATGAAAATTGGAATGATGATGATTATTATGCATATAGTGAGAAGGAAAACATATCTACTACATCTAGTATCATTTCTTATTTACCCACCCCTTATGTTGATGTTGATAGTATGTTACATGATAAATCAAATGATAATTTACTTATTGATAATGTCATTAAAAATAATAATGATAGTCCTAGTTTTTCTTCTAAAGATAAAGTAGGAGAACATGTGGGTTTTAGTGATGAAAATACTCATGCTATTTATTCTATTTCAATATAATCTCATATGCCTTTGAAAACTAATGATATAGAAAATACCAATAAATCTCCCAAGCCCACCTTTCCTAAAGTATAATCTATTCATAAACCCCTTCCTCTTATGCAAAATAGTGTACCAATGTCTACAATTAATAATAAAATTCAATTATTAAATGATACCCTTAATGATCTAAATATGCATTCATAAGAGATTATCTTTTTAATGCATGTATTGGGTGCTTAACAACATAAAGTACATCAAATCACATTGGAAAGTAAGGCCTATCATTCTTGGGTTGATTCTAATGCTATCCATGGTAACCCTATACCACATAAAATATTTTATGCACCATTAACAAGTGATATCAAAATACCCATATTTTCTAAGCTTAATAGAAATAGGGATCCTTATTTGCATCTGAAGCTTATAAAAAAGTTATGAATAGATGCAATGGTAGTTTAATATTATTACAATTATTTACCAGGAGTCTAGAGGATGAAACATTAAATTAGTTTCACCATTCACTCCTCAGTGGCTCATTACATACATATGTTGATTTAGAAGAAGTCTTATTTATACATTTCATTTAGAATAGTACCCATAGTTACATATAAGTAATTACCATCATTACATCTGGGTAAATTAGAGCTAATTTGTGATTACATAATATAGTTTAAGTCATGTATGTAATAACTAATATATCAACCAACAGATTTGGAGGTACAAAATATATTTTTTAGAGTTCTCATGTTCCTTCTTATGAAATAGTTATTACATCAAACATATAAGTCATTTCAACATCTTTTTAATGTAACTATTTCATTATAAAATAAATTGGGACTTGTTAAAATTAATATAGAGGCAAATTTTGATATTGAATGGTTACCATCATAGTCATCCAATTTTGTCCAATCTCCTAATCTACCTATTCCAAATTTCAATGTGAAGTAAAAAACACAAGTTAAAGTACTCAATAAAGGGAAATAATTAATTTACAAAGAAAGTCCTACAGTGACTAGACCACAACATATAAAGAGAGAGCTTCTACAATTTTATCCATTTAAAGATAGGCCTCATGAAATTATTCATACATTATTGGATAAAATGATGATCACACTTCCTCCAAATAATTATTATCCACCACATTACTAATAAAAATTAGAAACAAACCTTATTTTAACTATCATCTATAGACATCCAATTCTTATCACTATTGTGCTAAAATTGCAAATTTGAATGACATTCTACAATAATACACAATCTAGACCAAAATAAAAAAAATGTTCTAATTCATCCACACATGTCACATGCATGTGTCAAATCTTATCCATTGATCCCTAATTGGGGTAATACATTTTACAGAATCATTATATTTTCCAAATTCATTTTAATTCAAATTGTGACTAAGTAAAATGATGTCTTAGAACACTAAAATATTCTAATTTGGATGCACACATTATGTGCATGTGTCAATTAAAATTTATAATACCCTAATTAGGGTATTAACCTATACAAAATCTTCACCTTCTTCTAATTTAACCTAGTTAAGTTATGACTTAGTAAATTGATATTTTTGACCAATTTGATTAAACATGTGACTGATTTCCAAGAATTGAAAAATAACTAAGCAAAGTCATTAAACAAATCAAAACCAAAATGAGAGCTTAAGTGGAAAATCAATGTAAAATATTGAATATCTATATTTGTAAATTCATAATTCAATATGGTATCATCCATGACATCATTGAAGAAGTGTCAAGAATTAGGCATTAATGGGGATAAATACTAGGTTTAAGCTCATCCATGCCTCATTAATACACACTTGTTCTAAAATATTAATGGATTTTTCCTCCAAAATTGAATCAATACTTGGCCACACATCTTGATCTCAAGATGGAAGGTCATGGTTGATTCTCAACATTCCTAAAAAGCTATAAATACATAGCCATAGACATAAATTTCAAGCTTTAGTTGTGTAATGTTGTTATGCATAAATAATGCTAGATAAGATTCAATAATTCCCCCAAATTAACCATATCAAGGAACTAAAGGCATTGGTGAACTAAGAAATGATAGAGGCACATGCTGCACTACATTGATAAAGACTTGGAGCACCACATTTGGGCATAAGCACATTTATTGACTATTTTTGAAGGAGAGCCACTACTTGGAAGATATTGCTTGTCTTACTTTCATAATTAGTTACTCAAGTTCATTAACACTACCCCTTGAGGTAGTAGGCTTAGCATGTTACATTATCTATGCTTATTATGGGTTTTATTTACAAACACATGAACTAACTTGATTTATAATCCTACTAATGGATTGAGGCCATTCCTCTCACTTACGTACATAGGAAGCAAATTTCCAAGTTTATCCATTACCATATCATCTATCATTATGGTATCCTTACTTGAATCTTATCTGATAATGGTGGTTTATTTATGAAAAAAGATGTTAAATCCCTATGTACCATATTCACAATCAAACACAAGAAATCCACACCATATAACCCATAAGGCAACGATCTAGCTGAGGCATCCAAAAAAACAATTGTCATAATCTTTAAAGGATTGTCAATGATACTAGATGTAATTGGCACTTTCAAATATTTCTTGCCCTTTGGGCCTATCACACTAGTTATCATACCCTTACAAAATCCACTCCATATTCCATGGTGTTTAGAATAGAGGATATTATCTTGGTCAAGATCAAGATAACTTCATTATAGGTATATTTATAGCACATTATGGACAATAAAGACTATAGAGTTTTCAAGTTGAAAGAGCTATAACTTATTAAAGTCAAGTGTTTATATGCCTTGGACAATTTGGGAGCATATTAAAATAGGTTGCATTGTAGCTGTAACAGACACATTCTCCCTTGAGAGTTTGAAGTTGGAAACTTGATTTTAAAAGATAATAAAAAGAACACCAATGTTGAATGTAAGAAGAAGAGTAATTTTCAGCCAAATTGGCTGGGCCCATATGTGGTTATAGTAAACTATGTTTTTGGGGCATACAAATTGTCTACTATAGCAAGCGAAGAACTCCCATAACTAATGAACATTATACATCTCAAGAATTTATATGCTTGATAACATTTTGAACCATTATATAGAAGAGCCCTTAATTGGGGGCACCCTATGTCAAAATTACTTATTTTTCCATCATACTTATATTCAAGACCATTGTACCCTAGACCATTGTAACCTAGACTATTTCACCCTAGACCATTGTAATCTAGACCATTGTAACTTGGACCATTCTACCTTAGACCATTGTAACCTAGAATGATTTTATTTTTATTTTACCTAGACTGATCTTACTTTCACTTGGAACATTATAACCTAATCCATTGTACCCAATACCAAACATGATCTTGATTATGATTCATCAACATTCTACATACATTCAATGGCCATTTTATGAGGTAGTCTTACTTGATCATCATCCATAATTTATTTTATAGATAAGTGTACTAGGGTATGTTAGCACATGCTTTTTGCCTATTGGATGGTACTTTGAGACTTATTTTACATGGTCTACTATTCTATTCTTACCTTATTACCTTAATATGGTTATGGTCAAAATCATTGCAACTGGTTTCACTATCATTTAAATTCTTACCTATGGAAGTGCATCTCCTCAGCTAAGTAGTTCCTTGTACCTTTGTCTATATTGTGTTTCTATTTCTTATCCCCAAAACATAAAAACATTATAAAATGATAAAATAAAAGACCAAAATCATTGCCAAGTTTTGATCCTACATGCTCTTGCCATTTTATGAGCAACCTAAACCATGCTCTTGCCATTTTATGAGTTGGATCGTTTAGTCTCTTGTAATTATCAATCGAGTTGAGATACTTAGAAAATCCCCTAAAATATGTGAAAGACCTAGAAAAACCCTAAAAATCATAAAAATTGACTTAGAATTTCCACATGAGATATAAATCCATCAATTTTTTTGGGATGGGCCATCTTATTTATTCAGTTTATTTATAGAACACATTGGTCTTCTTCCTCCCATTTCTAGGAGAACTATATCAACTTAAGGTCCACATGAACTATGTAGGCAACACTTGGATATATGGGGTATCTCAGGTTAGCTCGACCACACTTTCCTTTCTTTTTAAACCATTTCTTTGCCTTAAGGGTCCTGGGATCCCTAGCTATTTCAAAAATAATCACTTGTCCTTTAGTTTCCCATCCTTATGGGCTTTAGCCATATGGTCTCTCCATTTTACAAGTTATTTATGATCTCACCATTTTGTGAGATTATTCTATTTCTCAACCTTAGATGCAGTAGGCACTTTGAATTCCCAATTCAGCTCATTAGTGGATACTCATCTTTCATCCTTTAGTGTGGTTTTAAACTAAACCATACTCTTGCACTTTCATGATTTGTTTGTGTTAATGTTTTTGATTGTGTAATGCCATCCCCTCTTTTTTCATACACTTGCCATTTTTTGAGTCCATTCCCACTTTCCTCTATACATTAATCATGTTTCCTTATCATCAATTTTATTTTATCCCATATCTTGGGAGAACATTTGTCCTAAATTTCATGTTGGATCTTATATCTATGGAACTATGTAGGTAGTGTCTACTTAACTAGTACATCTGGAGTCACCTCAGCTACCCCTTCCTTTTCTTCTATTCCCCCCATTTTGTTTATTTTGTTTCATTATCTCCTATAGCCTAGGGGAAATAATTGTTTGTTTGTTTTGTGTCATTTCCCGCTATCACCTAGGGGCAACCTTGTACCCATTATTTATAACTTATTATACCAATGTCATTATTACCTAGCTTAGGGGTGAACTTGTCTTATAACATAACACCTCTATTACATGTACATGAATATTTTGTTTTATATCTACACTAAAATTGTGATTAACCATTATTGGTCTTTTGCCTTTATCTATTTAGAATAGTTTGCTTACTGCACTTTTCTTTACTTTAGATTGTTTAGTTGTTTTTGATTAATTTGTTCAATTTATTTATTTACGTTTGTTTATTGGTGTTTTTTTGTTCATTAATTTATTTTTATTGGTGTTTTTGTTTCTTTTTATTAGTGTTTTATTATGTCTATGTTTTATTTATTGGTGTTTTATTATGTGTTTGTTTTATTTATTAGGTTATTTATTTGTTTTTAGTGTTGTGTTTTAATAAATTTCATAAACCTTTTGAGTCTAGCCTTACTGTGGGCTTGAATTATTTACATTTGTATTTAAATTATTTGATTGCTTGTTTGTTTTAAATTATTCTAGGTTATGTTTGTGTTTTAGTACATTCTTGTTCATACAAGTCTTGATAATTTATACCTTGATTTTAAGTTTGGTTACATTTTTGTATTTAACACTTATTTTTATCTTTTTCTTTCATATTTTTTGTTCAAAAGTAAATTCTTAATACTTTCTTTTTGGTATTATTTATCATTATCTTTAGTTGTAACTAATCACCTTTGAGCTGGTCCATGTGCAAATGAAATACAATGTTATTAATACTTATGATGCATAATTTAAATTTTCCAAAGTAACCACCAAGTGATCCAAAGTCCAACAGTCAATGTGGCATTGAAGAACATCTCTGAAGAACTTCCCTACATATTTGCTACCTAATCAGGATATCATAAACACAATAGAAGCCAAACATTAGAAATAAGCAAGACTCTCTATGTAGGATTTGCATATTTTTGCATACACATTTAGTCATATTAAATATTTATATGATTGGTTTTGGATGTGCATCTCTTAAATTATCCTCTAGCATCTAGTCATATATCAAATCAAAAAATAAATACATCAACATCCATATTCTAACTAAGGACATGCATCTCCTAACAATATCATATATCAATATATCATAACAAGAGAAAAATAAATGTAAAATTCATGAGACACAAAGAATATTAATAATCCATGTACAAGTAACAATGAGACAAAAAATGAATGTCATATATATGTCTCAAAATAATGTTTTTTACATCAGGAAAATATCTATACATCTTATATATATAATATGTAGCTTTAAAATCATCTCTAATCCTAGCTATCCCTCAGGGGAATATATTGAAAGACCTAGCCCATGAATGATGTTGGTGATGGTGGTGGATGTGGTGGTGGTGGCCCCATCACTACTTACTGTGAGGATGGCTATGTAACTGACCACTCTAACTTTGTAACATATCTTGACCTAGAGGTCCTACTAGTTTACTAAGATCTCAAATAATCTATATAAGATAAAAATATCCTATATATGGTGACTATAGCCTCATATAATCTATGATAGTATGTGATCTCATCCTTAGTGCATAGGACATCATCCTTCACACATAAGGCATTATCTTTGGCCATAATCATGTTAGCCAAGGCTCTAGTTAAACTGTTATCTATACTGACTCATCAAGCCTCATCTAACTCATTAATAAGCCTCTCTACCTATTATACCATCTGATCCTAATCAATTTGAACTCTATTCCACTTCTTTTTCATTGTCATAGTCTCCATGTCTTGGGCAACTAACTGAGCCTGTACCCTTATTAACTAGGCTATCTATCCCCTCAGTGTAGTAATCTCTACATCCTTGGTTGTGAAAAGCCCTTGAATATAGTTTGTCTCACCTTGTGTAGTGGTAAAATATACATGTAATTCAAATAGATCACTCTATAGTCCTGAAATCTATGATAGTTGTACATTATTCTCATCCTATATACTATTAATCAAATTTTGGTCCTTTACAGACCTAACTACGCTAGAGGGCCCTACCTGCCCTATATTTTTACCTCTCCCTATAATAAAGGTCCTTGTCTCCCTATACTAACACCTATACTAGAGGTCCCAACCTCTCTTATCTCTATCTTGTGCCCCTCATTTCCACTTGGTGCCTCCCTCATCTCCATATCCTACCCATTTAAATCAACCATCTCTATATCCCCTAGAGGATCTACTGCACCTAGGAATGAATAACCTATAATGTATGGATTGTGGTATGACTAACTAAAATAGAAATTGAACCTATCTCTATACTAGGGCCTAAACCTATCTCTCCTCTACCTCACCCATCACTAATGTAGGACTAACTACTATGGCTATAGTCTGGTCAATCAGATGGGTTAGGCACCAGGCCACCATGATACATAGGCATCTATCATGCCAAAATCTTCCACCCACCTAAATAATCGCATAATATATGTTAGAACTTAACATAAGCTACCAAATCTTGATATTAGGGCATTGGTATCCCCCACTCTCTGATTTTCTAGGTTACATGGGTGAAGAAGTGTGGACTCTCTAGAATATCTTGCTAAAAGTTGAACTACCTCTACACTCAGTCTGGTTTATACCACTCTAATAAAAATTCATGATAACCTATGATATATAATGATGTAATCATGAATATAATAATGAACAAGTCCTTAATGTAGTAACATTATATCACTAAATAGGGCCTCCAGATAAATTCATCATCAACCATCTCATCTATGACTTATCTATAAAATGATAGGTCTTCAAGATGGCCTCATAAACTTGGACCTATAAGATACTACCCAAAATACAATGGATCCTTTGGTCCTCATTGATATCTTGGTCCTATTGGCCACTTAATGGATATATGTTCTCATGCCTAGACTTGGAGTAGTGTGTTATGGCTAACACTCTGCCCTCTCTGATAAGCTATCATATGCAAGTCCTAATAAAGCTAGGCAAGAATGATGGGCCCCCATTAAAATCATGAAAAATGATCATACATCTCCTTTACCACTTCAATTAATCCTATAATGAATAATCATCCATTTTTATTTGGTAGTAGAAGGTTGCTGATAAGAAATATCAAAATGATTACTTTTAGGGGAACTATCACCTATGTTGGTGTTAGTGCCAATGATGGCACCCTTACTATTGCTACTCCTAATTCACCATCTAAAAGCCAAACCATGTCCTCCAATGTGTCTATATATTGATACCCTCAAATACCTTTAGGTCAATCACACCAATAAAATCCTCCAACATAGCTAGTCATCTTGTTAACATCCAAGTGATCCCACAACCCTGTATCAACACTCATAGTATTTGGTGCACATCCTCTAGAGTCATTATGGTCTACCTAATTAGAAAATAAAATGTAGAGGTCTCAGAGTTCCACCTCTCTATGAGCATTGATAGATAGGATCTATATACACAAATCAATATTAACCAAGCCAAGTGATATAACTCCATGACTTCTATTAGGCCCACAAGTTCATTGGTCTAAATGCCCTATCATCAAAATACTTGAGATTGTCACCCACATGTTGTAATGATCTCTACTCACTCTTGTAAGTTAAAACACAAGGAACCAAGTCAATCATTTTTTCTTCTAATTAATCAAGTTTACCTAAATTCTTCTAATTTTGAGCCTAGACTAATCTCCTATTAGCCCCCTTTCTCTTCTTCTACTTCATTTTATTCATTTTGGAAACACCGCCATTTTCTCAATGATCTCACCATTTATTAGGGTGATCTTTCCATTATGTAGATTTACCTTTCCATTTTCACTCATGTATTTTTAAATCCACCAATCCATAAGATGTTCCTATCATTTGATAGGGTGACCTCACTACTTTAGTGATATCATTGTTTGACCTGGCATTCCCACCATTTAATTGATGATTTCCATTGAAATTAGTGATATCATCAATTAAGTGGTAGCCTCACCATTTTTATCCATGAACCCAACAAATGGATGGTGATATCACCATTATCATTGGTGATATCACCATTATCAAGGGTAACCTCATCATTTGTAAAAACCTACAAATGACAAGATTTCTAAACTTCATACTTCTACCTAGAATTAAATGCATTATATGTGAAAATAAAAAACCCAAAATGGTACCTACCAATTCTCTAATGATTGGTGGTTATTGATACTCTTAGATTCACTCCCCAAGGTGTTAGTGCTATGGGATGTTATCCATTTTCCTTAACTCTCTCACATGCAAATATCTAAAGTCTAGATTATAATAATGGAGGGTAAAAATGAATAGTTTTTACCCCCCAAGGGTAAACTTATAATTAAATTTTCAAAATTTTCACCCCTAGACCTATAGTTCCCCTTTTTATATTTCTAAGATGCTCAGTGGAACCCTATTTATCCATTATTCACACTAATTTATTCTAATTACTCTATTTTTAGCCTTATTTAATAAATTACATGATTATTTTTCTTCTAATTAAGGCCCAACCCATCAAAAAATCATTTTTTATATCTTCCCCTCAAGGGGGCATCATGGGCCACCCAAACACTATTTACAACCATTTTTGTAGGCCCATTTCTCCGTGACTCATGTAAAATTTAGCAAAAGGTAGGAACAAATTTATTTATTCTAATTATAATCATTTAAAAAAAAAATTATTCTTTAAAAATCCATTTCATCAACCAAATATCTCATCACACCTTCCCAAAAAAGGTCAAATTGTGGACATCCAATTCTTATCACTATTGTGCTAAAATTGTAAATCTAAATGACATTCTATAATAATGCACAATCTATACCAAAATCACCAAAACACTCTAATTCATCTATACACATCATGTGTAGGTGTGAAAATTATTTTCTATTGATCCTTGATTAGGGTAATGCATTTTATGAAATCATTATCTTTTCCCAATTTACTTTGAGTCAAATTGTGACCAAGTAAAATGACCTCCTAGACGACTCATATATTCTAATTCGACTACACACATTATGTGCATGTGTTAATTCACATTTATAAAACCCTAATTAGTTTATTAACCGATACACAATCATCACCTTATTTTGATTTAACTCCAGTCAAATAATGACTCAATAAATTGACATTTTTGACCAGTTGATTAAATGTGTGACCAATTTCCAAGAATTATAAAATCACTAAGCAAAGTCATTAAACAAATCAAAACCAAATTAAGAGTTTGAGTGGAAAATCCATGGAAAATATTAAATATATTATTAGAAATTCATAATTCAAATTGGAATCATCCATGACATCATTGAAGGGGTGTCAAGCATTGGGCATTAATGGGGATAAATACCAGGTTTAAGCTCACCTATGCCTCATTAATTCACACTTGTTCTAAAATATTAATGAATTTGTTATCAAACATTAAATCAATCCTTGGCCACACATCTTGATCTCAAGATGGATGGTCATGGTTGATTCTCAACATTCTTTTAAAGCTATAAATACATGAACCATAGACACAACTTTTAAGCTCTAGTTGTGAAATGTTATTATGCATAAATAATACTAGAGAAGCTTCACCCATTCCCCTAAATTGAACATATCAAGGAACCAAAGGCATTGGTAGACTAAGAGATGATGGAATCACATGATACACTACATTTATAAAGACTTGGAGCACTGGATTTGGGCATAAGCATGTTTATTGACCATTTTTGAAGGCTACACACTACTTGGAAGGTATTATTTATCTTACTTTTGTAATTAATTCCTCAAGTTTATTAACATCACCCCTTGTTGTGAAATGTTATTATGCATAAATAATACTAGAGAAGCTTCACTCATTCCCCTAAATTGAACATATCAAGGAACCAAAGGCATTGGTAGACTAAGAGATGATGGAATCACATGCTACACTACATTTATAAAGACTTGGAGCACTGGATTTGGGCATAAGCATGTTTATTGACCATTTTTGAAGGAGACACACTACTTGGAAGGTATTATTTATCTTACTTTTGTAATTAATTCCTCAAGTTTATTAACATCACCCCTTGAGGGATTAATCTTAGCACATTACATTATATATTATTATTATGGGTTTTCTTTACTAACACATGAACTAACTTGCTTTTTTATCCTGATCCACGTCATCATCTTAATGGTCATTGGGATAATTATTATTATGCACTCAAAGACATAATTGCGTAGTATGTTGACAAAGATATTATCACATTTACAAAGGGGACATCCAGGTCTCCTTTTGTTCATTCTAATATATCACATTATAACATGATTGAGTTATTCCAAGATGTTCCTGATAAAGAACTAATGGTTACTCATCATGTGACTAGAAAGGTTTATAGAGCACCCAATTATGATAGATCAATGGTATCACTAGTTCAAAATAAATGGAAGTAATTACAAAAATAAAATTCAACTTACATTAATGTTGTGATATAAGGAAAGAAAGATCAATCATATTTATAATGCGACAACCAATAATGATTCTTGTGATAGATAATATAGATATTTATACTAAAATTATCCATAGGGTAGTAACACAACTAGAGTCCAGTAATTTAGTTAAGAAACATGATAAATATGGTTCATATTTTTTAATACCTTCAAGTTATCTATATAGTCATGTAGGGTACAAATAGTACTATATAATTTTCAAATACATATTTTAGAGATACAATACTAACATTATAACATGTGTAAATTCAAATTAAAAATGTATAAATAAATCCCTAAATTCTAAATACATACATTAAAAATTCAAAAATACCAAATAATTGACATCTATATATAATTTTTTTTCATATAACATAAAATATAATAAATAGTTGTATAATGATGTACATAATACATCAATATATGATAGAGTACGGTCTATAAGATCCTCCTCATCCATGTCCACATCATCTATACCAACTAACACAAGAGGCCTAGAACTAGAATCCTGAGGATCACCTCATAACCTATAGTGAGACCTCTCTTTGAAATCTATATCCTCATAAAAATCCCATCATGATTAATATTAGTATGATATCTATAACTATATATACTCATCAAATTTACAAGTACATAGACCACTACTCGATTATAGTGGTGGCATCCACAATATAAACACCTTCCTCTCAGCTCATCTCACATTATCACAACTTGAACATAGGTATCCATTGTTATCACAACTCAATAAAATTGGGGCATGTGAACATTGAAAACTTTGTGGCCCACTCAATTAGACCACCCTTTACAAGATTATTAGGCACATGTCATGTCATCTATTGTAATGTTGACTCAGTATTCATCACTCAATAATCCTCATTACTTACATATACACACAATGAAAAATTGTTAATTATTATCTAGTAAATAATTTAGAACCAAAATGTCTATAATGATAAATTAATTCAAACACCATTCCATACCTTCAACAAACCTAACATAATCAAGATCTAATACATCATCACTAACTACCACTCCTCCACCTAGGAATAATGGGGCCCACCTATTCTAAATACACCATGTGGTGTATGTAGTAGTATATACAACATCATATACATCTAAGATATCTATCACATGATACCTCTCATCTACTATAATGGTGGAAAGATATGTCACAAATAGCCTACCCCTATCATCTGGTCTCACTAAAGCCTACACACTTCATGCCCATAGCCATGAAGCTGGGGGCACATCTTTTTTCAACCTAAATTACCATATCACTCTATCATATTGAAATAAATAAAAACATTAGGACATTAATTATGGTACTAATAACTCACATAGATTCAATGTAATTGTGCCCCATCCTTTAGCCATCTAGTGAACTTTCTATATGGTCACCACACAATGGACTCAAAAGTCAACTCATCTAATATACGTATATAATGAATAGTAATATAATCTTATACCTACCCTATACTAGTTCATATCAAAGTAAACACATGTGGACATTCCCAACCAATGCATGGTATTCCCACTATTTGAGTAACTATGATATGATGATAGGCCCAATATTGTAATAAAGTGGCTGAGTCAATACCACCACTGAACCCCTCACCTATAAAACTCTATATATCTTTTTAAAAATGTGCAAACATGGTCATACCCAAAATATACATGGTCCCATATTAATCTATATCATTTAAAATGGTGTACATCCTAAATTAGATGGAAACACTACCACCATCCATTACTATGAATTAATCTAATAAAATAACAAGGAACTTACACACACATGGAACATCGAAAAAAATAAAGATAATACAATGTTATAATCATTACAATCACATCATCCATGAGGTATACCTGTTAGGTATATGTGAGCATGATTTTTTATGGCCTAACCCCATCGCATCCTATAATATAACCATAACAATAGTAATAAGAAATCATAATAATGCCAAGACATTATTTATAATGACTATCATCTTACCTCTAGGAAAATAGAATGTGAAAGTGTCTATATCCCACCACTCAACTAATGTATTCATTATGTGTACATCATATGGTATTAGGTCTATCCAAGCCACATATCCAAGTTTAGACCTCTCAATAATGGACTCTTCATTATTATGAAAAGGTACCCCATAATGATGTACACACAACAAATGCATTAGTTGAGTAATGGACCCTTCCTAATCAGGAAAAGGTATCCCCACAGACAATCTCCATCATTTGACCTTATCAAAAATCCCTAAAATGTAGATCTTCCTACTGAAAGTAAATACCAAAATAAAAAATAAACAACCAACTAGTGCACAGTCTAAAAATTCACAAAATCCATACACAAAAATTAATTGGACAAAAATTAATAATCGGATAATGTCACACCCTACAAGAAAGGAGTACTAGATAATAACACTACCATCCAAATAGTACTATGACATACATAGACATGACTATATAAACCTATAAAGGGCCATGAAAATGTACCTAAAACCCTCTATAGTCCATAAAATTACCTAAAATTGACCTAAATGCATAATTTTTAAAGGAAATTTGGGGGGTGTTTCAATTAATTACTAGTCCAACCTCCTCCCTTGCTTGAATTAGAGTATCCACCTCCACGAATCAACTATAAAAAACCACTCTCTTTTGGGGCATTTTTTAGTTCAAAGCTCAAATTTTATATTTACAAATTTTCAATTGAATTATTTTTTTGAATGTTTTTAAAATTATATATATTTTTTGGAATATGCCACTTTCATAAGGTATTCCCTCCCATCACTAGAATCCTACATCACTTGAACTAAATTATTGATATTTTAAAAACTATAGCTTTATTTTCAAAACCATTTCTTTCATGAAAAAAATGGTTAGAATACCCTCTGTATTTCATAAGTTTGAAGCTCATACCTACCTTAATGTTACCTTAATCACACATACTTCACATTTTCTATAATAATTCCACTATTGTTATAGGATCTGATATTAATATTAATATATGTTCAATCAAATTTCCATGTTAAAATTCAATCATACACATCATGCCATAACAAACTAAGTTAATCACTAATACTAACTATGTTATTACTTTTGGTTTGAAATCCTTACTCTAGTTTCATCCCTCTCACCAAAAGGTGGATATACATAGACAATATTTATACTAGCTCAAATACATATAGCATAATTAACTTAGTACATAATTATTATACATCAAAATCTATCTAATATTATACTTTAGATTCCATAATACACTCTTAGTTATTATAGACACCTAAAATTGGCCATCGATAACCTTCAACTAGGCTTTTGACCAATTTCTACCAAAGTACACAATTTAGCTTAAAAACACTAAAATACATTAAAAGAGTTGAAATTTTTATATTCAAGTGCTGATTTTTTCTAGGGTATCATTAAATGGGGAAATGCAATTTATGAAACAACTAACTTTGATCAGAGCATTTCGAGTCAAAATGACATTTTCACACTTGGGTGCTCTAGATTGCTCTTTTCTATCAAATTTATTGCACAAGACACATGACTTTGTTATTTTGTGTTGGAAACATCCTAAATGGGAATATGGTTCTAACACATCTAACATTGAATTATAATTACAATCTAGTCAAATTTTGAGCCAATAATATGACATTTTAACCAATTTGATTAATTTGTGCACAAATTACCAAGGTTTTACATCAAAGTTGACTAGTCATATTTAAGGCTAATTAAACCAAATCAAGAGCTTAAGTTAATTTTTCATGGAAATTTTTTGAATATTTATTTTTAGAAATTGATATTCAATATCTACATGATCAAATGACATCATTTATTGGAAAGACATCCCTAAGCCATAAATGCATAAAATATCTTATCAAGCCACCCCATGCTTCATTAATGCCTCCCATGCCTCTTAAATGACCCTATTTACAAATATTTATGAGGGATATTTATGAATTTAATTACATAATTTGGATCAATTCATGGCCACACATCTCAATCTTGAGATGGACGGTAATGGTTGATCCTAAACCATTTCAAAAATATATAAATAAGAGACCTTGCCTATTGATTTTTAAGATTAGATAATGCAAAGTTATAAAGCACAAATAGTTCCAAAATACATTACAATTAGTGTTATAATACTAAATTATTGAGCCAAGCCAAAGCCAAACATGGTGCCAAGGAGAGATGAAAGTAGCCACACTTCATTGATGAAGACTTCATGAGCACAAACCAAGCAAGCCACTACAACAAGAATTTTGGAGCATCCAAAGAAGGTGAAGGAAGGTATTTATTTCATGTTTTAGTTGTGTTTTCCATTTTTGTTTTTTTAACTAAGCTCCTCCTTTGAGATAGGTATAGGGTGTTAGTTTAGTGTGTTTTTGATTGATTTATTTTATTCACTAACACAATACTAATCTCCCTTTATTCCAATCCCATGTTCATAAATGGCATGCCTAGTGGGACTTAGCCTCACAAATTTGGTCAAATTATACCTACAAGCAACCTAATAACCATTGTCATGTAGGATCTTGGAGTGTGGAGGAAAACAAGGTAAATATTTGAGAAAAAATCCATTTTTTTGTAAGCCATGACTTTGTTCTTGAGACTGTGTAACCTGGCTTGACTATGTGCCCAACTTATCCCTACTCACCTTAACTTGACCTCAAATCAGCCCAACTCACCTTGGCTCAGCCCCAACTCAGCCCAAATCACCCCAACTCAGCCTAACTTGGCCCTGAATCACACCAACTCAACCCCAACTTGACCTAACTCAACTATCAACCCAACTCGATTGTTAATTTGAGATCTCATTTTTCAAAAGTCCTTATCTCATTCTCTAAAGTGCTTCAAAGTAGTTAGTCCTAATATTATTTTTGTAGGTTGAAAGGATGGTTTGGATGTTAATATGGGTGTTTTAACTAATCATACACTTTAATTTGGAGTTTTAAAAAGAAATTGGTTAAAATCATGCACACCTCAAATTTGGTGCCTAAAATGAAACTTTAAAATGCTAAGTCTTGAACACTTCGAACTTTGGGTTTAAAAAAAAAGTAGGTGCTTATTATTTCATTTAATATTTTTTGTTGTAATCTTTACATGTTTTTGCAACCTAAGACCAATCTTTCATTTGGTGATTAAAATTGAAATCACCTGTCAAATTTTGTTTTCAATAGTTGTTTAAACTTAAAATTTGATTGGATAAAAGAGGGACATTGTGTGTATGATCTTCCATCCATCCCCTTTAGGGAAATTTTAGAATAAAAATCACCATCCTTATTGCAAAAATTCCTAGTCCAAGGTATAGAAAGAATGTCATTTAAAACACTCCCTAAAAACATGCAATAGTTTGGGTGATCTTGAAATGACTCTAAAGTCTATCTATTAGTCATTTATTTTATTGCATCTTGGCTTATGAGGGGGACTTCATTACCTCCCACAAGTTCTATAGGGAATATTTTATTCAAGGTTTCATCTCCTAGCACTGACTTCAACCACTCCCACTAGGATTAGAGGTTTGAGTGGTTAAACCACCTTCTAGTGTTGAAGTTGCACATGGGACATATCTACACTTTGGACATTGCACTACACTGAGCAAGTTATGGATGTAGTGGTTTCAAAAAGGACAATAATTTTTTGAAACAAGACAAGTGCCATATACAACCAATTTAAGTGCCTTTTTTTTAATGTGATGTGAAAGTCATTGGGTAATTGATCAATCTAGACATTTGAAAACTTGTAGATCTTAGACAAACCCCCACTTGTCATGGAAGTGTTGTTGGTACAAGGTGTGCCTCAAGGTCCATGCCATAGTAATATCATTTAAGAGAAGGGGGCTTGTAATAACCCTACTATATAATGCACCTTTTACTTTTTGGATGAACACTAAAAGCCTTTCAAATGATGTATATTGATGGATTCTAACAATACCAAGAAACCTTTTTAGTTTATGACATAAGAGAGATTAATTAGTTGGTTTTATCCTATATTTAATTCTTGTTTAGAGTCAAAACTTGGTGTGAAAAAATGATATAAACCAAAACACATATTCCTCATTTTCCTTTGAACAAAGAGGCATTATACTACCCATGTGAATCATCAATTTTCCTTGCTCAAATTTCATCAAAACTTGGAGTCATATCATCCACTTTGGCATAGTTATGCTACCCAATTGAGTCTAGACTATTACCAAACATTGTTTAAAGTACTTCATTTATAATCCAAATTTGAAATTGCACCTTCAAAAGTTCATAGGGTTGATGTGATAAGTGGGTTCACCATTTACACTAAACTTGAGGGAACTTAGGTTCAATTTCCAATTTGGGTTGAAAGTCGTGTAAGACTCATAATCATTATCCCCACTTGATAGAATTAAGTCATTTTGTGCTAAACACTTGCACTTTGAGTCTATGCACAATTTTTTTTATTTGACCATCCTATTTCCATTAAAATGATTTGAATACATATATTTTTTTCCTTATAGATATTTTCAAAACTTTGAAGATATGTATGTCATTTGAGTTAAGAAAGGTAGTGTTACATTGCCAAATTTGTGAGAAACCATCTTTGCTATAGAGATTTTTTTGAAACAAACATTTTGTCATGTCTTTTGAGTAGTTTAGTTTTGTTATGCTACCCAAAAATTTTTAAACATTATTTGATAGACATTTTTTCAAAGATTTCAAGTTTTTACACATTTTTAAAGCCAATCCAAGTATACCTTTTGTGAATCTTTGTCTAGCACAGTTACACTGTTCACATTTGTCTAGCCTATTTGTCAAAAGAACATAGTTTTATACCATTATTTGAGAGAAAACAAACTATCCCTAAAGTGACTTTTGTTTCATACCTTATGCATATCTAATTGAGTTCATGTCCAAGAGTCAAATGCCTAGTTTTTGTTAGAATTATTTCAAATTTGTTAGATTAAAAATCTCATCTATTTCAAAGTCTATATTTTGATGTTGTTTGGCCAAGAGTCCTAACACATGCCCTGTTTGATTCTAGCTTTTGACACCGCATTTGGCCAAAAGACCTAGCAACAACTTATTTTCCTAGTTTAGACTGATGTAAAACAATTTGACCTTAGAGTTTGACATTTTGATCTTAGGTCCATTTACTTGATCCTTTTGTATAACATGTGCAACATTGGATACTTAATGTTAGCTTGTTTTATCATAAATCATTGCATTAAGTTTTCCATCCTTTTGATTAATCTAGACCAAGTTTAAATATCATATTTTAGACATTATCTTTTTAGATTTTTTAGAACTCTCTTTCTTTTCTATCACAAAAATGTTTACTATGGATCCCATCATGTATTCCTACACTTGTAGTGGACTTATGTATAATTTAGGAATTAGTAATGTGGTTGTTTAAGAATAAATGGTGCAATACCCCTATGTAGTTAATATTGCTTATGAGATGGATCCTTATCCCTATTACAATACTAAAATAGGGACACAAAACCAAGATCCATTGGATAACTATTTGGTTAATATGCCACCATATTCATAATAGGACCAAGAACAAACTACACAATACCTAGTTATTATACCTATAGTTGAAGAACTAGTTCCTTAACAATCATACTCTATTAATGCTCTTTCCATGTATGATCCATTTTTATTTGAGCATCACTTATTGGAGAAAAAAGATGATATTTTGGTTAGAGCCATAAAATCAAGGGCTAAGTTTCCAGTGGAATTCCCTCATTAAAGTTTACCAAGCCTAGTAGAAATGCCTCACAACATATTATATAGTTAATTGGCCTCTTCTTGCAATCCTTTAACTCTAGTCCAAATGATGTATCAGGACCCTAATATTCCTAACAAAAGAAATAACCTCATAAAATACCACTTTAACCAAATGTAAATTGCATATCAAACCTACGTGAACCTAACATACAATTTCAATCAGATGACCATGGTGAGTAAACCTCTTATTGACTTAGTTCCTTCAACAAGAGTTTTGATAGAATTAACTGGTTAAGACAATTAGAGTTTAAACTCATTCATGCAAAACACTTTGGTAGACAACTTATTTCATATGCCAATTATTGAAGAAGTGTCTTCTACTTCTATGTAGAATAATGAGCAAAACACAATGGATAATGCGCAAACAACATCCAAGCCAAATCAAAGTGGTACTAATATGAAAACAACTAGTCAAAAAAATATGCCTTTAGTTAATACCATGAATGGATCTATAAACCTAACAATGGGAGTTTTTTCACCCCAACCTCAACTAGCTACTTCGTCAAGTGCACAACCAACACGATCAGGTAGTCAACCAATAACTAATGCCATGCCTCAATAATGAAATATGATGAATCCTATTCCTCCTTAAAAAGTGATGAGTAACATTCCAAAACAATACGTATAAATGAATATACCAATGCAATAAAGGCTAAATATATTACCACCTCAATAAGGGGAAACTAATGTTCTACCTCCTTAGGTAGTAGGAAATGTACCTTCTTCTTCACATACCAACATGCCAATTCAAAACCAAATGATGTTTAATCAATAACATATTCATGTTGGTAAAAAATAGGTGCCAAATCTCAAGCATTCATCCACTTTTGAATTAGGATTTGTGCAGCAAGGGGGTTCTAATGTCTCTCAAAAAACTATTAGGTAATAATTGCCTTTTATGCAGAGTATACCACAAGTTCAGAGATAGGGTCTTGGCTCACAAGTTCCCACTCAATAGCAAGGTTTGAGTAGTCAGAAACATGTCCCTATTTAACCATAATAGGTATAGTATAGTTATATCCCTCCATCCTAACCTCAAAATCCTCCAAGTCAAACCTTCATCACCAACCCAAACGAGAAAATCACACAACCAAATGTACAATTTCAAGAAGTACATCCTAATCTATGTATGCATATTCTTGGTTTGTTCCCCAACCAATCCAATATATACCAAATACCCCCATCATACCCTAGTCAAAGTGATTCAATTATGACCACCCAACCATCTACTCAAGCCAATATTCCCACTAGTTTCATAGAGCAAGAGTTACAACAAATGAAGGATGTAATCACTACCATCCAAGTGAGGAAACAAATTAAAAATTTTAAGTTGGATGATGTGTGTTCTTATCCTTTCAATATGGAGTACTTATAGATTCCATTTCCTCTAGGATATGAGCCACCAAAATTTAATAAATAAAAGGGGAAAGGTGACCCCAAAGGCCATTTAACTGAGTTCTTCATCGCATGCTAGCTAGTCTCATATAACAATATGTACCTTTTATTATTACTTCCAAGGAGCTTAGCTGGACAAGACATGGAGTGGTTTTTAAAGTTGTCCAAGAATTTAGTAATAGATTTTGATGACCTTTTAGAAAATTTTGTACAACACTTTTCCTACAATCTTGATCATGAGATTTCATTGGTTGACTTGACACAAGTAAAACAAAAAGCCGGTGAGAGTTTTAAAAGTTATCTACAATGATAGAGAGCAATTGCAAGCTAATTCACTTATAGTTTACTAGATAAACAATTAGCCACTACATTCACTAAAAACTTGCATAGTGAGATAGCCTATCATCTAAAAATTTAGTGTGTATATACCTTTAAAGAAATCATTGACAAAGGTTTGTTGATCGAGCACACTCATTAATAAAGGAGTCATCATGCTTAATTAAACTAATCAAAACCAAGGTACCAATTAGGGAATTAGCCAACACCAACATCTAATCCAAGTGCAAGCATCACAACTGATACAAGACAATAACCAAGATATACCAAAATAATTCAGCTGCAATAGGAATGTTATGGGAAATGGAATGACCAAGTCAGGTCATGTCCAAATAGTGCAAACATTGTCTCCTCAATTTGTACCACCTTTACTCCTACCTAAAAACCTATTCAAATAATACCATAAACACAATAACCAAGATCTATGAAACAAATGCCATAACCTTTACCATTGTAAAACCCTCCTTCAAGGAGAACAATACCTACTCACCATGTTTTTAGTGACCTTGGAGAGCCTATTGAATCTATGTTTTGTAAACCTTCTACCACTAATTTGATTAATTGGCCTATACCAAAGCATTATCCCTAAGGCATTCTTTATCCTGATTGGTACCATGAAAATGAATTTTGTGAATATCATTGGGTCAATGGACACAATTTATGAAGATGTGTGCAAATCAAGCATTTTATTTTAGAATATGTTAGAGAATGGGGAAATCACATTGGATGGTAGTACTTCTACCTCTAATCAAACTCTTAAGATTTATCACAAATACTTTTCCCAACACAATAAATAATAACAATAGCAATAAGAACAATAACAACTAGTGAAACAACAAAATCAATATTATCAAAATCAAAGGCCAAACTAGGAGAACTGACAAAACTAGAAGAATCAATAGTAAATTAACAACATCAAAATAGTGGACAAAACCAAGGTTAGAATGGTAACAACCAAAAAACCTACCATATAGTTGCACATGACTACAAAAGCATTGTAGGTCATATTACAGGGGGTAGCATTAATACCATCTCCATTAATCCTAGTTCTAACACCAATTAATCTATACCATTGCTAAATAATGCCACTTATCCAAATTACATGGATAATCCTTCTTTGATCTAGATCCATACATAGGTGAACCAACAAATCAAAATTTCCACTTTTAGACCTTATACTGATAACTTGTCTTTACCCCATAATCACATACAAATACACTGATAACTGAGACTTGTCCTATTTGGTCCCACACCATTACCATCATTTATTAACAACCATGGTCCTATACTTAATCATAATTATGTAATCATAAATTAGAGGTAAAATATTACCATTCTAGGCCCACAACCATCTTCCACCTCACCCATTATCCAACCAACCATTCAACCTTAGAACAAACCATTTAACATTGTTTGAGATAAGAAGTTTGATATTGTGAAATAATTACAGAAGACACCAACCCAAATCTCCATTTTAGATTTGTTTCAAATATTGAAAATCCACAAGAACATTTTAAATGAGTTCTTAACCCAATCCACTATTTCTAGTGACATATCCCTTGATAAATTTCAAGATTTGGTTGGACACCTAGCTCCCACCCAACAATTCACATTCAACCAAAGTGATATGTCTTCCCTTAGACCACTCTATAATAATCCATTATACATAGAAGTTTATATAAAGTGGCATAAAGTGAAATATGTTGTTATAGACAATGGATCAAGCCTCAACATAGTGTCTCTAAAGCTCATCAAGCTTCTTAGATACACAATGGTAGATCTCCAACCAGAAATGATAACAATCAAAGCCTATGATAATTAGGAGAGAGAATCACAAGGCACCATTAGCTTTCCAACTATCATTGGGCCTTTAACCCATGATACACTTTGCCATGTGCTTGATCTTGAGTTGTCATATAATATGCTTCTAGGTAGGCATTGGTTACATGAGATTCATGTAGTCCCATCAACACTGCACCAATGTATCAAGTTCTTCCACTCAGGGATGGAAGTAAATATTCTAGGAGATTTACACCCATGTAAACACTACAAACATCTTGAGGCTGAGTTTTAAAGCTATAATTATCAATACAACATGAATCTAAGTTCCAATCAAGATAAATAAAAGGCCATACTTATTGATTTTCTAGAGGGCAATTGCATATATCCTAATACCTTGGATTCCCTTTCACACATGCCACCTCTTGAAGCTTTCAATCATTACACCATTTTAGCTAATGGCCTAGGGAATATTTAACACATGATACCTTTCATATTGCCAATATTCCTTAGAATCCAAAGACCTTTGTAAGACCTACAAGTTTCCCCCCTTCTCTCAAATGATAGGCTAAAGTTAACCCACACATGTATTGGTAATAAAAGATCTAAAATAAAGGACCTGTCATATTTGTACCAACATCTAGCCTATAACCAGACCCTCTCAAGGGAGATGAATCATGGTTATACAATGACAACTAAGATGATTATTATAAGAGTGTAAAGTATCCAATTCCCAATAGGATCATGGAGAATCAAGACAATGAAGGAAGAGGTCTCGAACCAAATCAACAAGGAACCATTGAGCCAATTTCCATGACAAAATACAAAAGACCCTATGGACTTAGATTTAAACCACTTGGGGGTGACCCCACATATCTTATTCACATTTTATCACCAATGACTAGTGATGATGATGCCAAAAACAAAGTATATTTCAATCATAGCCTTATCTTTGATGACCTATCCAAGACTAACCTATTTGATAATAATGCCATTTGTACCCTTACCCATCATTTATCATAACCTATTGCCATTATACTATCCCTAACTGGTAGATTAGGACCAACAAGAATCTAGTTTATCAATTGATGAGTTTCAAAATGATGAGGCATTCTATGATTTTCTAGGTCATAGAAATAATGTTCTATTTGGAGATCATAAATTAGGATTCTCAATCACATTAGATCCTAAAGCCTATTTTAGAGAGTAGGTGAACAACCTTCCCAAAAAAATAAAACTAAAACATTGAGGTCCCAAAGTGAAAACCTCTTTGAGGCACTTTTTGACCAAGGAAAATGTAAAGATAAAGGCCAATCTAGTGGTGAAAACCTATTTCAAGCACCATTAGATGGGGGTGTTCATTCTTCTTCAAATTTAGACTAGGAGACCACCAATCATGAAGTTGCTTATGGATCTAAGTTCAATTTTGAGTAAAAACAAGTGTTTGATAAAATTATTTAAGAATTTTTGACTATTTTTGTCACATGGCCAAATCTCCCATTAGGGGACTCAGATTCATCATGCCTAGGAGAAGTTGAAGAGCAAGTCCTAACAAAGGACCCTAATATCATCCAATAGTTTAGGTCTTTGCCTAATATCCTAGAAGATGGCTTAGCCTTTCTAATCAAAGATATAATAGAGATAAACATTGAGACTCCATCAAACCTGAAATGGATAAAATTAAGTGTATCCCTCATTGAGGAGGAATGTGAAGTCTTTATAGCTCTATTGAGAGAATTTGTAGATATATTTGCATGGGCTTATTTTGACATGGCAGGTTTGGACCCTGCCTTGGTTTTATGTCACCTTGTGCTAAATATTGATGCCAAAATAGTTAAGCAAAAGTTATGCAAGATGCATCCTCAAATTAATGTATTAGTAAAGAAAGATTTGGAATTTTTTTAAAAAATAAGATGTATTTGATCCATTGACTTCTCAGAATGAATATCTAATATTGTACCTATTATCAAAAAGGCTACATGAATTACAATCTGTACTAATTTTTGAGACATAAGCAAAGCTTTCCCTAAAGATGACTTTCTATTGCCTAATATTGAAATGATAATCAACTCCATGGTGGGTTATGAGATGCTTTCACTCATGGATGGATTTCTAGGCTATAGCTAGATCAAAATAACACCAAAAGATCAACACAAAACAACATTCACCACTCCATGGGGAACATTCTATTATTAGGGAATGCTATTTGTTCTTAATAATGCTAGATCCACCTATAAAAGAGACATGACCATCATATTCCATGATATGATGCATGATATTATTGAAGACTACGTTGATGACATACTAGGTAAATAAAAAACTAGGGCTAACCATCTAGTATTGCTATGTAGAATATTTTAAAGACTACATGAGTACAAAGTCTAACTAAATCCAAATAAATATGTGTTTAGAGTAACATTAGGAAAATTAATTGGCTTCATTGTGTCTTTTAGGGGCATTAAAGTTGATCTAGCCAAAGTCCAAGCTATAAAGAGATGCCAGTACCAACCACTTTGAAGCAACTGTATAGTTTATAGGGTAAGATTCAATCAATCTGACTCTTCATATGTTAGTTAGTAGGCAATTGTCATCTATTTAAACATATTTTGAAGAAGGAATTTGCATTACACTAGGATAATCTCTAACAAATAGATTTTTATTAGCTAAAATATTACCTAGCAAATCCACCTATTTTGTTACCCCTTATGCTAGGAAAACCATTTTTGTTATACCTATTAGCTATAGATAATGCCTTGGGGCACTTCTAGTTAAACATGATGATAATGGAAAAGAGCATGTAGTATACTACTTAAGCCATACATTGGTTATGTATGAACATAACTATATGCCTATTGAAAAAGCCTATTTAGCCCTGGTATTCATAGCTCAAAAATTATGACACTACATGTTAAACAATAAGACCATGGTCATTTCAAAAGTAGATCCACTCAAGTATCTACTCTCTAAATAGATTTACAAGGTAGAATGGTCAAATGGATCATGGTTCTTAGTGATTTTGACATCAAATACATAAAACAAAAATTTAATAAGGGGCAAGTTATTGTTGATCAGCTTGTTAAAGCACCCCTTGCAGACATAGAGCCACTCACATTCTAATTTCCTAATGAATCCATAATGACCATCATTGACATACCTCTTAAATAAAAAACTAAAAGCTATATGTTGATAGATTATTCATGACACATGGATCAGGGGCATGCCTTTTATTTATTACACCATAAGGGGATCTAATCCCTAAATCATTAAGGATTAGTTTTCCTTGTACCAATAACATGGCCAAATATGAAACACTTATTGTAGGGATTCACCAAATAGTATAATGGAGTGTATCTCATCTCAAGGTTTATGGTGTTTCTTAGTTAATCATCAATCAAGCTAAAAACCACTTTTAGACCAAATATGACAAGTTGGTTCCATATAATGCCATGGTCGACACTCTCAAACAACAAATGCCAACATTTAGTTTGAGCATATACCAAGGGCAAGTAACAAAACTGTAGATGTTATGGCCACTATGGATCTTTGATTTGACAAATAGATAAAGATAGAGAGTATCAATTCCTCATTGAGAAATTTTTTGCACCAGCTTATGAGCCTCCCACTGTCATGATGATTTGTGATATTGTTGGTCCTTGTTTTATCTGGTACTTAGACCTTTATTATTAGCTTCATGACCAATTTTTACCACCCAACCTCTCCCAAAAACAACCCAAAGCCTTTATCCTTCACTCCAATCATTATAATCTACTTGGATCAACCCTCTATCATAATAGTTTTGATAGAACTCTTCTTCATTGTTTAACTTTAGTAGAATCTACACTAGTGTTATATGAAGTACATGAAAGAGTATGTGGAGCCCACTCTAGTCAGGTAGTCTTATCCAATTTTTTTTTATGTCTTGGTGATTATTGGCTGAAAATAGATATAGATGCAACTACATATGTAAAGAAGTGTGACAAATGTCAATGGCATGCCAATCTAATTCATACCCCAACCAAGACTTTGCAACTAATGTTGAAAACATGGCCATTTGCTACATAGAGACTCAACCTCATTGGGAAAATCAATCCTACATCTTTAGATGACCATGAACATATCCTTACCACCACTGAATATTTTACTAAGGGGGTCAAAGCTAGACCCCTCACTTACATTATTGGAAAGCATATTTTCAAGTTCATTTTCAACCATCTCATCTACCACTATGGTATCCATTTTGACATTATATCTAATAATGGAGGATCCTTCAAAAATAAAGATGTCAAATAGTTATATACCAAATACAATATTACACAACATCTATGACATATTACCCTCAAGATAATGGTTAGGCTAAAACATCCAATAAAACAATTGTCAACATTCTCAAAAAGATTGTTAATGATGCTAGTCATGACTCGCACCTTTAGATATTTTTTACCCTTTGGACATACTATACCAATCACCATACCCCTATAGGAGCCACTCCATACTCACTTATTTATGGTACTGAAGCCATACTTCCTATTGAGGTTGATTTACCTTCATTATGGATATCTTTTAAGCATGTCTTAGATGATCATGACTATCAAGTAGCTTGCTTGCAAGAGCTAGACCTACTTGATGAAAAACACATAGTTACACTCAACAATATTTAGGCATATTAGAACCAACTCAAAGGCCACTACAATCGGTGTGTCCAGTATATAACATTTAAACTTGGTGATCTTTTTCTTTAAAAAAAGCAAAAGAATACCATGATTTAGAAGAAGAATACAGGTAAACTCAAACTAAACTGGATAGGGTCTTTCATAATTAATGTGGATTATAGATTAGGAGCATACAGGCTCACCACACCAGATGGATATGAACTTATTGATTTGATGAATATTATTCACCTCAAGCACTACTATGCTTGAGCACTATGGTGTATTATCTATAAGGACCATTTTAGTTGTGCTATTTTATCATTATTCTTTTTTTTACAATATCATTCTTATCATTCCTATTAGCCTATTACTTATCTATTTTACCACTCCATTTCATCAACAAAGCATATTTTTAATCCTATCTATCTAGCCCATTTGACCTTGGTTTCACCATTAGTTACACATTTTCAACACTAATGAATTTGATCAATTTCAATAGTTCTTTTGAGAATTTCAAATAGAGATAATAATTTGGAGTAGTATGATAGATATTTGGTAGTTGTATCTTTCATTTCATGTTTCATTCTCTCTCATTATCTTGATCCTAATTATAACCACCTATGGGAAAATTAGTCTTAGTGACCTATGCTGTTGTATCCTAGTTATAACCACCTATGAGAAAACTAGGGGAAACACTTGTTTATTATGCCTTGACAATACCAATTAACCATTCTCTATACCATACTATGCC
Source organism: Torreya grandis (assembly GCA_037957365.1). Taxonomy (NCBI): domain Eukaryota; kingdom Viridiplantae; phylum Streptophyta; class Pinopsida; order Cupressales; family Taxaceae; genus Torreya; species Torreya grandis. Next base: position 887,892 of record JARHVA010002421.1, read on the forward strand.
TTTATACCAATTGTGCCTATTTTGTTTGAATTGAATGCTACACTAGTCAAATTTATTCATTATAGGGAAAAACTACAGTGACTTGAGGTCTTACTTTGGAACTATGTAATCAACACTCAATACTTATTATGGTTAGCTCAGTCACCCTTTCCAGCCATTATCTCACCATTTTGTGTGTAACCTAAGTCATGCTCTCACTATTTTATGAGCAACCCTTTCCAGCCATACTCTCACATTTTGTGAGCAACCTAAGTCATGCTCTCACTATTTTTTAAGTAGCCTATGCCATGCTCTTGCTATTTTCTAAGCAACACAAGCCATGCTATCGCCATTTTTAGAGCAAACTAAGCCATGTTCTCACCATTTTATGAGCAACTTAAGCCATTCTCTCACTATTTTGTGAGAAATCTAATATATGCTCTCACTATTTTATGAGCAACTTAAGTAACACTCTCACCATTTTATGAGCTTGAACCATTTAGTGTCTTTCCATTCTTGATTGAGTTTAAAAACCCTAAAAATTCCAAAAACATTTGTAAAACCTTTAGAAAAAACCAAAAACATTGACCACTTATTTGCCTTAAAGATTATGGGAACCCTTACTAAGTCACAAGAAAATAACTTATCACTTAGTTTCCCCATCTTTTTTGGCTTTTATACCATGCACTTTCCATTTTGAAAGACCATTCCTATTTTTCTATCACATCCATTATTTTATTTTTATCAGTTATCATTTTCTTCCCATTTCTTGAGAGAACTACATTTGGCCTATAGTTTTTGTTGGATATTACATCCATGGAACTATGTAGGCAATGTCCACTTACCTAGTGCATATGGAGATAGCTTAGACACCCCCTTCCTTTTCTTTTATTACCCCATTTTGTTAGTTTGTTAAGTTGTCACCTATTTTCTAGGGGCAATGTTTGTATGGTTTATATTGAGTTGTTTATTTGTTTCTTTGTGTGCCTATTTATTTTCTTTTAGCACTATTACCTTGATTCAGTCTATATGCATTCATTGGGTAATTATTTGCCTATACTTGCAATTGAATCCATCCATATTTATACGTCTACATTGGCATCATAGTTTTTATCATTGGTGTATTGTTTTCTATTGAGTATTAGATTATGAAATTTAGTCCTTCTGCATATTTCAACCAAGTCCTCATGATATTTTACCATGATGCCTATCGACATGTGCTAAAACAAACCTCAGATTCTAGAAGTCTATTCAATAATGGTGACATCAAAATCTTTTTGGCACTGACATCTTGATTCAATCCTAATCATATCTTACATAGTATAATTAAATAATGAAATAAATTCAACCTTTTTTTAGTTTAAATGAGCATTTCTACACTAGTAGGTTATCCCAATTCATCTTTATCCTTTATATCAGATTATCATCATAATCAACCAAGTCAATCATGTTTTCCATCATCGAGGTCTAATTATTATAACTACTTATGGGCAAATCATTACACACCATCCCACTTGAATTTCTCAATGATTATAACCACCTTTAGGAAACTAATTGTTTCTCACCAAATTTCCTTTTTATATGCCCAAATAGGGGCATGTTTTTATCTTGTTTGTCTATCCTAACTGGGACAACTCCATCTTCTCAATGATTATAACCACCTTTCAGCAAATCATTGTTTTATCATACCAGATTGCCACTATCAGGATACAATACTAATAACCACCTTTGGGCAAACCATTATACATCATCCAACTTACATTCTCAATGATTTTGACTATTTTTTCAAACTCATCATGTTTTCACCCCACATTTTCCTTTCTTTGGTCCCCTCATCTCACTTCCTTATTTTTGAGGGATAATTTTCTGACCTACTTATGCTAAACATTCCCTCGAGGGGGCATCATATAATTAGTTAATCAGGATTATAGTTATAAGTATACAAGACATTTTCATTATTTAAGAATATTTTACTATGCTTATAGCTTGAGACACCTTCCCAAATAGGGGCAAACTATAGACACCTAACATTGGCCATCGACAGCCTTTAATTAGGCTTTTGATCGATTTCTACCAAATTGCACAATTTGGATAAAAAACACTAAAACACATTTAAAGAATTGAAATTTTTATATTCAAGTGTCAATTTTTACCAGGGTATCATTAAATGGGGCAATGAAATTAATGAAGCAACTAACTTTGATCAGATTATTTCAAGTCAAAATGATATTTTCACACTTGGGTGCCCTAGATTGCCCTTTTCTATCAAATTTATTGCACAAGACACATGCCTTTGTTATTTTGTGTTAGAAACATCCTAAATGGTAATATGGTTCCAAGACATCTAACATCAACTTAAAATTATACTCCAGTCAAATTTCAAGCTGATAATATGACATTTTGACCAGTTTAATCAATTTGTGCACAAATTGCCAAGGTTTTGCATCAAAGTTAACTATTATGTTTAAGGATAATTAAACCAAATCAAGAGTTTAAGTTAATTTTCCATGGAAAATTTTAAATATTTATTTTTATAAATTGATATTGAATATTTACATCATAAAATAACATCATTTCTTGGAAAGACATCCTTAGGCCATAAATGCATAAAATATCTCATCAAGCCACCCCATGCCTCATCAATGCCTCCCATGCCTCTCAAATGCACATTCTTTCCAAATATTTATGTGGGATATTTATGAATTTAATTACATAATTTGGATTAATTCATGGCCAAATATCTCAATGTTGAGATGGATGATCATGGTTGATCCTAAACCATTTCAAAAATCTATAAATAGGAGGCCTTGCCCATTGATTTTTAAGCTTAGATAATTCAAAGTTATAATTCACTAATAATTCCAAAATCCATTAAAATTAGTGTTATAATGCCAAATTTTTGAGCCAAGCCAAAGCCAAACATGGTACCAAGGAGAGATGAAAGTAGCCACACTTCATTGATGAAGACTTCATGAGCACAAACCAAGCAAACCACTATAACAAGCATTATGGAGCATCCAAAGGTCTTTCTTTCATGTTTTAGTTGTGTTTTCCATTTTGTTTTGTTAACTAAGATCCTCCTTTGAGATAGGCATAGGGTGTTAGTTTAGTGTGTTTTTGATTGATTTATTTTATTCACTAACACAATACTAATCTCCCTCTATTACAATCCTATGTTCAAAATTATGACTTGAAATAATTTAGTCTGTACATTTTTTCCTAGTACATTACAATTTTACATAGACTATACATAATATGACAAAATTATTTAACAATTTTGACATAGTTACTCTATATATACTCATTTTACTCTAGATTTTGGCTCAAATTTTCTAACCTAGACAAGTCCACTACATTTAGACTAAAATACAGAATGTTATTGTACAAGTAGAGTGTTGTTGTTTAGACCTTTCATACAACAATGGTTTCATATTACTATAGGTTATAAAAGGCACTACAAATTTATTTTAGATAATCACATAGATTTTACATAATTTTAATAGTTGGTCACTAAATATAGGGTATGTACATGGTATATGCTTAAATTTTATGTAGTTTGGTTTAGTTTTTACATAGGTAATGATAATGAGGGCATGCACAGAATGCATGTCCACATAAACACATAATTATTACTCAAAATTTAGACTTATTACTTAGATTATATGACTACTTAGTTATCAGATTGGGGGTATGTTGCATGCCACATGTTTTGATATCCTAACTTTCACACTAGATTATACAAAAAGAATGAAAAATCATGCCATTATCTATGTTTTTAACATTGGAATCAGTTAACAATTCTACTTACACTAGTTTTGATCTAGTTTTTATGTTAGTTTTACATTAGAATAAATCTTATTTCTATTTGTAGTGGTTGATTTTAAAAAAAAATTCACTAGTACCTAGTATATTGAGTTGTGAGGGGTTGAATTTAAACATAGTTTGACTTTTAGGCATATATTTACCTACAAAAAATAGGGACAAGAACAATTTTTTTCCTCATACTATAGTTTTTTATATAGATTTAACAAATGGAATCCATATCATGGGTTAATCTTCATATGCATCACTCAAAATCTTGATCAATTATTTGGCCAAGAAGATAACAATATTATAGCCCATATTATCTTCACATGGGTTAATCATATAGAACCCATGCACCTCCACTTGCAAGCACGCACATGATATATAGGTAAGTACAAGCATGATTTTCTTCCCTTTACTCTAGTATTTTCATTCTATTTTATTATTATAATTAATTGACGGGGCTCAAATGTATACACCCAAATTAGGGAAAACATGTACCTCCACTTTCAAGCAAACACATGTTATGTAGGTAAGTACAAGTATGATTTTCTTCCTTTTACTATAGTGCTTTAATTTTATTTTATTACTAGAATTAAAAGGGGGATGGAAAATGTATGCACCCAAATTAGTTCAAATAAACAAAAGTATTATGTATTTTTTAATTTTAGAACTCCTAGTTTTGAATTAAATTATGATTGACACATATTGTCATAGTCTCATGTCTTTTCTATCACTCTTTTGCACTGATTTCACTATTTTGCTTAAATTTCATTCTTTTATGTCAGTCCTTATCTAAATAATAGGGACCCCTGGTCTTAATTTACTCTTATTCCACCTTTTATTATCTTTATACATGAGCACCCTATATGGACAATAATTCACTACTCTATTATTTGAAAGCACTGCTCTTATCAATTACATGTTTCATAACAATTTTTGATGAAAGTTTATTTTTGGTCTCTTTTTATGACCATTTTAACCTTATTTGAGTTCGTTAGCATGTCATTGGGTTTTTATAATTAAATTTTTGGAGTATTATATTTAATGGGTTCCCTAAGGCATTTTTTAGCTATCACTTATCAATTTATCACTAACATAATAAATAAAATCACATTACAACAAGCTAAAATCTCTATATTATCTAAAGTTTATACATATCACATATAAATTGCATGATTTGAATAGAAGGAGGGCCTAGGAAAAGACCATTTAGATCCACATTGCATATGGTCTAGTCATACACACAGATTAGAGGGAAAACTAAATCACCATGAGGTCCATATTTGGGGCTATGTAGGCAACCCTCACTTCAATAGGGTTCTGAGGCAAATCAACCATTCCCAATTCCCCATTTTTATCCCCCATTTGAATTTTATATTTGTTTTTTCATGTGTAAGAATTTACTAGGGTTTTTTAAGAATAAAATATGGAAAAATAAGTCTAATCATGTGATATCAAGTCTGTGCCAGGCTAAAGTGTATGTACAAGTGAAATACTCGCTTTAACAGGGTTCTGAGGCAACTCAACGATTCCCACTTCCCCATTTTATCCCCCTTTTGAATTTGATATTTGTTTTTTTTGTGTAATGCTTTACTAGGGTTTTTTAAGGAGAAAATATGGAAAAATAATTCTAATCAAGTGATATCAAGTTTGTACTAGGCTGAAGTGCATCTACAAGTGAACACACATAGAATCCCAATTTACACTTTTATCATAGGAGGATCCTAAAAAATAATGCCCCATTTGGAAAAAAATCAATTACTCCTATCCAAATTCCCCACTATTTTCTTAGGTAAGAATGATAGTCAAATAGTGTCATAGTCAAACTCAAGGTCAAATATAGTTGTACACAACTTTATTTCCCTGGAACATATAAGTTTATCATCTCTTTTTCATGTTTTTGGTCAACACACTAGATGTTCAATATCATTTGTTTGAGAGTAAAATGAATGGTCAAATGTTTATTTAATGATCCATTTTACTCTACTAATTTATTTTATTTGATTATATTAAAACACCATTAATCATAAATTGGATAAAACATATGGACCAAATCATTAGTTACTTTTAAGAATGGGTTTTCAACATAGAAGTGAAGGAAAGGTGGTCAAAAGACTGTGAAATGAGGTATGAGCTAAGTGTGTCTAAGGAGTAGTCATACATACACTATTTCAACTTAAAATTTAATTTATGTGTCTACATTTCCCCCCTTTTATTCTAGTAATGTAGCATAGTGAAATTAATAGAGTAAAAAGAAAAAATATGTACCTGAACTTACCTATGAAGAATAGTCTTGAATGTAGGCCATAATGTTGAAATGTGCTTCATGTAAAAACTGTAATGAAACATGTATAAAACCAATCCTTAAGAGAAAAAAAATAAGTAAATACAATATAACTTATAGATCTAATAACAAGGGACAAATACACCTTTTTAGGTATGCAAACCATTATGTTTTATGGTGCAAAAAAGTGGTGACTAGAGAGGGTAGGACCCTTGGAGATATTTTTTCTTCATTGATTAACTTGCATTAGATTGTGCATACCCAAATCCTCATTCAAAAGAGAGTGTGATTGAATCCATCATTGCATACCCAAATTAATGAAGTAGATTAGAATCCCTATATGAATTAAAATATATTGTTATGATCTAAAAACTTGTGAAAAATGGTGAACCAACTACTATAGATATAATAAGGTTCATTTTTGGTGAAAAACTGACACAAAACTAGTTTAAAAGATAATATGATCTAGGTATTGTGTATACAACATAGAGAATGATAAGTATTACCACTCCATCTATGAAACTAGTGTAAAAAATGAGAACAAGGTGGTTATGTGTTGCACACATTTCCCCAATCCAATATTTGGGTGTACATAGATTTTGGAACAAATTTATATTGTGTGTTTCTATGAGAAAGACATTTGTGCAAAAATTTAGAACACAGTCATGCACTATCCTCCAAATTGAGTAAATTTTGAGACAAATTTGAGCACTCATTTAAAATGATTCTATATACTCATTGGAAATTTTCATGTACTAATGTGTTTCTATGAGTTTATAAGATTTTATATTCCCTACCTATTGGGACAACAACATGTTATTTTGGATATGGCTAACCTATGCCATTTTTCAAATGGAGTATTTTTGTCTAAAACTATTTTTTGGGTATAAACCATGACCAATTTGTAAAGCCTACAAATTTCTTACTATTTACTGCACTATTGGAGCTTAGTATTGAAGACAAGCCACTATGTATGCCCCCTCTTTAGAGGTGAGTTATGGAGCTTGAAAAATGACTTAATTCAAAATAAAAATTTATGTGAGAGATGTTATGAAATATGTAAATTTAAGTAGTAAAGATAACATAGAGGAGCATGACATCATCTTATAAAAATTGAAAAAAAAGTTTTAACATAAGATGCATGTATAAATCTAAGTATATATAATGTCATGTCTAGATAAATATTAGTAATGAACATGCAATGATAAATTGATCAAAACTAACTGTTAGAAACTAAATAAAACTACTTAGAGAGGGATGGATGATATTTATCATGGCATCAAGAAATGGGGAAGATACTTAATGTCCATAATGGTATTAAAAAATGATTAAATAATATTAAATAAGTATCATGTCCATGACACACACACACACATAAAGTTCACATGCAAAACACATAAAGTACACAAAAGAAGTCCAAGGGGACACATATAAGGGACATTCAAATGTCACTCACACAAACATATAAACATAGAATAAGCTTAGATCCATATGCAAGGACATGTTAAAATGTCCATAATATAAAATAGTGAATGCACATAACATGAAGAATAAAAAAAAACACATAAATCATGCAAAAGTAAATGTAATTGATCAACATAATAACATTAGTATATTTAGTAACTCAAATGTCTAAGAATATAGTAATGTGAATGTGAGTATATTGATAGATTTTGGGAAATGTAAAGAGATGAGGTATGAATGACAAAGGATAGCCAAAGAATGATAAAACCTATGTAAAAATATGCCCCCAGTGACTCTACTACTATATAAACAAGTTATAGGAGGCATGTGTCTTGTTTTTATCAGTCAAAGTATAATACTTTGTTCCACTAGGTAGCCATAAAAAAAAATAAATTAAAAAATAAATCCTAAAAAATACATAATGATTTTTAGAAAAATTAAAAAAATGTAAATGCACTACATATTTGTATATATAATCTAAAAAACATTATTTTGATTAATGTCAATGACCCAATATTTTGAGGAGAATATGAAAATGTATGTGGCCTCTTTATGCTAAAAATTAAGAAACACTATTATGCTTTGACCCTAATATAAGAATTGATATCTTGTGTTCACTGTGATAAGTCTAGTGGAATTAAACAACAATGCAGTCCATTACTATTTGGGCTGAGTAATTTTTTTTGTGAAAGCATTTTTAGTTTTGAGACAGTGTCATAACTTGTAATTAGATCTATAAATGGGTAACCTATATGTTATGCATTCACTCATAGATACTTGTGATGCACATTTGATATAAATTGAATATATAAATAAATATTGATTGTACTAAGCATAAAGAAATTGATGCAAATAAGCTACATAAATCATGCATATGTCATGATTTTTGAATTTTATGGATTTTTTATTTATCTTTGTATTTTTTGCATTTATGAACTATTTTTTTAGAAATAAGGATATTAAAGGATGAGTCCTCAGGTCATGTATGTAGAATAAATGGTGACTATTTCCACTTATATTTTCACCCTTGAGGAGATGAAAATCTATCCTCATCCATGTGGCATAATGGAATCACCTCTAAGCTTGTGGGCAATATAAGGAATGAGGTGAGTTTCTAGATGGGGCTAACTCTCTTGATGTACCACTTAAGATTGAATCTAAAACTAACTTTAGGGGGTGAAAATGGAGAGATACAATTGTAATCAAATCTAAAATAAGGAGGTGATACACCAAATCAATTTGATGACTTCTAACCCATTGCATTCTACACTTCAGACTAGGAAACAAACTAAAATATACACTTCTTCAATCTTCATCTTCTCACATCAATGGTACATTGTGAGGTCATGGATGAATGTGAAAAGCTTGGAGGACTAGAAAATAGGTCTTGAATGGAAATAATGAAAATAATAACTCACTCAATATTTGAAGTCTCCTAAAAAACTTCACATGCCCTATAAGAAGAAGTTTTCCAACTTCAAATAAGGTGAAATAATGAGACACATGCTAGGAATCCATAGTCTTCACTAAAAAAGATTCATAATTAAATTGGAAAAAACTTATGAAAAGTAATAAATAGGTAAAACTTAGTAATTTAATTGATCAAAAGGTATACAAATGAGCAGGGCTTCACCATACTCAAGTGGAGCATCTAATACAATGCCAAAATGGCTAACTCTTATAGAGTTTGAGAGAGAGAGATAAGAAGAGAAGTCTAAAGGTCCTAAGGGAACTTGTAAATATGAAAAAATAAGTTATAAATTAATGAGAAGAGGATATGGGTATAACCATGCAAGTTCATGAAGTACAAATGTCAATTCAAGTCATCAAAGTTATTCAAAGTGGCACAAAACTCCTCCTTTTGTAAAAAAAAAATTGCCTTCATGATTAAACCTATTTGAACATTCTATAAATAATGATTAGTCTAAATTATTGGAATAGAAGGATATAATCTCATAAATTTCTCTACATGAATTTTTTGCATGCTTGGTCCTTTGAAAACCTCTAGAAGTGAGCCATCATCATCTGCTATCTAAAAAACTACCCTTTTATGCACCCTGCACACTTGGCCTAAAAAATGGCTTAATTTATACATGAAAATATAGGGGATAGAGTTAATTAAAATTTTAAAGGTACTACATGCACTTGGAAACATCAGGGCCACCTTAAAATGAGTCCACATGAAGTTTTTTTATCTTCTTCACTAGCTTATCCATTAGGCCAATTTTGACTAGCTAAGTTGGATCACTTGGTTTGGACACTTATAAGTTTTTTCAGTGAATGAGAGTGATATGGGGAGTTATATTAAGTCTTAATATTTCCATACATATGATTTAAATATCTTGAAACCTCCTACAACCTAAAAAACACATAAAATAGAGAGAAAAACCCTATTTATACCATCATCTACACAAGTCCATACAAAATAAAAAGCATGTGAAGTAGCTTGACTAAGTCTTATACAAGGTAAAATATATATTTTGGTTAAAATGGTCCATTAAAGTTTATCTCCAACTCTATTTTCACAAATTGGTCTTGATTGAGGGTTTAAGAGGGTTTTAGCTTGTTTTGACCCTTAAGCTTGTTGCATAGTCCAACCTACCAAAAAATTTCACTAATTTGGCCTTCAAGACCACTGATAACATTACCTAACTCCTTTTTCTCCCATGTAGATCCTCATGAAATATATGAGCTTCAAAATATGGCCTATCAAGTTTGTTTCTCTCCTTTTCAATGGGCCTGATGGGTTTGTGAGCCAAAAATGGCCTTTCCAAGGTTTATTTTGCTCTCCAAAATCTTAGAATCATATCTAGTGACCCCATGCATATGTATCAATAGGATATAAATATAATTTCATGATATAAGTGTAAAGGAATCTCATTTTGGGTATAGGCCTAATCTTTACCTAGTAGGCTATTTGTAACCTTAAGCCTAAAATGACTCTTTTGTTGTCTTCATTCCATAAAAACATATTTCACATCTCTGTTAAGGTTCCTCAAACATGTTATAATTCATTATAATTCTCAACAAGATCTATAAATCAAAATGGCTTACCATTTGGCACTAAGCCTAATATTGGTCTTGTGGGCTTAATTACAAATTTGAGGGCTCAAACCATTATACCATATTTCAACTCATGTAATTGGTATATTATGATTTAATATGTTTCATAAAACATGATAATCAAATTTTCAAGGTCCAATCACCCATTTAACCATCCATGTATCTCCAAGACTCAAGACTATAAGTTTGGTGTTTGAAGGGAAGTACCCCCTATTTGAGACAAAATAGGGGGTACTTCCCCTATTATATTCCTCAAAATAAGTGTTTGATATTATTTATAAAGTAATGAGGACCCCCCACACCAAATTTAAGCCTTTTATGACCTCATTTTCCTACTTAAATCACCAAAAACCCAAGACAGTCTTTTCCTAAGGCAAACTATGTTTTGACCTCTTTTGATGGACTATGAATGCTTGATTTAGGGTTAATATTTGATTATTAAAACATGAGAGATATATTTAACTTGTTAAAATAATGATATATTGGACTTAATACCCTAAACCTCCACTTGTATTTCATACACTCTACATTCTAAAAAACCTTGCATCTTTTGACTATGTTTTGTTTAAGGAAAACCCCTCCCTGATCTTATATGATTTAGACCCTTGAAACCTTGTATCAGTCTCTAAGACACTTTAAAAAGTCATTGGGTAAGTTATTTGACCTATTTTATATCCTTCTTAGGCTATAAAAACCTTAAATAATCCAAATAACATGTTCTTTGCCCCTAGTTCACTGTTTCATACAGTCAAAGTTGGTTGTAGGTGTATATGGGCTATAAAAGGTCTAAGTAGGCCCTCATTACATTTTTTTTGGTTTTTAAAGATAATATTTATCATAATTAAGGTTATAAATCACTTTATTCATCATTCTAACCTCCCATTTTTTCTTCTTATACACTTTTGATCATAACTAGGTCCCTATTATCCTGTGACTAAGACAACCTTGTTGGACCCCTATTATAACCGTGTTTTGGGTCTTTATCCTTGAGTTCAATGTGAAAGTATATAGTGAATCCCACCATATGATTATATAAAATTTACCTATATTTATACTCAGCTTGAGTATCTTATATGACACACAAAATCTTATGCCATCTCATTTCTTATATACCCTACCTACTATATGTTACTCACAAGCCTATGTGCAGACAAGGCATGTGTGTAGGAAGTAAAAACTGTACTCAAACCTATAAATATGATCCTTGTGTTTATAATATCCACTTAAATAATTTTTTATTACTACCATATGGTTCCATTTTCAATTTTAAATCTTGAGTGGAGGAAACTCTTCCTTGGGTCATACCTTGCAGATGTTAATGAAGGCATTTCAGTGTTTAGAGACATATTTGAGGCTTCTTAATAATTATTTTCCATTAGTCCTCAGTATTCCATATTTTAAAAAGTTATGGTCCTATGTGATGGATGTAAGACGAATTAATTGGGAGTAATTTAGAGTCTTTGCAATCATGTTTTTTATTATCACCCAAAACCCTCAAGACCTTTATTTTGTAATTTCAGGGACCAAATCCCAAAACTCAATCTTCAATCTTAGGAAAGTTTCTCATAGCTTGTTTTCCATCCTAACACCTAATATAAGTTTTTCATGATGATTATATCCTAAATTTCCATCAAGGATTTTTTAATAACTTATTCCACACTTATAAAGGCCTCTTTACTCTCCATTTAGGTCACTTGTAGGTGACTATCTACACATATACGTAGTATGAAATGTTATCACCATTAAATGAATTTTAGGCCATTTAAATGTCTTAAAATTAATTTTAAAAACTTGTAAATGGATACCAAATACCATAATCCTAGTTTTCACATGGTTTCTTCTTCTCAGACACCTGTGGGTAAGTATTTTCATGGCAGATAGTGAGAAGGTGTCTCAAGTAACTACCCAATTCCTCTTATTTTCAATAAATTTTAAGGTTTTATTCACCACTAGATGAAATTTAAGGAAACCCAAAGATACAAAGTTCTTCAGTATACCCCTGTGACCATGGCATAAAGGTTTCAAACATATGGTTTCCCAAGATTGACTATGTGTGATAGTTATAGATTAGACAAGTAACATGATTCTTGTGAAAGACATCTCATGAGGCATAATTTTAAGTATTAAAATGAGGGGAAATGGTATTATAATAATATTTTAAACATGAGAAATAAAATATCACAACCCCCTGAATCCATTGCTAAGCATGAAATTTTGGAAATAGTGAAAACAAACTTATCATCACACATAAGACTAGTTTGCATACTTGAAGTAAATTTGATCATAAAAACACCTAAAGATATGAAAAAATCATGGGAGACATGGAAAAAATAATTTTAATCAAATATGAGCAAATGGTTTGTATGAAATCTTCCAAACCAAAGCAAAACTTGAAGGGTGCATAAAATGACAAGCAAATTTCATAATCCACTTAAAATGGATGGTTCATGAAGCACAGTTGACCATTTATCAAAATTATTATATCTATTTTAAGGTATATTAGTTTATAATATTTACCTAGGATAAGTTTTCTTGAAACCTCTTGTGCTGGCCATACCAAGCCAAAACTTCCAAGTCACCTATGTATGTCTAGAAATGTGAAAACAGAGAAAAACAATTTGGATCAATAAGTGGAACCTCAAGATCAATTAAATCATGGATATGAGTTTTATGGAGATTAATATACACTCATTAATCATTTAACATGTGGCACACTACCCAAAGAGGCTATACAAGTGTTAAACTCACTCTTTTCTTTAAAAAAATACCTTTTTTTGAGTAGCTTGACAATTTTCAATTAGTGACAGTTACAAAAGACCACCTAGGACACATGGAACATGAAAAAACTCTTTTAAACATGAAATTTCCCAATAAACCTATACAAAACATTAAATGCACTATTTTTGACCCTTAAAATGACCCAAAATGATAAATGGACCTAAAAAATAACTAACCAAAGATAGTATAACATTAATAGACATCAAATGACTTATATAATATCTCATGACAATAAATTATACCCCCTTATAGGCCTAAAATTCAATTTTTTTTACTAGGGGTGCCCCAATTTGAATTAAAAGTCAAATTTGGTCAACAAATTGGTGACTCATAAGGGTAGTATGCCTACTATACTAACTAGAACAATAGCCTTATTAGTTTATTGGGATTATGGAGTCATATAAGGAATGATACAAAAAGGATAAATTTTACCATTGAACACAAACCTTTGATCAAGATAAGACACTAATGACTACCTCAACCCCACAAAGCAAAGGACATATAAAATAAAGAAAGCAAACATATAATATACACACATGTGCTCCAAGCACTTAGGGGAATTGGGGAAGAATCTATTATGCACAACTAGAAACTAAATATACCTCCTTTCCTAGATCAAAAGGAAAACTTATTGAATCATCTTCATGGTGAGATGAAACATAGGGTGAAGCATGCTTCTCCTTGGATTAAATACTTTGTAGATCAAACCTCTTCATTAGCACTCAACTTGATCTGAGCTCAAGTAGGCCATCCTTAAATAGGTCTCTAATGTAGATATTATCCTATTGAACATGTTGACACACTTCATGTTGATTCCCAATCTTCATTTCATAATCAACTTATATCTCCTTAGTAGGCATGGCTTCAAGAGGATTGATTTCTTATTCCTTAAAAGATTGAGGTGTTAGGGTGTGGAGCTAAAAACTTCACCAAGGAGCATTCAGTATCAGGTTTGGGTCTACACAGACACCGACGTCGGTCAGGAGTGACTGATGTCGGTCATAGGCAGTTGCAGAGACGCTGACGTCGACAGAAGGTTAGCCGACGGCGGTCACAGACAAGCAGTAGGAATCGACGTCGGTTACCTGCGTGTCCAGAAAGCTATTTTCGTGGACAGAAGCGAGTGTTTGCATGATAAGTTTTAGTTGAAGTCTCGAGCTTGCGTCTCTATTATTGGCATTACTATTTTTAGAGCCCTTGTTCAAGTGGCTTAACTGCTTGTTGGATGTACATGCTCAAGTCTTCTAATTCTATATGTAGAATTAGATCTTCTTAGCTTTGTAGTAGTTATTTGTTGTAGAGAATGAATTATTGTAATTCATTGTATGAGAAGAACAATACATAATTGAATCAATCCAGGCTTGTTGGAGTTGATTGTTCTTGAGAGAGAGAAAGCTCTTGAGGAATAGAGATCTATTGAGAGATCTATACATCTAGGAGAGGTGTGGAAGAAAGAAGCTTTCTTCAATTGTATTCCTTTTGTAAAGAGTTTGTTAATACAAGTTTTTTAGGGTGTTTTCTTGTATCTCTTGTTCTTACTATTATCATTCTAATTACTTGTCAATCTGGTTTAATTCTGCATTTATTGCTGTCACAATTGTAATCTATTGTTGGATTGATCCCCCTACAAGTGGTATCAGAGCCTTGGTTACAGGTTCAGAGCTTGATAATTGGTATCAAAGTTCAGGTTCACTAACAGGTGGTTCAGATCTGTGTAGTGTGTATTGATTACAAGTTCTCACAGGAGTTTCTGCAGGGATTTCTGTTTGAGTGGGAGAAGCAATGGCAGATGAAAGTAAATTGAGAATGGAAAAGTTTAATGGCAAAAATTACCAACACTAGAGAATGCAGATAGAGGACTATCTGTATCAGAAAGATCTCTACTTATCGTTAGGAGGTATTGCAAAGAAGCCCAAAGACATGGAGGATGAAGAATGGGAAGTTCTTGATAGAAAGGCTTTGGGGTCTATAAGACTGAGTCTAGCATCCACTGTGATATCTAATTTATCACAGGCAAAGTCTACGGTAGAGTTGATGACTACGTTAGCAAATTTGTATGAAAAACCCTTAGCTTCCAATAAGGTATATCTTATGAAGCAGTTATTTAATTTGCATATGAATGAAGGTGGATCTATTTCTACTCATCTGAATGATTTCAATGGTATTGTGAATCAATTAAGTTCAATAAATATAGTGTTTGATGATGAGATAAAAATCTCTTTTGATATTATGTTCTTTGCCTGAAAGCTGGCATGGCTTAGTAATGGCAGTAAGTAATACTGCATCTGCATCAAATATTTTGAAAGTAGAGGATGTTGTTAGTGTTATCTTGAATGAGGAAATACGCAGGAAAAGCATAGAAGAGGCATCCAGGAATGCTTTAAGTTTTGAGAGCAGGGGAAGGCAGAGAAGAGCAAGAAAGGCAGATCAAGATCCAAATCAAAGGGGAAAGGCATATCTAAATCCATAAATGGCAGAAGGCCACAATGCTGGAATTGTGGAAAGATGGGGCACATAAGTAGAGATTATTGGTCAAAGCCTAAGGAGGACAACTAGCATGAAGGAAAGGAAGAAGCCAAGATTACAGGTATTGCACAGGATGCTTTAATTTTCTCTCTGCATAATAATATAGAATCTTGGGTATTAGATTCTGGTGCATCTTTTCATGCTACTCCTAACAGGGAATATTTCAGTGACTATATCCATGGAGATTTTGGAATAGTGTATCTAGGGGATGATGAGCCCTGTAAAATAATTGGCAAAGGTAAAGTGCAGCTGAAGATGCAGAATTGCAACACATGGGTGTTGAGAGATGTGATGCATGTACCTAGCTTGAAGAGAAATTTGATTTCTGTAGGAAAGTTAGGGGATGAGGGTTGTACAATAACTCTCACAGTAGAATCTTGGAAGGTGACCAAGGGTGCACTTGTTATGGCCAGAGGTAAGAGAGAAGGTACTCTCTATTTGTGTAATTGTGTTACTAACAAATATCCTTCTGTATTATCTACTTCAGATGTGGATGCTAAATTGTGGCACTCAAGGCTTGGCCACATGAGTGAGAAGGGGATGTCAATTCTTAAGTCTAAAGGTATGCTTTCAGATTTAAAAGGCATAGATCTAGAGTTCTGTGAACACTGTGTATTTGGAAAATAGAAAAGGGTTAGTTTTCTCAAAATTGGGTCTACTAAGAAGAGGCACAAGTTAGAGCTTGTTCACATAGACGTGTGGGGACCAGCTCAGGTTGCTTCCATTGGAGGATCACAGTACTATGTATCTTTCATAGATGATGCCACAAGGAAGGTATGGATCTATTGTATTAGAAAGAAATCTAATGTATTTGAGACTTTTAAAGTTTGGAAAGCTATGGTTGAGAATGAAATAGGTAAAAGATTAAAGTGCCTGAGATCAGACAATGGTGGTGAGTTCTGCAGTCATAAGTTCAGAGATTATTGTTACATGAATGGAATTCGTAGGCAAAGGATGGTTCCAAGGACACCTCAGCAAAATGGAATTACTGAAAGAATGAACAGGACAATAATGGAGCGTGCAAGATGTATGAGATTGCATGCCAGTTTGCCCTTACAGTTTTGGGCACAAGCAGTTGACACTATAGTATACCTGATTAACAGAGGACCGTCTACAGCTCTGGATGGTGGTATTCTAGAAGAGGCATGGACAGGTAAAAAGGTTGATCTCTCATTTCTCAAAGTTTTTGGTTGTTAAGCCTTTGTGCATATAGATAAGGAAAATAGAAAGAAGCTTGATGCTAAGTCTATGAGATGCACGTTTATTGGCTATGGCTCAGATGATTTTGATTACAGATTATGGAATCTAGAAACTAACAAGGTAATCAAGAGCCGTGATGTTGTTTTCAATGAAAGAGTGATGTATTGTGATTAGCTAAGGAAGTTGAATCAGTCTGAGTAGAGCAATGGTGAATTGGACGAGGTGAAAGTCTAAGATGAGCTCACGAGAAAAATAAATAATCACTTGCAGGAAAACACAGAGATCGACGTCGGTAGGTTAGGAACCGGTGTCGACAGGACAGAAATTGGCGTCAGCCATACAGAGACCGATGTCGGCCGTACAGGTACCGAAGTCGGTCAGGAAGAACCGACGTCGGCCAATAATAGGTCTATAGGTGACCGAGGTCGGTCACTATCAGAGAATTTGGGTGGATAGCGTGTTGTGGACGAGTCTCAGACACCCATCAGGAGGTCAGAAAGGGTGAGTAAGCCTCCAATTAGATATTCTCCTTCTTTATTTTATCTATTACTAACTGATGGTGGAGAACCAGAGAGTTTTGAAGAAGCAATACAGGTGGAGTCCAAGAGTGAGTGGGAGCGTGGCATGGTTGAGGAGTTGGAGTCCTTAAGAGAGAACCAAACATGGGATTTGGTTGAATTGCCAGCTGGTAGGAAAACACTTAAGAACAGATGGACCTACAGGTTGAAGGAAGGTGAGAATGGACAGATGAGATACAAGTCCAGATTAGTGGTAAAAGGATATGCACAAAAGCCAGGTATTGACTTTGGTGAGATTTTTTCTCATGTTGTTAAAATGACTTCAATAAGGGTTGTATTGTCTTTGGTTGCTTTTGAGGATTTGCATCTTGAGCAGCTAGATGTTAAGACAACATTTCTTCATGGAGATTTGGATGAGGAAATATATATGGAACAGCTAGAAGGATTCAAGGTCAAGGGTAAGGAGAAGTTTGTGTGCAGGTTGAAGAAAAGCTTGTATGGCCTCAAGCAAGCTCCTAGGCAATGGTACTTAAAATTTGACAGGTTTATGAATGAGCACGGCTACAGTAGGTGTCAATCAGACCATTGTGTGTATTTCAAGAGATTTGATAACGGTAGATATATTATTCTATTGTTGTATGTAGATGACATGCTGGTTGTAGGGTCTCACATGCAGGATATCTCAGAGCTTAAGGTGAAATTAGCTCAAACATTTGCTATGAAGGATTTGGGAGCAACAAAGAAAATCCTTGGCATGAGCATTAAGAGAGACAGGAAAAATCATAGGTTGATATTGTCTTAAGAAGATTATGTGGACAAGGTGTTGAAATGGTTCAATATGCAGGATGCTAAACCGGTAAGCACACCTTTGGCTGGACATTTTAAGTTGAGTAAAGAACAATGTCCTAATTCATATGATGAGGTAGAGTATATAAGTAAGGTTCCATTTTCTTCTGCAGTAGGGAGTTTGATGTATGCAATGGTGTGTACTAGACCGGATATTGCCCAAGTAGTGGGAGTTGTAAGTAAGTATATGGCCAATCCAGGTAAGGAACATTAGAAAGCAGTTCAGTGGATCCTTAGATATCTGAGAGGAACCAACAGTAGGCACTTGTGTTATGGAGGTTCAGATACTTCTCTACATGGCTATGTAGATTCAGATATGGCAGGTGATTTGGATGGCAGGAGGAGCACTACAAGGTATGTTTTCACTGTAGGTGGAACGACGGTTAGCTGGATATCTAAGTTGCAGAAGGTTTTTGCCTTGTCAACTACAGAAGTAGAGTATATTACAGCCACAGAAGCTAGCAAGGAGATGATATGGATGACACGGTTCATGGATGAGCTTGGTAGGGAGCATGAGAGTTGCAAATTATATAGTGACAGTCAGAGTGCAATCCATTTGGCTAAGAATTCAGCCTTTCATTCAAGAACAAAGCACATACAGCTAAGGTATCACTTCATACGACAGGTATTGGAAGATGGTGAGTTGAAGATGGAGGAGCTAGAAGATGTTGCTGTACAGGTACTGGTGCAGCTGTTTATCTCAAAGTGGGAGATTGTTAGGGTGTGGAGCTAAAAACTTCACCAAGGAGCATTCATTATCAGGTTTGGGTCTGCATAGACACTGGCGTCAGTTAGGAGCGACCGACGTCAGTCACAGGCAGTTGCAGAGACGCCGACGTCGGTAGAAGGTCGGCTGATGGCGGTCACAGACAAGCAGCAGGAATCGACGTCGGTTACCTGCATGTCCAGAAAGCTATTTCCATGGACAGAAGCGAGTGTTTGCATGATAAGTTTGAGTTGAAGTCTCGAGATTGCATCTCTATTATTGGCATTACTATTTTTAGAGCCCTTGTTCAAGTGGCTTAACTGCTTGTTGGATGTACATGCTCAAGTCTTCTAATTCTATATGTAGAATTAGATCTTCTTAGCTTTGTAGTAGTTATTTGTTGTAGAGAATGAATTATTATAATTCATTGTATGAGAAGAACAGTACAAAATTGAATCAATCCAGGCTTGTTGGAGTTGATTGTTTTTGAGAGAGAGAGAGCTCTTGAGGAATAGAGATCTATTGAGAGATATATACATCTAGGAGAGGTGTGGAAGAAAGAAGCTTTCTTCAATTGTATTCCTTTTGTAAAGAGTTTGTTAATACAAGTTTTTTAGGGTGTTTTCTTGTATCTCTTGTTCTTACTATTATCATTCTAATTACTTGTCAATCTGGTTTAATTCCATGTTTATTGCTGTCACAATTATAATCTATTATTGGATTGATCCCCCTACATGAGGCCAATAGGAGCTTGTTCCATCCTTTAAGAGATGATGTGTTTCTCCCAACTGATTGATAAGATGATATCCCATCTTGATGAGTTCAAAAATTTCATCATCAAATGCATATGCTTCTTGAAAGGATAGGTTTGAAAGAATGATTTTCTTTTTCATACTTACTTGAGTACTAATGCTACCTTCTCAATATTTGACCAACTCATATCCTCATTGAAGAGGAGTATAACCTACCCTAATGACTTCAAACAAGTCATATAAATATTTATTAAGAACTTGTCCATATTCATTTATGATATCTTGAAAAGTGATGAAAGAGTTTACGATTATTTCTTCCTCTTTGGAAAAGGGAAGACATCCTTCCTCATAAACCCAATCTAAAATCTCCACACAAGAAATCACCTATTATTCATCTTTGATAAAATCATATTCAAGGAATATTTCCTCTATCTTGGATTCATGAGACTCTCTCAAGATGGCCACTTCTTGAGGGATGGCTTGAAAGTGTTCTCGCTCCTTGATAACACATTCTACTTTAGATATGGAGGCAAAAACTTGTGACTTATCTTTTTGTTTACCAAGGGGAGTCGTTATGGTGATCTCCTCATAATTCATCATGAGGTATTATTTATTATCCATTAATTGAGAATGTTCCTCTTCATTTTCCTCTCTCAAGATACATTCTTCAACATAAATAAGACATTCTTAATCATCAACCAAACAAAGAGATTAAACACAAGGACTTACCTTCTCTTCATCACTTAAGACCTCTTGAGGGCTTTAAAATTGAACTTCAGCTATCATAATTTGATCTATTTTGTCAAGGGATGAAATATATTTAACCTCCTTCATGGTGATGCAATGACTAAGCATCTTGAAATCATGTGATCTAGCCCAATGAGGCTACCAAGGAGGCAAGTTTTATTCAAGAAAGAGTTCTCTTTCTTTATCAACTAGATGATCCTCCTTTGGTTCTCACACCATAGTTCCATCAAGGCAAAGGGTGATGGGGTAAGGATAAGATTAACTAGTTGGTGGAGGTAACACATATAACTCTAAATTAGATTAAGAGTTCAAAGTAGGAGGCTTTTTAGGAATATTTTGAGGGAGGGGAGATGGGATGTGTTTAGGAATATGATATTCTCTTTGGTCTAAACCTTCCATCACACCTTGAATTATTAGCTTCATTTTTGTCTATATCTCTTCTATTCTCTTGGCTAAGTTCTCTTGGAAAATTATCTCTTAAAGCTCATAGGAATTATCATAGGGATAAGGATTGCATGAAGGATACCATAAAATAGAAGAAGCTTCTTGAGGAAGGGTGGGAGGGACTTGTAAAGGATCAACTCCATTCTCCACTTCACACTCTTGGATAAGAACTTTCTCCTCCTTTCCCCATGATTCCACTATTTTTTCTAACTTAGGACATTAGGATTATAAGTCTCTTTTTGAGGTGGTGGGGTATAATGTGATAGGGAAAAGAAGGCTTGAAATCCACTTCTTTTGCTACCAACATGGACTGTTGCAAATGCATATTATCTAGCTCAATTTGCCTATCAAGATTAGCTTCAAACACAAGGTTTCTTATTTCAACTCTCTCCTCCAACTAATTTGGAAAAGGATGACTTTAATGGGATTGATTTGGCTTATGAGTAGGGGTCATGTATGGATGATAGGGAACTTGATAAAGTAGTTATGAAGGTTGATAGACTTGGTAAGGATACCTATAATAAATGTATAGATTATCTTCTAAATATGCAATCAAATCACTCACATTTAGCATATAACTCATAAGCCTTTGCCAATTGTCTCTTTTAATAGGTACCAACTCTTTCTTGACTAACTATAATGAATTTATTACTTGATGGGTAACCTGATTATAAATTCTTTGACCAAATTCCCTTAGAGTATCAAGCTCAAAAATATACCTTTCATAGCCCAAAAGTTCTTCTTTGAAGGTGGAAATGGGATGATTGGAGAAAGGATTAGGTTGACTAGGAATAAGACATTAAGAAGGCTGGTCATAAGATTGATACAACTCATGAAAAGGTTGAATATAGTCATATTAGGATTGATAATGATCATACCGAGGTTGAACAAGAAATTTTTCATATTGATAGGGAATGGGACAAGATGGATATGTTTCACCAACTTGTAGAGAACAAAACTCAAATCAAAGGTTATCTATGAAACTTCATTGGGAAGTAAGAACACAAGAGAAGGTTATCAAAAATATTCAAATGGAATACTTAGGTTTCTTGACCAGAAAATTTATCTTTGGAGTCAACATTGATGCTTGAAAAGATGCCTCCAAAGGTTGATTATTGAGAGACAACACCAAAAATCTCTCAATATCTTAGAACAAGAGTCTCACCGAGCATGCCAAAAAATATTGTCTCTTGGATTTTCATCCTTTAAGGAGATTAAAATCTCTCCTCATAAAAGTGGTTCAATTGAATCACCTCTAGGCTTGTGGATAGCCTAAGGAATGAGGTGAGTCTCTAGATAGGGCTAGATCCCTTGATGTACCACTTAGGATTGAATCTACAACTAACTTTGGGGGATGAAAAAGGAGAGAGAAAAGTTAAATAAAATATAAACTAAGGAGGTGATACACAAAATCAATTTGATGACTTCCAACCAATTTAACTTTACACTTGAGACTAGGAAACACACTAAAACATACACTTCTTCAATCTTCATCTTCTCACATCAATGCTACATTATGAGGTCATGCATGAATGTGCAAAGCTAGGAAGAATAAATAAGAGGTATTGAATGGAAATAATGAAAATAATAACTAAATCAACATTTTAAATCTCCTAAAACACTTCACATGCCCTGTAAAAAAAAGTTTTCCAATTGGAAACAAGGTGAAAGAATGAGACACATGCTAGGAACCCATAGTCTTCACTAAACAAGATTCATCATTCAAGTGGAACACAATTATGAAAAATAATGAATAGGTAAAATTAGTCATTTAATTTATAAAAATTTATAAAAATGATAGGTGATTTTCCATACTCAGGTGGAACATCCAATACAATGCCATAATTGCTAACTCTTATAGAGTTTGAGAGAGAGAGAGAGAAGAAGAGAAGTCCAAGGGTCATAAGGACACTTTAAAAGCTAATAAAATAATTTATAAATTCATGATAAGATGATATGGGTATAACCATGAAATTTAATGAAGTATAAATGTCAATTTAAGTCATTAAAGTTATGCAAAGTGGCACAAAACTCCTCCTTTTGCATAGAAAAATTTCCTTCATGATTGGACCTATTTAAACATCATATAAATAATTAGGAGAAATAAAAATTATTTAAATTTAAGGGGAGACTATAAAACATGAATATAAATGCATTTTTTTCATGCTTGGTCCTTTGGAAACCTCTGAAAGTGAGCCATCATCATTTGCTATCCAGAAAACTACCCTTTCATGCACCCCGCACACTTGGACCTCAAAATGGTTTCAATTTTCCATGAAAATATATGTGATGTAGTTAATGAAAATTTTAAAGGTCATAAATTTCATTGGAATAATAAATGACACCTTAAAATGAGTCCACATGAAGTTTTTTATCTTCTTCACTAACTTGTTCATTAGGCTAGTTTTGACTAGTTGAGTTGGATCACTTGATTTGGAAACTTATAAGTTTTTAAAAGGAATTATAGTGATATTTGGAGTTATATTAAGTATTAATATTTCCATACATATGATTTTAATCTCTTGAAACCTCATACAACCTAAAAAACACACAAAATAGTGAGAAAAACCTTGTTTCTACCCCCATCCATACAAGTTAATACAACTCAAAAGCATGTGAAGTATCCTAACTAGGTAATATATAAGTTAAAATATATATTATAGTCAAAAATTTCCATTAAAGTGTATCTCTAACTCCATTTTCACAAATTGGTCTTGGGTAAGGGTTTAGGAGGGTTTTAGCTTGTTTTGACCCTTAAGCTTGTTTCATAAAACCCTGATGTCCAACCTACCAAAAAATTTCACTAATTATGTTTTCAATATCCCTAATAACATTACATAACTCTTTTTTCTCCCATGTATATCCTCATGAAAGATGCGAGCTTTAAAAGATGGCCTATTGAGTTTGTCTCTCTACTTTCCATTGGGACTGATGGGTTTCTGAGCCAAAAATGGATTTTCCAAGGTTTATTTTGTGACCCAATTTTTTTTACACCTATATAATGACCCCATGGATATGTATAAATAGTATAGAAGGATCATCTTATGCTATAAGTGTAAAGGACTCTCATTTTGGACATAGGTCTAATCTTTGCCTAATAGGTTATTTGTAAGCTTAAACCTAAAATGACTCTTTTGTTTTCTTAATTACATCCAAATATCATAAATATATATATTAAGTTACCTCAAACATGTTATTATTTATTATAAGGCTCAATAAGGTCTACAAATAAAAATGGCTTACCATTTGACACTAAGCCCAATGTTGGTCTTATGGGCTTAACTATAGATATGAGGGATCAGAACATTCTACCAAGTTTCACCTCCTATAATTGGTATATTATGATTTAATATGTGTTATAAAACCTTATAAACCCATTTTAAAGTTTCAATCATCCCTTTACCTATCCATGTATCTTTAAGACTCAATACTGCAAGTTTGGTGTTTGAAGGGAAATACCCCATATCCAAGACAAAAAAGGGGTAATCCCCCCTATTATATCAGTAAAAATTAGTGTTTTATATTATTAATAAAGTCATGAGGACCCCCCACACCAAATTTCATCCTTTTATGACCTCATTTTCCTACTTAAATCACCAAAAACCTAAGATAGTCTTTTCCTAAGGTAGATTGTGTTTTGACCTCTTTTGATGGATTGTGAATGCTTGATTTAGGGTTCCTCTATTATTATTACAAAATGAGAGGTATATTTATCTTTTTAAAATCATGATAGAGTGGTTTTAATTTTTACTAAAGACCCTAAACCTCCACTTGTCTTTCATACACTTTAAATTCTAAAAAAATCTTGCTTCTTTTGTCTGTGTTTTGTTTGAGGAAAATCCCTGCCTAATCTTATATGGATTAGACCATTAAAACCTTGAAATAGTATCTAAGAAACTTTAAAAATTAATTGGGTAAGTTATTTTACCTACTATCTATCCTTTTTAGGCTATAAAAACCTTAGATAATCTAAACAACCTATTCTTTGACCCTTAGTTCACTGTTTCATACAATAAAAGTTGGCTGTAGGTGTATATGGGATACAAAAAGTATGAGGAGGCCCTCATTACATTTTCTATGGTTTTTAAAGATAATATTTATCCTAATTAATTATATAACTCAATTTATTCATCATTTCAATCTCCCATTTGGTCCTCTTATACACTTTTGATCATAACTAGGTCCTTGCTATCCTATGACTGAGACAACCTAGTTGGACCCCTATTGTAACTATGTTTGGGGTATTTAGCCTTGATTTCAATGTGAAATTATCTATTAAATCTAAATATATTATCATAAAACATGTACCTATAATTTTACTCATCTTGATTATCTTAGATGACACACAAACTCTTATGCCAACTCATTTCTTATATACCCTACTTGCTATAGGTTACTTACAGCCCTGTGTATGGACATGGCATGTGTGTAGGAAGTAAAAACCATACTAAAACCTCTCAATATTATCCTTATGTTCATAGGTTCTAATTAAATAATTTTTTTTAACTCATATATGGTGCCATAGTCAATTTTTAATCTTGAGTGGAGGAAACTCTTCCTTGGGTCATACCCTATAGATGTTACTGAAGGCATTTCAATGTTTAGAGACATATTTGAGGCCTATTAATAGTTTTTTAAAATTATTCCTAAGTATTACATATTTTCAGAAGTTATGTTCCTATGTTAGGGCTGAAATACTAAGTCATTGGGAGTAATTTAGAGTCTTTGAAACCATGTTTTGTGTTATCACCCAAAAACCTCAAGACCTTTGTTTTGTAATTTCAGGGACCAAATCCCAAAACTCAGTCTTCATTCTTAGGAAATATTTTCATATATTTTTTGGCATAATAACACCTCATACAAGTTTATCATGATGATTATATCCTACCATGACCTCAAGGAGGTTTTAAGAACTTATTCCACAATTAGAAAGGCCTCTTTACTCTCTATTTAGGTCACCTGTAGGTGACTATCTACACATATAGACAACAAGTTTGAGATGATGAGTAGTATGTAATGTTATCACCATTCAAAAAAATTTAGGACATTTCAATGTCTTCAAATTAATGTTAATTTTTTTTAAATGGATCCCAAAGACCATGATCCTAGTTTTCACATGGTTTCTTCTTCTCAAACACTTGTGGGTGAGAATTTTCATGGCAAACAGTGAGAAGGTGTCTCAAGTGACTACCCAATTCCTCTTCTTTTCAATTAATTTGAAGGTTTGATTCACCACTATATGAAATTTTAGGATACACCAAGACCTAACATTATTTAGTGTACCCTTGTAACCATGGCATAAAGGTTTCAAACATATGATTTCCAAGGACTAACTATGTGTGATAGTTATAGATTAGACAAATAACATGATTCTTGTGAAATCCATCTCATGAGGCATAATTTTAAGAATGAAAATGATGGTAAATGGGATGAAAATAATATTTTAAACATGATAAATAAACTATCACAACCCCCTAAATCCATTGTAAAGCATGAAATTCTAGAAATAGTGAAAACAAGCTTATTGTCACACATAATACTAATCTTTAGAATTGAAGTGAATTTGATCATAAAAACACATAAAAATATGAAAAAAATAATGTGAGACATAAGGATACATGGCCAAAATCATCTAAATAAAATATGAGCAAATGGTTTATACTAAATCTCCCAAACCAAAGCAAAACCTGAAGGGTGCATAAAATGACAAGCATAATTGCACAATCCATTTGAAATGTATGGTTCGTGAAGCATAGTTTAACATTTATAAAAATTATTATATGTATTTTAATTCATCTTATTTTATAATATGTCCCTAGGAGCATTTTTATTGAAACCCCTTGTGCTAGTTGTACCAAGAAAAAACCTACAAGTCACCTCTGCATGTTTAGAAAGGTGAAAAGAGAGAAAAATAGTTTGGAGCAAGAAATGGAACCTAAATATAAATTAAATCATGGAGATTAATGTTATGGATATGAAGAGACACTTCTTGATCATTTACCATGTGGCACACTTCCCAAAGAGGTTGTACAAGTGCCAAACTCATTCTTTTCTTCAAGAAAATTACCTTCTTTTGAGTAACCTAACAATTTTTAGTTAGTGACAATTACTACAGACCTCCTACGACACATGGAAAGTGATAAAACTATTTTAAAATTTCACAAGAAACCTGTACAAAACATTAAATGCATTATTTTTTATCCTTAAAATGATCCAAAATGATAAATGGACCTAAAAGCTAATTTACCATAGCTAGTAAAACATTAATTGACACCAAATGATCTATATAACATCTCATGACAATATATTATACCCCCTTATAGGCCTAAAAATGATTTTCTTTACAAGGGGTGCCCCAATTTGACCTAAAAGTCAAATTTGGTCAACAATGACCTTTAGTGAATGAAAAGTGCCATATTATTGTGGCTGAATTGAGTTTAATTTAGTATTTAAGTACTAATTTCCCTTTTTACCATAGGTTCCACTATCATATTGATAATATATAAAAAATTTTGCCTATTTTTATCATTATTAACTCTAAGGATTTTAGGAATGCATCTTAGAGTGTGTGAACCCTATGTTGGTGCTTAACTGAAACACCCTTTGTGCTCTACTATATCAATCTAATACATGCATAAGTAGAGAGAA
This sequence comes from Torreya grandis, assembly GCA_037957365.1. NCBI lineage: Eukaryota > Viridiplantae > Streptophyta > Pinopsida > Cupressales > Taxaceae > Torreya > Torreya grandis. Next base: position 915,654 of record JARHVA010002421.1, read on the forward strand.
TTTATCTATAATATGTGATAAATATTTTCTAAAGTGTATTTTTAAGGATATGCCTATTTAAAAGGGTAGACACTTTTTTTTTCACTTTATGAGTAGGATGGACTCTTTTAGGTGGCTCAACTAAAATATGTTATATAGGAACCATATATTTATGTTTTAGGGGTATTCATATGGGATACCCTAAACTGTGATGAATTCATTAGCATAAATATAATTTAAACACCTATGAAATGTAAAGGAACTATGAAAATTTAATGAACCAAGGGTACCCCAATAATATATCAAAGACCCTTACATTGGGCATGACTGTAACCCTGGTGGCTACATGTGTTGGAACAACCTATAATGGTAATATAAAATCACCAATGGATTTTTGAATGTGATAATTGAATTATTTTATTATGATTTTTGAGGGAATAAATCCTCATATGTATATCCAAGATGATATTGAAGTGTGATTATATACATATTCACACTTGAACCATTATCGACCATGATACTGTAAATAGGTTAGTGATCAATGTGAACTAGAATAAACAAAGAGTTCAAATTTGAATCATCATCTACTATTTAATGATATTAAAATGTGATGAATGCAATAGATGGCATTGAATTATGATTGGTACCAATTATTCCATTCAAAATATGTTGTGCCACTATATGAGAATGATAATAAATTGATGGAGGATGTGCATTATAAACATATCGAACTCCTAATGTATCTATTGTCTCAGTAGTTGTATGTCTAGGAAAAGGATCATTGAATATTTTCATTGATTTTATTTCACTTGGTTGTGCCTTTTAACTATTTTTAGGTGTGACCACATCAATGATGTTTGCATTTATAAAATCTCTAATCTTGTGCCTCAAATTGATGCACATGTTAGTAGTGTGTCTTAGTGTTCTATGAAAGTGATAGAAGGCATTTTTAGTCAAGTCCCTTTGGAAGAGGCTTACTCACATCAACATATTTAATGGGAGGGAGATATATGATATTTCATTCTAATATCATTTTGAGGACCTTTTTTGGAGGTTCTAGTAGATTGGTAAACTATCTCTTGGGAGGAGCTAATAATGTAATGCACAGAGTTAGTTCTGAAACTGCATGTAATGTTACCTTTTGATCATTATTATTACCAATTGGCCTCACATAGTATGGAGGAATACTTTAAATATTTTTATTAGGATTTATATTGGTTGCATACTTAAGCTTATGCATGGCTAATAATTTGAATTTTCTTTCCTTTATTATGGGGCAAAAATATATGAATGAGAGAAACATATTAAACACAAAGGACTCATGTAGTGGAAAAATAAAGATCTATTTGAATATATATTGGATTTATATATCTATCAAAAGATGTGTCATATTAAATAACATCATTTTATACCTTAAGACATATTTTATGATAGGATAATTATATTTTTATTCGAGTTTGGGAATCTAAAAATATGAAATCTTCTCATCGATATTCATTGAAAAATATGATAGGAACATATCAACCAAGGGAGTGAACATATTTATTGATTAATGAGGTAAGTTATAAAACCATTGTAGAGCATATTCATTTAAAATTATTAGAAATAACTTGGTCCATAACCTACCATAAGAAACATAGTCCAAACATGCTGCATGGGATACTCTCAAATGTTGTTTGGGGTCACCCTTTCCATCATATAGTTTAAGCTTGGGTGACATGAAACATGTATGTAGAGGATATAATATTATGTGTTTTGAAAACATAGTGTGTAATAAAGTGTGATAATCAAGCACCTAATTATACTTTGAATCACCTTGCTCAAAATCTAACACCTTAGTTTGCATAGATTAAATCTAATGTATAAAGGATTGTAAATCAAGAGAAGATGACTGTGTGCCAACCAAGGTAGTATTCCCAATGATTGAGTGGGAATTGGAATATTAATTTGTTTAATCCTTTATATTCCCCCATGGTACATGGTGGTATGAAAGTGGGATCTAGGGGTTCTAAGAAAGGAAAAGGACCCAAAAGATTAGAAGCTTTAGAGGATTAGCCTTTAAGTTCCTTATTAATTTACTCTTTAATAATAATTATGAATATATCTTGCATATCTTTATTCTGTAAAAGAAATCCTTGTAACTATCTTCTATCTATATCATGAAATATATTAATAGGCTTTGCCATTATGGTAATTTCAAATGAAATATGAAACTATTAAACTTGGGGAAAACTTAGTGTATCACTACATCTAATATAGGTATAAATAATTTTGTTAAATTGACTAAAATAAGCAATAAAAACATGGAATACTATTGCTAATAAATAATTTATCAAATCTAAAAAACTTAGCACAATAATTAGAAATATAAAAGGGAAGGATAAAAACCATGGCAACATATATGGTTAGGGTTTTTAAATATTCAATAAATAGACAAGTTCAAGAATATTTTTGTATCAAATTTGGAAAATATATGAACTAATTACCTAATTAGACAAACCTTTGTGTAAAATCAAAATGTTAAAAATATGTAATAAATTATAAAAGATGATTTGGAACTTGATAATTGGTAAAGATGATAAAAGGGAAAATAACAAAAAAATATAACTTAGCTATTAATTTGACAATGTCAAACTAACATAAAAACTATAAAACTGACTGGGAGGCTCTATGATGACATTGGAATTAGGAATAATTTTGCTTAGGTTTGGGATAAGGACATTTAAATTAGACATGGGTAAGGAACATTATTATCCATAGGTCATACAAAAATTTGGTGAGGATATATAGTCTACAACTTATATGATAGGTTTACTTTATCTATGAGTTCTATTAGACTGTACAGGAGATCTTGATCTATTGCATAAAACATTGTGTGCCTTATTATTTACATATAACCCTAGATCAATTAACCATGGATGATAAAAAAATAAAAATGGGTTAGGGGTTGAGGTTTTATAGACTTAAACACCATTTGTATTGAGTAATACCTACATACCAATACTCTTAAGAGAGATCAAACTCTATGTAGTTCTCCCATGTTATGATGGTGTCTGTGAAATACTGGTGTGATGCTAAATGATAGTGGAATCTATGATGGTGTGTGTGAAATATTGGTGTGATGCTAAATGATAGTGGAATATTTGTGTATTTATGTGCTTCAAATATGAATTATGATATTTGAAAATCTATGTAGGCTTAGCTCAAGAATACTAAAGCTGTATGGACTCTATATTGGGAAAAATATATGTTTTTATCTCAATGTATTTTTAGATGTTCTAGTGTTTTTTCATGTGTGAGTGTCTTAGTGTAAAATGGCTTAAAATTATGGTTGTATAGTGGTCATTTAAGAATTCCTTTAGATAGGTATTGTTAAATATGTGTGAAAACCTATTACATGAGTTTTAATTTAAACAACTAACCATTATTTGGTGGGAGGATACAACTAGTGCAACTAGATAGGACTGGGGAGTGGGATAGTCCAAATGGAGTGGCCTTGTCTGAGTAATGATTATTGAGATGGAAGTATGGAAAAATTAGTGGATTATCTTGAGATATTTGGAATGATTAATATGGAAATTTTTAGATAATTAGTTACTTATAAGAATGGGTCATCTACATAGAAGTGAAATAAAGGAATTCCAAAGACCATGGAATGAGGCATGAGCTAAGCACATGTAAGGAGTGGTCACAAGTACATTGTTTCAACTTAAATGTTAATTTATGTGTCCAAATCCACAATAGAGGATAAATTAAAATATTTTAAGAGGATATTGTGTTTTATTTGTTTGGTAAAAATGACATTTTTATTTTTTACATGTTTTCAAGAATTTTCTTGGCAGTGACAATATTTGTCGACAAAAGTATAAAAACATTATACTTTTTTTTTCAAATGCCAAAAAAATTATCATAATTTTTTTTGTTGAGCATTATAAGGTTTATCTATTGTAAGGAATCATGAGGGATCATAGGTCTACATAATGACATTGAATTTTTTATAGAAATTTCTTAGTTTCATGGCAATGATAATTTTTAAATTTATCCTATGAACCTAATTCTAGTAAAAGAGACACACTTACAAGAGCTACAAATTTTTGGTGATGAATTTTTGAATTTTTAAAAGTATTTGGAGGCCCTATCTTACCCCTCCCAAGGTTTTAGGTTTCCAAGTTTTCAAGAGACTATAATAGTGGTGGGGGAGGAGAAGGAGATACCATTGGCTAAAGAGGACACACATATCTAATGCTTAAAATAGTAAATAACTGATAATAATGTATATATTTTATCATAAATGCACTATATTAGGTAATGAACATAGATTTTGAATCCAAGGGCATCCCAAAAACATGTCAAAGACCACATTACTTGGTATAATTAGGAATAAATTTTCCACTATGGCAGAGCTTGCCTAAAGAGGTAACATAATATGTCCAAGGGTGTTATGTGTGTGTCCATTAAAACCTTTTATCACTCTTGTAGTATCTTATATATCCCTTTGTGTGTATCTAGGAGAGTTGAAAATTGTCACAATGAAAATATTTTTTATTTAATGATTATCAACCATAACACATTACATAGGGTACTAATAGATGTGAGATTGTATAAGTAATGCATAGAAATTAGAGTCATCATTGATAATATTACTATCATAGAATGAAATAATAGGCCATTGTGGTAATATGCATATAATTATTCTAATAATACCATCTATTGGATGATTATATGTCTCAGGAGGATGATATGCATGGCATGTATGATGTATTTTAGAAGTATTATTAGTTTCTATTTCTCATGCTTTGGAAATGGGTCATTAAATATTTTTAAAATTTAATTCCCATTTATATATGGTCCTTTATCCTTTTTGTGTGTGTTAATTATGATGGTGTTTTCATAATTAATATTTTTTAATCTTGTACCTTAACTTTAAGCATTTTTTTTTGTAGAATATCTAACACATTGGTGAGAATAACAATGAGTAATTTGTTCGTGTTGGATAGGTAAAGGTTTTCTTGTATTAACCTCTATTCATAGAGGTAGTGATGAAATATTTAACTCAACTTAGTTTTGTATTAATTTTTGAGGAGGTTGAGGTAATCATGAAAAATGACTCTTTTATGGATTAGGTAAAAGAAGCCTATTTGTAGGTTGTGTTACTATGTTAACTATCTTAGATTCATTCTTATTTTTAGTTAATTTTCCTTGTAGTTTGGATTGCTTTGAAACTTGTAATTTTAAGAAGTAATAGTGGTGGTGTACTTAATTTTATTGATTAAAAGTAACTTGACTTCACAATCTCTCACTGTATGGCATAACTCATCAAAAGATTTGAATTTATTGAATAATATGGACTCATTAATTGATGAAAGAAATATTTTCTTGAAAATATATTATAATTCATTTTCTACCATATGATTGGTCATATTATCTATCATGGTATTGTATCATAGTACATATTCATTGATTGGATCATTAGACTTGTTTGAGTTTGGAAATTAGTGTATATGATATTTTCTCATCAATGTTGATAGATAAATTTGCTAGAAACTTTTTGGCTATATAAAATGTTTGATATCAAAATATACATGCTATAGGAAATAGTATAATAGGACAAAATCCCTCCTCTATTAATAGACCAATTTACCTTTATTAAAATAAATAGAAAATGAAAGACTAAAATATCTACAAATATGCAAGTTATATTTTATGTGTTTGCATGTGTGTAGAAAGGAATTGTAGTGATTTAGAAGTAGGAGAAAAACATAATGGAAATATATGAATTAAGAAAAGAGAAGTGAGAATGTGAATAAATGAGAAAATGCATACTTCATTTATGTTTTGCATTCATAAAATAAAAATAATAATGATTATTAACCAAAAAGCATTTTTTATGAAAGAAAGTTCAGAGATTAACAGTATGAATTAATGAACATAAGAACATTCATCCACAATGATATGGGAGGCACAAAGTCCTAAAATAATCTCATTTTTAATTAACTCTTAATAAAAACACAAAGATTTTTTTTTTCTTATCTCATAAATATTTTATCTTATCAACAAGTTACAAAGTTAAAAGTCATTTTGAATGGCTTGCATGCCTTTGACTTATAACCAAGAGGGTAGAATCCTTCACCCTTTGAACCAATAAAGTATTTTTTCAAAAATAAAATTAATTTTAATTTTTAAGGTGAGTTTTGAAATTTTCAAAGTGCACACATTACAAATCATTCACTAAAAAATACTTATGTCAAAAACTAGTTTTAGAACTGCAAAAGAGGACACATGAAAATGCACTTTTAGAAACTAAAAATCAAAGTTCATCTTCTAACACTTAATTCACTGATACCTTCCTAATATATCACTAGAACCTCTTTTTTATTCTCCTATTGGAGTCTTTTTAGATACTCATAAAATTTATTTATCATTTCTTTGAGCTTGTCTTTGTCTATGACATCTAAATGCATATATCCAAATTTTCCTTCTATTTGAAAATATATCATTTGATGAGGAATGTTCTAGAAGTTATTGAAATATTTTTAAAGTTTATAAAAATTATTCTGATAATAGATGATTTGAATTGACTAATAATTAAAAGTGGAGGATCAACTAGATTCTTGTTTCATCAATTATTTAAATTCCTCCTTGATTGTTTTTGTAGAAATCACTTTCCTATTATCACCAAGAAATGAGCAAGGGAGTTTTTTAATTACCTCTTGAATATCACATGAAACATCAACTACCAATAATCATGATTCCTTAAACTTGCTAATGGATTATTATAACATCTAAATTTTGAACTTGGATGTGCCCAAGAACTCAGTTTGATCTCTCTGACATTCTTTAATGATGACTCCTTTTTTGACTAGGGTATTTATATTAGCTCTATAGAAATCCTCCAATTTTGGAAATAATTGTCTCAGTTTATTAAGTTCCTTATTGTATATGATCTCATTTTTATGAGCATAATCTATTTCATTGCTAATTTTTGCATAAATTAAAATAACCATAGTTATTGATTTGGTTCCCTGAAGGAAATTTTTTTATGACCACTACTTGGTAGTTCTAACCATATGTATTGTCTCATCAACTATATTCTGGTCCTTGCATTTGACATATAATCATAGGGTTGTGACTAAATCAGGTTGACTAGTTTTTGAACTACTAATAATAGTTGTTAAACCTTATCCTTCAATTGATATTTTGTCATTTTTTTTATCATACTTTTCAATTAATTTTTTAATTACCATCTACACATTTTATTTTATTCCATCATGGGTTACCTTGTAATTATGTATTACTGAAAATAGATAGTCACCAAATCCAACCTCTTCCTTAGAATTGTCAAGAGGAGGAACAATAAATTCAACATACCTCTCCCTTGCTCATCTCTGACTATACAAGAAACCATCTTGGGTTTATTTGGGACATGAGGATTTGGTGTGATGAGAGTTCTAAAATCAAATTATTGTGGCTAAAATACATTTTTCCTTTTCTTAACCACTTCATTTATCCATTTAGGCACATTTGCATTAGGAACCTATAGTAAAGTTCTCTATTCAATTTCAGTCTAAGTCTCAAAATATGTAGGAATAATGGTTAGATCTCTCTCTAACATTGGTCCAAATTTTGCTTCACTTTTCTTGGGAGGCTTAGGATCTTCCTCAATTGACTTTTAGAGCTTAGGTTTAAATTATGTAACAATGAGTGGAGGTATGATTACATATTTTAACAAAACATGAGAAGGAAATTTAGATATCTCAATGAAAGGCTGAGGTGGTGTCATGGTAGAATAAGGTATAATAACCACCAAGGAAGGATCAATTATCATAAATTGTAACATGGTATTCTTGATCAACCCTTGAGAATGAACCATATTTTTAGATGGATCACCTAGAACCATAGAGACCATATGAGTCCCTTTGACTCTAGATAACTTATTTAGATTTATTTTAAATGGAACTTATACCATATCACTTTGGGGATATTCTACCTATTCAATTATTATAGTTTCTATTACAACATCTGTAAGAGATTTTTCCTTGTTGATGTATTTAAATTGTTTATGAGGTATGTTTGATGCTCTTAATGGTAGAGGAAATCCAACATTTTCAACATCAACTCATTTAAATTTAAACCATGTGATAGTTTTATTTAGTACTAAGTTAATCTATTCCTCTAAGGAAATTAAGTCTGACTTACTCCAAACTATGTGAGGTGAAGGCCTTACTTTTATATTTTGTTCAAAATAAATTGGATCTACAATTCCATCATCATCCTCAAAGTCCTCATGGATATAGGTTATATTGTATTTGATCACCTATTAAAGAGTGAAATGAGAATAATATATAAGTCTAAACTCATTCTCATCATTAAAATCCATCTAATAATCCTAATAGTATAGAGGTATTGATATACATAACTTAGAATTTTATCTATCATTCCTCTAGCATAAAATGAAATCCTATTGTGAAAAGGTCAAAGAGTAAAATGAACCATTTATGCTTTGATAAACTTTTCCTTATGTAGTGTGACATGTGTATCTCCCAATGGTAATAGGAAAATGTGCTCTAAACTTATGCTTGGTAGTTATAAACTTATGCATTTTAATGAGTTATTGTACCACCTCCATTACAACCCATTTATCATCAACAAAATTTGGTATCATGAATTGATAATTATCACACCCATAGACCCTGATATAAGATAATGTGGTAAATTTAACGAACCATCCTCCCCATCTTAAAATTTTCATGGTGAAAATAATAGATAATTTGAGATTATACGGTTTTGCCTCAAACATTTGGATGACATAATGTAGGAAGGCATTATTGACTCTATGAAAGTGTTTAGTGCTGGCCTCCAATGTGAGTTGAGGATAAAATTCATAGATCTATAGAGAATACATATGGATAATTGTGCTTAATATACTGTATATTATTCTATGTGCTACCACATATACCAAATATGGAGTCATATATAATTTACCTATTTGATGAACTTCACATAACTACTTATGGATGGAATCATTGATCAGTTTAGCCCAATTAATGAATTTATTGTTTTCATGAATTATTTGAAGATATTTGTACATCCACTCTTGATAATATTTAGTCATGAGGTTCTCAACCACCCTATTCAAAATAATGACAATAGTGAATAAGAACCTCATAGTTTATTTATTCCATTACAATACTTAAAACCTAGCCTGGTTTGATAGAAGTGAATAAGAACCTCCATGGTGAATTGGTATGTGATAAGCTTCCTCAACTAACTCACAATAAAAGGAAAAAGTTATTTTAGGAGAGTAAATAATTCATTCTCCATGATGATAGTTAAGACATTGGATGGAAACCTTGCATCTAGGATTTCCAATGAAGTAACTACTCTAATAAAAAAATATAGGAGTTACTTCATTCAGTGCTTGAAATTCACCTATATCAAGGTTGGTGAATTTTAAGGTGTTCCTTGTAGACTATCAAGATATCGTAGTGACAAAATAGTTTTGATCAAGCTTTGTAGGAAGTTAGGTGATGTGCATATGAAGTGTATTAACCAAAACATCAGAGGAATATTTTTTTTGTCAGTCTCAAATATTTCATATACAAATCAACAAGAGATGCCCCCAAATATTGAAAAGTCACTAGTGGAATTTTCAATGAAACCACACATGAGGAGACTTGGTTTTGATAGAAAATGTTTCATGAGAAATGATTTTAGAATGGGCACCGATTATCCTCACATTTCAAAAATTGAAGACTATTGGGAGGAATATGAAGATAAATTTGAGGTTAGAAAAAGAGATTGGTTAAGGATGAACTTGAAACATATGAAAGCTTTCAGATTTGAATGGTGAAAAACACACTTTGAATATGATGGCACTGACATTTTGGAAGATATTTTATATGAAAAGATTCATTTCATATCCATTCCTCTAATCTATTAGTAAATAAGAGAATTGACAAACATTAAATACACACATAAATCATGCTAATAAAATTGAGATCTTGGTATCAAAAAAAATGAGAGAATACACTTTAAGAAGTCATCAAAAGGGTGAAGGAAGTTTAAGAGGGAAACAAAAAACTTATTTTACTCAAATCACTCAATCTTTTGGTACCAAAATGTCCATAAATAAATCTAGTTTGGTCATCAGAGGATGAGGAGATGAAAAATATCTAAATAGAGATAAAATTATTGAACAAACATGTGAAGGTGATCCTTCAAGGCAAAAACTCAAATTTAAGAGGCCCACTCCATCTAACACTACAAATTTCACACAAAAAATTGATCTTTCAAAGTTTATTGACAACACCACTCAACATTTCTTGGCTTCTAATTTAGGTTCAATATCCTTTCTCATTTTTCCTACTCCCATTGCATCGATAGTGCCTTCATCACTTCCATTTTACCCTCCACTTACACCATCTTCATTTTTGGTTCTACCTCTACCTCCACCTCATATTTTCCTCATGTAATAAATTATTGCTCCTCCATAATTAGTTGAATGACCTATTCTTATATCATCCTTGTAATAGTAATCTTCAATGACTCCCATTATTTATTCAAGTACTTAATTGGATACTTTAGAGGGAGATATATATTATTCATGGGTGTAATAGATAATCAATAAGATAAAACCTACATCCACATAAAAAGAAATTAATTTTGATGTCATTGCTAATAAGATACAAAGTCTCCAAAATAGATAAAGGTGAATACTACTTTGAGGTTGATGATTGATTTTTTAGGTGCACAATTTGTAGAGATTGCCCAACCTATTGTAAAAAAGAATTAGGATAAGATGAATTTGGCTAATTTCAATATCAACAAGCTTGATCTTGGTGAATCCAATCCTGAAGGCAATATTCATTATTTCAAGGTGAATACAACCAAGTTAATCTATATTATATAAGAAGGTATGAAAACTCAAGCACAATTGGATGCAAAAGTACTTATGATTTCATCATACATCAAATATATTTTGAATATAGGTGAAACCTCCTATCATTACACCTACATCAACCTCGTACATAATAAAAATAACAAGATTAAAATTTGATATTGATAAAAAAATGATAACCAAATTTAGTAGGTATATCAATCATGGTATAATGATGGAGTCTTAGGTTTAAGATATACTTCTTGATGGTTTTAATTTTTTTTGATGAGAATCGAAGAATCTACAATCTTATCATTTTTAGTCAAGATAAAATCAAGGAGTAAATTTTAGATACCAATAAATAACTTGGAATATGGAATGACCTAACTAGATACTCAATAGATATGGCCATCATGGATGAGAATTCATTGGTCTTGGAAGGTATACTCGATAAATTTGAATATAACTATTCATGCTTGTGGGTTCAATGTGTGAATTAGAAATTTACACTCTGGATGAAGCTTTAGAAGACTTAAAACATTATGAAAAAGGTTGTGATGAAATAAAATTATAAGTACATGCCAAAATTTGGGTTTTTCATTGTGAACTATTAAATGAAGACAAATAAAAGATATATTGAGCCACAAAAGTGAAATAATAATTCTAGAAAATGGTGAAAGAAGAGTTGTTTGGAACAAAAATATTCAATAAATAAGTTATGAGTAAGTTGAGTAATATTCATTATTAAATGAAATATCTCACTCTAAAATTACCTAGAATTTTAAAAAGGATCAAAGAGGTTACCAATGCATCATACAAGTGACTTACATGTTTAGCTCATACAATTATTCCTACAAGAGAAGGAATTGTCCAGACTATTTAGAGGTTCATAATATACATGGTTCAAATCATCACAAAAAGAGGAGTCATAGATAGTTTCAGTAGTTGAACAAGGTCATTCTCAACAAAACGAATTGTGTTCTTCATAATAACCAATAAAAAGTCACTTTTTGTCTTCCTAGCTTTCTATTTTTCCGTTGTAGTTATTGTAATCACTTAAAATGGCTATATTTACCTTTTTAAAGTTATAAAAGATACATTAATTGTAAAATTTAAGTATTTTACCAAAAAGGTGATTATAAAAGTGGTTATGAGGTGGTTACACCCTCATAAGCTATAAATACAAGTTTTGTTCATTGTAAAAGGACTTTTTGACAATAAAATAGATTTAGCAGAGATAGAAAACAAAAATTATATTTTCAACTCATGAAAGGATCAATACAAGGAGAAATTTTGTAGACTTTGTGCCCAAAATTTCTTTGAATGATTAATGTATGTGGATACATTAATATATTTAATTATTTTTCTTTCTAATGTTTCTAAGTTATATTGTTAGATAGTTAACATATATGAATTTTTTATTGTCGAAATCTTTCCAAATTTGTAATAAGAATTTATACTATTATGAAACCTTGGTGGGTTAAGAACCAAATTTATATCCATTTTTTATATGAAAATAAATAGTTTTTGTTTATCTCTTTTCCTAGCATTATTAAATCTCTTTGGTGTATTTATTTTGTTCCTATATCCCTAATATTTATTTCCTATCCCATTTGTATGATAAAGGTTTCCTACACTAAAATATCCCTTTTTGGGTTGTTCTAGTAAGTTTTCATGTTTGGCTATTTAAAATCATTCTTACATCTTCCATTTCCCTTGCATACTTTATTTAATCACTATCTCTCTCTTACCCTTCCTTTATACCACATTTTCATATCTTTTTTGGTTAAAAGTATAACCCCAACATAAAACAACATTTTTACTATAAATAGTTTTATTTATAATACCGTATTTATTTTCAATAAAGGTAGATCTACCTTCTAATATGTTAGGGACTTTCTACCCACACTGTTGATCAAAATACTTAATTCCCCCTTCCCCCAATAATATTTTTATCCAATTTTTTTTTGGTGCCCACCATGGGGCATGTCTTCATTATTTCTATGTGACCCATAGATGAACTTATTCCCACATGATTTTATTAGTAGTGCAGGGGTGAATTAAACAATTAGATCCTGACTGGGATCAACCTACATGGATAAATATTAACTTTGATATCATAAAATATGTTTGGGAGTGTGATGAGGTTAGTGTTTCTCAACCCCAAATAATTTTAACAATACCAAACCATAAAATAGATTACACAACAAGAGTAAAATGGATTATTGAGTGTAGTATAGATTATAGATCTTATCAAACAAACCATAATCTTGATCAATAAATTTTTCATATGACTAATATCATGAACTAATATCCTAATTGTCAACTTAGTCTAGATTGGATAGAATCCAAAAAAGAAGATATCACTTCAAGTCTTCGATTGCTTACCTAGGATAATATAAAAAATTACACCTAATTCAAAACTATCACTAAAATAATTAATAGAATAATATCATGTTGCTATTGTTTGAAGAAATGTAGAAATTTTTTCAAGGATAAAATAAAAAAGACAAGTGGGAATAGAAGTTTGTATAGCTTCATAAGAATATTTTGTAGTAATAAATTATTCTCATGACCATCCAAGTAACTCAAGCTCTAGTACTTAAACCTAATATTGATTGGTTAAGTGACACATAGGAATACATTTATTTAGATTTGTGAGTGGTTGGGTGGGATAATAAAACTAGTAGAATTCAATTTTGAAGAGTTGTCTAATTATTAGAAGAAGAGGAAGATCCTATTATTTTGGCACATAGAGTTGAGGTAATGAGGACATGAAGAGCATGACAAATAAGACTAGGTCAGGGAGCAATTCAAATCTAACCTGCACCTCAAAAATAGTAGTATTCCTCTCAAACTAGAAAATATGATTTACTAGAGAAATTAAATCTCAAGTTAACATATATCCCTTCTATCAATTATAATAGATTTTTTAATTTAAGTTAGATCCTATGTAGAAAAAACTCAAGAAGTCAATCAGACTCCCTTCAAGTCCCAAGAAAAAAAATATCCATAGGTTGGTTCAATAATAAATCAATTTCATGTCCCATTGGGTATTATTATCTCATTATAGGTAGTTTTTACAACCATGGTAGTGTTGTGGGGTAATGAAATTGATCTATTAGTCTTGGGATAATTACATGAATTTATAAAAGGATCACAAAATAATTTTCTATAAATTTTAGGTGATGGTAATCAACATCCAAATGAACATATTACTACCTTTTCTATAACATGTGGAATCGTAGGTGTTGAATATGAGGAAATTGCAGTCATATTTTTCATCGAGACTATCTAGAATGGAGCTATAGATTAGTTCTATCATCTTAATCCATGAGTCATTACCAATTAGAATGATATGAAAACTAAGTTTGAGAGTATATTAAAATTGACAAAGTATACACATGCATGATTAGAACTACTCACTCATTAATAAATAAGCTTATGAACCTATGAGAGATTTCATAGCTAACTTCAAAAAATTATTTCATAAAATACTAAAAACTACTAAGATGACATATGAGAGTTAGAAATGCTTATTTATAAATTATCAATTGCCATAGGTGAGTTATTAGTTTAGAAGAGCTAGAATAGTTTACTTGAATGTAGATCATACATTAGCTATTGACTTTAATGTAGCTCATACATTATCCATTGATGTTAATGATGACATGATAATGGCTAGGAAATTGAATAAAAATCCTTCAAAAGGTAAAACAAAGAGTTTAGGTCAATATTCCACTGAACAACTTCTATAAAAAATGGATAATGATATAAAAACCTTGAAAAAGCAAATATGTCAAAAAAATATTGCTTCTTCTTATCAAGACATTACTACAAGAAACTATGAGCCTTAATAAGAGAATCATCCTCAATTGCAATATCCTCATAAAATCTTGCCATAGAATCTCCTGCACACCCAAATGCGAATAATCTAATGAATGTTATTTTGGAAACAAAATATATTTTTGGATATGAAGAAGTTGAAGAAGCAAAAAATATAGATCTTCAGTAAATTGAAATAGAAGAACCTGATGGTGAATCCACTAACGTATACCTAGAATATGAATCGGGAGAAGATCATTACGATGACACCATTTGATATATGAATAAGTATTCATTTAAAGTCTTCACTAGAGAAAAAAATAGAAAAATTAATAAAATGATAAACAAGAAGAGACTTTGAAAGTCATTCTTCCATGAGGAACTATTTCAATGAGACTAATCAAAGGCATGAAACCAATGGCTAAGATAAGTGAATATCCTCAAACAACTAATGCCACTTATCCCAAAGATGAAAATGATGTGAATGTTTCTTAACCCAATGAATGTTCTTCCTTTAATATCTTGCCTATTTTTGATATAATTGAACATATAAATAAAACCGAAATCCAAATATCTCAAGTTGAGTATCTAAGGTCAAACCCTGACTAATAAGATAAGATAGTAGAGCTAATCAAAAGTAAAAGTATTAACACAAAAATACCAATGTCAAAAGGATACTATCATCTCCATCCTCTTAATTCCATGGAATCTATCACATACAAATTTAATAAAGTTGACCCTTCTATATTTTCCTTTTCCTCAAGGGATGTAAATTAAGTAATTATATCATTGATACTAGGGATTATGATAACATGATGCCTCCTAAAGTTGCCCATGCCTTTGGTTTGACCTGCAAAAAGTGCTTTGGTCATTGTTACTCCATGAAAGTGAAATAAAAACCCTTATATGGTTAGATCAAAGATACCCAAGTTAAGCTAACCTATTTTCCTCAAAAACATATCAAGATGACTATCTTCATAGCAAATATTCTAACTGCATATTGTATTATATTAGGAATAAATTTTTGTAGAGAGATTGATGGTGATATTCATCTAGATATTTCTCATGCCATAATTCCTATTGAAGGAGTCAAAGAATGCCTAGATCTTGAATAAAAGACCAAATACACTGTGCGTATAGTATATGATTCTAGGGCAAACATTTTGTATGAATATGTAGGAATAAGTAATTATCTACTCATGTTAGATGAGGTTTTAAATTTTCCTAAAGTGATTAAAAGTGATCCTAATGATATTTGTATGCTTGAATTATATAAAAATTGTTCTTTAGTTGGTTTAGGTGTAGGATTTTTTCTAATATCTCCAAGAAAAAAAAGTTTTCCCTTTCTCCTACAAGTTGAAATTTGAATGTACTAACAATAATGCAAATTAAGAAGCTATTTTACTTGGTTTAAAGGTTTCTAAAGAGATGGGAATTAGGAATCAAAATGTTATGAGAGAGGCAAAATTAATTGTAAGGTAAATCAAAGGTTAATATTAGGTGAATAATGATTACTTGAAGGATTAGTGAAATAAGGTATGGGATAATATAAAATCCTTTGAAGCCTTTTCCATAGTAACCCTTACAAGAGAAAGCAATGGAAACATATATATGTTTAAAACATCTACATCCTTATTGATTGCACACTCAAATATTAAAGATAAGTATACAAATGAGTTGGTGTACATGCCTAGTGTGCTAGATAACTCATCGAATTGACAAGTTTTCATGATAACCAATAGATTATCACCTTTTTATAAAAAGATAATATTTTTAGAAATATCTACTTCAAATGAAGTGAATCAACATATAGGGAATCTTTAGCATAAACTAGGAAAGAGAGAATCACTAAAGATCAAGATGAGGAAAAAGTAATCAAAATGAAAGGAAAAAATATTCCTATAGTATTGGTTTATTTAGAATAATTTTTTTATAAGCATGACATATTTATCAAAAAGAAAATGTAAAAATATTCTCTCAATTTATTAGATTATAAAAAGGTGACTATTGGATCTAAATAATAACCTAGATTGGTAAATATTGGTAAATATTTCTTTATTAAAGAGAGAAGAAAATTTATCATGCTGATTCATAAATATATTGATATTCTCACATACTCATATGCATATATCAAGTCATTCTAACCAAAGTAACTGTAATATATAGTTCCTCCCAAACTTGTTGTTAAACCTTTGAAGTAGAAACATAGGTAGTATAATCCAAAAATAATAGGAACTATTTTTGAATAAATTCATAAAATGTTGAATTCAAGAATTATTTTTCATATTCATCATTCAATGTGCATTTCAAATATAATACATGTTCATAAGGAAAGTGGAAAAATTAGGATATACATAGATTTATAGAGTCTAAATCAGGTGTCCCTAAAAGATAATTATCCATTGTCCATCATGGATTGAGTTATTCAAGTAGTTAAAGGTTTAAAAATGATCTTTATGTCAGATGGATTCTCAAGATACAATCAAATAGAATTTTTTAGAGAAGATCAACAAAAGGCCTCATTCATAACTCCTTAGGGTATATTTACATATTGAATAATGCCATTTGGATTGATCAATGTAGGAGATACATTTTAAAGAGACATAGACCTTACCTTAAAAGATATGAAGAACAAGATAATTGTGGTATATCTATATGATTTAATAGTGTTATCAAATAAAAGAGAATATCACTATGAACATTTAGATAAAGTGTTAAAAAAATTCATCTTCATGAGATTTCTCTCAACCCTAAGAAGTCTTTCTTTTGGGTAATTTAAGGAAAACTCCTTAGGCATGTTGTCTCAAAGGAAGGAATAAATATTGACCTACAAAGAGTCAAGGAAATCCAAAATTTATCTTTACCAACCAAAAAGCTAGGTGTACACTCATTTTTTATAAAGGTGAAATTTCTAAGAAGATCCATTCCTAATTTTTTAGAACTTAATAGACACATTTTTGGAATGATGAAAGGTAAAACCTATTTAAAATGGAAAAACAAAGGTAAAAAAGCATTTTAAATTATTAAAAATTTCATTGCACATGCACCCACTCTGGTTTATCCATATTTCAAGGAGTTTAACATCTAATATTATTCTTTAGATCATACCCTTTTAGCTATTCTAATTTAAAATAACACTGAATGGATTGAGTCACCAATCACCTTCATGATTTATGGTCTCAAGGATTATGAGTTAAAATATTCTCTAGAAGAAAAAGATGCATATGTAATTATGAAAGATATGAAACAATTCAAGTATTATATCCTTCATTTACATTCTATTGTGATGGTGCCTAATATAATACTGAAGACTATTTAAAATCAACAATAACAAGGTTCAAAAATAGGAAATTAGATCACTAAATTTAAAGAGTATGATCTTGATATTGAACCAACTAAATTAGTCTGCGGGAAATTTTTATGTCAACTCGTGGCTAAATAAACAAATGCTCAAGTGGTTCCTGGTTCAACATGCAAAAGATGATTAAAAAATATAAAAATTTCCTTTAGTATTATTTGTGGACTCTACGAGAAAATAGTTCTCACATATTTCATTTTAACTAACATATAGAGAATTCCAAACACATTTGTATGCTAAAAAATTAATAACAATCAAGTTAAAAGAGAGAAGGTATGTGATTTGGTATGATACATTATTCAAAAGAAGCATTGATGGTTTATTTCTAAGATGTGTGGATCAAGAAAAATAAAATAATATTTTGAAATATTTACATGATCAAGCTTACGATGGAAATTTTTATGCTCTAGTGACAACATATAAAATCTTGAGACTCACTACTATTGGTCATCACTATTTAAATATTCCTATGATTGGATGAGAAATTGTGAAGCTTGTCAATAATTTTTTGGATGACCAAAACTTCCAACCTTTCCTCTCAAGCATGTGGTGATAGAAAAATATTTTCAATAATGGGGGCTTGAATTCATTATAATAATGAATCCTCATTCATATGATAGTCACAATCATGTTCATATAGCTAAAAATAACTTTACCAAGTGGGTTGAGGCAATTATAGTCAAGCAAACAACTTCATAAGTTATATAAAACTTCATCAAATAAAATATCTTGGTAAAATATGGCATTCCAAAAAATATTGTGACTGATAATGCACCCAACTTCTATTCTATAAAATTTGGTTGGATTATGTTATGGCTTTAATATTTCTTTATCTCACTCTTCTAACTACTACCCATAAGGATATGTTCAGGCCGAATCCAGTAATAAGAATATTATTACGATCATCTATAAGTTAGTAGATGAAAATCATAAGAATGAGCACAAGAAACCATATGATACTTTTTGGGTAGATCGTATCACTCAGAACAAAGTTATTGGAATGTCACCTTTCCAATTATTTTATAGGATTGATGCTACTATTCCCATAATACTTGAATTGCCTGAACCACAACTAGTGAGAGCTATTTAAAATTATAATTTTAAAAGTCCAATGGTAATAAAATATTGCATTTGAATAAGTTTGGATAGGAAAAAATGCATATTATTGATAGGATTGTAGAACACCAAGTCCAAGTCAAACTATTGTTTTATAATAAGGTGAAGAAAAGATATTTTAAGGTTGGAGATCTCATTCCCATGTGGGACAAGTGAAGTAAGCCAAAAGGGAGCCATGGTAAATTTGATTCTTTATGGATGGTTCCATTCAAAATCAAACACTTCTACAGTGAAAATACATTTTACTCGGCTTATTGAGATAATACACACATTCCTTTGCCTTACAATGTGAAATATTTGAATCATTATTTTAAGTGAAAATAGGTTGTTCCTTGCATGTAAATAGGTGATCTTAGTATTTTGTTGTGTTTCTTAATTTCCTTCTATTTTGGTTATGTTGTCCCATTTTTATTTTAGGTCCCTCATGGTTTATTATCATCTTGCTCCTATCATGCTTCCCTATTAATATTTGTCAAGCTAAAATGATTCCAAATCCTAATAAGTAAATCACCTATCTATAGAAATAGGGTCTGGAGTAATAATTTTTACCTTATAGTCCAAAGTTCCTAGTTGGAGCCAGTTACTATCCTTTAAATTAAATTTCTATAATTCATATTTTATATATTTTTCTCTGTGGTAAAGTTATCATACACTTCTCAGTCTTGTGGATGTTATTAAAATATTTCATTCATTAATTTAAATGTATTTTGTCACCTTCAACATGAAAATATACTTTTATTATGCTTGTCTCATTTGGTTTACCACCTTTTTAAATATTCACATAACATTCCTAAGCTAAGACAAGTGGCCTTTTTAGTCTCATATTGCATGTTGCGAGTTCTTAAAACTAATTTTACATGTAAGAATACTCATTAAACCTTTCCATATCTATTGTAATCCCTATGAAGTTTGGAATAGTACATTCTATGTAGATTTCTTGAGTTGAATTTGCATGGTGCCAATTTCTAAAGTCCTTCTACATGTAAATAACACTACAAATGCTTTCACTTTGTAATTTTTTTGATAAAAACTTGCCACCCTTGGTAAAACCCCTAAAAAATACTTATGGAACCTTTTTAAGGACTTTTATTTGTAAAAATATTCTATTAAAATCACATATATGTAAAATCCACTTTCAAAGTCCACCAACCTTGTAAAAATCACTTCCAAAATTGGCCAAAACCTTTCAAAACATCTCTTATTCTTCCACATCACTGATCAAGACCAAAACAAACTTTTGAAAGGATGTTTTCCACCAATAGTTCATGGTTTTGGATATTATAAAAGGTAGGTTTAAGTAAAAATTTATGGTATTTACCTTGTCAATATTTGTTTTAATCCCACACTTCATGGTATATAGAGAATGGGGAGTGGTTTTACCAATATAATTCATGGTATTTAATTTTTAGAAGGTGGTTTTAACAATATAATTCATGGTGTTTACATTTTAGAAGGTGTTTTTGGTATATAAATCCCAAGGTATTTGGTCAATAAGGTAGTTTTGATAATATGAAACACGGTAAACACTTTTGCAGCTTTTCCAAGACACTTTTACATGTAATTTATTCTTTCTAAACTTGCCATGTTATTAAATTCCTTCTAAAAAATATTTAAGGCTTCCAAACATCTTTTTAAAACCTTCACATGGCCATTTAACTCTCTAAAGTAGCTTGATATCTCAACCCATGGCTTTAACATGCAAAGCCATGGTATTGGCTTTACACAAATGGTTTTAGCTATGTAAATTTGGTTTGTTTAAAAATAGAACTATGATAGTCTTTTTAATAATTATTTTCATGTAAAATACTTCATATAGGTCCACCAAATTCAAAATAAATAATTCAAAAGAAATTTTTAGAAGTGACCATATGGTATTTATATTTTATCAACAATTTTTGTTAAAATAAAACCTATTTTTGGTATCTGGTGGCCTTCTACTAATCCTTATACTTGATACACCCTTAATAACAAGCTTTACTTGTAGAGAAAACCTCTATAAAATCCCCTCTCTCTATTTCTTATTCATACCCATTCAAACTTGCTTAGGTTAGTGTCAAGGAGAAGAGAATGTGATTATTTCAACTTGATACAGGTGTTTTTGGAGCCTACATGCATGTTTTTTACTGTGATATGGTCTTTGTTAGCTTTGTGAGCTATCAAAACAAATCTCTCAATCCTTGAATGTGATTTTGTGAATTTCCATTTCTCATCAACTCCATTCATAATTTGTTTCTTATTTTATCTTACATGATAGACATTTTGAAAAAGATTAAGATGGTTTTCAAAAGTAGAAAATGCTTATGAGAATATATTTCTAGTCTTGATAGCATACATAGACTTTAAATATTTTCATGCATAGAGAAGTTCTCAAAATACTATTTCATCTTATAATATTCATGATAGTGTACAAAAATTCATGTCCACCTAATTGAATTTAATACGATACACATACTTTTTCTCTCTAGATTTTATCTATTGAAATCTCAATTTACTTGTTGAAGTTGCTATCTTGTCAGTCACCCCATAAAAAATGAAGTTAATGTACATGGGATATGAGCCCATTTTTTTTTTGGACATATACATCTTAAATGTATTTGATAGCAACATGAATCACATGAACATTGATGAATTATGGGAGATGATGGATGCCAAAAAAGTACTCCTTTAGGGGAACATATTTGGATAGCAGGCTTAAAGATGCTACCACTTTTTTGACATATTTTCAATGTGTAGATTTAATATTGCATGCAAGAAGTACTAAAATATAAAGAATAGGGAAATAAGATATGAAGATAATTAGTTGGTGGATAAAATCTATATAGCCTCCATAGGAATCACCTTTAACATCCAACCTCATGACAAGACGGTGGAAATAAATAGAAACATTACTCAAAAAATATGGGAAACAACTGTGAGAGATTTGAAAATATGATAAATAAATATTGGTTGAAAAATATAAGAGTGAATGTCAAATATACCAAAACATTGTATAAGTTAGATTTCAAGGAAGAACTATCAGATATGATTACTCTATTAAACAAATTCATGGGGAACCATGTGATAAATATTTTTCATCATTAGATATGCATGTTCATGATCATCATATATTCTATGAAATAATTCATTTATTGGGATTTGATCATAAACAACAACACTCACAAACAATTAATCAATTTGGAATCCACGTAATAATTCTATATGAACTCATATTTATTCTATTCAATTGCAATACTCAAAATCTAGCCTAGTTTGATAGAAGTAAATAAGAACCTCCCTGGTGCATTAGTATATGAAAAATTCCCTCAAATCATTCACAAGAAAGGAAAAATTCGTTTTAAGAGATTAAATGATTCATTCTCCATGATGATAGTCAAGACCAAATTCTTTATCTCACTCTTCTAACTACTACTCATAAGGAAATGGTTAGGCTAAATCAAGTAATAAGAATATTATTACCATTATATGTAAGTTTTTAGATGAAAATCAAATTAATTGGGACAATAAATCACATGATGATTTTTGGTTAGATCATATCACTCTAAATAAAGCTATTGGAATGTCACCTTTTTAATTGTTGTATAGGATTGATGCTACTATTCCCATAACATTTGAATTACCTGCACTAAAACTAGTGAGAGCTATTGAAAATTATAATTTTGAATGTCCAATGGATAAGATAATCATATATTTTAATAATATTGAAGAGGAAAAAATGTGCGTTGTTGATAGGATTGTGGAATACCAAGTCCAAGTAAATATACTATTTTATAAGAAGGTGAAGAAAATAGATTTTTAGGTTGGAGATATCATTCTCATGTGGGAAAAGAAAAGTGAGACAAAATATAGCCATGGTAAATTTGATTATATGTGGATGGGTCCATTTAAAATCTGACACTTCTATAGTGACAACACATTTTACCTAGCTTATCGAGATGGTACACACCTTCCCTTGCCCTATAATAGGAAATTATTTTAAATTAAAATAGGTTGTTCCCTACATGTAAATATATGATAGTATTATTTTGTGTTTCTTCTTTTCCTTTTGCTTTGGCTGTGTTGACCCATTTTTGTTTTAGGTCATTCGTAGTCTCTTATCATTTTGATCTTGTCATGTTCCTTGTCAATATTTGTCAAGACAAAATGACTCTATAGCCCAATGACCAAATCACTCATCTAAAAAAGTAGAGTCTGGAGTTATACTTTTTACCTTATAATCCAAAGTTCCCAATCAGAACTAGTTGTTATCATTAAAATATAATTCATATTTTAAATATTATCTTTGTGGTAAAGTCATCATAGACTATTTAGTCTCATGTACATTATTAAAATCTTTTATTCATTTATTTAAATGTCTTTTATTTCCTCCAACATTAAAAATATACTTCTATTATCTTTGTCTCATTTGGTTTGCCATATTTTAAAATATTCACGTAACATTGCTAATCTAAGCCACATAACCTTTTTAGTCTCATGATATATGTTGTGAGTTCTTAGAACTAATTTTACATGTAAAAAGCCTCACAAAATCTCACCATATCTATTCTAATCCCTATGAAGCATTTTTCTATCATTCACATTGAAAGTTTGGAATAGTTCATTCTATATAACTTTATTGAGTTAAATTTTCATGGTGCTGGTATCCAAAGTCCTCTTTGCATGTAAATAACACTACAAATGATACCACTTTGTAAATTTTTTGATAAAAACCCATCACCCTTGGAAAAAACTCTACCAAAGACTTATTCAATGTTTTAAAGGACTTTTACTTATGAAAATATTCTATTAAACTTGCATACATGTAAAATGCCCTTTAAAATTCCACCAACCATGTAAAAAGCACTTCTAAAACCCACCAAAACCTTTCAAAACACCTCTCATTCTTCCATGTTTCCGATCAAGACCAAAAAAGTATTTTCAAAGTATGTTCTCCACCAATAGTTCATGGTTTTTTGGATTTTCTCAAAGATAGGTTTAAGCAAAAAATTATGGTATTTACCTTGTCAAGAGTTATTTCAATCCCACAATTCATGGTATATGGAGAATGAGGAGTGGTTTTACCAATATAATTCATGGTATTTTATTTTTGGCAGGTAGTTTTAACAATAAAATTTATGGTGTTTGTAGACACTTAAAATTGGACACCAATGGCTTCATACCATACTTTAGACCAATTCTTACCAACCTATACAAATATAGCCTAAGAATCACTAAACATCTCAAAATTGGCTTTATAAAATACAATTTGGCTTATAAAACAATTAAATGGTACAAATGAACACATCAAATTAATTCAAAATTTGCAAAATGCTAAAATGCCTAAACAAAATTAAATAACATTCAAAATCAAATCAAATGTCTAAATTGAATTAACCTTGAGTAATTAAATGAATTATCAAAACATAAATTCAAAAATTAAAGAATATACTAGGAATTCATAATTACCTTTTTATGAGTTGTCAAATGTCCTAAAATAGCCCACCCATGCATATTCATTGCTAATCATGACCATTTGACACCTTTTAACTCTAATGGGGTTAATTAACTCACAAAGGTAAGGTTTGAACCCATTCCAAACTCTAACTACACCTAAACTCACCATGGGTTGGGGTTAGTTTCTAAACCTACAAATATAAGTATTTGCCTCTCATTTAGAGGAGCTTGGACATAGTAATGTTAAAATGCTAGTTTTATGACAAGATTGGAAATAATAGAGTTATAATGCTAAAATTGTGAATCACAAGCCAAGCCATCAAGCCATGAAGCTACATCAAGCAAGAATGAGTCAAACCATAGTGCCACGGGGAGAAGGAACCACACAAATCCATTTTTCAAAGATCTCTTGAGCATAAACTAAGCAAGCCAAATGATAAAATATCTTGGAACATTTAAGAAATATAAGAAAGGTTATGTTTCTTGCAATTTAGTTGTGATTTGTCATTTATTTTTCTTCACTAAGCTCCCCCCTTGATCTAGGCAAGATATTGTTATGCATGTTAGTGTGTTTCCTTTCATTTTGATTTAATTGTGAATCTAACACATGATCTAACCACCCTTATTAGATTCCTTGATCACAAATGACATGCTTGATGGGAAAAGAAGCATCCCACATAGCAAGGAGATGAGGATGCAGCTCAAAAATTGACATTTAAATGCTTACATTCCTTCAAATTTTTAGTTTTAGCTTTGATTTTGTCAAAATTTTAATTCTTGATTTAACTTGGATCTACACAAAGATCAATATCAATCAGGATTAACTGACATCATTTTTATGTGACTGTTATCAGTTTAGCCCAACCAAGCTTAGTTCTATGTAACCAACATCAGTTGGTATGTAGGGCAAAGCATAGTTTATAAAAATTTCATTTTGATTCTTTCTAGCATTTATAATCATTCTTTCTTGGCATCTTTGATATTTAAACTCTCTATCTAATCCTTGCCTTGTAGGTTTTATTGAGTTTTTAGCTAACCATTGCCTAACCTAACATTTTACTTTATCATGGATTTTCCTTTAGGTTTACAAGTTGACTGACATTAATCTTAGTCAACTATTATTAGTTGTCTACTACTATCATTGGTTCTCTTTGAGACTAATTGACATCATTTTCCTTAAATTGGCATTGGTCAATTCTGACTAAGCACGGTCACTATGTTTTCAAAAATAAAAATTGAGAGTTAATTTTTCAAAGATCATTTTCTCATAATAAAAAGTGATTATAATAAAGAGGAGGCTATCTAACAATTATAGGTACAAGACATGATTTGAACACAAATTTTCAAGTTTTAGTTAAAGAACATTTCATTTTGGGTTTTTAAAAGAATCTAGCTAAATCACTCACGCTTTATTTTGGGTACTAAAATGAACATGTTAGATCTTGAACATTTAGATGTTGGTGTTTAAAAGGAATTAAAATGGCTAAATCTTAGAAATACTTCATTATTGGTGCTTATAATGAATACTTAAGTCTTGAACACTTATTTTAAGGTGTATTAAAAATGAACTTAGGCTAAATCTTGAACATTTGAGTTTTGGGCTTAAAATGAACTAGATGGTTTTGATTAATTTATGTTGTGTAATTATTTCAATATTTCACACTTAATCTAAGGGGTAAAACATCATCACATTTCAATTTGGTGCCTAAGATCAAACTTCACTCACAATTACTTACAAATTATTTGTTTTTGTAAAAATAATAGTGCATATATGCTCTCCTCATCCCCTATAGGGAACTTAGGTGATCAAAAGTGACTTTTCATTGCATTTTTTCTTAGTTAAAGGCATAGAAATAAAGTTATCTAGGCTCTCCCAAATTTTTTTATGGTATTGGGTGATCTAAAAACAACCCTAAAGTCTTTCTACTAGTCTTTTATTTTCATGTAATTTAGCTTGTGAAGGGGATGTCATTACCTCTCACAAGTTATATAGGGAAGCATTGATCTAGGGATTCATCTCCTGATAGTGTTTCAACCCAAATCCATAGTGAAGTATAAAAATTAAGGTACACATATTGCTAGAGCTAGGGGGTTGAGAGGCTAACCTCTCCTTTATTAATGAAAGCCTAGGTCAGGTCTAGTCAACCAAGTGTTGATGCCTAAAGGTGTATCATAGGGGTCTAGAGTGTTTAAGAAACACTTATCATTTTTATATTCAAATAATCCATTGTATGAGTTGTAGGTTGTGATATTATTGATATCTTTGGTGGAATAGTGGGAAATAAAATGAACTATTTCACAAAATTTATAACTGTTTGGTTGTTGGGAACAACTGTGGCCTAATAGATTGCTTATGAAAATGGCAGTAATCTAAACTAAGTGAAGTGAATTGTGATCAAAACCTAAGTATAAAATCTAAGCTATCATGGATATTCACAATAAAGGCTAAACTAAAGTGAATTGATCAAAAACATGAGCAAAATGAAGGGTAGGATAAAGAATAAATATGTTGTTGATATTCAATCCAGACATTATGACAAATTTCAAATTTCATCCAAATATGCACTTAAACCAATATATTATATGAAATAGCTAAAGCTCAAATGCTATCATATGTTAGGTAAACACATGAGGATAGTAGAAATGATGTAAATAAGAACTAAATTCAATTTAAATATTTAATTATACAAGCAAATTGCATTAACACATCTACAAGTAAAGCAAAAGAAAAAAATGAATCAAAGATATTTCGATCAATATATATTAAGAATAAACTTATATCTATGCATCCAAGTTTACACATCTAGAATCCATGAAAACCATTCAAATCTAAACATCCAAATAGATAATTGAAAGAGTAGCCATAATAGAAAACACAAAAAAATACTGGATAATCTTTGTAGAATTCCTTGCTTGTATTAATTACCCAAAGTTTGCATAATTTTTTTCTCAAAAACTCCCACTATTTATAAATGACAATACCCATTTTATATAAGACTAAGGAGGTATGTCAGTCAATCATATCAAATGACAATTGTACAAGTGTCATGGACAACTACCCCTTTTACAACATTCTAGAATCTAATGACACTTTCTAATGGACTGACCTATGAGCAATGCATTTTACAATGTTTCACATGAATTTAAAAAAGGACATTTTATTTTAAAAATGTTATACATGCTTAGTTATGAAAGAATATTATAAAGTCAACAAATTTGACTTTGGGACTCCCCACTTGTTGCAGTCTTTTACCTCTACTATAAGATTTTCAATCTATAGTGTTTCCCATCAATCAACTTAAGGTTGATAATGGGTTCCATGAATAACTCCTTATCTTGATCTGCCAAGCCCTTAAGATATTTATCAACCATCTCTAAAGCTTCTTTAATGATTCTAACATTACCAATCTTTTCATTACCTGATAAAATCATGTCCATGATCCTCTTATTATCTACCCGTATCTTACCTATGCTTTGGTTCTTTACCTAATACATAAACTAAGTAGATATTTACTTAAATTTATCATCTATAATCAAACCAATTGGGTTGAGTGAAGTAGGATCTTTGATTAGGCTCCCTAATATATGGGTTATCTTATCCTCTAACTATTTGAGATCATTAGAAAGGTCTCCCATGCTCTTAGACCATATATTCAAAGCCTTGATCTTATCCACCAATATTTCTATAACCATATTTAAATGTGCCAATCTGACTATTCTAAACCTAAGGATTTGGTCATTTGTTAGGACATGGATCAAACCCTTCACTTTACTACTTGAAGCTTGCCATTGGCCAACTTGACCTATAACATAGAATTTTGTTTGATCACTACATCTTTATTGGATATTATGGCCTTCAAGGAGTTGAATAAGTCATTCATGGTGGTCTCAAATTGAGTGACCAGCTCTCTGAGAACTGATAAAATAACTTGCTCCTCTAAGTTCTTTTTTTGTTACTTTAAGCCCTTGATAGTTGCTGTAGTCATATAAAATGTCAAAATTGGTAACTTGAGTGTGGCTTATGATACCCAATCCATAGGTCCCTCTTGCATGCTCTCATAACCCTTCTAGACACCTTTTTTCTTATTCCCAATCATTCATAGACTTTCAAAACCTAATTCTAACTTAGCCAGACTATATTTCTTATGCTAAATCCATATCCCTAGGTCTTACACTTGTAGGACAATAGTGCTTAACTTGGAATATAACACTAGACCCTAAGGTGTCTAATTTTAATGCTCCTATCCAATTGCATTTTTAGCTCTAGCAGTCATTTCCTTCTAGTTCCTATCCTTCATCTTATTGGGCTAGTGTGAATACATTCAACCCATGACCAATAGATCTATATAAAAATACCATTCAAATTTCATTTAGAAGAGGTTGGAAAATATTACAAAAGCAAACAAGAATACAAGTAATACCATTGAGGTAAATTTCCCTATTCTTTACATACAACCATCTAATACAACTACAAGCATATCCAAATCCTCATACCAATCCCTAGCTACCTCAAACACACTCAATTTAGCATTTTTGCATCAGCATAACACTATTTCAAAAAGCACATTAAGGGGAGAACTACATATGGCTTGATCCCTCTTTAGAGTATTGGTATGTAGGTAGCGTACCACACAAGGGGTGTGGATACACATTCAGTGCATATTACACACACTAACCCCCATTATTTCTAAAGATAGATCAAAGTAAAATGAAGTCTAGGGTTTGAAGACTAAATTAGATTTACAAGGAGTTTCATATACCTTCAACAATTGATATTTCATAGGTAGGCTCACATAAGGACGATAAACAAAACCCAAAAAACTCAAATCTCTACAAATAGTTTAAACAATAGTGGAAGAAAAGGACTATAACATTAGACTCCAGGGCATCCTATTTCAATGCTCCTATCCTTTTACAAAAAAATGCAAAACCTGATTTGTGACACTATCCCAGTCCTACATAACAAATTCTAGGCCCTGTCTCAGTTGTTTCATCCTATTTTTAACTAACTCTTATTTTCTCCACATTTATTGCTATTTATAAAAAAGTTAAAAAAACAAATAAATTATATAAATCAGTAGTTAAATTATTGAAATATTATTTACTAATTTATTCAACTTAGACCTTTAACTAAATTATGAATAAAACTCTAATATTCCCAAAAAAATTTAAATCATTTAGTGAACCTGACTTCATTTGCGCATAAAAACCCTAAAAACCATAGGGTAAATTCCTTGCTATTTTTTCCAATAATTTTCTGATTTTTTCTATATATTTTAAATTAGAAATTCACATTTAAATTTCAAATTTACCTTAGTTTATAAAAAGGTTAACAATACAAATAAATTATATAAATTAGTAGTTAAACTATCAAAATATTATATACTAATTAATTCAACTCAGACCTTTAACTAGATTACGAATAAAACTCTAATATTCCAAAAAAAAATTATTTCATTTGGTGAACCTGACTGACTTTGTTTGCACATAAAAACCCTAAAAACCCTAGGGTAAATTCCTTGCTAATTTTTCCAATATTTTTTTGAATTTTCCTATATATTTTAAATTAGAAATTCACATTTAAATTTTAAATTTACCTTAGTAATTTTAAAAATCATTTTATTCCAAACCATAGTTGAATTTACTGAGTCCTTTTGCGCACAAAACCTTAGAAACCCTAGGAAAAATTTCTTACTAATTTTAGAAATATTTTTATGATTTTTTTACTTGCATATTTAAATTAGAAATTCACATCAATTTTTAAAATTCCAAATTAATTTTAAAAAATCATTTTCTTTCAAACCCTAGTTGCATATACTAGGTCCCTTTAAATCAAGAATTTTTCCAATATTTTTTGATTTTTTACCTACATATTTAAATAAAAAATTCACATCAATTTTTAAAATTCCATAGTAATTTTTAAAATAATCATTTTTTTTCAAAACCCTAGTTGCATATACTAGGCCCCATTGCTTTTGAGGTATCACCTTACATCTAAAATCAGATTTCACATAAAAACAAAAATAGATCTCATTTATTTAAATGCATTTATTACAAATAATAAGGAGACCATACTCAGTCCTATTATGTACATGAATGATGAAGTTTACCATATGTTAATACAAATATTCATTCATTGCATTTCATGCTTATTTTTCATAATATGGGATGCTATTAATAAATTCAATGCTAAACATGTTAAGATACCTCTTACCTCACCTCTCTTGGAGCCTTTATCCCATATCGATTCATGTTGCATGGTCCATTTTTATCTTCCCTAGGTCACTACTAGTCTCTAAATAAGCTCAATTAACACCCTTTGTCCCTCCACCACCTTGACCTATTGATTATCTTCACTCTCCTCCTGTAGCTACTACTAGTCCTCTACAAATAGTAGATAATATGGTTAGAGATGTTACTCGATGTGCTACCATGCCTCCCCCACCTAGTTAGAAACCTTGCCACCCTCTTATTCCTTCTCATCCTAAGCCCAACCCACATATATAGGTATATTTTTATAAGGAATATGATATTATTGATCAATTGGGAAACACACCAACCAAGATTTCCATGTTAGAACTGCTTCAAAAATCTAATGTGTTCAAAAACATTCTTTATCAGATACTTACTCAAACTTCTATGCTTATTGATTTAGAGCCTTGTTATTTTGCATCAGTGGTCAACACGTTAAAAACTATAGAAGATGCTATTTCTTTTGATCATGAGGACATGCCATATCAGATAGTTATTGATCAAAATTTAATAGTATTCATACAAGTTTAAGTCAAAACTAGCATAGTTAAGAGAGTTCTAGTTAATAGTGGTTCCAAACTTAATATATGTAACATTATATTCTTATAGACCATGGGTGTAGATATGACATCCAAGTAAAAATCATATAAGAATATTAGAGGGTTTGATAATATACCATGATAGACATTAGGCACCATTGCTTTGGATATCATGGTAGGGCCCAAAACCCTCTCTACATAGTTCTAGGTCATGCCATAACCTCTTCATTGTAATATTTTACTTAGAGAACCTTGGATACATGTTATGGGGGCAATTCCTTCTACTCTTTATTGATGTGTTAAGTTTATCCATGAAGGATACCTATACACATGCCCAATAGATAATCGACCATTCAAATATTGTCAAATTATAGAGTCATCTTTGACTATTTTTCTAGATGGGACACCTTATATCATAGTTTAGTCACCACCTCATCGCATTTATCTTGATCATATACATCTATATGATGTAGGAGAGACTATCACATCTTGTACTCTTCCACTTATAGTTGTGTCCTCTAGATACCTAACTAGTCATAATAGTTTCAACCATTCTAGCTACTCCATCAGTCATCATTTTTACATCTATTATAATTATACAATCATTGATAATAGTTCTAGTAGTACCAGTTGATTCTATAGATATAGCTCCTATGACAATTATAGTTACTCTCACAACACTACTATCTTCTACTACTATAGTTAATTAAACTCCCATATCATAGTTACCCATTGTGGTAAATTCTAAGTTACCATATGTACATGATGCTGATACAAATTCCTAGGCTACTTCAGATGATGATATAATACCCACACTCATATATGACTATTTGTGTGGATTGAGCCTCACACTAGTTGGTTCAAGAGAGTATTGAGATGACTCTAGAGCTCTCATTACACATCCTACATCACTCTTAGGATCTCACACTACACTCTCAAGATATACTCCACATTCATAGCCATAAATAAATCACTTAGCACATACAATTCACGTGGTTACCTCTATGGATATAGAGCTAGTCATTCAGATTCAAATGGGTAGCACATAACATTAGCCATAGATTATGCTACAAATGTTACTTGATCATGGATTAATCACACTACCTATAGTATGACATAGATCTATTAGCATATTATCTTGGCAAGATGGTCACCCATTTTGTTACTTTCACTAAATCACATGCCATGACACTGAATCATGTAAACCTTTAAAATAGAGATTGGATAAACTATAGGTTTAGGGTACTAAGATTACATCACCACCAATACTAGATTTACCATTTCCACCAAAGCCATGTACTACCAGAGCAAAATGTTCTAGAGGAGAATCAACATCTTCCCCACCAAAGCAACCTTCAATTCACCTTTGACAAAATGACACCATGCATATAGAGTCTATGATATACAATGATACTTATGATGATGATCTTGAGGCATGTGATGATGTCTGTGATCCCTTCCTCCATCTCTATCCCTAGCAAGCTCCATCCTTGGACCCTTTACCCCCTTTAACGTAATCTTTTATGTCATTGTGTACATATTAATTTATTCATATGATTTTACATAGTTTCTTTTTAGCTTACTTGTACATAGTTTCTTAGTATTACTTGTACTTAGTTTCTATTTGATTTATTGTATATAACTTATTCCAAAAATCTAAAAACATTCAACTATCCCAAAAATCCAAAAACATTCAAACATCAAAAAACACCAAAAACATTTCAATTGTATGCATTATCTATGCTTTACATTTTTAATACCATGCTAGACTTATATTTGCTATTCTATGCTTATTGTTTGTTGATTTATCTACATTACCATGCTTCACTTGATATTCTTTAAGTGTGTGCAGTGACATCTAGATCCATGATTGCGTTACTCTACCCATTGACGGGGCATCTTAATTATACATTCAAGACATAAATCAATATATATACCCCCTAGGGGCATCTTATACATGACTACACCATCCAAGTTATGTAATTCCTACACCACACACTTTATTTATTATGTTGATGTACATTACTTACTAGCTTATAAAAATTACTCTATCAACACTCACTAATATATATCATTTATGTATTTCTTAGCATATACCTAGTCTTGTATTACATGTCTTGAATACTTTCACTTCTTGCTTTGATTAGTTAGATGCGATTGTATTTCTAGTATTTACATGCTTTCCTTTCTTTATGTATCTAGACATGATTACATTTCTTAGTTCCTATTTTGTCTCCTGTATGTGCCTTACGACATTTTCTAATGTCTTTTGCTTCTATTATTATATGTGCCTTAGGACATTTTTCAATGTCCTTTTCTTTTACTCTTCTATGCACTTATGGCCCTCGTGCCAACCTTGCTTGTTTTAATTGTATGTGTATGTGAAATTTAAACATGCCTTGTATGCTTGCTTTCTAGTATGAGTGACATGTGCCCATGTCCCTTATTTTCTTGGCCCCTTGGCCAATTTTATATGCTTCTTGCTTATTACCTTGTGTGCTTGTTTCTTGATTGATTTTAATTTCTTTTCAATGCCATGATCCACATCATGCATTATCTTACTTTTTTGGATGCCATGATGGACATCATGCTCCATCCCTCCTTGACAACTAATAACTAACAACTAACAACTAACAACTAACAACTAACCAAATTTTTTAGTTCTAGATTACTATATTTCACATGTTATTACATTATTATATCTATCTAGGCATACCCCTATTGATCTAAATATCTCTCATACAAACCATGCTATATCTTGAGATATCTTGTTGATTATCATTGCTATATCATATATTCTCATAGCATAACACACTTGCAAGGATTTTTATTCTAAGAATAGTCATTTTAGGTTCTTCATTCCTACCCTCAAAAGAGATGGTAACAAAAAAGGGTTTTTTCATAGAGATAAAAGCTCTTACCAGTAAACAAAATTAGCTTTCATTTCTCAAAATAGTATTCAGACGTCAAACTAAGCAAAATAGACCAAACAAATAATGATGGTTATAAAACAATCATTAAATTCAAAAAAGGACAATAATACCAAGTTTAGACTAAAGTACCATACAATAAGGTGTCCTATTTTGGTGATCTTATCTAAACAATAAAAAAACCAAATTTTAAAGAAATAGATAGAAAGGTAAGTTCAATTACAATTTTGTCAGCAATAGTACATTTTAGAATTAGTAGTTTTAGTATAATTTTTCTTAGAGAATCCAAATATAGGGTGTATCATGTGTATAATGATGGCTCTTGATTTTAGTTTTAGATTTGCCAGTTGGTATAACTTCTAGATTAGAATTCATATTACAAACACCAGTGATTCAGGGAAAAGTGTATGACACATTTGCTTTCTCTTCTTTATAGTTTATGGCATTACTAAAGTATTATCAATAGTTCCATTATTTATTCCATTTTCAAGTGGTTAGCATCATTCTTGAGTGCCTTCCATATAATCCTATTACCTAGTTTTGGAGTGGCTTTCATACAAGCCTAATCTCCACCTTTTTTTAAGTGGCTAAGAGTGGCCTAGTTTTTAGCACACATTTAGCTATCCATGCCACATTATCAGATTATAGAATATTCATGGGATTCAAGATCCATCTTATATGACACACATTCATACTATTATAATTTTATATCTTCACTTCATGGGGTGATAATGGAGCCAAAGGGCTAGCCTTTGTATTCTTGAGCCACCTACTTAGAGGGATTGAACACACAGTCAAAACATTGATTAACAAATGCATGATCACATAGCTTTATTTAGTAGGTGATGATAGAGCCAAATGGTTAACCTTTGTATTCTTGAGCCACTCTTAGGGAATTGATCACTTAGCTCCATTCATGATATTACTTTTAGTAAAATATCATTCAATAATACCTAGTATCACTTAGCATCATAATAGGTTTTATATTGGTTCATGTACCCAATGAGGTGTATTCTTTCCTTTCTCTTCCTCTCTCTCTTACCCAACTTTGTACATTCTTATTTTAGATATAGCATATCTAGTAATAATTGATCTACTCTTTATTCTTTCTTGAAAATTTACACTTCACAAAGTGCTATCTCTATGCACTCCCAACATCACATAGGTTCATGAGATTCACCCTTGTAGGGAAGTTTAGGTACGCTTTTTATTTTTCCTTTATCCTATTATTTTACTTTGTTACATCACTAGAATGAAGGGCGGGAATGTAATAAAATAAAATGTCAAAATTGGTAGCTTGAGTGTGGCTTGTGACACCCAACCCATAGGTCCCTCTCTCTCATGACCCATCTAGACACCTTTTTACTTATTCCCAATCATTCATAGAATTTAAAATCTTGATTCTAGCTTAGACAAGCTACATTTCCTATAATAATTCCATCCCTCTAGGTCCAACACCTATAAGACAATAGCACCCAATTTGGACTATAGCACTAGACCCTAGGGTGTCTGATTTTGGTGCTCTTGTCTAATTGTATTTTTAGCTCCAATGATCATTTCCTTCTAATTCTTATCCTTTATCTTGTTGGCCTAGCACAAATATATTTGACCCATGAACAATAGATCTCTATAAAATTCCCATTCAAATTTCATTTAGAAGAGGTTGGAAAATATTACAAAAGCAAGCAAGAAAACATGCAATACCATTAAGGAAAATTTCCCTATTCTCTACATACATCCATCTAATATAGCTACAAGCATATCCAAATCCTCACACCTGTCTCTAGCCACCTCAAGCACACCTAGTTTATCTTTTTTGCATTTGTATAACACTATTACAAAAAAAAATCAAGGGGAGAGCTACATATGGATTGAACCCTCTTTGGAGTATTGGTATGTAGGCAACATGCCCACACAATAATTATGGATACACGTTTAGTGCATCTTACACACACTAACCTCCCCTTATTTTAGATTAAGGTAAAAACAAGTTTTAAAGGGACCCTGAAACCCTTTAACAGAATTAAAAAAGATAGAGTAATTACAAGTACTAGGATAAGCAATCCTTAAACCTACTAAAAAGTAGCAACAAAATCAGGTAATACAAGGACAACATCATTATCCATTTTATATTTAGCCCCCTAATAATCCAATTAAATATTTAATATCTATTTTTTAGGGGTAAAATCTAGAATAGTTGCCTACCTACCATCAACAATATTCTGCATACTTTCTAACTCTCTATTTTTCTTAGTGGATCTTCTTCCCGGTCTGTCTGGAGAGCCAACATCCAGTTTCACCTTTAAAAGCTGTTCATCTCCTTTTCTAGGTTTATCTAGAGTAGAAGTAAGATGTTTCACCTTCATTTGTTGGTCTTTTTTGCTGTTTCTAGTTTCTACCCCAATAGTAATGGTCTTTTTTTCAGCCCTTTTTCTTTGGTTTAGAATATGCTTTAAGTTTTCTCCATTATTATTTACAGGAAGCTCATTCGAAGGGAAATCATTCTCAGCCTGAATCTCCTTGGATTGAGAAAAAAGAGAATCTCCCTCCTCTAATTTCTTTCCAACTTCAGCCAAGACTTTTCCTTCCTCCAGCTCAATTTTGTCA
Source organism: Torreya grandis (assembly GCA_037957365.1). Taxonomy (NCBI): domain Eukaryota; kingdom Viridiplantae; phylum Streptophyta; class Pinopsida; order Cupressales; family Taxaceae; genus Torreya; species Torreya grandis. The sequence continues at coordinate 952,566 of JARHVA010002421.1, forward strand.
TCTACATCTCTTCATCGGTATTCTATCTTTTGATAGACAATGATTTGTTTTGATAAATCTATCAAATCATCTATTCTTTGTACAGGTATTATGGTTTCTGATTACATCCCATGTCCTTCTTTCTCAAAATTTTCTTTCTCAATAGCAAGCTCTTTATCCACCTCAGTATGTGGAGCTTTGGGATCTTCAATAAAAAGCTCTTTCTCTGCCTCGACATATAGAGCTTTATAATCTTCATTATTCTTTAGTTCTTGTTGATTATCTTCTTTGGGTTTCCATACTTTCTTTTGCTAGACCTTGATGTTTCTCTCATCCAAATCAGTACTAGGATAAACTAACCTCCCCTTATTTCTTAATATTGATCAAAGCATAATGAAGTCTAGGATTTGAATAATAAATTATCTCTATGAGGAGTTTCATAGATATTCAGTAGTCAAGATTTCATAGGCAAGCTCACATAGGGACAATGAGCAAAACCTAGAAAACTCAAGTCTCTACAAGCAATTTGGACAATAGTGGTAGAAAAGGACTATAGCATCAAACCCTAGGGTGCCCTATTTCAGCACTCCTATCCTTTCAAAAAATGAAATCCGTAACCTAATTTGTGATACTATCCTAGTTATACACATCAATTTCTAGACCCTGTCTCAACTATTTCATCCTATTTTCAACTAAGTCTTATTTTCTCTACATTTATTTCTATTTATAAAAAGGTTAAAAATACAAATAAATTATATAAATCAATAATTAAATTATTGTAATATTATTTAATAATTTAGAAAACTTAGACCTTTAACTAAATTAGGAATAAAACTCCAATATTCCCAAAGAAAGTTAAATCATTTGCTTGAAATTGTTCTAACTATGTTTGGGATAATTCAAGAACATCTTCCTTAAAAATAAGGTCTTTACCAGGCCTCCATCCCTACTTTTGAGTCAAATCAATCAATGGCTCCACTTTTTGATACATAATTTCTTCACCTCCTATCATGACCCTCTTCTCTGTCACTCTCTGCAAGCTAGCAGTTATTGGATCAAACTTGACTCCAAATATAGATTGGGTCACATGTGGGATAGGGACCTCCATTTATGATGAAGCTTCCAAATCACTTGGTGTGGCTAATCTTCTTGCCTCCTCCTCTTGCAAATTAACTATCCATGACTTAAGCTCTTGATGCACATGAATATTAATGGCCTTCATCATAGCCTAAGGATGATGTATAGTGGGTACTCTCTCTAATATAGGTTCATACAAGAACTATTATATAATTGGTGGTCCATATAACAAGTTCTCTTCACTGAATATATTAAATTCAATTAAAGGAGTAATGATAGTCACTTTGGGTCTCTTTGCTTTTGGAATGATAGCCAACTCAGTTTTTCTTTTTAGAGTGTCAACATGAACCAAGTCCAAAGATTTTACTTTATTATCCTTAATTTCCTCAACACTTGTCTTCTCTTCTTCATCTAAGTTTGGGTATGTCATAGAAATCATCTTTAATACATCTTCAATAGATTCTTGAGGATTTATAACTATCATTTGTACCTTTTCTTGATGTGACTCTTATTTTATTACTTTGGTAGGTTCATTAGTTGATGAGTTGGAATTTATTTCATCTATCCTTTTATCTTCAGGTCTATGCTCTATCTGTGTCTTTACTTGGGCACTGACTAATAGAATTTTAGAAGATTCACTACTTATCATATGATACTTCCTAGGGCCAAATTGACACCTTTATCCACCTTTTGATCTCTTTATAACCTAAAGTTAGGTCTTATGTTATATCCCTTCAATCTTCTTGTCACTTTAAAGTATGTGGATTCTTTAATGTACATGAAATCAAAGGCACTAGATTAATGTTCATAAGGCACATTCAAGATGCCTTTGATACTTAAATGATCTTTCACCTTCTCATAAGGGTCCCATTGCCTAAGGTCATCCATCTATTAGTTAAAAGAAAACCTATGTTTTTATGCTTCCTCTATACTATCCCATTTTTTGAATGTAGTCTTTCCAATTATCATTGGGAAGATGTGAAGAATTACTTTTCTCTTGGTTTTGTAAAGATCATCAATACCATAGACCAATTGGTAGGCTACCTCTTGCTCAACCAACTTCTCAGGAACATGGATAGGTAGATTGAGAGGAGAATTCTAAGTTCCCTTAATCTTGATGATTGTACAATCTGAATATAACCATATAAATCCCATTGATTCTATATATTTATTGATTAGATGCTTACTCTTGACATGGGGATACCAATTATAGCTTTAGTCAAGGTTGGATAGACACAATCATAGATAAATTTAATGTGATCCCTATATTTGTGGATGTAAAATTTAGAATAATATTGGGAAACTATCTAAGTTCCATTTAGAGACCACTCCTTTTGATTTGTAATATTTGTTGTTGCACATAAGGCATCTAGCAGGTAAGACATCATGTAAAACTAGGTTTTATTCTTATGCCTAATTGCATAGATTTGTCTACTCAATGAGATATTAATTATTTCACCCAAAATAGAGACAAATACCTTTTCAAAAATAAAGTAGACCATGGGCACCCATACTGGGTCTACATATGTAGTGATTGCATTTATACACAACTTGTTCAACATTATCATTATCATTCTAACACCTGGTCTAAATTGGATGATAGGGATGTTCTTATTGTGGTCTGAAAGGAAGTGGATAATTTTATTGGGTGTCCATACAATTGTGTTCTTTAGCCCAAAAATTGATAGAGGTGAGGTCAATTTGGGGTTTGGGCAACTTATAATAGGACTCAAATACAATAGTAAAAATGTAATCCACTTTCCTATGAGTATGTTAATTAATTATCATACCCTTATCTATCTTATTTTACTTGAAAATAGGAGTAATAATGTCGATGCAATGGAGTAAGTCAATTTTTATAGCTACATAATGTAGACCAGCCATCTAGATTGTAATAATATCATTATAGAACCTTTTGGCTGAGAGATTCTTCTCTTCTTCCCTAGTGATAGCTAGCTGGTTCTTGACTCTCCATAACAATTTTGAATAATTAATATCTCCTATGTTCAAGGTAGTATTAATTAACTCTGTGTCTTTGAAAACATAACCTTTAACATCTATTATCAAATATAGCTCAACATCTTCCTTTGAAACATGCTTATATGCTATCATATTTTTTAATATTTATTAAATTATATAGTTACAGACAATAATCCAATCTTTTAGGTTTAATTACAATGGAATTAGAGACAAATTAGGGTAATTTGTATTCTTAGGTATTTTTTGAAATTTTATGTAGGGATTTAATGGTGGTAGTTAGTTCAAGTAATGAGCTTCAGTGACTTAGATTTCACTTAGATTATACTTTTATACCTTTGTGTCTAGAGGTACATAAGTTATTTAAAATTAAATTATCTCACTTATGTGTAATTACCATGTCATATTGTTCATTTATTTTTGAAATGTGACCATTTTTTTGGGACAAGTGTCAGCATATCGTGCTCTCTCGTATCTTGATAAAACATGCTCTATTGATCTTCTATGGGGATAACTAGCCTTGGGTTCATCATGAACCATTGATCCTCATTTGATCTCATAAGAGTGTGCCACTTGGTAGTTCCATGGGATTTTTATGATCATTAAAAACACACTCCATATCTTAACACCTTTTTTCCATGTGGCATCTTTTTGTTAGATCTGGGCCTATATAATTATTGACCTGTCACTCACCATAAATCTCAATCTAGGAGATCAAACACCATTGGTTGATCTCCATTCCATTCATCATATTTGTGACATGCATCATTAACATATTTTTCCTAGGCCCTTTGAAAATTATACCTCATATTACACCATTTAATCTCCTTTTGTATGGATCAATACTCTCTATCAATCTCGATCCACTTGATTTTATTCTTTGTACATCTAGTTAAATGTAGACTATTGATTTTGGGCTAAGTCACCAAGATCATGAAATTTTTCACTCTTGGATTCCTCTATAGACCTTGACCTATTGAATTTTACCCATGCTATTAGATCTTTATATTCATTCATTGTGATTGCGACACTTATCACTGTCATGTTCCATCTCAAGAGCTTTGATAATTTTACCTGAGTGAATGACCATGTATCATTGATCTCCCTTATAATCTCTGATATCTTGCCACTTGACATCCTTGCATTAATTCATTCCTATGAGAAATGAAAATAAACTAAGTTAGGGCTCAAGGAATATAAAGAAACTTAGGATTGTTTGAACATAACTAGTAATTGAGAGGGGGTGAATCAATATATCAATTAAAACTAGTTCTTTAATCCTTTATAAATAAAATTCAAAAGCATATACAGATTAAAATATAAATACAAAGATCACATACACACATAGATACACATGACACCATATTTATATGTGGAAATCCCAAAGGGAAAAACCATGGTGAGAATAGTTACTAGAAACTATTGTTTTAATCCAGCCTCACAATTCAAATCCTCACTAGAAAAACCTCACTAATTACACATTTAAGGGTACTAAACCTAAGGAGACACCAATACCATAGTTTAATATCACCAACTCTAAGGAAACACCAAATTCCTAACTGAGCACCAACTCAGCTTAACCTCACTGGTTATAATGTTTAAGGGAACCAACCCTAGGGAGACACCAATCCCCTAACTGAGCTAACTTAGCTTGTTTGATGGCACCAAACAATTAGATATATGGATCTATAACTATAGTATACAAAATAGATTCATAAATGAATCTATATCTTTATTTTTTGTTACAGGTCTAATCTACAACTGATCATACTCTACACTTCTCTTTGTGCCTTTCTTCCTCTTTGCTCCTCTCTATTCCTTTGCTCTCATGTCTAGATATGTATTTATTTGACACACTTCATTGCCTTCACCAACCACTCTGATCTTCTCTACCCCCTATGATTCTATGTCTTTATGATTTTATATTTGACACACTTCATTTGATTTTTCTCTTTGTCTTTATCTATAATCATTTTGGCTCAATAACAAAAATAATGGTTCTAGAAACATTTTATTTGTATTATATATATATATATGTATATATATATATATATATATATATATATATATATATATATAAACAAATGATCTAAGGTTCCATATATTCTAAGTGTTCACACTCAGATTGCAACACATCATGCTAATTCTATAATTTAGTTCATTAAGACTTGGACTATTAGTTCCCACACCTTGATTTCATGAATCACATCATAATTTTAGGTCTCTTTACTATATATAACATCTATTAGACTTAAATTTTTATGCACAGGCTCTTTAATGTATATTTGATCAGTTGGATCGATCAGTCTCATTATCTGTGTCAAGATGTAGAACTTATATGCAAGTTCCTACATGTTTCTTCACTTGACCATTGGAATTTAAACAATTTAAATATTGGCCTTTGATCTCTTTCTTCATGCCATCTCTAAGCTCTCTTACTCCATCATATCTCTATACGCTACTAAACTTAAATGTTCCACTCTTTAAAACACATCTATCGATCTCCAGATCCTAGATCCTACATGTCATTGGATCTCTAAAGATGCAAGTTATTTATCTCTATCAAGATGTTAAACATCAAGCTATTTATCCCATCTCACTATTTCCTATATATTTGGATCACTTTTACCCTTTCAATCTTCTCAAACATGCATGGTTTTTAACTCACAACTATGTTGATAAGCATTGATCACTTTGTTCTATCTGAGTCCACTCATTCTATTGGATCTCTCTCTTTCAATCTTCCACATGTCATTATATCTTTAAAATTTCATGAACTGTACCCTGACTTGGTCATTAAACTTTGACACTTTGACCTCATCTCATTTCTTCCTACATCTTTGGATCACTTTCACTCCATTGATATTCTTAGACTTACTTGGTCTTTAACTTGCCATTGTGTCGATAAACCTTGAACACTTTATAGAATTTGAGTTTATTCATTCCATTGGATTTCCCTTGCATGATCAATTTCTCACCATCATATCTAATGAGAAGCTCAATCTTTATATCTATCTAACCCTCAAGAATATGACACTTAGCTTAAGTACATGACTTCTATACATAACTATCAGTTCTTGCTATTAAGACATTTTGCATCCTCACATTACTCATTGAAAATTTGAATTTAAACTATTTCATTGATCTACTATGTAGGATTTAAGATTATGACACATGTTACTTACATGTTAACTCAGAGGAGCCTTTGACAATTTGACTTTGTTTCACTTCATTGGATTGTTTATGTATGATGAAGCATAGGCCATTGATCAAGCTGGGACATATATTAAGTATTAGACTTAGGGAAATATAAATTCCTTTGATCATTACTCAAGATGGTAATTACTAAGTCAAGGATATGGTTTTATAGTGATGATAAAGGCTTAAGTTATAACTCAAACTACTAGGTCTAGGCTATATCCAATCAACATCAAAATAGAAAGTGTTTATTGATGCCATGACATAAACCCTTAGGGTTTAATTGAGAAACCTTATTTTGTTTAAGATCAAAGATAATTCAATTCTAAACTATTTCATTCTCCTTTGAGCCTATGGACCACATATTCAAGATGCTCATGAAAAACCCATAATGGATCTTCTATTTATTTGACTTTAAACATCCATAAATGCTCTCTATAAAAGCATGACAACTTTGCACAATGCAACTATGAAACATGCTCTTCTTTCCATCAATCCTACTTGATTCTTTTGACATCAATGACATTTATAGTGTCCCTTTTGACATCAATGATAATCATATTACCAGCAATCTCCCCCTTTTGCATTGATGGCAAACTAAATGCTCCAATGCAAATTTAATGTTCTAATCTTCTAATAATTTGATCCTTCTCTGGCATTGCTTGCATTGGCTTCTGATGAGTATGAAAATACCAAAATTTCTCCCCCTTAGACAATGTCACATTTTCCTAAACTCATCTTGGACACTTGATCTACTCTTCCAAACTTTTACATAGAGCATTTGCAATTTTTCTCCAAACTTTTACAAAGATCATTTGCCCTTTTTATCCCCCTTTGACATCGATGGAAAAGGGACTCCTTCTCACTGTTTATCTAGAGTTTTCTCCCCCTTTATCATATAAAGGAGTTTGTCTAAGAACCTAAAACCATCAAATCATTATAAATTTGCAAAATATATAGACATAAGTTGCCTTTTCTCTTATTCAATGGATCAACAAGGCTTTTATGATCCTTCTTCTGGACTTAGACTCTATCACTAGTATCTAGTAATGTGATGTATGATATTCCATACATGATTACTAGCCTTCTCTCTTAGTCTCTCATTATCTTCTAATCTTAGGACCTAACCAATTAAAAAGCTCTTCTACTCTAAGCCTTCTTGATCTTGATAGACTGAACAATCTAGCTCCCTCTTACACTATGCATAGCTTCTCAAGCTATTCATGCTATCTGAGTTAGCTCCCCCTAACTCCATGCTCCATATTTTCATCAAGGTACTACCTATAACACAACATAACTTCATCTAACACATGTATATCATCATTTTACACATGTTCACTGAGTTTGGTAATCCAAATAATTGCACAACCCGAGATACACAATGTCAAGGGTTTCTTACATTAGAACCCTTATGCCAAATGAATCTACAGACTGTATATATATATATATATATATATATATATATATATATATATATATATATATATATATATATATATATATGAAATTTAATTAAACAATCTCATTATGTCTTCTTGAACCACTAATTTTGTCCCTAAAAACACTACATATATAACACTTACTTCTATATATATATATATATATGAAATGTAATCCAACAATCTCATTATGTCTTCTTGAACCACTAATTTTATCCCTAAAAACATTTCATATACAACACTTACTTCTCCACTAAAAGGGGTCTCTTAAGAAGCATACATAGATACACATTAATTCATAATGCCCTAAAACAATGTGAAACTAGGAGTTGCCCATAACTCCTGATATTCATTCTCATCCTTGGTCATATTGTGCTTTTAGTTCTTCTTATTAAGCTTGAGATAAGTAACATGATCATCCACTACAATGTTCTCCTTTTATTTTATGATTGGATTGACAATACATGGAGATAATATGGATCCATGACATACCTATTTCTCTAAAGAATATTCCTTATAGATCAGAATATCATCACTAGTCATAGAAGACTATTATTCAATAATAAGAGAATGTTTACTTACATCTATACATACCTCATAAATATCCTCAGTTAATACCTTGGAATTTTCCATGAGCTTGGTATTTTCATTCTCAACATGAGCAAACATTGAAATCTCTTGACATTCTCCAACCTATATAGCATTGGATTGATCTTTCATTTTCCATACATGCTTGGGTTTATTATATGTCCTATTTTTCTCTTTATCAGATACTTGTGAACCTTTGTTCACACTAAGAGGCATGCCTTTTTTCTTACCTTGCATTTTTGATCTTACAAAGCTTGTTATACAATGTTTAGCTATGTGACCAAAATTATTGTAATTATAACACACTACATTTATATCTAACAAGGATGAAAATGATTTTTTTCTTACAAAATTGGTTCTCCTTGTAGTTACAACTCTGCAATTACTAGCCTTATGAACAAAATTATTACAGATATAAAAATAACCATATAAAAATGAGGAATACTTGGTCATAGATTTTCTTTGTGCAGGATGGGGTGTTCTTCTCAACTCTTCTTCAATTTTATTACCCTTTTTTAACCATTTGCATTAGCTACCTTTGTCTTTTGCATCTTCCTTGATTCTGTAGAGATGGAATCATTGTTATTTTTCCTTTCCTTAGGCTTCTTTTCTCCTTTATTATTCTTCACATTAGTAGTGCCTGCATATGTCTTTATTCCCTGGCAATATTTCTCCTTATTTTCTCCTAATTCTCCTTCTATTTTGAAGTTGTAATATAACTTAGTATATGTACTAGTCATGGGAATTTTTCCTTTACCATAACCAAGACTTGATCTCTCTTTTGAGGGATTTTGAGAGTTGGTTAATTCATCAAGAATGTCTGATCCTCTTTTCAACTTCAAACTTTTATCTAGTTGATCTTTGGCTTTTTCAAGATATTTTCTCAAAGCAACTATTTTTACCTCTAGATTCACACATTCATCAAATTTAGATTATAGTTCAAGTTTGACTACATCTTCTATTATTTTATCCTTTTCAACCTATGTTTTTAGGCTAATTACCATTTGATCAGATTTTTCAAGTCTTTTGGATATTTTTTCAATTTATTTTTGTCCAAACTTCTACTTTGAGTTCGCTTTTCTTAACTTATCAATCTTATCTAGAGCATAAATGAGTTCACATTCAAGGTCCACTTCTTCTTCCTCTTCGTCATCAGAGTCTTCAACTTCTTCTTAATCTAGATCTATAGAAGTTGATCCTAATGCCATGAATATGGATTCATTTCCCTCAGCCATAAATGCATAGTCATTGTCATCATTTGAGTTATCACTATCATCCAATGAGTCACTATCTTCTCTTATATACATAATTTTATTATTTTTAAAGTTCTTTTTTTAGAATAGTGGGGCTTCATCCTTTTGTCATCTTGTTCTTGCTTAGAGTTATATTTTTTCTCATAAGGGTATTTAGTAGCAAAATGTCCTACCTTACCATAGTTAAAGCATTTAAAGGGTAACTTACCTTTGTATTTTATAGATCCTCTTTCCAATCTATTGATAAAGTTGGCTTCTTCTTCATTAGTTTCCTTTGATCTAGATGTAGATGCTTCTACCTTTGCTTTTTTATATGCTTTGAATGTAGCTTCTCTCTTAGGAGTATCTGATTCTCCCATTCTCATCTCACAGGTAGTGAAGGTACCATGCAAATAATCTACAGTGAGCTTATCTAGATCTCTTGATTCCTCTATTGTAGATATTTTAGAATCATATCTTGATGGAAAAGATATTAGGAAATTTTTGACAATGATTGATTCTTTCATTTCTTCTCCAAGGCCTCTAATTACATTGAATTTTTCATCTACCTTGAGGAGGTAGTCTGTAATCTTCTCTTCTTCAGTCATTTTAATACTTTCAAACATACTTATATATGTTTGTAACTTGTCTTGATTTACCTTTTCATCTCCTTTATAGATGCTCTTTAGTTTATTCTTGATATCTTAATCATTTTAACAATGCATCACTTTGACAAACTCTATGTTTGACAATCCACAAAGAATAGCACTCTTTGCTTTGGCATTGCTCTCATATGCCTTCTTGGTAGCCTAATTAGTAGGAGTTATAGTAGGGGGTGTATATCCATTTACCATAGACATCCATACATCAAACCCTAATGAGGATAGATTTGCTTCCATTCTTATGCTCCAAAATGCATAGTTAAATCCATCAAAGAGAGGTGATTTGTTTGATGAAGATTCTTATTGACTAGCCATTGTGTTCATTATTCATAGCTACCTAAGCTGATTAATATTATTTCAAGGAAACTTAGGCTTTGATACTAATTGCTGAAACACAAGTAGATACTAAGAGGGGGGTGAATCAATATATCAATTAAAACTAGTTCTTTAATCATTTTAAATCAAATTCAAAAGCATATGTATATTAAAAGATAAATGTAGACATCATATACACATGACATTAGATTAATATGTGGAAAACCTAAAGGGAAAAACCATGGTGAGAATAGTTGTTAGAAACTACTACTATAATCTATCCTCACATTTCAAAGCCTTACTAGAAAAACCTCATTGGTTACACATTTAAGGTCACCAACCCTAAGGATACACCAATCCCCTAATTTAAGAGCATCATCTCTAAGGAAGCACTAACTTAGCTTGACCTCACTAGTTATAATTTTTAAGGGCACCAATCCTAAGGAGACACCAATCCCCTAACTAACTACCAACTTAGCTTGGATGATGGCACCAATCAATCAAATCTATGGAGATATAACTCTAGTATACAAAATATATTCATAAATGAATCTAGATCTCTATTCTTTGTTACAAGTTTAATCTATAATTGATCACACTATGCACATTCTTTTTGTGCCTTTCTTCCTCTTTGTGCCTCTCTATTCCTCTGGTCATGTGTTTGGATATGTCTTTATTCGACACATTTCATTGCCTTCACCAACCACTCTACTCTTTTCTATCCCCTCTAGTTTTGTGTCTTTATGATTTTCTATTTGACACACTTCATTTTATTTTTCTCTCTACCTTTATTTATATTTGTTTTGGCTCAATAACATAAACAATAGTTACAACAACATTTTATTTGTCCTAGATATCATATATATATATATATATATATATATATAATGATATAGGGTTCCATATGTTTTAAGTGTTCACACTCAAATTGCAACACATCATGCCAATTCTAGACTTTAGTTCATTAAGACTTGAGTTGTTAGTTTTTGCATCTTAATTCCATGCATCACATCATAATTATAGGTATTTTTACTATCTATATCATCTATTAGATTGAGGTTTTAATGTACAAGATCTTTAATGTAGATTTGATCAGTTGGTTAGATCAATCTCATTATCTATGTTGAGATATTAAGTTTATACACAAGTTCTTGAATATTTCTTCACTTGACCATTAGAATTTAAACACTTTAAATATACGCCTTTGATCTCTTTCTTCATGCCATCTCCAAGCTCTTTTGCTTCATTATATCTTTGTATGCTACTAAACTTTAATGTTTCACTCTTTAAAACATGTCCATCAATCTCCAAATCCTAGCTCCCACATTTCATTAGATATTCAAAGATGTATGTTCTTTATCTCTATCAAGACGTTAAACATTGAGCTCTTTATCCCATCTCACTACTTCTTATATCTTTATATCACTTTAACTTTATCAATCTTCTTGAACATACTTGGTCTTTAACTCACCACTATGTTGATACACATCAATCACTTTGTTCCATCTAAGTCCACTCACTCTGTTGGACCTTTCTCATCCAAGATTCTGAATGCCATTAGATCTTTGAACTTGCACAAACTATACCTTGACTTGGTCATTAAACTTTGACACTTTAACCTCATTTCACTACTTCTTATATCTTTAGATCACTTTCCCTCTATTGATATTCTTATATTTGTTAGGTATTTAACTTGCCACTGTGTTGATAAACCTTGAGCACTTTATAAAATTTGAGTCCATTCACTCTGTTAGATCTCCTTTGCATGATTACCTGCTCATCATCAGATCTTTTTACTAGCTTGATCTTTATATCTATCCAACACTCAAGAATATGATAATTTACTTAAGTGCATTCCTTCTATACTTAGCTATCAATTCCCACTATTTAGATATTTAACATCCTCATATTTCTTGTTATCCTTTTGAATTTAAACCACTCCTTTGATATATTATACAAGCTTCATGATTTTGACACTTGTCACTTATATGTTAACCTAAAGGAGCCTTTGATAATTTGAATTTACTTCAATTCATTGGATAATTTGTGTATGATGAAGCACATACCATTGATCAAGTTGGGACATATGTTAATTATTATACTTAGGAAACTATAAAGTCCTTTGATCATTACTTGAGCTAGTAATTACTAGGTTGAGGGGCTAGTTTCATAATGATGACAAAGGCTTAAGTTATAACTTAAGCTATTAGGTCTAGATTATATCTAATCAACATAAAAATAGAAAGTGTCTATTGAAACCATGACAGAACCCTTAGGGTTTAAATAATAAACCTTATTTTGTTTGAGAGCAAAGATAATTCAATTTTGAGCTCATTCCTTCTCCTTTGAGCCTATAAACCACATTTTCAATATAGTCATAAAAAAATGATAACGTATCTTCTATCATTTGAATTTAAACATCCATAAATGGTCTTTGTAAAATCATGACAACTTTACATAGTGTAACTATGAAACATGTTCTCTCCATAAATCCTGCCTGATCCTTTTGACATTAATGACATCCATAGAGTCCCTTTTGATATTAATGACAATCATATTACCAATAAGAATTAAAGTTTTTAGACTACGATATTAATTATATTAATAAATACAATTAGGACTTAGGCTAAAGTTTTAACTAAATTTAAAAAAATAATAAAGTGACCTCGCATTTAGTTAGTCCTTGCGATCAATAAAATAGACTGGGTGAAGTTTTGGGATATAAAGAACTTATAAAATTTTAGACTAAGGTTTTAGTCCTGTTAATAAACATGATTAAAACCTTAGGATATAATTTAAAATAAGTGTAAGACATAATTAAAATGTTCTTGTCCAAATATGATTCCACGTAAATTTGAATCTTATTTCAAAGGACTTAGGATAAACGTATTAGACTAAGGTTTTTCAACACTATTTAAGCATGTATTCAACTAATTGACCAAAGACCAAATTTTGATCAAAATAAAGGGTAAAATTAGTAAAAATTCATAAAACCCTAGACATTATTCACATAATTGGGATTCCATTAAACCTGCAACATGGAAACAAAGATCAAATATTAGCAACATTAGATAAAGTCAATTGAAAATTACATGTTGACATGCCAAATGTAAAAATGATGAGAACCATGATATTCAAATAATACATTCTTGATCAATTTGAATGTCAATTTATAACACAATTTGTAAAATTGAACAAGTTTCCTCATTTTTAAAAAATGGGGGTACCTTGACCTCCATAAATGGCAACTTCTAGGAGAAACATTGAAGAATGTTAGAACTTAGATACTCTTGATTTGAAATAATAACCAGATTACTTATTCCATATGGTCAAGTACCATCATTAAGGTTAATTAATGATTAAAACAAGTCTTAAACATGTAAAATTAGGCTCAAACATTAAAACTTAGTCATGTTGTGTGTGTGCTTTGATGTTTTAACTCATTGTCAAGGGATTTAGAGAACAAATTTTAGACTTCATGACCTTAATCATTAACATTAACTTATAGCATATTTAAATATTCAATAAGAATCATGATCTTAGAATAGGGAAGGCTTGGGTATTGTTCTGCTACTAACTAGACATCCATAGCCTTAATAGAGATACATTTGGCTCCACTCAAGGCCTTTCTTCACTACCAACAAAGCATCTATATCTCTAGTTGAGGTTACTAGAATCACCTTTGTTTATAAAGATTTTGAATTTTTAATAAAGTCCTTATTTTTTGTAATTTTCAAGTATATTTAGCTATTAGCAAAGTTTAGGAACTAGAATTAGCCAAGTTTTAAGATTTGGTCAAATGTTTGATCTTCAGACAATCATCCTTGGTTATAAATTTCACCCTAGGCAATATTTTTTTTAAGTGTTAACATGACTTTATTCTAATGATTCAAAATTTCACTAAACATATGCAATTCTTATTATAATTAGACTTAGATTAGAATAAGGTGTAAAATTTTAAGGAACAACTAACCTATATATCAATCTTCACCAATTTATCTAAACTATAACATCATGCTCAAATTTTTATAATTCATAATCAACCAATGCCTAAGGTACATACCTACATTCTTAATTTGGAAGTTCCTTTGAGCAAATACATATACTAGATATTGAGAACTATCTTGAAAAAACTTGTTGGAAGTAAGGAACAAAAAAAGGGAAAGGAGACATATAACAAGAAAAATAATTAAACAACAAGCAAACAAATATATACAAGCGCAAATATATACAAGCACTATTTACAAAAATAAAATAAGAAAGAAACTTATATAAGCCTACCTACATTAACTATAACTAGTCTTAAAAATCACTCCATGAAAACTTCAGATGGATGAGTAGAGAAGTATTTGAGGTATTGCCCATTAGTTGGTAATCTAAACTCTACTCCCTATAAGTCTTTGATCTTGAAGGTGTTGTCTCCCAATGTCTCAATAATTTGATATGGACCAATCCATAAAGGAGTGAATTTTCCATGCTTTACTTTTAGTTCTAAGGCTTTATCCTAAAGAATAACTAGGTCTCCTTGCTTGAACACCTTAATCTTTAAATGATTTTCAAGCCATCTCTTGACTTTGGTTTGATGTTTTTTGAAATTTAAAAATGTTGCTTCCCTTGCATCCTCCATTTGTATGATGTCAAGTAACCTTGTATTTGTAAACTCTTGATCTTCATCCATATACTCTTGAATGAACTTGTAAGTTGGCAACTTGAGAGTAATGGGAAATATAGGTTATTGACCATGTACTAGTATAAATGGTGATGCTTTCAATGCTTGCTTCACTCTAGTTCTATCTACCCACAAAGCACATTTAAGTAATTTATGCCATGTCCTTATGTTTTTAGTTCCAAACTTTTTAATTGCCTTCATCAAGTTATTATTTGTTGATTCAGAGACTCTATTACCTTGTGCATAATGATTTTATGAAAAATTGAGAATGATTTTGTTATCATATGCCCATTTGATCATCTCAATAGAAATGAAGATTGATCCATTATCACATAGTCATGAGATTGGTGTCCAAAATCTTGTGCAAATGTTTTCTTCCAAGAACTTGATCACATCTTTAGTCCTACATTTCTTGGTTGCCACTGTTTCTATCCATCTTGTGTAGTAATCAATAACATTGAGAACATATTTATGCCCATATGATAAATTAGGGTTGATGACCCCTATAAAATATAATCCCCATTAAACAAAAGGTTTATCTATCATGATTGGTCTCAATGGCATAACTACTTTTGGTTCTTTGGTGTTAAAGACGTGATACCGATGACACTCTCTAACATGTTTATGAGAATCCTTAAAGATTGTAGGAAAATATTACCCTTCCCTTAGGATCTTGTTAGCTATTGTCTTTCTATAAGGCTATCCACTTAGAAGCTTTTCATGAAAAGTATTCAGGATCTTGGCTACTTCCTTCGAGACAGATCTCAAGTATATTTCTTCATAGTTATTCATAAAAGCACTCCATCCTTGATCAAGAAATGTGTTTCATTAAACCTCAAGGATATTATTTTCTCTTTATTCAATCCTAAAATTCAAGATCCATTGATTAGAAGATGAATAATTGCATCATATCAATCATTGGTTTTAAATTGTTGTTGGTGCACTTGCATGACACTTAATTTGGGATTAGTATTAGTAATCATTTGAATCAATCCTTGGAAATTTATGAACTTGGTAGTTTTCATCTCAAGATCATACTCTTGGAGACAGACATCCACTTACCTCTTCTCTCTCTTAGTTCACATTGACTAAGCATAAGTTTAGAGGTAGGGTCTAGCAATATTGCATGCACTTTATTCCTAAGAATATAGTATCTAAACTTATTAACCAAATTTACTAGAACAAGTGTTTGTTTGTTAATAAGAGGATATTTTAACTCAAAATTCTTAAAATTAGTGCTCATAAATGCAATAGGGTGATCACACTTATCTATTTTCAAGTTAAAATAACAACTATTATATGATCAAAAGTAAAAGAATAGGGATAAAAATCTTTTATGAAATCAAGACTTATCAACATTAGTGCCTATCCAATTAATTTTTTGATGTCCTTGAAGACTTTACTTATTTATTCATTCCATGTGATCTTGTCATCCTTTTTCAACATGTCATTTAGTTGCTTCACAATTTCTACAAAACTAGAAATGAACTTTCTCACAAAATTGATTTTCCCAAAGAACTATTTTAATTCTTTTGTACTATTAGAAGGTTCTATCTTGGATATGGCATCAAATCTTTCAGGGCATATAGAAATACCATATTTAGTTATAACATGACCTAATAATTTCCCTTTCATAACACAAAAAATGTTTTTCTTGAGATTGAGAAAAATTCCATACCTCCTACAACATTAAAATACCTATTACAAGTACATAATGTAGTCTTCCATATTTTTAGAAAATAAAGTTAGATCATCCATATAGATAATAATGCACTTACCTATGATACCTTTAAAAACATGGTCCATAGCTCTTTTAAAAATTTCTCTTACATTTATTATCCCAAAGGGAATTATTTTGTAGGCAAACGTGCCCCACTTAGTGGTAAATGTAGTTTTCATTCTATCTTCCTTGTTCACAAGTACTTGATTATAACCTAAAAAACCATCAAGAAAAGACATCATAGTAGAACCACTAATAATCTAAATGACTTGGTCAAGGGAGGGTAAAGGATAATTATCCTTTTCAAAAGCATTGTTTAAATTTATAAAGTCTATGCATAATATAATTTTTCCATTTTTCTTTTTGACTGGTACAAAGTTGGCTACCTAGGTAGAATGTCTAATGGGGAAAACTATTTTTACATCCAACAACTTCTTGACTTCTTTATAGATTAATGTTTCTAAAATAGGGTTGAATGGCCTTTGCTTCTATCTAAATGGTTTATAGGACTCTTTTAGTGGAATTGTATGGGTAATGACTCTAGGATCTGTTGAGACCAATACCTTGCTATCTTTCTTTTTTGAAAGGAGGACCCCTTTATTTATTTCTAGAAAGTCTATATTCTAGATTGAATGTGAAGAGTTGTCTTATCTTTGATTTTAAAGGCAAATTAATTTTAAAAAGGGAACATGTGATTTGATTTATTTGATCATGTTTACATTTCATGATTCAAAATTGCTAATAATTGTCTTCAAGGTGATTAGTTGTAGGTTCCATGGAAGAAGCTAGGGTTCCTAAAGAACAAACCCTAAAGGGGGTTTGAATTTGAATATTGGTGGAAAATACAAGCAAGAAATTTTATTTCCTTTTTATTAAATAATCCTAAGTTTAACTTTATATTGAGCTTCAAATATGTTTTTTCTTTAAAATATGATCGAATATTAATATAAAACCTTAAGCTAAACTTTATACATGATCAGGTATTAATTTAAAACTTATGCTCTTTTTTAGATCTAATAGTAAATGCTTGTTTATTGATTTTGATCCAATGGTGTGAATTAAATTTGACACCCAAAAGGACATATAGTTCATGATTTGGGCCTAGTAAATATCTAATGATGATAATTTTCTTAGAGGTTTCGATCTAATGTTGTAAATTAAATTTGACACCCAAAAGGACATTAATAACTATTAACCACTATGGACTTGATCTAATGGTTCACATTGCCATAGAGGTTCTAATATAATGGTGCACATCAACCCAAAAGGCTCAGGATCTCCTAAAGGCTTTACACATGACACTCATTCATTGGACTAGAAAAAATTATTATCTTAAAATTGATAGGTTCACTCCCATCATTTGATGTCTATGAGTAAATATTTAATAGGACTGAACCCATCAAATTTAACATGAGATAGAAGTATTCTATTGTCTTAAATTTGATAGGTTCACCCCCACATCTACAAGGATGTATTTGACGAGACTGAACCCATCAAATTTAAACTAAATAATCTTGAAAGCCTCAAGATCTCCTAAAGGATTTATGCGTGGCACTCAATCATTGGACCAAAAAATTCTACTATTTTAAATTTGACAAGTTCACTCCCATCATTTGATGTCTATGAGGATGTATTTGACATGATCTAACCCATCAAATTTAACTTAGATAATTTTTAAAGCCTAATAAAAGGGGGAATTTCAAAAAACCTTTTAAGAAATTCCTAGCTTTTTACAAAGATAAGCTTAGTATATAAAGATCTTAGACTAAGTCATTTTGTGTTTTTTAAACATAAAATTCTAAATGACTTTTTTAAACCTAAGATTTATATCATCATGTAACTGATTAACAGGTAAGCATATTATAAGATACAATGGTGATAACTTGTTCACTAGATTTGATCCAATAGTGCATCGAGCTTGAAGCCTTTTTAAAAAAAGCATGTGGTTAATGATCTGGCCTTAGCTAATATCCAATGGTGATCGCTTACTTTGTAGATTTTATCTAATAGTGTGACAAAGTTAAGGACTTTTCAAAGGCATCATGAGCTTGACACATGTCACAATCAATAAGCTCAAAGATCAAGAACTAGTGAAATGCAAGGACCTAGATTTAGCTTTTTAAAGCAAAATAAAGGGGACTTTTGAAAACAAACAGTCATTCTTGAAATGGTATTTATGAAATTTGCTATGAAAGGCATGGAATCCTACCACATAATCTCTACATAAGTATGGAGGATCCAAATGAAAGATATCTCATGATTGAAAACATAGAAGACATGATATTAAGGTTCCATCATATCTAAGGCATGTATGAGATCAAAGTTAGATGTTTTGGTCATTAAAGCCAAAAACCCTAAACCCTCTATAAATAAATCTAGAGTTGACTCAATTGATTATGTGACACTTCAGATAATTGTAAACTAAATTCAGAGCAAGTGCCTTAGTGAGATCTTTGTTTTTATCAAATATAGTTTAGTGTTATAATTGGTAACAAGTAGGTAATAGATGAAAATTGAAGTGAATCTTTACCTAAATTCAAATAGTGAAGGGTCTTTAGAGACATAAAATTAGATTTAATAGCCTTGAATGTGCATGGAATCAGAAATAAGTCTAAATTATTCTTCTGTATATAAGAGTTGTAACCTATTTCCCAAGAAGAATAGAGGAATGCTATGGTGCACCAAAGATATAAAGACCTAGTATCAATTTAGATGGCATGCCTTCACCATGCGGCTACTAAACTAGAGGTAATGCATTACATTGATATTCTTGTTCCTATTTTTTGTTGATTACATAATAGATGGAGAATTGATTATTCATAATAGAAGTATCAACAAATTTGCATGCATAACTCCCATGGCCTTTGAGACTTATTATAAGCTCCTTTTGCCTCATGTCAATCTCCCTTCCTTGAGAGAATGGATAAATTCCAAAAATCTAGATTTAGTCCTCTCACTTTGGTTAATCCAAGATTCCCATATTTTCAAGACCTCAAATGGTGAGATTCCTATTGCCTAATTTAGGGAAGGTGTTAGGGTATCTATGACTTTATTGAACACAACCTTTGGTGCTTCTTCTTCTACTTATTTAAGTAAGGTTTGGGTATATTATGTCCATTTCATTTTGAAGCAGAAATTAATGCCTCCTATTGGAGACTTAAAAAGTTTCTTCTTGGCCAAACAATTTATAGCCATCAAGAGAAATACTTCTAAGTAATTCTTTATGATGTCTTACCTCTTGGATTCACTCTTAGCCTCTATTAATTTCCCTAGCATTTAAAATTGGTCCCTTGATGGTAGATCTACCATTTCCCATCATTATTCCAAATTACATATATTCAAATACAAGAATCACATGAAATTCATATGTGATGGTATTTTCCCAATAATTTTTGAGATAATCACTAGTATCCCTATGCCCAAGCTTCATCCTCTAATAAAAATTTAAATAGTGACCATGGGGGATGTGTGGTTTTATCTAGATTACATTGTAATAAGGATAGAGGGAATCATGGTCTAACCATACAAATTTCCTATATATGTTCCTAGTAAGCTTGCAGAGTAAGAAATTGCTTATCAAATCATCTAGGGAATGGATTGGCACTATAAGAAGAACAATAAAGCTTAGGTTCATCCCTTTCCACTAGACATTCATATAATTGTAATTAAGGATTGAAAATAGTTAGAGATTATGGTGGTGCACAGAAACTCTTTTGATTTCCAATTAGATGATCTTAAGATGTGGGACGCCAATGATAGAGTGGCTAACCATATTCAAGATAAAAGGGTCCCAAAGGTTGAGTACAAACATCAACCAGGTGTGGGAGATGGTATTTACACAAAGGCAAGGAAATTTAAAGAAGTCTTGTCTGGGGTAAAAAACCACAACATAAATTTATAAAATAGTTTGGTCAAGGATAATAAGCCTTCAGGAGAAAAAAGGTAGTTACATCCTTTACAATATCACTTATTGCTAAGACCATATGGGACTACACATCAAGAACCACCTGTTGAGGGAAAATATTCTAAGCCTCAACATTGAGCATAGACCTAGTAAAGGTCCCCAAATTTAGGCATCCCCACCAAGGCCTTCTTCCCTAATAGAGGTTATTATCATGATTGCTTTAGAAACTAGAGAAATAGTAGAAAGTGCCCTTATTCATATCATAACTTCTTATGGTTTAGATAAGGAAGAAGACCCATCTAAGGAAGCAGGCAAGGAATTAGTTCCATTTGGTAGTGGAAAGAGATAGGTAGAATTAGCCTTAGTTCCTCTGGCTCTAGGAAATAGGCCGAGGTTAAATTTCACTCACCCCACTAGTGAAATAAACCTCTTCAGTGATGAGAATCCTATTTATGGACTAACCATTCTTGATTGGTTTGTTTATGGGAAGTTTCAAAAAATCCCATCTCTTTTTCCTTCACTAGATTTGACTCAAGTGGACATAGGTGTTTAGGATAATGTCAAGCCTTGGATTTAGGATATGTTGAACAAACAAGTAGAGAGAAGCATCCTATTTTTTCACAAGGAAAGCTAGTGGGTTGGTACCCTAGGAGCCTTTGGGAGTTCAAATATAGAGATTATTGAACAACCATAGGTGAAATAATTTGACCCTCAGGTCTAATTTAATCTATATACATCAACTCTTGAGAGAGTAGAGATCAATAAAATTACTGTTAGTACTGAGGACTTCACCTTTCAAAAGGTGGAACCATTTTTAGGCTTAACTCCTATTCTAGGGTAGGTAGTAGGGGAACATCCTATTTTTTAAGATGTAGCTAGTATGGTAATAGCCCAGTCAATAATGACCTTGGCTAGAGTTCAAGGAATGAAGCAGAAGATTCTCAACTTAGAGAAAGAAAAACAAGATTTAAAATCTCAGGTCCTCCTTTCAATTCTTGAAAATGTATTACAAGTGTTGAATATATCATTAATGAATGCATTCAAGAATTTGAAAAGCATCAAGTCTAGATTGAGTGATTTAGACCATTAAGCTAAGATGGCACAAGCCTTAATCACCCAGTGATAGAATTATCAAGCTCAGATGGAGGAGCTCATCAAGGTGCATAAGACAAAGTAGGTGTTAGACTTCAAGATTGTCAAACTTAGACATTTGGACATCTTCATGGAAATTTTGATAGATAAACAAGAGGATTTGATCACCTAGATAAATGATGTTAATGACTTCATCAAGAGAGACATAGACTTGGTAAATTGGATTGAGAAACTTCTAGGGAATCTACTAGATAACCCTTCTCAAACCACTACTTTAGGCCTGATTGATGATGATAATTCAAGCAAAGGGTTGGTACTCACATCCAAAGCATCAAAGAAAACAAAGGTCATTCAACTAAGGAAAATTATAAGAACCTTTATACCATTATTTTTGTAGGGAGTAAAATTGCATAAGCACAATGTATCAAGGAACTTATATCTTGGGTAGATAGTGAATTTAAAAAGCTAGCAGATAAAGAAGAGGATTGTTTAATGAAGCCTATAGTGGATTTGAGCTGATCAAGGAACAATACACCAAGGTGAAAGATTTCCTCAAATAGGGCTAATTCAAGGTCCCACCAATGAAATTATTAATAGAGTTTTATTTTTGTAAATTATATGCTAGTCTGTTAGCATATACTCTTTCTTGTCACATTGACATGTGACCTTCCACATTGTATCTTTATATTAAGGATAGCTATCCTTATTTACATGTTTATATTTTGAAAGTTAATTAGTTAACCACCTATGTTTCTTATAAATAGGAAAATGGTTACCATTTGTAAAGAGAGTTTTTGAGCAATTGATACTAGGAGCATTTAATACAACTAAGGAATTCTAAAAAGGTTGTCTAGATAGTTTTGTTAAATGTCTATGCTATCTCTCAATTGTGGAAATTCATGTTGAATTTGAATGATTCTTCTTGTTTTGAGTCACATTCTTTGTCATATGGTAGTTAATTTTTACTAAATGGTATATTAAATATAAATATTTCAAGTATAATTCATTTTATTTGCTCTGCATTTAGATGTACTTATATTATTCAGATCATAATAGGAAACTTTTAAAGTAAACTTGGTTCTTAATTATGATTCATACTTTTCCTCTGAATCTTTCTTGATTTGTGATGTAATATGAGCTTATGATATTTTATAACATAAATTGGTTTAATATGTACTTAACATAATTTGAATTATGTCATAATATTTGATATGAAAATCTGTAATCACATCTCTTCCTTCCTTACCCTTCCTTTTTCTTATTTTTATCAAGATTCACTCGAGCTTAAAGATCATTGTTAATAATCATTTATTTTTACTTTAGAGTCCTCAAAATTACTAAGTATTGAAATTGTGTAGACCTTTGTGGCTCCCAACCACTAAATCAAATAAATATTGTGGATAGTTTTCATACTTTGCTTCTATTTCACCACAAATAATCACTAAATAGTCACAAACTATAACTCATGCCATGGATTCTCAGAATCTTAAATTGAGAAGTGTTTTTGAACAATAAGAGCACCTATGGTATAGTTTGAAGCATTAATAGGATCAAATATCTTTAATTCTTCATAGGAACATGCTATAACATCTTTGTATTTGGTCAGCAACTCTTTAGCTTTTCTCAATTTTTCATTTGTACAGGATGTACCAATATTTACCAATTGAGGTTGATCTTGAGCACTTATGTCAACTACATTATAATCTTTCCCATTTACTTTAGGAATATTTATAATTGTAGATAGTTTGTCTTGATCAAATAGTCTTTCTAAGGCAATTATGCCTTTGGGAATTTTATTATCACTAATTACACTATCTTATCATCAGCTCTATCTTCATTAAAGAGTATTTTCATTGATCTCATCCATGATGTGAGACTCAAATACTCCTGAGTTATTTATGAAAGCTATTATTTTTTATCATAATTAAATACTTATAAATGATTGAAATTATCAGGAACTAAAGGACATGGAACCAACTTAGTACTAAGGTTTCCTAATTTAGAGTCTTGATTTGGCATAAGATTGGTTGTAGCTAAGGCTAGTTCATCAACAATATTGTTCTCTTCTCTAGGTATGGAGACAATGTTAAAGGCATCAAAGTATTCAATTAGGTCCCAAAATCTAAACTTATAATTTTTAATATATGGCAATTTTCATTGATACTTAATTTTAACTTGATTAACCACTAGTTTAGAATCACCATACACTAGCAATTCTTTGACCTTGTGTTTGATAGAAAACTACAATCATAAGATTAAAGATTTATAATCTAAAAAATTATTAGTACATGAAAAATAAAGTATGTAATAAGTATTAAACTCTTTCCCAATAGGATTGATTATAATAATTCCTACTTGAGATCTTGATTTACATCTAGCACCATCAAAATATAATTTCCACATTCTAGGCATAGCATGAGGATCTTTAGAGTCACATACCTTAGGGGTATCAAGGGTATAGAATCCTAACTTATAATTGACCATGTTGACCTTTTAATTTAATGAATTGTACTTGGTAATCATGTGTTTAATCTTTGCCTCTCTTTTAATGTAGATTTGATTGGGAACTCCCTTCCATGGAAGCCACATGTGGGAACAATCTATTTACATGTATCCGTTCAAAGACTTAGTCCAATCCCTGGTCAAAAACATCCCATAAGTATCTAAAATGTCCACCACTTAAATGCCAATAAATTGCTATATCCTTGGCTTAATAGCTTGCTGCATATGAACATTCAATAATTATCTAATTACTTTAACTCTTGATTTATCTAATTGAGTAACTACTCTATCAGACTTAATTGGAGTTAAACCAAGTTTCTCACAAATAACTTTTGGCATGATATTGGTAGAAGCTTCTGAATCTAATAAATAATTATGCAAGTTCTTAACAAAAAAAATAATTTTTAGTAAGAAAGGAGGAAATTCTACTTTGTTCATATACATAACTACATTAGCATTTACAACATTTGGAGACCTACTAGTCTTCTTTGATAGATATTCAAGCAACAAGTCTCTTTGGTCATTAATTTGAGTCAACTCATGTAAAGTGATATTATATTTATTTTTTTATGTCCTTAACTATGTTATATCCACTCCTAGTAGAAGAACTAGATGCATCAATAATATTTCTAGAAGTACTTCCCTTTTGAGTCTCAAGATTATTGTCTATCATAAGATCTGGAGTAGTGTCAAAGTTATTTGGTGGAGTTTAGGTAGTCAATGGATAATTATGCTCTCCATTCCTTAGAGAATAAGTACTATTTAGATACTAATAAAAATCATTAATCTATTTAGGGGTATCCTTAGGCTCATTCTCATCTTGGAATGGAAATTTAAATGTCTCCACCATGAGAGTTGTATTAGTAGATTTAGATGACTTTAAAGAACCAAATGTACTTGAAACATTATATTTGTTAGGTACACCTTAATATATGTCCTATTAATCTTGAAATAACTCAAAATCATTGTAAAATTCAATAAAATACAATTCACCATGATTTGAAGTGTTATGAACTCTACAATATTTAGTTAAAACTACATCACATATGTTTATCTCAAGATTGTTCTTTTTGGCAGATGACTCATTGTTATTGATATTATTATTTTTACCATTGTGAAACCTATTTTTAGGTATATTCAACCTTTAATAAGTATAATTACTATTAGATTTTTCCCTAGTATTACCTACTTGCTTTTGTAATTGAAGGAAATTAGTGCTCAATTTTTTAACCATCTTAAGTATGGATTCATTCTCACTTTCAAATGCTTCTAAGTTGTGAACTTGAGTACTAATGATAGTTGTGGGCACCAAAGGTATTTTATATTGTGGATGAAATCCATTCATAGTTTTATTTAGGAATTCTAGGTTTTGACTAGGATGAGCATGACTCAAGGGTAATTGATTCAACACTGGTGTTTAGTATAAAGTAGGCATGATTTGATTTACATTGGGAATGCCATTCAACATAGGAAAATTAGGATTGAAATTAGGAATGGAATATTACATTTGAACTTGTGTTTGCATTTGATCATTGATTGTCATAGCTTCAACATAAACTAGGGCTAATGTGTTTATAACTCTAATAAAACTTTTCAAAAACATAAAAGTCATAGGATCTAAAGAATCCTTATAAATTTATAAAACCAAAGCTTCATCAGGTCTATAAAGAGCTATGGTTTTGATAAAAATCTTCTAGAATCTATAATTAAAGGCTCTAATGGTCTCAGTTGAATCTATTTTCATAGTAGTGAATTATTGATAAAGGATATAAGGACTGATGATTTTTCCAAATTGGTCAATGAAAATACTGTTAAAATCATTCCAATTGGTAATGTAATTTTTAGGAAGGTTGAGAAACCAATCATATGCAACATCTTTGAGAGTAAAAGGAAATAATCTACATGCAACATCTTCATGAACTATATTCAAAAATCTTAAAGCAGCTTTGAAACTTTTGATATGTTCTTCAACAGTAACAACACCATTAGGAATGAATGAAGGCAAATATTTCTCAAGATTTATAGGTAAGTCATGTACCTAACCACACACATTGATAGAAGATTCACCTAACCAAGACATACCTTGATAATTATTGAACACATGAGTACCATGAATAGGTGAAGTAAGCTAAGATTTAGAAACCCTTTGCTTACCTTTATCTGCTATTGATTTCCTATGAACTTCTAATGAAAGGAGAGGTAATATTTTCTCTGAACATGACCTAGTACTAATTCTTGCAAGTTTCATTTCATAAAATTTGAATCCTATTAAAAATACAATGTGTAAACCTTATCTTTAAAAATAAAAATGATCAAATTTACATGCTAAGCCAATTTTGCACAAATCTATGTAAATGACAACTATCTTTCACTAAATTAGTTCAAATATATGTCTAAACTGATGAATATGAATGATCTTTACCCTTTTGAGTTCAAGTAAACCTAAATTTTCAAAGAATAATTCTTTGAACAAAATTTCTATCACTAATCTTGAATGTGGTAGTTTTACAAAGCTTAAACTACCTTTCCAAATATTTATCATAAAAGTTTATAGAAGATTTATCTTTAGCTAAAGAAGCCTTGAGACTAGTCTAAGACCATGAATATCAATGATATTTACACAATTGAGCTAAGAATAACAAAAAAATGCAAAAAATCCACTAATATTTTAACAAAATTCACTAAAATTATCAAAGATAATACAAATTCACAAAGCTTTAACTACGCCCTCCTTTTCGCGCTAGTGAAACCTTGCCTATTGATGCCTGAACGTGTATCACAAGGGTCTAGTTTGTTTAAGAAATACTTCTCATTTTTGGATTCAAATAATCCATTACATGAGTTTCAAGTTGTGATATTCTTGATATCTTTAGTGGAATAGTAGCAAAACAAATGAACTGTTTCACAAAATTTATAACTATTTGGTTGTTGGGAGTAACTATGGCCTAATAGCTTGCTCATGAAAATGGAAGTAATCTAAAGTAAGTGAATTAAATTGTGATTAAAACCTAATTCTAAAACCTAAGCTATCATTGATATTCATGATGAAGGCTAAACTAAAGTGAATTGATCAAAAAAATGAGCAAAAGGAAGGGTAGGGTAGAGAAGAAATATGTTATTGATCTTCAATCCAGACATTATGTCAAAGTTAAAATTCCATCCAAATATGCACTTAAAATAATATATGACATGAAATAGCTAAAGCTCAAATCCTATCATATATCAAGAAAATATTTGAGGATAATAGAAATAATGCAAATAATAACTAGATTCAATTTAAATATTTACTCCTATAAGTAAATTACATTAGCACATCTGCAAACAAAGTAAAAGAAATAAAATGAATCAAAGATATTTTAATAAAATCTAGCTTAAGCATAAATTGATAGATTTGAATTCAAGTGTACACATCTAGAATCCATGAAAATCATTCAAATTTGGACATACAAATAGATAATTAAGAGAGCAGCCATAATAACAAACACACAAATAAATACTAGGCAATCTTTACAAAATTCCTTGCTTGTATTAATTGCTCAAAGTTTACATAGTTTTTTTCTTAAAAACTCTCCCTATTTTCAAATTAACCCTTTTATATAAGACTAAGGAGGTATGTCAATCAGTCATATCAAATGATAATTGTAAAAGTGTTATGGACAACTATCCCTTTTACAACATTTTAGAATCTAATGACACTTTCTAATGGACTAACCTATAAGCAATGCACTTTAAAAAATTGCACATGCTTTTAAAAAATAATATTTCCTTTTTAAAATTTTATGCATACTTAGTTATGAAAGAATATTCTAAAGTCAAAATATTTGACTTTCGGACTCCCCAGTTACTACAGTCCTTTGCCTCTATTGTAGGATCTTCATTCTATAATGTTGCTCATCAATCAACTTAAGGTTGATAATGGGTTCCATGAAGAGCTACTTCTCTTAATCTGTCAAGACCTCAAGATCTTTATCATCCCTCTCTAAATATTCTTTGATTCTCCTAGCATCACTAATATTTTCACTAGCTGATAAAATCATGTCCATGATCCTGTTGTTATTTACCCCTATCTTGCCTATGCTTTGGTTCTTTACCTCCTACATAAAATGAGTAGCTCTTTGCTTAAATTCATCATCTATGATTAAACCAATTATGTTGAGTGAAGTAGGATCTTTGATTAGGCTCCCCAATATGTGGGTTATCTTATCCTCTAACTATTTGAGATCATTAGAAAGGTCTCCCATGCTCTTAGACCATATATTCAAAGTCTTGATCTTATCCACCAATATTTCTATGGACATATTCAAATATGTCAAGCTCACTATTCTAAACCCAAGGATTTGGTCATCTATTAAGACATTGATCAAATAATTCACTTTTCTACTTGAAGCTTTCCATTGGCCAACTTACCATGTAGTCATAAAATTCTATTTTTTCACTACATCTTGCTTGGATTTTATGGTCTTCAAGGAGTTGAATAAGCCATTCATGGTGGTC
Source organism: Torreya grandis (assembly GCA_037957365.1). Lineage (NCBI taxonomy): Eukaryota > Viridiplantae > Streptophyta > Pinopsida > Cupressales > Taxaceae > Torreya > Torreya grandis. Next base: position 981,414 of record JARHVA010002421.1, read on the forward strand.
TCGAATTGGGTGACCATCTCTCCTAGAATTGATAAGATAGCTTGTTCCTCTATCTTCTTCTTTTATTGCTTGAGGTCCTTTATGGCTATTTTTAATTGTTATGTCTATGTTTGGGATAATTCAAGAACATCTTCCTCAAACATAAGGTTTTCACCAGGCCTCTATCCCTACTTTTGAGTCAAACCAGTCAATGGATCCACTTTTTGATACACAATTTCTTCACCTCCTATCATGACCCTTTTCTTTGTCACTCTCTACAAGCCAATAATTACTGGATCAAACTTGACTCTAATTGTAGATTGGGTCACATGTGGGATAGGGACCTCCTTTTGTACTAAAGATATTGAATCACTTAGTGTGGATAATCTTCTTACCTTCTCCTCTTGTAAAGTAACTATCCATGGCTTACGATCTTGATACACATGAATGTTAATAGCCTTCATCGTAGCCTGATGATGATGCATAGTGTGTACTCTCTGTAATCTAGGTTCATTTAAGAACCATTCTAGAATTGATGGTCCATATAACAAGTTATTTTCATTGAATAGATTAACTTCACTTAAATGAGTAGTGATAGTCACCTTAGGTCTTTTTGTTTTTAAAACAATAACTAGCTTAGTTTTTTTTTGAAGTGTTAACAACAACCAAGTCCAAAGATTTCCCTTTGTTAACCATAGTTTATTAAAAACTTATATTCTCTTCTTCATCTGAGTCTATGTATGTCATAAACAAGATATTTAATACATCTTCAATAGACTCTTTAGGATTTATAGCTATCATATGAACCTTTTCTTGAAGTGACTCTTGTTATAATACTTTGGGAGGTTTATTAGTTTATGAGATGGAATCTTTTTTATCTAGACTTTTCTTTTCAAGCCTATGCTCTGTCTATGTCTCTACTTGGGCACTGAGTGATGGAAGTATAGAAGATTCACCATTTATTAGATGATACTACCTATGGCCCAATTTCCACCTATCAACCACCTTTTGATCTCTTTATAATCTAGAGTTAGGTATTTTGTTATGTTCCTTCAATCTTTTTCACTTCATAGTATGTAGATGCTTTAATGTATATGAAATCAAAAGCACTAGGTTCATGTTCATAAGGAACATTCAATATGCCTTTGATCCTTAAATGCTATTTCACCTTCCCATAAGGGTCCTATTTCCCAAGGTCATCCATATGTAGGTTGGAAGACAACTTATGTTTTGATGTTGCCTCTATACTATCCCATTTCTAAATGTAGTCTTGCCAATTTTCATTGGGAAGTTGTGAAGAAGTCCCTTTCTCTTGGTTTTACAAAGACCATCAATACCATAGAACAACTGGTAGGTTACCTCTCGCTCAACTAAATTATCAAGAACATGGATAGGTAGCTTGAGAGGATAATTTTGAGTTCCCTCAATCTTGATGACCATATAATCTAGATATAACCATATATCTCCCATTTCTTTTATATATTTCTTGATTAGAGGGCTTACTGTTGACATGGGGATACTAGTTATAGCTCCTAACATGGCTAGATAGACATAAACACAAATAAATTAAATGTGATCCATATATTTGTAGATGTGTAACTTAGAATAATATTTGGAAACTATATGGGTTCTATTTGGAGACAACTCCCTCTGATTTGGAATCTTTATTGTTGTACATAAGGCATCTAAGAGGTAAGACATCATGTAAAACTAGGTTTTATTCTTATGCCTAATTGCATAGATTTGTATACTCAATGCGATAATAATTATTTCACCCAAAGGAGGGATAATTACCTTTTAAAAAATAAAGTAGACCATGGGCACCCATATTGGGTCTACATATGCAATGGTTGCATTTATACATAACTTATTCAAAATTATTATTATCATTCTAACCCCTAGTTTAAACTGGATAATATAATGTTTTTATTGAGGTCTTGAAATAATTGGTTCCCAAAATCTATCCACATCATAAGGGTGTCCATAAAATTGTGTTATTTAGCCCAAGAATTAATAGAGGCTAGGTCAATTTTAGGTTTGGGAAACTTATATTAGGACTCAAATGCAATAACATAAATGTAAGCCACTTTCCTATGAGTATGTTTATTAATTATCATGCCCTTATTTGTTTTAGTTTCCTTGAAAATGGGAGAAAGAATATTGATGTAATGGAGTACCTCAAGTTTTATAGTTGCATAATGTAGACCAACCATCTAGATTGCAACAATATCACCATAAAACCTTTTGGATGAGATATTCTTCTCTTTTTATCTAGTGATAGTTGGTTGGTTCTTAACTCTCCAAAATAATTTTTAACCAATTACTATTTCCTATGTTCAAGGTAGCAGTAATGGACTTGGTGTCTTTGAAAACACAACCTTCAACATTTGTTATCAAATATAGCTTGACATCTTGTTTTGAAACATGCTTATGTGCCACCATTGTTATAATATTGATCAAATTATACAGTTGAAAACAATAATCCAATCTTCTAGGATTAATTACAGTGGAATTAGAGACAAATTAGGGTAATCTATATTCTTAGGGATTTTTTGAAGGTTTATGCAGGGCTATAATGGTGGTAGTTAGTTTTAGTAATGAGCTTCAGTGACTTAAATTTCACTTAGATTGAAATTTTATACCTTTTGTGTCTATGGGTCCACAAGATCTTTCAAATTGACTTGTCTCACTTATGTGTCATTATCATGTCATTTCATTCATTTATTTTTGAAATGTGACCTTTTTGTTTTTTTAGGAAATGTGTTGCCATATTATGCTCTCTCAAAGCTTGATCAAACATGCTCTATTGATCTTATATGGTGCCTACTATCCCTATATTCATCGTGAACCATTGATATTCATTTTATCTCCCAAGAGTATACCACTTGGTAGCTCCATAGGGTTTATATGCTCATTATAAACACACTCTATCATTGAATGCCCTTTTGCCACATTGAATCTTTTTATTAGATTTGGGCTTGTTGAATCATTGACTTGTCACTCATTGTAGATATTGATCTAGGAGATTGAATGCCATTGGTTAATCTCTAATCCATTCATCATGGTTATGACATGCATCACTACCACATTCATCCTGGGCTCCTTCAAAAGTCTACCTCATCTCATACCATTAGATCTCCTTTTACATGGATCAATGTGCTTAATCAATTTCAATCCACTTGATTTTATTCTTTGTATTTCTAGTTAAACATAGACATTTGATTCTAGGCTATGTTACAAAGATCATGACATTTGTCACTCTTCAATTCCTTTGTAGACCTTGACCTCTTAACTTTGCATTGCACCATTAGATCTTTGTATTTATTCTCCATAGTTGTGACACTTATAGCTGCCACATTAAATATTAAGAGCTTTGATAATTTGACCTGAGTAGATGCTTGTGTACCATCTATCTCCCTTCCAAGCTCCAAGATCTCTCCACGGGGTGTCTTTGCATTGATTCATTCTTGTGGGCAATGAAAATAAACTATGTTAGGGCTCAGGGAATATAAAGAAACTTAGGATTAAAGTTTTTAGAGTAAGGTCTTAGTTGTATTAATAAATACAATTAGGACTTAGGCTAAAGTTTACACTAAGTTTAAAAAAAATAATAAAGTGCCCCCACATTTAGTTAGTCCATGTGATCAATAAAATAGACTAGCTGAAGTTTTGAGATATAAAGGACTTATAAAATTTTAGACTAAGGTTTTAGTCATGCTAATAAACATGATTAGAACCTTAGGATAAAATTTAAAATAAGCTTAAGACATAATTAAAATATTCCCATGCAAATTTGATTTCGCATTAATTTGAATCTTATTTCAAAATACTTAGGCTAAACATGTTAAACTAAGGTTTTTCAACACTATTTAATCATGGATTAAATTAATTGACCAAATACCAAAGTTTGATCAAAATAAAGGGTCAAATTAGTATCAATGCATAAAACCTTGGACATTGTTCACACAATTGGGTCTCCATTAAACTTGTAACATGGAAACAAAGATCAAATATTAGCAACATTAGATAAAGTCAAATGAAAATTAAATGTTGACATGCTATATGTAAACATGATGGGAACCATGACATTTAAATAATGTATTCTTGATCAATTTTAATGTCAGTTTATAACACAATTTGAAAAATTGAACAAGGGTCCTCATTTTGCAAAAATGGGGGTATGTTGACCTCGACACCAGGGGATTCCACTAAGCATTCAATAGATGGAATAATCATGCAAAGGAATAAACCCTTGCATGATAATTTGATCAATATGAACTCAATTTACATGGTGCTTCTCTTTTGTTAGCCATACTTGGGATCAATCTAGACGGTTGTACCATACCTTGATGGGATTTAGGATGATTATAATTAGTTGTATTTTGTTATTTATTCTTTTATTACTTAGTGTTTTTTGAATCTATTTTTTTTTAATTTAAACCATATCATGAATGATTTTTTTTTTACATTACTCCATTCTTTGAGGAGGTGTTATGCTATCCGTTTGACACCTTGAATTACCTTAGAAATGTTTTATGTCAAAAATGTTGAGTATGGTTGAAATGGGTAACATTACACTACCCAAAATAAATTCAAGTTTTGAGCCTTATAAGTCTTTGAAATAAAACATTATTTATACCTTTTGAGAGAACTAATGTCATTACATTGTTAAAATTGTTTCAAAAGATTTATCTTATCTTGTGTCCAAATTACCATTGTTTGAACCAATAATTTGTGCCTTATTGGATCTTTGTTTAACACAATCATGTTGTTAAAATTTGCCTAGTTTGTTGGTCATTAAAATACAAGTTTTTATAGGTTGAGTTTTTAATTATATTTTACAAGTTTGGATCCAAACATTGATTGATTTCAATTTATGCCTTGACATACATGCACTAATACATAGATCTTTCTCTTTTGGGTTGCATAACTTAGGTTAACTTTTGAACCAAAATTTGAAAACTACATTGTTTGTGCCTTTGTTTGATATAATGAGTCTATTTTCAAATACCTTTTGTTTGGTTCCTTATACCAATTTGATCATGTTTATGTCTAGAATTAAGTGCCTTGTTTATTCCAAAGTGTTCTAAGTTTGTTAAATTAAAATCATCCCTTTATTTTAAGTATATATTCTAATTCCTCATTTGGCCAAAATTCTTAGCATATGCCTTGTTTAAGCCTAGATTTTGATGCCATGTTTGGCCAAAAATCCTAGTGAATGTTTTCCTTTTTCCTAGTTTAGACCTATTTAGAACATATTTGGACCTAGAGTTTGTCATCTTGTTTTTAGTTTATTTACTTGACCTTATTTATGTGAAGTATTTAATGTTAGACATTTGACATTATACTATTTTTACCAAATCTTTGCATAGACCTTTTGGAGATACAACTGCACTCCTTTTGACTAAGTTAGACTGAGTCAAACCCTTTTATCTTTTTAGCCATAATTTTTTAGAGTTTTTAGAACTATATCCTCTCTATTTTCATGAAATATTTTCCATTGATTTGACCATGTCTCACTATACATGTAGTGCTATGTACAATCTTAGCTATGGAAATATTGTCACATGAGAGGACTTTGTTCAAGACCCTTATGGAGAGGATGTTATTTTGGAGATAGATTCTTATCCACCATATAATACTCAAATAAGGGAATAGAGTCAAGATCCTTTGGCCAATTATTTGGTTAGTAATCCTCCATACCTAGAATAAGACCAAAAATAGATAGCCCAATATTTGGCTAGCATATATTTAGTTTTAAAACCAGTCCAAGATCAGCCTTATTATGTTATAATGTCATTAGCCTATGATCTTAATAGAGCCATAGAGTTAGGGAAAGATAAATTGTAAAATCTAATTATAGGGCCTTCCAACATATCTTATAATGAACATGCCTCTTCTAACAACCCTAATGCCATTGTACCGATACCATATCAAGATCCATGTATGATTGTCACATAAAGGGGACTCATGGAGGACCACTTAATTTAAATTCATACAACATACCAGATATATTAGAACCTAATATGTAACTTTAATAATATGGCCATGTTAAATGCACCTCTCATTAAGTTAGTTCCTTTAATAGGAGTCTTCCTTGAGTTGATAGGTCAATAAAATTAGGGTTTTGACCTAATTATACAAATAACTTATAAAAATAACATGTTTAATACTCTAACTATCAAGGAAGTGTCTTCTATTTCTATGTAGAATAGTGAGCAGAACATAGTGGATACCATGCAAACAACATCTAATTTAAACCAAAATGGTGTTAACACACAGGTAAAGAGTCAAAAATAAAATGTGACTTTAAAAAACACCATGAGTGGTTCAAAAAATCAAGGGGTAGGAGTTTCTACTTCCCAACCTCAACCAACTAGATCTAATCCTCAACCAGTTACTTCTTTTAGCACCCAAAAACAAGGATTAAGTAGTCAACCAATGACCAATGTCATGCCACAATAAAATGTGACAAGTAATATTCCATAATAACAAGCATAGTCTAATATAACCATGCAATAGAGGAAAAAAATCTTACCACCTTAATAGGGGGAAACCAATATTCCACCACACCAAGTAATAGTGAACATACCTCTTTAGTCATAGACTAACATACCAATCCAAAACCAAATAATGTCTAACCAACAATGTAAAAATATTACTCAGTGATAAATGCTAAATCTCCAACATGCATCCACTTCTCAATAGGGATTCATGCAACCAATAGGTTCAAAATTTCCTCAAGTACCTATTAGGAAATAATTACCTTTCATGCAGAATGTGCCACAAGTTCAAAGATAGGGACCTGGTTCACAAGTACCCCTCAATCAACAAGGTATGACTAGTTGGTAACATGTCCCTATTCAACCTCAATAGGCACAATATAGCTAATATACCTCCATCCCAACTACAGTATTCCAAACATCAAGCCTACATACCCAATCCCACACAAGATATCACATAACCATAATTGTAATTTCAATAATTACACCCTAATCCATGTATGCATATTATTGGTCCATTCCCTAACCAATACAACATTTCCCAATAAATACCTCCTTCATACCCTGGTCAAAGTAATCCAATTTTGACAACCCAACCTTCATCTCAATAGTCCAATGATCCCACTAATTTCCTTGTATAAGAACTACAATAAATGATGTAATTTCCCTCATTCAAGTAGCAAAACAACCTAAAAAGTTCAAGTTAGATGACATGTGTTCTTACCTTTTCAACATGGAGTACTTGTATATACTATTTCCTCTAAGGTATGAGCCACCAAATTTTGACAAATATAAAAGGAAAGGTAACCCCAAGGCCCATTTGATGGAGTTAGTTTTTACATGCCAATGAGTGGCCTATAGCAACATATAATTATTGTTATTGTTTCTGAGAAGCCTAGTAGGATAAGCCTTAGAATGGTTCCTAAAGTTGCCCAAGAATTCAATGTCTGATTTTGATGATCTTTTGGACAAGTTCATGCAACACTTCTCTTACAATATCAAGCATGAGATTTCATTGGTAGACTTAACACAAGCAAGAAAAAAGGCTAGTGAAAGTTTCATAAGTTATTTGCAGTGATGGAGAACCCTTGTAAGCTGATTTACCCATAGTCTACTAGGTAAACAACTAGTCACTATGTTTACCAAAAACATACACAATGAGATTTCTTATTTTTTGGAGTTATAGTGTGTGCACACATTCAAATATATCATTAACAAAGGTTTTTTGATCAAAAAATCCCTTATTAACAAAATAAATATTAAACTAGCCTCATCAAATCAAAACTAGAACCAAAATCAGAACAATGGCCAAAATCAAAATCCAGTCTAAGCACAAGTGTTGTAACAAACCTAGGCCAACAATTTTGATAGACCAAATCAATTCAGTTATAACAACAATGTTTTAGGGAATGGAGTAACAAAGTCATGACATATTCAAATGGTGCAAACACTATTTATGTAGCCTATACTATATATACACATAACTCCTAACCAACAACCTCTTCAATAAGCACAACAAGTGCCATAACCTAGACCAGTATAGTAAATGTAACAAATGTAACAACCTATGCCTTTGAAAAACCTTTATCCAAGAAGAAATCTATATATTCATTATGCCTTTAATAACCTTGGAGAACCCAAATAATCAATATTTCACAAACTCATTGTAGCTAATTTTATTAAATGACCTATTATGAAAGGATAAATTAATGAGGGCACTAACATTATAGATTGAGATAGGCCAAATGAATTCTAATAATATCATCATGTCAATGACCATAATTTGTAGTGATGTGTGCAAATTAAACATGTAATCAAGAATATGATTTAAAATGGAGAGATCACATTAGATCATGGAGATTTCACTCATAACCTAGGCATTTATCCATTTACTCAACATAAAAACTAATAATAACAACAAAAACAATAGCCAGTGCAACAACATCAATAACAATATCAATAACCAAGGTTGAACCAATAAAACCAACAAAACTAATAGATTCAATAGTAAAACCAACAATGTCAAAATAATGGATAGAACCAAGGCCAAAATTCCCCTATTTGGACCACACATAAGTGAAGAAACAAGTAAGGATTCCCCTATTTGGACCTTATACTAATAACTTGTCATTAGCCTGTGACCATGCATAAGTACACTAACAACCAAGACTTATCCTATCTAATTCCCCTCTACCATCATTTGTTAGTAATAATGGTCCTATACCTAATCCTTATTGTTCAATCACAACTTGACAATCAAGGATTACCATACCAAGTCCACAACCATCTTTCACTTCACCCATCATCCAAATAACCATTCTAGCTAAGAACAATCCATTTCTTGTTGTCCTACAAAATACATTTGACATTCTGGAACAATTACAAAAGATGTCAGCACAAATCTCCATTTTCAATTTGGTACATACATCCACAATCCACAAAAACATCTTGATATAATTCCTTAGCCAATCTAAAGTTCCCAAAGACATATCTCCCTACAAATTTCAAGATTTAGTTGGACACCTAGCTTTAGGCCAATAATTAACCTTCAATCAAAGTGATATGTCATCCTTTGGCCCACTTCATAATAATATTTTGTACATTAAGGTCTATATAATGTGACACAAAGTGAAATGTGTCCTCATAGATAATGGATCAGGTTTAAATACTGTCTCTAAATCTCGTCAAGCTTCTTGGGTACATGATAGTAGATCTATAAGTAAAAATAATCACCATCAAATCTTATGATAATGAAGAATGAGAATCAAAAGGTACCATCAACTTACTAGTTATCATTGGGACTTTGGCCCATGATACACTTTGCCATGTGTTAGATATTGATTTGCCATATAATATGCTTTTGGGTAGACCTTAGTTATATGAGATTCATGCAGTCCCATTGAAAATGCACTAATGCATCAAGTTCTCCCATTCAGGGATGAAGGTTACTATTTTAGGTGATTTGCATCTGTATGAGAATTGTAAAAATCTAGAGGCCAAGTTCAAAAGCTATAACTACCATTTTGACATGAATCTAGTTATAAAATAGGACAAAGGGAAAGCAATACTTATTGATTTACCAGAGATCACCTGTATTGACCATGATACTCTTGATTCACTTTCCCACATGCCACCTCCTAAAATGTCCAATCATTACACCATCTTAGAAAAAATCCTAGGAAAATACTTGACCCATGACACCTTCACATTATAAATCTTCCATAGAACCCCAAGTCCTTTGGAAGACTAAAAGACAAACCACTCATGTAATGGCAAAGAAAATGCAAAGGCCATCTGTATAGTCTCTCATCTGTCACTTTCATACCATCCTCTAGCCAAGAATAGGACCCTCTTGAAGGAGATGAAACATGGTTGTATAATGATAAATTGGTTGATTGTTACAAAAATTCCAAGTATCTCATTCCTAATTAGATTATGGATAACCAAGACTATAAAGGAAGAGGCATCTGACTGAATCAATAGGGAACACTTGAGCCAATTTCTATGATTAGGTATAAAGGAACCTATGGACTTAGATTTGAATTTCCTAGGGGTGACCCCATGTATCTTATTCAAGTTCCATCACCAATGACTAGTGATGATGATACCAATAGTGAAGCAGAGTATGATCATAACCAATTTGATAACCTAACCCATACCAATATATTTGACAATAATTTCATTGGTACCCTTTGAATAATCATTCATCATAATCTACTAGCATGATACTATCCCCAACTAATAGACTAGGGCAAACAAGAATCTAACATGCCAATTGATGAGTTCTAACATGATGAGACCTTCAACAATTTTCTAGGCCTGAGGGACAATGTTCCATTGTGAGATCACAAAAAATGGTTCTCAATCAAGTTGGATATTGAAGCCTATTTTATAGAGATGGTGAACACCCTTAGCCAAAAATAAATAAATAAAACATTGAGGTCCCAAAGTGAAAAAATCTTTGAGGTGATTTTAAACTAGGGAAAGAGTAAAGATAAAGCCCAGTCTAGTGGTGAAAACCTATTTTAGGTGTCATTAGATGGGGGTGTTTAACTTTCTTCAAATATGTCATGTCCCCTTTTTTGTGGACATTGATAGGCTTGATGATTAGCCTATTATGTGACCTTCGTAGGCTGATTGGATGGATAGAGGGTCATGATGGAGATTGGCTTGGCTTTGATTTATAGAATTCTTATAGTTAGCTCTCATTCAGGTTATTTTAGACACATTGGACTTGAGCTCCTATTATTTAGGGATATTTGACATACAATGGAACACCCTTGTTTTGATATGGTCATGTGCAGAATCACTCCCTGGTTCACCAACTTCAGACGGTTCGTGGATCCGACATGTATTGAGGGAGATATTAATATTTGATTGATTTAATCAAATATTAATTATTTGGTCTAATTTTAAATTAGATATTAATTAATTATTTGGTCTAATTTTAAATTAGATATTAATTAATTGGTCTAATTTTAAGACCCAAGTTCTAATTTGAGGAATTCTAATTTTAGAAGCCCAAGTTCTAATTTGAGGAATTCTAATTTTAGAACCCCAAGTTCTAATTTGAGGAAATCTAATTTTAGCAAGCACACCTTTGGAAGGGTATAAGAGTTTCTCATGGGAGAGAGTTTGTATGTATGAAATGATTATTGATATTGATTCTTGTTAAGAAATTCTTCTGTGAAGACTGAGCCAAGGGTTCCAGTATTCCATCTGCAGTGGAGAATGCCAACTCTTCATTGTGCGTGATTCAGAGGCTGTGAAAGATCAGCTGATCTATTGCCAAACTGCATTGAAGAACGTCAACTCTTCAGTGTGAGCGATTCAGAGGTTGTGAAAGATCAACCGATCTATTGCCGAATTGGGAGATAACTTCATCCAAAAGCTATCACATGTACTTACAAGTTTGAGAGATAACTTCACATAGAAACTATCACGAGGGTTTACAGGTATTTTCATTATTTGGGTTTTGATTCCAGAATTATACAGATATAGATCTTTTGTATTAGCCCATAATCCTACAGATCAGGATCACGCATATAGGTTGAGCAATATCAGTGGTCGTACGACTTCCATACAGATCTGTGAAAGTCCGTACGCATCTACAAAAAGTTCAGGTACCGACATCAGTGAACAGAGACTTACAGAGATCGAAATCGGTCGACTCATCACCGACGTCGGCAAGGGGACCACTACAGGTCGACCGATGACGGCAGTATAACCGATGTCAGCGACTGTGTTTTTTACACAGTAGGCCGAGACGTGCCAGATTCAGCCCAGTTTGCGAATATACAGGCTATAAGGCCGAACTTTTGATATTCTTTGTATATTTGATAGAGGATCTCTATTGTAAGCTTATGAGAAAATAAATAAGAAATTATACTATGATTTATTCATCTATTTGAAGATATTTTGTAGAAATTCAGATAAGCAATTTGGAGCATTTGTTTTGATATTCGAAGGGATATTACAGTGGTATCAGAGCATTTGTAGGAAAAAAGGAGCCCCTAAGTAAGGGACATCACAGTGGTATCAGAGCTAATGTCTTGCCATCCTATTGGGTAGTTTGGGTAGATTGAAGCAGCAAAGTATCATAATGACTTCAGGTACTCAGAAACAGTGGGACAAGGATATGAAGAAGCTGAAACAAAGTTTGAACCAGTTGGTTGAAACCCAGAGGAGGATGAATGCAACTCTTTTAGATCCTACATTTGAAGACAAATTATTACGGTATATGGCATCCGTTCGTAAAAGGTCCACATCACAAAATAGAATGAAGGAGAAACAAGAGGTCTCAACAGTGGTTGAGGGCAGCGCTACACCAATTGTTAGACATGTGGATGAGGTTAGTCATGGGGATTTAGACTCTCAGTTAGTTGCAGAAGACGTGGGAGCGGGAGACTGTGATGATGAGATAGTTTCAGTAGCAGTTTCTTCAGAGTTAGATGAGGATGAGTTCGATGCTTGCACTCAGAGTGTACAGGTGTGCTCAAGTGTTAGTTCACTGAGGGTTGATGATCTCTCAATTATGAAAGAGATTTTAGAAGAGTCTCAGGATCCGATTATTGCAGAAGATACTCAGGAGGATGCAATGGACAGTTTTGAGGACTTAGCTTCACCAGTCGTTTCTCTCAGTATGGAGGAGTTAGACAGTGATGCTAGAGTTGTTGATTCTTCGTATATTGATATGAGCTATGGAGTTGATTCACAGAGTATGGATGGTAGTACTCCAGAGATCAGTGATTTTGAGTCTACTCTTTTGGACCATGCATTAGAGGAGGATTGTAGGAGACAGTCTAGCCAGTGCCACCATGTGTCTAGTCAGCTGAGAGTTAGTGAGCGAGACATTGCTACCGCTTGCAAGCATTTCAATGATGCTCGTCAGTTGTTAGTAGTTTATGGATGGGGTTCTCCTACTAGCATTGAGTAGGGAGGCAATTATATATCCTTGACAGAGATCCACTCTTTATGGGAGGCTATCTAGATTCTGAGACAGGATTATATACAGTTGGTCACCGATAGAGATTATCTTATGGAGTGGGGTAGCACAGCATATGATGCATTGTTGGTCAAGGAAGATAAGGTGAGTGAGCTTACTCAGCAGTTAGAGGTGACTTCTGAGATTCTTGAGACTACGCAGTTAGCTTATGAGGAGTCACAATTTCATTTGGCTGAGATGACCATGGAGTTAGAGCATTTACGGTCTTCACTAGCCCCAGACTCAGAGGTTAGTACATTGAATGTTGTTGGTGAGTACGTTCCTATAGTTGTAGCTGAGGAACATGTTGTTAAGGCTGACACACCGGTTCAGGATTTGGGAGTACCTAGTTCTGATGAGTTTGGGATACCTCTCCAGATTGATTCTTCTCACACAGATGATAGTGTGGTCCAGTTGATTGTGCCACCTTTACAGAGAGATCAATTATGGTGTGTGGGGGAGTACGTTGATGCTTCCACATATAATTTTTACTACATGGAGTCATTCATGGAGTATTTGCTGGATAGTGTAGGGGTTCATCTGGATTCGCATAGGGTAACAGAAGGTGTTCTCATCCAAGGTACTAGTGCTATTAGCAGATTGGGTGGGGAGATTATAGGGATCTTATCTACTATGCTACCTTACAAGGATTTTGAGGTGGGGTATGCTCATTATTCTTCTTTTGACCCAGAGAGAGAAGATTTGATTTCACACAGGTATAGATCGGCTCGAATTTTTTACCATCCATTATGGGATGGATTGGCACCATCTCTTGCAGATGGAATTGGCACTTTGAGTTGTCCATTCTACTTGGGTTATGATGCTTCGAGAGTTTGGTTCTCATGCGTTCTTGACTATGGCAGTTGTGCTCTTAGAGTTTGGTTGAGTTGCATTTGCCAATTTGATTATGGGTTCCTCTTTATTCTACTTTTGTTGATGTTGCAGGTACTTGCATTGATTCACAGCAGTGCAGAGCATAATTACATTTGGGATCCAGGTGGATCGAGTGGTTCATTATTTCGAGATTGCTTGGGGACAAGCAATTTTTGGAGGGGCAGATTGTCATGTCCCCTTTTTCGTGGACATTGATAGGCTTGATGATTAGCCTATTATGTGACCTTCGTAGGCTGATTGGATGGATAGAGGGTCATGATGGAGATTGGCTTGGCTTTGATTTACAGAATTCCTATAGTTGGCTCTCATTCAGGTTATTTCAGACACATTAGATTTGAGCTCCTATTATTTAGGGATATTTGACATACAATGGAGCACCCTTGTTTTGATATGGTCATGTGCAGAATCACTCCCTGGTTCACTAGCTTTAGACGGTTCGTGGATCCGACATGTATTGAGGGAGATATTAATATTTGATTGATTTAATCAAATATTAATTATTTGGTCTAATTTTAAATTAGATATTAATTAATTAATTATTTGGTCTAATTTTAAATTAGATATTAATTAATTGGTCTAATTTTAAGACCCAAGTTCTAATTTGAGGAATTCTAATTTTAGAAGCCCAAGTTCTAATTTGAGGAATTCTAATTTTAGAACCCCAAGTTCTAATTTGAGGAAATCTAATTTTAGCAAGCACACCTTTGGAAGGGTATAAGAGTTTCTCATGGGAGAGAGTTTGTATGTATGAAATGATTATTGATATTGATTCTTGTTAAGAAATTCTTCTGTGAAGACTGAGCCAAGGGTTCCAGTATTCCATCTGCAGTGGAGAATGCCAACTCTTCATTGTGCGTGATTCAGAGGCTGTGAAAGATCAGCTGATCTATTGCCAAACTGCATTGAAGAACGTCAACTCTTCAGTGTGAGCGATTCAGAGGTTGTGAAAGATCAACCGATCTATTGCTGAATTGGGAGATAACTTCATCCAGAAGCTATCACATGTACTTACAAGTTTGAGAGATAACTTCACACAGAAGCTATCACGAGGGTTTACAGGTATTTTCATTATTTGGGTTTTGATTCCAGAATTATATAGATATAGATCTTTTGTATTAGCCCATAATCCTATAGATCAGGATCAAGCATATAGGTTGAGCAATATCAGTGGCCGTACGACTTCCATATAGATCTGTGAAAGTCTGTACGCATCTACAGAAAGTTCAGGTACCGACATCGGTGAACAGAGACTTACAGAGACCGACATCGGTCGACTCATCACCGACATCGACAAGGGGACCACTACAGGTTGATCGACAATGGCAGTATAACCGACGTCGGTGACTGTGTTTTTTACACAGTAGGCCGAGACGTGCCAGATTCAGCCCAGTTTGCGGAATATACAGGCTATAAGGCCGAACTTTCAATATTCTTTGTATATTTGATAGAGGATCTCTATTGTAAGCTTATGAGCAAATAAATAAGAAATTATACTGTGATTTATTCATCTATTTGAAGATATTTTGTAGAAATTCAGATAAGCAATTTGGAGCTTTTGTTTTGATATTCGAAGGGATATTACAGTGGTATCAGAGCATTTGTAGGAAAAAAGGAGCCCCTAAGTAAGGGACATCACAAAATATATACCAAGAGACCACCAATGACAAACTTATCTATGGGTCTAAGTTTAATCTTACGGAAAAATAGGCTTTTGACAAAATCATTTAGGATACCAACAATGGTGAACTTTCCTATGGGTTTGAGTTTAGTCTTGAAGAATAGAAAGCTTTTGACTACATCATTCAAGAGTTCCCAACAATATTTATTACATGGCCATTTATACCATTGGGGGATTTATATTCATCATGCTTATGAGAAATTGAAGAACTAGTCCAAATAGAAGACTCTAGGATTAATAAATAGTTCAAATCATTGTACACTATTCTTGAAGATGGTTTGACCCTTCTAGTGAAAGATACAATAGAGGTAAACATCAGGACTCTAGATGACTTGAAATGGATCAAATTAGGCACATCCCTCATTAAGGAGGAGTGTGAAGTACTTATAACCCTATTGAGGTAAAATTTTGATATCTTTGCATGGGCCTACTCTGGCATGCTAGGTTTGGACCCCACCTTGATTGTTCACCACCTTATGATACATCTTGATCCCAACACAGTGAAACAAAATTTATACAAAATACACCCTCACATTGATGTATAAATCAAGAAAGATTTGGAAAAGCTCTTGTAAATGAGATGTATTAGGCCAATTAACTATTCTAAATGGATTTCCGATATAGTGCCAGTTAGTAAAAATCCATAAGGAATCAAAATCCACACTAATTTTAGAGACATTAACAAAGCTTTCCTAAAGGATGACTTTCTATTTCTAAAAATTAAAATGATAGTTGACTCCATAATGGGTTATGAGATGCTTTCACTAATGGATGGATTCTTAGGTCACAATTAGATCTAAATCACACAAGAAGACCAACACAAAATAATGTTCACCACTTCATGGGAAAAATTCTATTACCAAGTTATGCCATTTAATCTAAAAATGTAGGGGACACTTACCAAAGAGCCATGATAGTCATATTTAATGATATGATGCATGATATTATTGAAGACTATGTCGATGACATACTATGAAAATAAAAGACTAAGGCTAATTATTAAACAACATTGAGGAGAATATTTGAGAAATTACGTGAATACAAGGTTAGGCTCAACCTTAAGGAATCTATTTTTGGAGTTATTTCAAGAAAATTTATTAGTTTCATAGTGTCTCATAGGGGCATTAAAGTTGATATAGCCAAAGTACAAGCCATAATAGAGATGCTACCACCAACCAATTTGAAGCAATTCCATAGTTTGTAGGGCAATATTTAGTCTATCAGATGCTTCATATCTAAATTAGTTGATAAGTGTCATACTTTTACACATATTATGAATAAGGGTGTCACATTTATATGGGATGACAATTGTAAAAAATATTTTCAACAACTAAAGGACTATCTAGCAAATGTATCAATTTTATTACCTCCTATGTCAGGGAAACAATTCCTTCTATACCTACCAGTGATAAATAAAGCCCTAGGGGCACTTCTATCTCAACATGATGATAATGGAAAAGAACATGTTGTATACTATCTAAGTCATAAATTGGTTTCATATGAACACAATTATATGCCCATTGAGAAAGCCTATTTATCTATGGTCTTTGTAGTTCATAAATTTTGACATACATGTTGAACAATAAGACCATAGTCATTTCAAAAGTAGATCTGCTCAAGTATCTACTATCTAAAACAACTTTACAAGGCTGCATGGCCAAATAGATCATGTTTCTTAGTGAATTTGAGATAGAATATGTGAACCAAAAATCCATCAAGGGATAAGTTCTTGTATATCAACTTGCTAAAGCACCCCTTACAAACATAGAGCCACTAACATTTTAATTTCATAATGAATCCATCATGACCATAATTAAATCACCTCTTGGGGAGCAACACTAGAATCTATATTTTGATGGTTCATTCACATCACATGGATTGGGGGTAAGCCTTTTGTTTATAACTCCATAGGGGAATATAATCCTTAAGTCATTTAGAATCAACTTTACTTATACTAATAACATGATCAAATATGAATAGGTGGAGTGGCCTTATGGTGGATAGATTACCTTCACTGAATAGGTACATTCATGAGAATGTTATGTGGTTATCGCATGTGTCAGCATATAGGCGATTTCCATTTCATGTAAAAAACAATTGGTTCCATTTTTTTGTCTTCAGTGTTTGGACATTTTTGGAATATTGTTTGTTTTGCATTATGAAGGGTGAACCGTGAAAGCAAGAGCCAAAAAATTGTGAAGACTAGAAGGCTAGACAGGATGTATGGAAGATTCTTTAGAAAGGGAAGGTGGTAAGTTATCTAGAGCGGCTGCATGGATCTAAACCCCACATTACTACGGCATTATTCAAAACTTGGGTTGATGATAGAGTAAATCTTGATGGTGTCATGGTGAAGCTCACTGAGGACTTCATTGCTGAGATCACGGGGCTTCCCATAGGAGGTATTAAATTCTCTAAGCAGACCAATATTTCCAATGAGGCATACAAAATTTTTTTGAAGACGGATTCAGAGGAGAAGCAATTGGAAAAGAATGGAGATTTCTTCGATTTGGAGCAGATAAAAGGAATTTGGAGAGATGTGCTATGCTAGATTCATGAGTATTTTATCCTTGATGGTAGGAGAAAAAGAGTACATAAATTTCATTTTGTCTTTCTTAATCATTTTAGGCACAAAGACAGAATTTCCTTCCCTTTCTATTTGCATTTTTTGCTACTTCAAAGTTTGTTTGCCCATAGAAAGGAGTCTCGCCCCATTTTACATGAAGGACTGATTCTTATCATAGAGGGTTTCTGCAAAAACAATGCCATAGATTCAAATCCTTATTCTGACAAAAATAAGGATTCACAGTGTAAGAAGAATGAAAAAGTTAAGGGGAAAGAAAAAGTTAAACCAAAACCCTCCAGTTTTAAAAAACAAATTGCTGAAGAGGAAATTGAATGGGAAAGTAATGAAAGTTTTGAGGAGGTTTTGGAGGAAGAGGAAGGGACGGATATTGGGGAGTCCAGTTCTAATCTAGAAGGTTATCAAGAAAATAAAGAAAAAAGTGAGAAAGAAAAAGAAGGGGATACAACTGAGGAAAATATAGAATAGAATAATTCTGATCATGAGGATAATCAGATTGTGTTGGGGGGAAGTGGAAAAGATACAAATATTTTACTTGATGATCTAGATTTGATAACAGAGAAGGAAAATTTGGTTGAGGTTTCCAATCATGCTATGGAGATTAGGGAACAAGAAAAGGATGATCCTGTCCAGCAAGAAGACCCTGTTAAGAATAAAAAGTAGAAAATAATGGAAAGGGAGGAACAAACTGAAAATGATGATTCCTCTCCATAAGAGAATATAGAAGAAAATTTTGATGCTCGGTAGAGGGACACTAAGCTATCCTTCATTAATTTGGTCAAATTCAAAGCCGATGCTATACTCCAAGTTGATTCGTGGATGTATAAGGAAATAATGGGGCTGAAGAAGAAAGTGGAAATAATGGAATATAACCAGGAAGCTGATTGGACCAAAATCAATAATTTGGAGATGCAAATGGGAGATATTCCAATCAAACTTAAAGATTATGAAAATAATCTTAGAAGGCTCATCAAGAAAAGTAGAACGAAGATGGAGGAGGTAACTTAAAGCATACGTGCTGTTGTAGCAAACCTTGGAAAATGAGCTAATGAGGAAATAAAATCCTTAGAGGGGCCAAGTAAGAGGACCAAATAGAGTTCGAGGAAGAAATCCCTACAAGATGCTGCTACTTCAGTTACAATATCCATACAGGATATTGCTACGATTGAAAAGGAGGCTGTGAAGATGATCCTGGAATTAGAAGACTAGGGTCTTTTTTTATATAGTTTTTGTTTTGGTCCCTTCTATTGGATGTTATAACTGGTTCTAAAATTTGTTTCTTAGTTTTAAAACTTATTTGAGTTTTTAGGTCTCTGTAAAACTTGGGCTCTTTTTTATGATTTAGGATTGTGGTTTCAGGTCCCTGTAAAACCTGATTTTGATGTTGTTCTACAGTAGGTTTTAGGAATGATCTTCCTGATGGACATTATTACTTTATCTTTCTTTCTCTATCATAGGGTTTTAAGGTCCCTTCAAAATCTAATTTTACCTTAATCTAAAACATGATCAAATATGAAGCACTCATCATAGGGCTTCGATAGGTAGTACAATGGAACATACATCATCTAAAGGTTTATGGTGATTTTTAATTAATCATCAATCAAGTTATAGACCACTTTTAGACCAAATATGACAAGCTGGAACCTACAAGGTCATGGTTGATACTATCAAACAACAAATTATCAACATCCAGTTCAAACATATACCTAGGGCTAGTATTAAAACATTAAATGCTATGGCTACCATTGGATCCTTGATTTGACATATAGATATGACAAAATACTACCAATTTCTCATTGAAAATATGCTAATACTAACTCATTAACTTTCAATCATTGTAATGATATGTGATATTTTTGGTCTTAGCTCTACTTGGTATTCAAACCTATACACTTATCTCCATGAACATATTATGCCACCAGACTTATCCCACAAATAATCCAAAGCCTTCATCTACAATGCCCAATGTTATACCTTACTCAGACCAACCTTATATCACTATAATTTTGATGGAACTCTACTTCATTATTTAACTTTGGTAGAATGTACATTAGTGTTATAGGAAATTCATGGAGGAGTATGTGATACCCATACCAATAGGGAAATCCTATCCAAAAATCTCTTATGTACTAGGTAATGTTGGCCAATAATGGATGTAGATGTATATGTCCAAAGATGTGATAAATGTTAATGACATGATAATATGATTCATGCCTCAAAGAAGACTCTAAAACTGATATTGACACCATAGACATTTGTTACATGGGGCCTTGATCTAATTAGGAAGATAAACCCCACCTCATCTAACAACCATAAACCTATCCTTACTACCATAGAATACTTCACTAAGTGGGTTGAATCTATACCCTTCACTCATGTGATTAGAAAGAAAATTTCTAAATTCATCTTTAATCATCTCATTTGCTATTATGGCATCCCCTCTAACATTATATCTAATAACAATAGATCATTTAAGAATAAAGATGTCAAATCACTATGTGTTGAATAAAAGATTAAATAACTCTTTTCCATGACATATTACCCTCAAGATAATGAATAAGATGAAGCATCTTACAAAACCATTATCAACATCCTTAAAAATATTGTTAATGATGCCTATCATGATTGGCACCTATAAATATTCTACGCCCTCTAGGCATACCATACCAATCATCATACTCCCACATGTGCCACTCCATACTCACTTGTTTAAGGTACTAAATCCATTCTTCTTATTGAGGTTGAGTTACCTTCATTATGCATATCTTTGAAGCATGTTCTATGTGATAATAAATATCAAGTAACTCACCTGAAAGAGTTATATTTACTTGATGAGAAATGTATAGACATAGTAAATAATCTACAAGCATATCAAAACTACTTTGTGGCCACTATAATCAGCATGTGAAACACAAACTTTGAACTTGGTGAGCTTGTTCTTAAAGAGAACAAAAAGAATACCATGATTGAGAGGAAACATAAAGGAAAGTTCAATCCCAAATGGGTAGGTATTTTCATCATTTTTGTAAAATATGGCACTGGAGCATATAGGCTCACCACACCAGACATGGATGAACTTGATGAGTTGAGAAACATTATACACCTCAAGCGTTACTACACTTCAGTGATCTGGTGTATTATTTATGAAGACCATTTCAAGTTATACCATATTATCAACATTTTTATTTGTACCATTACCATTCTACCATTCTATCACTTTGCCATTCCATTACATTCTACCATACCTTTTTTATCAACCAACATGTTTTGTTCCTACCTACCTAGCCTATTTGACCTTGGTTCATCTAGTGGTTTAGCTTTTAACATGAAGAATCATATTAGTTTTATCAATTGTTTCAAGTATTCTAGATAGAGGCCATATTTTATAATAGTATGATAGAATTTATGGTATTCCTGTCTTTCATTTATTACTTTGTTTGGTATCATGCTTTATTTATGTGGGGTTGATTATAACCTCCTATGGGCAAATCAATGTTTCACCAGTCTTACTGCTAATTATAACTACCTATGGGAAAATTAGTATCATTGATATATGCTATTGTTTCTTAGTTATAAATTACTATGGGAAAATTAGGGGAAACATTTATTTATTGTGCCTTGACATACCAACTTACCATTCCTATGTTGTATTATGTCATTATATCAATTATGCCTATTTTGTTTGAATTGGTTGTTACACTAGTTAGATTCATCCACTTGAAGGTAGAAATACTATGATTTGAGTCCATTTTGGGACTATGTGTACCATGATCAATTCACATTGGGATTAGATAGTCCCCCGTTTACATACACTCACCCTTTTGTGAGCATTTTTAGTTTGAACGCTCTCACTATTTTGAGAACTTGGACCATTTAGTGTCTCATCATTCTTTATTGATTTTAGATACTCCAAAATTACAAAAACATTTGAAAATCAATTTAGAAAAACCAAAAACATTGACCACTTCTTTATCTTAAGGATTCTGGGAACCTTTATTAAGTCATATGAAATCACTTATCACTTAGTTTCCCCATCCTTTTTGGCCTTTTATCTCTCACTCTCACCATTTTGTGAGCTCATTCCTATTCTTCTATCACATCCATCCCATTTTTTTAATTTATCATCATTTTTTTTCTATCCCATATGCTAGGAGAATTACATTTGGCTTAAAGTTTTATTGAGTATTACATCCATGGAACTATGTAGGCAACATCCACTTACCTAGTACATATGGAGATAGCTCAGCCACCCCTTTCCTTTTCTTCCATTACCCCATCTTGTTTGTTTTTTAAGTTGTTTCCTAGTTTCTAGGGGTAATGCTCATCATCTTGTTTGTGTCATGTTGCCTGTACTAACATTGTGACTAACTATTGTTTATTTGTTTATTTTTTGTCTTTTTTTTGTTTGTGTTTTTTTGTTTGTTTGTTTGTTTGATTTATTATTCTGCCTTGATTCAGTCTATGTGCATTCATTAGGTGATTCCTTGCACATTATTCTTGAATCCATCCATATTCATATGTCAACATTGTCCTCATGATTTTTATCATTGGTGCATTATTTTCCATTGAGTATTAGATCAAGAGTCAGTACTTATGCATATTTTAGCCAAGTGCTCATGGTGTTTTATCATGATGCCTATCATCATGTGCTATAGTAAAAATTATCTTTAAGAAGTCTACATAACAAATGTAGTGATGATATATCCTTAGCACCAACACCAAAAACATTCCTAAACTAATCCAAATCATATCCCCAATAGAGTAATTAAACAATGAAAGAATTTTCCTCCTTACCAGTTTGGATGAGCATCTCCCTATTGGTAGGTTGCCCAATTCATATTTATACTTTGTATCAATTTGACATCATTATATTTTCCATCATCATTTTATATTATGTTTCCCATAATTGGGGCCCAATTATTATAACTACCTTTGGGAAAATCATTACACAAAATCCCACTTGCATTTTCAATGATTATTGATGCCTTTAGGAAAATAATTACATTTCCACCAATTTTAGGGTTAATGATTATAACTCCCTTTAAGCAAATCATTTAATTTATTCTACCCAATAGGGGCTTGTTTGCCATAATCAAGATCCAATGATTATAACCACCTTTGGGAAAATCATTGCACACTGTCCAACTCATATTTATAATGTTTATAGCCACCTTTAGGCAAATCATTGCATTTTAACAAATTTGAGAGTTAATGATTGTAACTACCTTTTGGAAAATCATTCAATTTATTCTACCCAACAGGGGCTTATTTTTCATAATCAGGGTCTAATGATTATACACACATTTAGGAAAATCATTGCACACCATCCCACTTTTATTTCTAATGATTCTAACTACCTTTGGGAAAATCATTGAATTTCCATAAATTTGAGGGTTAATGGTTATAACTACCTTTGGGCAAATCATTCACTTTCTTCTGCCCAACTGGGGCTTATTTTCCACCATCGAGGTCTAATGATTATAACCACCTATGAGAAAATCATTATACACTATCCCACTTACATTCTCAATGATTCTAACCACCTTTTGGCAAAATAGTTATGTTTTCATTTGTTTTATCCACTCGTTTCCTTCTTTTAAGGGACTATTTTCTAACCCCTCCCTTAAAGGGGTACCCTACAGTTCCTCCATTACCATTGAATTCATATGCACACAAAACCTTTTTATTATTTGAAAAGATTTTACTATGCTTATATCTTATAATTCACTCCCAAATAGGGGCAAATTGTAGACACCTAAAATTGGCCACCAATGGCTTCATACCATACTTTAGATCAATTCTTACCAACCTCTACGAATCAAGCCTAAGAATCACTAAACATCTAACATTTGTCTTCATAAAATATAATTTGGATTATAAAGTAATTAAATGGGATAAATGCACACATCAAATTAATTCAAAACTTGAAAAATTCTAAAATTCCTAAACACAATTAATTAAAATGTAAAATCAAATCAAATGCCTAAATTGAATTAACCTTAAGTAATTAAATGAATTATCAAAAGATAAATTCAAAATCAAAATATATCTTAGGAATTCATAATTATCTTTTTATGAGTTGTCAAATATCCTAAAATATCCCATTCATGCCTATTTATTGCTAATTATGACCATTTGACACTTTTTAACTCTACTAGGGTTAATTAGCTCAAAAAGGTAAGGTTTGAACCCATTTAAAGCTATAACTACACCTAAACTCACCATGGGTTGGGGGTTGGTTGCTAAACCTATAAATACAAGAATTTGGCTCTCATTTAGGGGAGCTTGGACATAGTAATGTTATAATGTTGGTTTTATGACAAGATTGGAAACAATAGAGTTATAATGCCAAAATTTTGAATCACAAGCCAAGCCATCAAGCCATGAATCTACATCAAGTAAGCATGAGCCAAACCATGGTGCCAAGGGGATAAGGAGCCACACAACTCCATTTTCCAAATACCTCTTGAGCATAAGTAGAGCAATCCAAACAAATAAATTTCTTGGAGTATTCAAGGAAGGCAAAAAATGTTATTTTTATTGCATTTTAGTTGTGCTTTATCAAAATTTTCTTCACTAAGCTCCCCCCTTTGATCTAGGAAAGATAGTGTTATGCATGTTAGTGTATTTCCTTTCATTTTGATTACATTGTGAAGCTAGCACATGATATAACCACCCTTCTTGGATTCCTTGATCATAGTGTTTACTTTTTAGAATGTAGTTTTAGCATATAAATCTTGTGGTATTTGGTAAATAAGGTAGTTTTGATAATATAAAACATGATAAACACTTTTACAACCTTTCCAAGACACTTTTATGTGTAATTTCTTCCTTAAAAACCCACCATGCTTATAAAATCCTTATATAAAATACACAAGCCTTCCAAATGTCTTATTTAATCCTCCACATGGTTGTCTAACTCTATAAAATAGTCTGAGCTCTCAACCCATGGTTTTGACATGCAAAGCCACATTATTGGCTATGAATAAGTATTTTTGGCTATGTAAGCCTCATTTGTCTAAAAAATATAACTATGGAAATCATTTTAATAGTTATTTTCATGTAAAATCCTTCATATAAATCCTCCAAATTTTAAACAGATCATTCAGAAGACATTTTTAGAAGAAACATATATTATTTATAGTTTAAAGCTAGTTTTTGTTAAAATAAAACCTATTTTTGGTATGTGTCATCCTTCAGCTAATCCTTCTACTTGATGAATCCTTGATAAAAAAACTTTACATGTATATCAAACCTCTATAAAATTCCCTCTCTCTCTTTTTTATTCGTACCCATTCAAACTTGCTTAGGTTAGTGTCAAAGAGAAGAGAATGTGATTGTTTCAACTTGATACAAATT
The DNA here is from genome assembly GCA_037957365.1 of Torreya grandis. Taxonomy (NCBI): domain Eukaryota; kingdom Viridiplantae; phylum Streptophyta; class Pinopsida; order Cupressales; family Taxaceae; genus Torreya; species Torreya grandis. The sequence goes on from JARHVA010002421.1 coordinate 1,006,895, forward strand.
ATTTTAGAGCCTACATGCATGTTTTTTGATGTGATATGGTCTTTGGAAGCTTTGTGAGATTTTAAAACAACTCTCTCAATCCTTGAATGTTATTTAATGAAATATTCATTTCTCATTAATTCCATTCATTAGTTATTTCTTATTTTATCTTACATGCTAGACATTTTGAAAAAGACTATGGTGGTTTTCAAATATAGAACATGCTTGTGAGAATTTATTACAAGTATTGTGAGCATATATGAACTTCAAATAATTGCATGTACAAGGAAGTTCTCAAAAAAATATTTCATCTCATAATATTCATAAGATTGTATAAAATTGATGTCCAGTACATTGAATTCAATACCATGCACATACTTTCTCTCTCTATATTTTGTCTACTAAAATCTCAATTTACTTTCTCAAGTTTCTATAATGTCAGTCACCCCATAAAAAATGAAGTTCAAGTACATGGGCTATGAACCCATTTCTATTCTAGACATAGACATATTGAATTTATCTGATAATAACATGAATCACATGAACATCAATGAATTATGGGAGATGATGGATGCCACAAAAATGACTCCTTTGGGAGAATTTTTTTGATAGGAGGCTTAGACATGATTCTAATTTTTTGGCATCTTTTTAATGTGATAATCTAATACTTACATGAGTGAAGTACTATAATATAAAGAGTAGGGAAATAATATATGCAGATAATTAGTTGGTGGTTAAAATATATATAACCTCCATAGGCATCACTTTCAACATCCAAACACATGATGAGATGGTGGAAATAGATAAAAACATTACTCAACCATTCTAGGAAAACAATCATGAGAGATGTGAATAAATGTTGAGTTAATATTGGTTGAAAAATAAAAGAAGAGTGAAGCAATGGAAACCAAGTAGGTAAGACTGAAGAAGTGATCAATTTTTTAGAAGAGAACATATGAACAAGGTTTGACACACCAATATCTCTAGTCTATGATAATGGATCTACTTTTATGTTTATTGAGATGATTGAGTGGGCATATGACAATAATGTTTTCAAGTTTTCATCAAACCATTACCCTCAGGGTAATGGAGTTTTAGAATAAATGAATAATAACTTGATGAAATCAATAAATAAGTCTGTGGTAGATAAACCAATAACATGATACAAATTACTCAAGTATGCCCTTTAGGCAGATAGAACTAGAGTTCAACAAGTTCTCAAGGCATCACCATTCTTTTTAGTTTATGGCCAAGAACCTATATTTATCATAACACTCAAGATAAAAACTTACAAGTTTATGTAAGAGTACATGGATGAGGATCAATAATTTTCAAGTTCAAAGTTGTTTGACATCATATCAATGGAGGATGTAAGAGAGGAAAATTTTGCCAATTTGAACAGACACCAAACCATAGTTAAGAGGTGGTTTGAAAAATGTTCAAAGATAAAGGTGTTTAGACAAGGAGACTTGGTTCTTCTTTGGGATAAGGCCTTAGAACCAAAAGGAAAAAATGGGAAGTTGACTCCCTTGTGGATTGTCCAATATCAGATTGTTGAGATCTTAGGGGATAACACCTTTAAATTAAAAGACTTGTAAGGGTAGAGTTTACATTATCAAGCAATAGGCAATACCTCAAGCACTAGTTCTCTTCTATCCCACCTAAATTATTCATGGAATGAACTATAAGAATAGTTAGAGTTAGTGTAGGTAGGCTTAGTTTAGTTTCTTTCTTATTTATTTCCTTCTTGTCCCTTGTTTGTACATAGTGCATGTATATAGTTGTTCACTTGTTTCCTTGTCTTTCTATTTGTTTTCTTTGTGTTTGGTGTGTTTCCTTTTCTCTACTTTACTCCTTACTTTAAATAAGTCTTTTTCAAGATAGTCCTCAACTTAAAATATATTTAGGTGCTCAAAAATAACCTCATAGTTTAAAAATGTAGGTATGAATCCTCAATATTGGTTGAACTTGGATTGTGAAAATGTGAGCCTGATGTTATAGTTTAGAGAAATTGGCGAGGACTAATAAGTAGGTTAATTATTCCTTGAGATTTTAAGACTTTTTATGATATAATCTTGGTTTTAATAAGGATTGCACATATAGGGTGAAATCTTGAATTATTAAGACAAAGTCATATTTGCACTTAAAAACCATTAATTGCCTGGGACAAAGTTTATAACCAAAGGTGAGTGTTTGAAGAGCAAACATTTGAAAAAATCCCAAAACCTCACTAATCTAGTTCTCAATTATAGTCATATAAAATGTCATAATTGGTAGATTGAGTGTGGCTTGTGACATTGAACCCATATGTCCCTCTTACATGCTCTCTTAAACCTTTTAGGCACATTTTTGTTGATTCCTAGTCATTTTTAGGCTTTCGAATAAAATCCCAAAACCTTGCTAATTTGGTTCTCAACTATAGTCATATAAAATGTCAAAATTGCTAGATTGAGTGTGGCTTGTGACACTGAACCCATAGGCTCCTCTTACATGCTCTCTTGAACCTTTTAGGCACCTTTTTGCTAATTCTAGCTCAGTTAAACCTTATTTTCCATGATTATTCCACCCCCTTGAGTCTCATACCTATAGGAAAATAGCACACAACTTGGGCTATAGTGATGGACCCTAGGGTGTCCCATTTCTAGTGCTCTTGTCCAATCACATTTTGAACCTAGGTGATTGTTTCCTCCTGATTCCTCTTCTTCATTATGTTAGCCTAATGTGAATGTATCTAACCCATGACCTATAGATCTCTATAAAATCCCATTAAAAGTTCATTTAGAGGGGGTTGGTAATTATTTCAAGAGAAAACAAGAATACAAGCAAAACCACTAAGGTAATCTTCCCCATTATTTGCATAAAACCATCTAATATATCCACCAACATATTAAAATACTCACACCCATGCCTAGCCACCTAAAACACACCCAGTTTAACATTTTTACTTCTGCATAACACTATTTCATAAAACACATTAAGTGGGAAAACTATATATGGCTTGATCCCTCTTCAGAGTATTAGTATGTAGGAAGTGTGCCCACACAAGGGGTGTGGATACATGTTTAAAGCATCTTACACACACTAATGCCCTCCATATTTCTCAAAGTTTTCATTCAAGTTAAAGCACAAGGAAGATCTAGGATGGGAGATTAAAATATATCTAAAAGGAGCTTCAACAATATTCAAGACTTGAAATTTCATAGGCAGACTAATATGGGGGTAGTGGACAAAATCCAAAAAACTCAAATCTTTGTGACCAGTTTGGAAAATAGTGGTAGGACCTAGACTATAGTGTCAGATCCCAAAGTGTCCCATTTTTGGCTATCTTATCCTTTCACCAAATGAAAGCCAAATCCTAGTTCATGACACTATCCTAGTCCTTCATAGCTAGTATTAGCCTTTATCTCATATATATCAACATAGTTGTAAGATAAATTATATTTATGCTCTTTCATTACTATTTTTAGAAAGATATGAAGGTAAAATAAATTATACAAATAAATACTCTATTTATTATAATATTATTTACTGATTTATCTAACTCGAACCTTTAACTAAATTAGGAATGAGACTCCAATATTCCCAAAATAGTTAAATCATTTGGTGAACTTGACTTACTTCGTTTGTGCACAAAAACCCTATAAACCCTAGGGAAAATTACTTACTAATTTTTCCATTATTTTTATGATTTTTTCTGCATATCTAAATAATAAATTTACATTTAAATTTTAAGTTTACCTTAGTATTTTTAAAAATAGTTTAATTCAAACCCTAGTTGCCTATACTACGCCCTGGTATTTTTCCAGTATTTTTTTGATTTTTCCTACATATTTAAATCATAAATTCACATTCAATATATAAATTTACCATAGTAATTTTGAAAAATTATTTCTCTCAAACACTCTTTGAATTTACTAGGTCCCCTTTGTATTTGAGGTATCACCTTACAAATTTTTTACATAAAAATTACAAATTGATCTTACTCATTTCAAAACATTTCTTGAGAATAATAAGGAATTCATACTAGGTCCTATCATGTATATGAATGATAAATTTTACCATATGTTAATGCAAATATTAATTCTTTGCTTTTCATGCTTACTTTTTATATTATGGGATGATATTATCACATTCATTAATAAACATGTTAAGATACTACTTGCCTTAGCTCACTTGGAGTCTCTATCCCATGTTAAGTTATGTTGCATGGTCCATTTTACTCTTCCCTAGGTCACTACCTGTCACTAGAGAGCCTAGTTGATAACCTTTATCCCTCCACCACCTTGATCTATCAATTATCTATTCTCTCCTCCTATAGCTACTACTAATCCTATATGACTAGTAGATAATGTGGTTAGAGCTGTTACTCAATGTGCCACCATGCCTCTCCACCTAGTTAGGAGCCCCGTCACCTTCTTATTCCTTCTTATCTCAGACCAAACCCACCCACATAGGTAGATCCACATAAGGCATATGATATTTTTATCAATTGAGAAACACACCATTTAATATTTCCATTTTAGAACTACTTTAGAAAGCCAATGTGTTTAAAGACATTATTTATTAGGCACTCACTTAGACTTATATGTCCATTGATTTAGAGCCTTCTTATTTTGCATCATTGGTCAACATGTTAAAAACTACAGAAGATGCTATTTATTTTTATCATGAGGAGATGCCATCTTAGATAGTTATTGATCAAAATTTACCACTGTTCATATAAGTTTAAGTCAAAGCTAGCACAATTAAGAGAGTTCTAGTTGATAGTGGTTCTAGACTTAATATATGTAATATTACATTCTTATAGATCATGGACATAGATATGGCTTCCATGCAAAAATAATATAAGAATATTAGAGGGTTTGATGATATATCATGATAGACATTAGGCACCATTGCTTTGGATATCATGGTAGGGCCCCAAACCCTCTCTACATAGTTCCAAGTCAGGTCAGGTCCTCATCATTATAATATTTAACTTAGATGACCTTGGATACACACTATGGGGGTAGTTACTTCTACTCTTTATTAATGTGTTAAGTTTCTCCATGAAGGATACTTATACACATGCCTAGCAGATAAACAACCATTTAGATGTTATCGAATTATAGAGTCATCTTTGACTATTTTTCTAGATAGGACACCTCATATCACAATTTAATCACCACCTCATTCCATTTATCTTGCTTAAATACATACATATGAGGGAGGAGAGACTAGCACATCTCACACTCCTCCACTTATAGTTGTGTCCTCAGCTTTAGATACTTAACTAGTCAAAATAACTTTAGTCATTCTAGCTATTCCATCAATCATGGTTCCTACACCTATTAAAATTATATAATCATTGATATTAGTTCTAGTAGTACCAATTGATTCTATAGATATATCTGCTTTGATAGTTAAAGATACTTTGAAAGTTATAGATACTCTCACAACACTGTCATCTTCTACTACTATAGTTGATGAGACTCTCATATCACAGTTACACCTTATGGTAAATTATGAGTTACCATATGTGTATGATATTAATATAATTTCCTAGGCTACTTTAGATGATGACATAATAGCCACACTCATAGATGACTATTTGTGTGGATTGTGATTTACACCAGTTAGCCCAAGAAAGTACTGAGATGACTCCAGATCTCTCATTACACATCTTACATCACTCTTAGCATCTCACACTACAATCTTAAGATATACTCCACATTTGTAGTCATAAATAGATCACTTAACACATATAGTTCACATGGTTACCTCTATGGATATAGGTCAATCATTGATATTCAGGTAGGTAGCACACAAAATCAACCATATATTATACTACAAATGTTAATTGATTATGGATTAATCACACTACCTAAAATATGACATAGATCTATTAATAGGTTATCATGGAAAGATGGTCACCCATTTTGTCTCTTTCATAAGATCATAGGACATGATACAAAATCATGTATAAATTTACAATAGAGATTGGATAAACTATAGGTTCAAGGTACTATTTAGATTACATCACCACTAACATTGGATACACCACTTCTACTGAAACTATCTAATACTAAAGCTAAACAACCCAAAGGAGACTCAACACTTCACCACCAGAGTAACCTTTAGTTCACTATTGACAAGATGAAACCATTACGGGTGATATATCTCTAACTACATAAAGAACATAGCTCTTAATGACACCTAAGGATATAGCCACCATGCATATAGAATCTATGACATATGATGATACATATGATGATTATCTTGAGGAATTTGATGATGGACATGATCCCTTTCTCCATCTCTATCCCCAATGGGCTCCATCCTTGAACCCTTTATCCCATCCAACTTAGTATTTTATGTCATTGTGTACATATTGCTTTATTCATATGTTTTTCCATAGTTTTATTTTATCTTACTTATACATAATTTTTCAAAAATTACTTGTATATATCTTCTTTTCAATTTATTGTACATAGTCTTGTTATGATTGATTGTAAATAGCTTATTTAAAAAATACAAAAACATATAAAATTTCAAAATCCAAAAACATTCAAATATTCCAAAATACAAAAATAATATAGAATATCAAAATAACAAAAACATTTCAATTTTATGCATTATCCATGATTTAAATTTCTACTACCATATTAGACTTACATTTTACTATTCTATGCCATTGTTTGTTGATTTATCTATAGTACCATGCTTCACTTGATATTTTTTGAGTGTGTGCAGTGACACCCAGATCTTTGATTGCTTCACTCTACCCATTGAGGGGGCATCCTACTTCTACATTCAAGAAATAGATTGACATATCTACCCATTGGGGCATCTTATACATGACTACACCACACACCCTAGTTATCATGACGATGTACATTACTTACTAGCTTATACAGGTTACTCTATTGACACTCACTAGTATATAACACTTGTGTATTTCTTAGCATTACTTGGTTTTGTACTACATGTTTTTACATACTTTCACTTATTACTTTGATTAGTTAGATGCAATTATATTTTCAACATATTACATGCTTTCCTTCCTTACTTTACATAACTAGATGTGATTATATTTCTTAATTCCTATTTTGTCTCTTGTATGTGACTTAGGACATCTACTAATGTCCTTTGATTCTATTCTTGTGTGTGCTTTAGGACATCTTTCAATGTCCTTTATTTGTACTCTTATATGTTCTTGTGGACCTCATGCCAACCTTGCTTGTTTTTAATTATATGTATATGTGGCATTTGGACATGACTTGTATGCTTGCTTTCTAGTTTGAATGACATATGCCCATGTCCCTTTTTTTGATTGGCACCTTAGCCACTCTTTTATGCTTCTTGATTCTTACCTTGTGTGTTTGTTTCTTGTTTGCTTCTCACTTTTTGCAATTCCATGATCCACATCATGCAGTATACTGCTTTCTTGGATACCATAATAGACAACATGCTCCATCCCTCCTTGAAACTAACAACTAAAAACTAACAAAATTTTTTAGTTTTAGTTTAATACATTACACATGCTATTACATTTTTATATCTATTTAGGCATACCCCTATTGATCTAACAATATCTAATATAAACTATGCTATATCTTGAGACATCTTTTTGATTATCATTACTATATCATGTATTTTATAATATAACACACTTGTAAGGATATTTGTTGTGAGGGAAGTCATTGCAAGGTCTTCATTCATACCATTAGAAAAGGAGGCAATAAATAGGGGTTTTGTCACCAATATCAAAGATCTTATTGGTAAAAAAATTAGTTTTCAGAACACTCAGAATAGTAATACAAAATCAAACTAGGTAGAATAGACCAAAAAAATAGTGATAATTATAGAACAATCATTAGATTCAACGAAATACAATAGTTTTAGACATGAACACCAATGTTGGACAACATGGTGTCTTATTTTTAGCACTCTTATCCAAACAACAAAAAACTTAGATTTTCCAAAAATAGGCACAAAGGTAAGCTTAGTTATAGTTTTGTCAAATACAAATTAGTTCAAATTTAGCAATTTTAGTATAGTTTTTCTTAAAAAATCTAGATATAGGGGGCATCATACGTGGCATAATGGCTCTTGATTCTAGTTTTAGATAGGCAATTGGTAAAGATTCTAGATCAAAATCCATGTTATAGACATTAGTAATTGTGGGAAATGTGTGTGGCACATTTGACTTCTTTTCTTTCCAAATTTAGTATATTACCTAGACATTCTCAATAGTTTCATACCTTATTCCATCTACAGGTGGTTGGCATCATTTTGGAGTGGATTTCACACGAACCTAACCTCTACAATCTTGAGTGGCTTCTAGATAAGCCTAGTTCCTAGTTTTAGAGTGGCTTTTATACAATCCTAATATCCTCCTTTTAGAGTGGCCAATATTAGCCTAGTTTCTAATATATATTCAACTATCCACACCACATTATCAAATTTTAAAGCATTCATGGGCTTTAGGATCCATCTCATATGATGTACATTCATACCAGTATCACTTCATAGCTTACTTAGTGGGAAATAATGGAGCTCAAGGACTAGCTAGCCTTTGTATTCTTGAGACACCTACTTAGAGGGATTGGACATATGGTCCAAACATAGATTAGCACATGCATGATCACATAGATTCACTTAGTGGGTGATGATGGAGCCAAAGGGTCAGGTTTTGCATTTTTGAACCACTCTTAGGGAATAGAGCACTTATCTATATTAATGATATTAATTTTGGTACAACACATATCCAACATAACTTAATAGCATAATAGGTCTTATATTTGTACACATACCCAATGAGGTGTATTCATTTATTTTTCTTCCTCTCTCTCTTACCTAGCTTTTGTATGTTCTTATTTTAGATATAGTGTATCTAGTAAGAAATAATTTACTTTTTGTTTTTCTCTTGTAGATTTACACTTAATGATGTGCTCTCTCTATGCACACTCAACATCACATAGCTTCATGGAATGCATCCTTATAGGTAAATTTAGGTATGATTTCTACTTTTCCTTTATCCTAGTATTTCACTTTGCTGCATCACTATAATAAAGGCGGGGGAGAATGTAGACATATAAAATGTCAAAATTGGTAGATTGAGTGTGGCTTATGATACGCAACACATAGGTCCCTCTTACATGCTCTATTGATCATTCTAGGCACCTTTTTGCTATTCTTAGTCATTTGTAGGCTTTTGAGACCTAATTCTAGCTCAACCAAACCCCATTTTCCATGTTTATTCCATCCCCTGAGTCCCATTGCTATAGGAAAATAGCACCCAAATTATATTATAACACTAGACCCTAGGGCGTCCCATTTTCAATGCTCTTGTCTAATCACATTTTGAGCCTAGGTGACTATTTCCTCTTAATTCCTCTTATTTATTATGTCGACCTGGCATGAATGCATCTAACCTATGACCAATATATCTCTATAAAATCCCATTCAAATTTCATTTAGAGGGGGTTAGAAATTATTTTAAGAGTAAACTAGAATATAAGAAAAACCACTAAGGCAATATTCCCTATTCTCTACATATAACTATCTAATATAACCACCAACATATTCAAACACTCACACCAATCCCTAACTACCTCAAGCAAACTAAGTTTAACATTTTTGCATCTGCATAACACTATTGCATAAATAACATCAAGTGGGAGAACTACATATGGATTGATCCCTCTTTAGAGTATTGGTATGTCAGTAACGTGTACACATAAGTGGTGTGGATACATGTTCAATGCATCTTAGACACACTAACCCCCTCGCTCTTTCTCAAAGTTTTCGTTCAAGTTAAAACATAAGGAATATCTAGGGTGGGAGATTAAACTAGATATATAAGGAGATTCATTTATATTCAAGACTTAAATTTTCATAGGCAAACTTATAAAGGGACAGTGAATAAAACCTAGAAAACTTATATCTTTGTGACTAGTTTAGATAATAATGGTAGGACCTAGACTATAACATCAAACCCTAAAGTGTCTTATTTTAAGATAATTTATATTTATCCTCTTTCATTACTATTTTTAGAAAGCTACTAAGGTCAAATAAATTATACAAATTAGTACTCTATTTATCATAATATTATTTACTAATTTAGTTAACTTAGACCTTTAACTAAATTAAAACTAAGACTCCAATATTCCCAAAATAGTTAAATCACCAACCTTTGTTAGAAATAAAAAATATATCTAAAAGTACAAAAAATAAGAGATTCATTATAAAATTTAAAATCTTTCTAAGAAAAGGTGATTTTGGTAATCTCTACCAGGGCTATGGATGCCTAGCTAGTAGTGGAACAAGGCCTTGAGTGGATCCAAAGGTATCTCAATTGGGTTTATGTATTCCAAGATAGAATTAGAGAAATGCCCAAGTATTCCCTAAGCTAACACATGATTCTTAATAGGCATTTAAATATGATGTAAGTCAATGTTGATGGTTGAGGTCGTGAATCTAAAAGTTTTTCTCTAAATCTTATGGCAATCAATAAGTGGAATCAAAGCACACACATAACATGGTTATGTTTTGATGTTTGATCCTAATTATGTATGTGCAAGACTTGTTTTAATCATGAATTTATCTTAATAATGGTCCCTAGTCAAGTGGAATAAATAATATAATTATTAATCCAAATCAAAGTCTCTAAATTCAAACATATTGCTATGTTCCCCTATAAATCACCAATTATGGAGGTCAACATAACCCCATTTCTAAAAAATGGGGACTCTTATATCAAATTGTGAAAATTTATGTTAAGAATTAAAAATTCACTTAATCATAGTACTACTAGAATTTTTGCACATTATTTTTATTTGAAGATAATCCACACCTAGTTCTCCTGAGGATTAATTGACATATTTTAAATTAATCATTATTTTACCATTATTTTACCCCTTTTAATGTTGCTAATGGTTGATGCCTATGTTTCTATATTGTAGGATTAATAAAATCTTATTTGGAATGAATATTCTTAGGGCTTTGTTCTTCAATGTTAAATTGATATTTTAATAGCCTTTTGTCTATCAAAACTAATTGAATCTACAATTAAACCATATTAAAACCCTCATGCAAATTGCCCTAGCCTAAGTCCTTATAAATCAAATTCAAATTTATGTAGGAGCAATTTGCATGGGAATGATTAATTATGTCATGGACTTAGCCTAATTTTTATCCTAAGGTTTAGTCATGTTTATCAACATGACCAAACCTAAGTCTAAAAATTCTTACTTTGTCCTTTATGTCCCAAAACCCCCTTAGTTCTTTTTATCTCCATGTGGTCTAACTAATCATAGGGTCCCTTTTGTTATGTTCCAAGCTTATCCTAAAAGCCTTATCCTAAAGTTATAATTGTATTTATTAATATAATAAAAACCTTAGTTAGAAATTAGTTTAAAATTTTTATCCTAAGATTTTATCATGTTTTTCAACATGAATAAAACCATAGTCTAAAACTTTAATCCTAAGTCCTTTATATTCCTTGATCTCTGACTTACTTTATTTTATTATCTACATGATTGATGGTCCATGTTTGATGAGGTGGTCAAGAGCTAATGGCTCATGTAAATTAAATAAGTCAAGAATCCTAATTGATAATGCACATTTACTCAAGTGATGGATATCTAATAGTGCAAGATTAAAGTTGAAAATTCAAACCCTAGCCCTAAGTTAAAGTTCAAGCATCTTTTAAATATTGATGATACACAACCTCACATACACATTCTGATCGATGGTGCATACCAAGTTAAAGTTTCAATGGGTCCCAAGATAAGTGAGAAGGTGACAAGTGTCACACTTTTAATAAAAGAATAGTGAGCACCTAATGGTGTTCCACCTCTCAGATTGAGATCTATTAGAGTGTGTTGATCTAACTGAATAAGATATAATGGTGCATAATGAAGGTTGAGAATTCAAGAGCCTTTATAGAGATGATATGTGTCAAAACCATGTGGCATAGATTAAATCTTGAGCATCTTCTAAAGATAAATAATATGTGGCTCATGTACACATTTTGATCAATAAATCATAGAGGAAAGAAAATGATCTAATTTATCAAGATCAATGAAGCACATTTATCTGGGTAAGGATGATCTAATGGTATGAGATCAATGTTGACATTTCAAAAAATCTATAACTAATACAATAGTGATAAGTGTTAAGACCTGAAGAATATGACAAAGTGGCCAATGGAATTCAATCCCTTGGATTGAGATCAATGGTCCACATTGATCTATGCAAGGATGATCGAATGGAATGAAACAAAAGGGATTTTTCAAAGGGCACTGATCATTTTCCAAAATAAAATTAATGAACTACATACCATAGAAATGACATGGTAATTCCACATTAGAATACACATCAATTCAAAAGATTTTTTGGACCCATAAAGGTAAAGGTATAAATGCATAAATCAAAGCACAATCCAATTTACAAAACTCAAATAATTTAAATAGTTTCCATCACTAAATCTATATAAAGACCTTCAGAAAAACCCTATCAAGTATGATAACCCTAATTTGACCCTATGCTCATTATAACCAAGCCAAGAAAATTTAAATTATTAGCTATATGAGAATAATTCAATCTAGAGCCAAAGTGCAGACCACTAGTGAGCAATTTAAATAAATTCACAACCATGGAAGATTGAAATGGTTCTTCCAAGGAGGATGTGGAACTTTATTTAACCTCAATTACAAAAGGAAGAATTTTCAAGGACACATAGTTAGATGCCATAGCTCTAAACATAGGAGAAAATAATTGGTCAAGCTTGTTTTGGACCATTGATAACCAACAACCCATCACAATAGAGGAGGAAAACAACATTTATAAAAGAGGCTCTACTATGACATAGTCTCCATCTAGATGATAGGCCTGCATAATGCAATAACTAAACCTAAGGTACTATATTATATAAATATCCTTGCTCTACATTTTGAAGATGGTAAAATAGATAAGGACATGATTATTCATGAATGTATTTTTAGGAATATGGCTTAAATTTATCCTATAGCTTTTAAGAACTATTATAAATTTCTTAAACCTGAATTAGACCTAACCATAGTCAGTAACTGGGCCAAAAAAAATTATTTTAAGAGTACCCTTGCCCTATGGCTATATTTTGGGATTCAAGTGTTTTCAAACTTCAATAGTAACATCCCCATTGGTAAATTTACACTTGAAATAAGGATGATCATGATCATGATCATGATCATGATGAATAGGTTATGTAGGAATCTAACCACCACATATGTGGACAAAATTTGGGTCCCCTTAGTCTATTTCATGGTTGAGAAATAGGTCACCCCTCTTCTTGGTGAAGTAATCAATACTTATTTGAGTAGACAATTACAATTATGAAAAAGAGTAGGACTCAATTCCAAATGATGCCATACCTTTTGGATGACCTTCTTATTATAACAAAAATTCCCATCCTTAGGTAATGGTTACCTAATGGAACACAAACTATCTCATAGTATTACTCAAGGTTACATATCTTTAAGTAAATGGACCACATCTAATTCATATGTGATTGTGTTTATCCTACCCTTAATGAGTCCATCACAAGGGTCCTAATAATGAGGATTAAACTACTAATAATGAAGACTATTGAAACTATAGGGGGCATATGGTTATATCTTGATTTCACAATCATCAAGATTGAAGGGACACAATGCACCCCACCTAGGCTACTTATCCATGTACTAATCAAACTAGTAGATCAAGAAGTACCTTATCAATTATGAAATGGAGTAGATGGTATTTACAAGACCAAAAGGAAGGTATTACTTCACACCCTCCCCATAACCATTGGTAGGATTGTCTTTACACAATGGGATAATATTGAAGCCACTTCTAAACGTAAGACATATTTCAATTTACAAATTGATGAGCTCAAGTAATGAGATCCCCATGGAAAATTTAAGGAACATTTAAAGGATAAAATTATAATTGTACCTTATGATCACTAGCCTAGTCCTTTTCACCCTATTTACATAAAAACATCTTCATTATCTAAGGTCACCAAGAGATTAAAATAACACAACATCAAACTTAAATCTAGGATGCTAAGAAAACAAAAGGGAGGAGATGATAAATGGAAATTGGGACAAGGTAGTACCATTTAGTGAGTGGTGTACCTTCTAGGTCTCTACCAACTCAATCAATTAGTGCCCAAATAAAGACATAAGTTAAATATAGGCTAGAAGAGAGAAGGCCTAGTGAAATTCCATATTCTTCAATCTTAGAAGAGGAACAAGGATCACCAGTGGAGGAGGTTCATATGGTAACATTAGACCCTGGTGAGAAAATTAAATATGCTTTAAAAATTATATCATTGGCCTATGAGTCAGATGATGAAGAGATGGAAGAAATAAAGGAAGAAAAGGGGAAGGAAGTGTTGGATTTATTCCCTATGAATCCTCCCAAAAGAGAAGTTGAGATGGCCATGGTCCTAGTAAAGACTAAGAAGCCCAAGGTGGTTTTTACTCATCTTTTGAGTGTAGTCAACCTCATTAGTGAAGAAAATTTGATTCATGGTCCAATCATTTTATAATGGTTCATTTATGGTAAATTTTATAAAGTACCTACTACATAACACCCTTGGGCCATGATGAAGGCCATATATATCCTAGTTCATGAAGAGGTCAAGCCATGGATTGTGGGTCTACAAAAGGAAGATGAAAGAAGGATGGTTGCTATAGGAGAGTCAATTAGAACACAATGTGAGATTCCAACTCCTAAAGTGACTCAATCATCAATTGGCATCAAGTTTTACCCAACAACTATGAGTTTGAAAAGGGTCATAGAAAAGAAGGTCATGATAGGGGTGAGGAGGTCACCTATTAGAAGGTGGTACCATTCCTTAGTTTGACCCCAATTACAAGACAAAGTGCCTAAATAAAGCTAGATATTTGAGGAGAATGTATTTGAATTATCCTAATCACAAGCAAAATAATTGCAAGCTACCCTCAAAGGCATGCAACAATAAAAAGATAATTTGGAAAAAATAGAAATCTTGTCAGTCCTAGATGTTGTGATAAAGATGTTTTAAGCCTCTTTATTTGATATGTTTAACTCTTTGAAAGCAATGAAATCTAGACAAGGTGTGGTGAGTCAACAAAGTAATGTGGCTATGAATTTAGTCCACCATTAAAAGAACTCAAGCAACAAAGTAAAGGACTTGATCAGTATCTTAACATAAGATCAAATCCCTAAATTTGAAATAATAAACTTGTATCACCTGAACATGGCCATGATAATATTGGTGGATAAGATCAAAGGTCTAAGTAAATGGTCCAAAGACTTAGAAGACCTTCATAGAAATGAGAAGCTATTGATTATCAGGATGGAGTGGATACTTAGGAGTATGATCATAGATCCCACCATGCTCAATTTCATAAGTCTCATTACTAATGATGAAATTAAATTAAGAGCTTCCCAAGTTATGAAACAAGTGAGAAATCAAAGCTAGGGAAGGACTAGGGCTGATAAAAATAGGGTCTTGGATTAGATATTGAAAGCTAAAGAAATGATACGAAATATAAGAAGTATCAAAGAGGCCATGGAAAGGGAAGATAAATACTTTAGAGACCTGACAACTAAGGAGGATGGACTCTTCATGGAGCCAGTTATCAATTTAAAGTTGATAGATGATCAACATGTTAGAGCAATGAAGATTTTGTAACAATAAAAACAAATCACTTCAAAATAAAAGGGACCATAGAGGTCTCTAATTTAGTTGAATTAGGAATATTATTTTATAACTAAGCATGTACAATACTTTGAAAAGAGAATATTCTTCTTTGTAAAGGCATGTGAAACTTGTAAAGCACATTGCCTATTAGTTAGTAATTTTAAAGTGTCCAAGGAGTTCTAGAACAATTGTAAAAGGAAATCTATCTTTATCACTTGAAATGATTAACTAACATACCTCATGAATCATCTATATTAATAGGTATTGTCAATTGTAAAAAAGGGAGGGAGTTTTTTGAGCCAAAAAACTATTTTGTAACTTTTGATAAAATTAATATAAGCAAGGAGTTATACAAAGTTTGTCCATATTTTCTTGTGTGAATTACCATCATGGATTCTATCTCATCTGTCTACTCTAAATCTTAGATTTGAATGGTCCTTATGAATTTTAGATGTGCATATTTAAGTATAGAGTTGATAATTTGTGATAATGCTAGATTAGTTGAAAGTTCTAAGGTTTACTTCATTTTCTTTACCTTTATTGCATATATGCTAATGTTTTTTACTTATAGGGGTGAATATTTAAAGTAAACTTGGTCCTTATTTTCACTATTTCATACTATATTTAGATGTTTGCCTAATATGTGATAGGATTTGAGCTTATATTACTTCATGTCACATATTAGTTAAATGCATGTTCAGATGAAACTTGAACTTTGTCATAATGTTTGGGTTAAAGATCAACAACATATTGCTTCTCTTCCTTACCCTTCCTTTTGCTCCTTTTTTATCAATCCACTTTAGATCCATTTTATTGTGAATATTCATCTTAGTTTAGCACTAGACATAGGTTATGAGAATAATTCAATTTAAATAGCATAGGCTATCTTCAAAATCAAAGATTAAATATTAGGCCATGGTGGCTCCCAACCACTAACTAATATAAATTTTCAAAACTGTCCACTTATTCTACCTCTATTCCTCTAAAGATAACAATATTATCACAAACTATAACTCATATATTGGATTCTCTAAATTTAGAAATGAGTAGTGTTTCTTAAACACTATGAACCACCTATGATACACTTTCAAGCATCAACATATCATAACTTGAATTATATGTGACTCCACTATAAGTGTGTCTAGACATATCCACATCAATGATAACACTCTACAAAAAAAAGGGCTTAGAGTTATACAAACTCTAATAAACAATGTCCAAAGGATAAATGGTTCAAACTTGGTCGAACTTTGTCTAGGGGAGTTGTATCTATAAAAGGTCTATGCAAAGGTTTGGTAAAAATAGTATAACATCAAATGTCTCACACAAATAAGGTCAAGTAAAATGAACTAAAAAAAGATGCCAAACTCTAGGTCTAAAGATGTTCTAAATAGGTCTAAACTAGGAAGGGTAAAAGTTACTAGGTCTTTTAGCTAAACATGACATCAAAATATAGGCTCAATACAAGGCATGTGC
This sequence comes from Torreya grandis, assembly GCA_037957365.1. Lineage (NCBI taxonomy): Eukaryota > Viridiplantae > Streptophyta > Pinopsida > Cupressales > Taxaceae > Torreya > Torreya grandis. The sequence continues at coordinate 1,024,047 of JARHVA010002421.1, forward strand.
TAAGAATTTTCACTAAATATGATGTCAAAATATAGACTTGAAATAAAGGAGATGATGTTAATCTAACAAACTTGCAACATTTTGGCATAAATAAGGTACTTGATTCTAGACATAAACGTGATCAAATTGGTGTAAGGAACTAAATAAAAGGTATTTGGTGATAGACTGATTCTATCAAACAAAGGCATAAAAAATATAATTTTTGAATTTTGGGTAAAAAATCAACCTAGGTTACGCAACCCAAAAGAGAAATATCTATGTATCATCCCTTACAAAATGAAGCCTAAATAGAAATAAATCAATGTTAGAATCTAAACTTGTAAAAGTTAAATGAAAACTCAACTTAAGAAAACTTAGGCTTTATTGACAAATAAGCTAGGCAAATTTGAAAAACATGACTAAACTAAAATAAATATCCAACAAGATACATGGTTTGGTTTCAAATGCAAAACTTGGACCCAAGATAAGATACATATTTTTGAAACCATTTGAGTAGCATAATGATGTTAGTACTCTAAAAAGGTATAAAAAATGTTTTGTTTTACAAACTTCTAAGGCTCAAAACTTGAATTGATTTGGGAAGTGTAATGTTACCCATTTTAATCAAGTGACACACACAATGTTTTTGACACAAACATTTTCTAAGTTAAAACAAGGTGTCAAACAGATGGCATAATGCCTCCTCAAATAATGGAGTAGTGTAAACAAAAAAACTTGTTTATGATGTGGTTTAAAAAAAAAAAGTTTTAGACACAAAACACCAAGAAATACAAAAATAAATGACAAAATACAACAAAGTATATCATCCTAAATCCTATCAAGGTTTGGTAAGTGGGGTTGACTAAAACTTACAAATTATGACTATCTAGATTGATCCCAAGTGTGGCTAATACAAGAGAATTATAACTTAAATTGAGTTCATACCGATAAACTTATCATGCAAGGGTCTATTCCTTTGCATGATTATTTCATCTTTGGATTGATGAGTGGAATCCCTTAGTTGACTAGACTTGACTTAGGCCTTCATTACGAAAGGAGAGGTTAGCCACTCAAGCCCCTAGCTATCATAGTATGCATACTATAATTTGTATACCTCATTGTGGAATGGGGTTGAAACACTATTGAGAGATGAAAAGTAAGGTCAATGCTTCCCTAGATAAATCATGAGAGGTAATGTCATCCCCTTCATAAACTAAATTGCATAAAAATGAAAATACAAGTGGAAAGAATTTAGAGGTTGCTTTTAGATCACCCAAACCATATGGGTTTTGGGGAGAGCCTAGATAATTTTATTTTCACTCCTTGGACTAGGCATAAATGTAATGAAAAGGTTATTTTGGTCATTCAAATTACTTATAAGGGATGAGGTTAGAGCATACACATAATATTCGTTAAAAAAAAAAAAAACAATCAATCAACAAAAAGCTTCAATAAATTATGATTGAAGTAAGTGTTGATTTTAGGTACCAAATTTGAAATGTGTTGAAGTTCGTTACTTGGCCCCTTAGCTTAAGTGAAAAATATTGAAATAATTTCACAAAACTAATTAAATAAAAACCATCTATGTTCATTTCAAGCCCAAAAACCTAAATGTTCAAGAATTAGCCTAAGTTATTTTTTAAACACAAAAAATGAGTATTCAAGATTTAAGCATTCATTTTAAGCACTAAAAATAAAGTGTTTTTAAGACTTAGTCATTATAATTCCTTTTAAACACCAAAGACCAAAATTTTCAAGATCTTAACATGTTCATTTTAAGTACCCAATTGAATTGTGTAAGACTTAGCTAGTTCTTTTTAAACACCCAAAATGAAATGTGTATTAGCCTAAACTTGTAAATTTGTGTTCAAACCACATCCTAAATCTATAATTATTAGATAGTATCCTTCTTATTAGAATAAATTTTGATGTTGGGTGAATGAAATTTGGAAAATTAGCTCTCAAGTTTTTATATTTAAAAACACAATGACCATGGTTAATTAGAACTAACCAATGTTAATTCTAAGGTAATCAATGCCTTTCAGTCTCAAAGAGAACTAACAATGGTAGTAAAGGACCGATACCAGTGGACTAAGATTGATGTTGGTCAGATATAAAATAGAAGGCAAAACCACACAAGATGAAAAATGTTAGGTTAGCTCAAAAGATGATAAAAACTTCTGAAAACCTATAATGCAATGATTAAATAGAGATTTTAAATGCTACTAAAGCCAAGAAACAAGAAAAAGAATGTTATAAATATTCAAAATATAATATTTTTAAATTTTTCCCCCTATATATAGACGGATGATGGTTACAAAGAACCAAGATCGATTGGGATAAACTGATGACTATCAAATAAAATCAATATTGGTTAGGCCTAATTGATGTTAGTCTCTATGTAGATCTGAGTTAATTTAAAGATTTGAAATATGATTAAAAAAAGGCAAAATTTTTAATTTTGATGATACTCAAGCATTCACTTATCAATTTTTGAGTTTCATATTCATCTCCTTGCTATGTGGGGTGCTCATAGAATCCCATCAGGCGTGTCATTTATGATACTAGGAATTTGATGATGGAGGGTAAGTTAGATCAAATGTTAGTTCTCATTAAAATAATGAAATTAAAAACACACTAAAAAAGCATAACACCTCCATGCCTAGATAATAGGGTGATTTTAGTGAAGAAAACCAATTGACAAATCATAACTAAAATCTAAGACAAACAACCTTTATTACTTTCCTTAAATGCTCCAAAAGATCTCTTTGTTGGCTTGCTTGGCTTGTGCTCAAGAAGTCTATGGCAATTGAGCTTGGTTATGTCCTTCTCTCCTTGTCACCATGGTTGATTTGGATTTGGCTTGATGGCTTATATTGTGATTCATAATTTTGGCATTATAACTCTATAGATTTCAATCTTGTCATAAAACCAACATTATACCATTGCTATGTCTAAGCTCTCATAAATGAGAGAAAAATGCTTGTATTTATAGGTTTATCAACTAACCTCAACTCAAGGTGAGTTAGAGTGTACTTATAGCTTAGAATAGGTTTAAACCTAACCTTTGTGAGTTAATTAACCCTAATAGAGTTAAAAGGTGTCAAATGGTCATGATTAGCAATGAATAGGCATGTTGAGATATTTGACAACTCACAAAAAGATAATTATGAATTCCTAGGATATTATTTGATTTTTTAATTTATTTTTTGATAATTAATTTAATTTCTCATGGATGATTTAATTTAGGCATTTTTTTAGGTTTTGAATTTTAATTAATTATGTTTATGAATTTTATCATGTTAGAAGATTTGAATTAATTGATGTGTGCATTTGCCCCATTTAATTGGTTTATAGGCCAAAATTACATATTATGAATCCAAATTTGATATTTTTAGTGTTTTTTAGGTTTTATTTGCAAAGGTTGGTAAGAATTAGTCTAAAGTATAGTATGAAGCCATTGGTGGACAATTTTAGGTGTCTACACAAGAGAACAAAAATAGACTTCTACTCCAATCACTCATTATTTTGGTACCAAAATATTCATAAATAAATCTAGTTTAGTTACAATAGGAGGAGATGGAGAATATCCTCATAGAAATAAAATTTCTAAAAATACATGTGAAGGTGATCTTACAAGGCAAAAAATCTAGATTAAGAGGCCCACTCCACCTATCACTACAAATGTCACATGAAATTGATCCTTTAATTTTGATTGACAACATTACCCAATAGTTCTTGGCTTCTAATTCAGTTTCAATACCCTTTCCTATTTTTAATAATCCTATTACATCACCAATGCCTTCATCACTTCCATTTATACCTCCACTTCCACCATCTTCATTCCCATTTTTGCCTCTGCCTCCACCTCTTATTTTCCCCATGCAACAAATTGTCATTCCTCCATAATTAGTTGAATTTGGACCTATTGTTGTATCATCTTTGTGATAATCATATTAATTTAATCCATTGGTTTATTTAAGTAATAAATTGGATACTTCACATAGAGATATGTGTTATTAATGGGTGTAACATATAATTTGCAAGAGAGAGCCTTTCACAATAATAGAAATTAATTTTGATATTGTTGTAAATATGATACAAAGTCTTATAAAAAAGAGAAAGGTAAAGATTAATTTGATGTTGATGATTTATTATTCAAGTGTACAATATTTATATATCACCTACTCTCTTGTATAAAGTAATCAAGATGAGATGAATTTGGCCTATTACAACATCATCAAGATTAATCTTGGTGAATCCACTCCTAAAGGCAATATTCACAATTTAAAGATGATTACAACCATGCTAATCCATATGATAGAAGAAGGTATAAAAAATAAATAACAATTGGAGGAAAAAGTACATATTCTTTGATCATACATCAAACATATTTTGAATACAGGTGAAACCTCCCAGAAAGTAATCATTGCACTAGCATCAAGCTCTTCCATAATATAATTACCAAGCTCTAAATTTGATATTGATAAGGAAATGGTCACCAAAATTAGTAGGTATAAAAACCATGGTAAAATAGTGGAGTCTTGGGTTAAAGATATACTTATTGATGTTTTTAAACTTCTTGATGAGAATCAAAGAATCTATGATCTTATAATTTCTAATCAAGATAAAACACAAGAAGAAATTGTAGTTAGAAAAAATAATTGAGAATATGGAATGAAATAATAAAAAACTTGAAATATGTGGATGCCATAGATGAGAATTCATTGGTATCATAAGGTATCCTTGATAAATATGAAGACAAATAGTAATGCTTGTGGGATCAATGTGTGAATTAGAAAATATATGCTCTGGATGAAGCTTTTAAAGACTTGAAACATCATGAAAAAGGTTGTGATGAATTGAAATCAGAGGTATGTGCTAAAATTTGGGCCATTAATTGGGAACTATTAAATGAAGACAAATCAAATGCATATTGAAACATAAAGTGAAAGAACAGTTATAGAAAATGGCGAAAGAAGCATTGTTTAGAAAAAAAACATTCAACAAAGAAGCTATGAGTAATATGAGTAGTATTAATTTTATGACCAAATATCTCATTATAAAATTCTCAAGACTTTTAAAAAGGATCTAAGAGGCTACCAATGCATAATATGAGTGGCTTAAATGTTTATCTCATATAATTGTTCCTATAAGAGAAGGGATTATCTAGACTATTCAAAGGTTCATAATATACAAGTTCAAATCATCACAAAAATAAGATTTAGAGATAGTTTCATTAGTTGAACAAGGTATTTCTTAGAAAAAAGACTTGTATTGTTCATAATAACTACTAAAAAGTCACTTTTTGTCTTCCCAATTTTCTATTTTTCTAGTGTGCTTTTTGCAATCACTTAAAAAAGTCATATTTATCTTTTTAAAGTTATAAAATATTAATTATGAAATAGAAGTATTTCAAAGAAAAAGTGGTTATAAGGTGGTTATGAGGTGGTTACATAGTCATAATATATAAATATAAGTGTTGTTCATTGTAAAAGGACTTTTTGATAGAAAAAGTACATTTTGGCAGAGATAGAAAGTAAATATTATATTTTCAACTTGTGACATGATCAATATAAGGAGAAATTTTACAAAATTTGTACCTAAAATTTATTTTAATGAATAATGTATGTGGATACTTTAATATAGTTTATGTTTTTAATGTTTTTAAGTTCTATTGTTAGATAGTTAACATATGTGAATTTTTTATTGTGGAAATCTTTCTGAATATGCATTATGAATTTTTATCATTATGAAATCTTGGTGGGTTAAGATTAGTATTTATATCTATTTGTTATAAGGATTTTTATTTATTTATTTATCTGGTGTTATTCAATCTCTTTGGTGTATGCATTATGTTTTTATGTCTATAATATGTCTTTTTATCCCATTTTTATGATAAAGGTTTCCTACACAAAAATCTCACTTTTTGGATTATTCTAGTAATATTATGTGTTTGGATATCTATAATCATCCTTATTTCTTACATTTATATTGCATACTTTTATTTCCTCCACTATCTCCCTCTTACACTCCCTTTCTACTGCCTTTTCTTACCTATTTTAGTTAAAAGTACAACCCCCATATAAAACACCATTTTTTCTATAAATAATTTTATTTCTATTTTTTTAAAATTTTAATTAAAGGTAGCTCTATGTTATAATAGGAGATGGAATTTTTCACCACACTATTGACCGAAATCTTGAATTTATCCCTTTGAATTTTTTTTAACCAATAATTCCCAACACTCCCTAGAAGATTTTAGAGAGAGGTCAACAAATTGCTCATGATCAGTTATTCTCAACATATATTCAATGTGTTATGTTATAATGCATAAAACATATTCATCATTTAAATTCTAACATCTCTATTTTCCTTGTCATTATGACTCACTAGAGTCAACATCAAATTAGGACAGTGAACTGATATTAGAAAAATGACTCTCATGAAATCCCACTATCATATATACTCTACATCCAATCTAATTTTTAATCTACATTAACCCTACTCCAAAAATCCACCATGTCAATATGCCATAAGGCAACATCTATAATCCAACCAACATTGTATTCTAGATTGGACTATGGAGTGACCCCATGGTATTGATACTTGATTTATCCTTTTTTATTAAAAGTTCTTGATATATGAAATTTGGAAGTGTAAGATCAAAGAAGAGGGATTAAATAAGGAAAAAATAGATATCTACTGAATAGGGGTTAGAGTATGATAGGGTGGAAGTAATGAGGTGTTAAGCATGGGACATAGTCTGTTATGAAAAATATAGGGGTCTACTCGGTAGGTGGTAGAGTATAAAGGGTACATGATATGTCAGGAAGTTAAATAGGTACATGGTAAGTCATAAAGTTTGACATGGTGACAATAGGAGGCTATTTAGTAGGGATAGGTGTTTGGTAAGGTTCATATGTCATAAGTTTTGAATCATGTTTAATGATTCAAGGAGCGAACACCGACAAGTAAAATATGTGAAAACCTTAAAGTAGCCCAAAAACCCTAACTCATAAATAAGGAGGAACACACCTAGAGTGTTGAATGGAAGGAATAAGTAATTTATGTCAAAACCAAAACTAAACAAGTAAAAGAAGAGTTAGGACCCAAATGAAATTGAACTAGAGCTTCTGAGTGAATAAATAAAGTGAGGAACACTAGGGGAAAGGACAAAATAATGGGATGGTCAAACCTTTGCATGCATAGGCATAAACCCTCATAAATGAAGGTTAGTTAGACTTTTGGGCTTACTTAGTAAGCATTAGAGTCTGACATCTATTTTTAAAGCATTGGAGTCTAATGTCTACTTTAGAAGCATCATAGTCTAACATCTACAAATCAAGCATCTAATTCTAATTTAGACATAAGATTTTACTCTTCCAACTTTAACCCCTTCATTTGCACTTATTTGAACTTTTATTTCTAATATTTGACATGAATTTCTCACAATTTTACATGGGGTACCCAAATTTTTCCTATAGTCCAAATTTGGGGACAACAGTTGGCTCTGACTAAGGACTTGGATTATCAAAGACAACGGTTGAACTCCAAAATTTTTGGTTTCACAATTTGGTTTATAATTTCATTGGGATATGGAGTATCTAAAAACAATTGTTAATAGACATGATAAAATAAAAATAAAAATAGGAAGAACATAACCAAAATGAAAAGGAAAAGACAAAACAAGAAAGGAAACACCACCAAAATCCTAAAGATAACCTATATACATGATTGGTGACAATCAACCCTTTTTGATTGAAAAACTTCATATACTACCCACTATAAGGGAGCAAGAGATGGGCACCATCAAGATAAGATAGATATTATGTATTGTATCCACAATAGTATCAAATTTTGAATGGCCCTTTCCATAAGGAGTCAAACTTTCCATTAATGCCCTTGGGTTCTCACCTTTTAGCTTAGAGAAGAACAAAGCCACTAATATGAAAATAACTCTATTTAGCTTTCATGTCAAAAAGTATCTTTACCTTTCATTAATGTTCTCTAATGTGATAAACTACCTCAAATATTTATTCTTTTTGTTTATTTAGATACAAGATTCTCTTATACAAATAATCTCTAACATTTTAATCTTCAACCACCTTGGCCAACTGAAGAGCTGGTAATTACAATGAAATGGGAAATGAAACATTAATACCATACATTAAATATAAAGGTGAAATAACAATAGCCCTCTTTGGAGTAATATGTTCATCCAAAAGGACATCATACAACTTTTTGTGCTAATTTTACTAATTTTGGTCAACAAATATATGAATAATTATGACTATATCCTTGTTACTCAATTCTAATTTACCATTGCCTTGAAAATAATAATCTAATGAGTGGTATAAAGAAATACCATATCTATAATATAAATAAACAAGATTATAATAAGAGAAGTTGGAAGAATTATCAGTCACTATCTTATGTGGGATGCCATACCTGACCACGATGTTTTCCTTAATAAAGTTACATACCACTTCAGAACTGGTTTGTTTGATAGGAATTGATTTTACCCATTTCATAATATAATTAGTCATAATTAGAACATGTGTATTACTGGTGATAGAATAAATATTCAACATGCCTATGAAGTCAAGGCCCCATTTTTGAAAAGGCTCCTTAATCATAATTGGTTTCAAGGGAAATGTTGTGAGCTTTGGCCTTCCTATAAATTGCTGACATGCTTCACATTTTGATACCCATTATTTAACATCCTTAAAAAGAGTAGGATAATATTAATTATCTCTCAAGATATTATGTACCATGATAGGTGATGAAATTTACAACCACATGATTTACTATGGAAATCCTCTAATAACCTCATCTACTATTATTTATTAACATACCTCAGAAACGAGCCATTAATTCCTTTCTTGAAAAGAGTATTGTCCAATATGACATACTTGGAAACTCTTAGCTTTATTATCATTTTTATTTGGAACTTAAAACTTTATGACATTATAAATATGTGAATAAGTATGTTATATCTAAATACCATTCATATGTGGTACCAAAAAAATAACTATAGGTATTTCTTTAGATGGATCATTATCTTGTGACTAACTCAGTGCTTCGTTAGGTTAATTATTATCTACAAGCTAACACAAATTTCATCATTGAATGATATTAGTGGGTTTAATTTCTAAATAATATTATTAGACATTTTATATTCACCCTTATCTCTTTTAAACAAGATCATGTTGTGTTAAAATAGATTTAACTACTGGATTAGGTACCATAATGACAATGTATGAATTCATGTTGTAATACCTAAACTACATAATTTATTTAATGGGGGATTATTTTATCTCGTGATTTTTCAAACCATAGCTCATGGAGTCTATAGGTAACTCAAATCCTTAATTATTATTATACACCAATATTGTTGATAAAGTATGTTCTGATGCATAGAAATAGATCATAAAATCTTTATTAAAATTAGGGAATTCTAGAATTAGTGCTCAATAAATATTAGCCTTTATCTCTTTAAATGATTCATTTACTTTTTTTCTCCACTTTAAAGTAACATAACCACTCATTATATATCAAATATGCTTAGTAAGCTTATCAAAATTAGGCACAAACCTCCTTAAGAAATTTACCTTGCTAAAAAATAACTGAACACCTTGTTTGCTAGTGGAAAGGGTTAGATTTTAAATGGATTAAACCCTTTCTAGATCAATATTTGTTATTTATTTTGACACAATATGATTGAGAAGTTTTACTTTGGTCATCCTAAATACAAATTTATTGGGATTCAATGAAATGCCATGAACCCTGTATTTGTTAAAGACCCTTACCAAATGATCATAATGTTCTTCATGATTTTTTGAGAAAACAATAATATCATCCAAGTAAACCACTATTATATTATTCTTGAGATCATGAAATGTCAAATCCATTTCCCTTTGAAAATTATCTTTGATGTTTTTGAGACCAAAAGACATTATTCTATAAGTGAAGGTTCCACAAAATGTTGTGAATGCCATCTTATACTGATCTTTCACTAAAACTTTAATATGATTATACCCTAAAAATACATAAAACATATATAAAATTTATGATCCTATGATGGATTGTAATAAATGATGCATAATTGGTAAAGGATAATTATTCTTTAGAGATGCTTGATTTAAGTTCTTGAAATCAACACAAATACAAATTTCACCATTCCTTTTATGCACTATAATGATATTTTATACCAATGTATAATGCTGAATTGAGTAAACGATACATGTATCCAACTATTATGTATTTTAGAATGAATGGTTTCAATAATATTCATATTATAATGACTTTGTTTCTATTGATAAGGTGATTTGTCTAGCTTTAAAAAATGTTATACTTTATCTCTTTTGGTCGAAAGGGTTTTAGATCTCATAACTCTAAGAAAATACATCATTATATAACTTAAAAAGACTGATGAATTTGCATCTCTCTTATTTCAAGAAGCATTTACCAATGTTGAGATACCTAGGCCCTTCATGAGTACCAATATTTACCTACTCATAATACGAAGTCTCAAGTGATTCATGTTGAAATTTACCTTTGATATACCTATCAGGTTTGTCAAATAGATCATCAAGAGACACCAAACCTTCTAGAATTTTATTACCTTAAAGCTAAATCACCCATTTACATCCACTTGTATCTTGAGTCTCTAATCCTTTAGTTGTTTTGGCATATAAAATATCAATAATCTCATCTTCATTATCCTGGGAATGTGATACTTAAACTTCTTAACCACCACATAGGCATGATTTTAAATCAGGGAGTATTTGAGCTCATGATTTTTCAAACCATTTCTCATGAAGGCTATATGTGACTTAATTCCTTAATTATTATTTTACATAAATATTGTTGATAAAGTATGTTATAATTCATAGTAATAGATCATAAAATCTTTGTTAAAATTAGGGCATTCTAGCATCGATGCTCAAGAAATAGTAGTCTTTATAAGTTCAAATGCTTCCTTGCATTCTTTACTACACTTAAATGTAACCTTACCCCTCATCATATCAAAAATACACTTAGTAAGCTTAACAAAATTAGGTAAAAGTATCCTTAATAAATTTAACTTTCTAGAAAAGTGTTTTAAGGTGTCAACCTTAGTCTTCAGGTCAACACAACACTCAAGATTCATGACATGGTTTAACCACCTCCTATGGATTTGTTAACATTGTCCATTACATCAAGAACTAATAGGTAAATATTTGTGTGCAATGGCAACTAGTGGGCCAAAAAATTGGTATCTAAGCCAAAGGTCTTGGGTTTAAATCCTAAATTTCACTAAGGGGGAGATTATTACAAGGTATCACTCTTGGTCTTTAGGTCAATGCAATTCTCAAGATTTGTGACATGGTTTAATCACCTCCCATGGATCTTTTAAATCTAGCTATTGTATTAGGCACTAATAGGTCAATATTTTGGTGCAATGAAAATTAATGGGCCAACAAAAAGAACTAAACACCTTGTTTACTAATGGGAAGGGTTACTTTTTGGATCCATCTTTATTCCTTATTTTTGCATAATGTGACTGAGAAGTTTTCTATCAACCACCATAAATAAAAATTTATTGGGATTAAGTGAAATTCCATGAGCCCTATATTTATTAAATAACCTTACCAAATGATCATAATGGTCTTCACATTTTTTGAGAAAATGGTAAGACCATCCAAGTAAACCACTATGATATTATTCTTGAGACCATGAAATGTTAAATCCATCACCCTTTGAAAAGTAGCTTCAATGTTGATGAGGCCAAAAGGAATTCTTATGTAAGTGAAAGTTTCTCAAAATGTTGTGAATGTCATCTTATATTGATCTTTAATTGAAACTTCAACATGATTCTAGCTTAAAAATACATCAAGCATAGAAAACATTTATGATCCTATGATAGCCTACAATATATGATCCATGATTGGTAAAGGATAATTATCCTTTAAAGATGCTTGATTTAAGTTCCTAAAATCAACATAAATGAAAATTTCACCACTATTTTTATGCACTGACATGATATTTTCTACCCATATAAAATGATGAATAAAGTAAATAATACATGCATCCAACTATTATGTATTTTAACATGAATGGTTTCAACAATACTCAGATTGTAATAACTTTGATTCTGTTGATAAGGTGATATGTATAGCTTCAAAAAAATGTTATGATTCATCTCTTTTAGATGAAAGGGTTTTAGATAATCATAAATATAATAATATATAACATTATATAACTTGAAAAGATTGATGAATCTACATCTCTCTTCTTTCGAGCAACATTTCAAAATGTTGACATACCTAGGCTCTTTATGAGTACCAATATTTACAGGCTCATATTCATAAGACTCAGGTGATTCATGTTGAAATTTACCTTTGATATACCTATCATGTTTTTCAAATAGTTATTCAAAAGACACCCAACCTTTCAAATATTTATTGCCTTTTAACTAAATCACCACTTCACATTCACTTGTATCTCAAGTCTCCAATAATTTAGTTGCTTTGGTAGAGAAAATATCAATTATCTCATCATCATTACCTAGGTATATGATTAGCTATATACAAAATTACTCCCTTAAAAGTATATAATTATGAAGATATCATCATTTTCAAGTAATGTAATTATTTACTCATCATTATTAAAAATTTACTAATGTTTCACATTATTAGGGACACTTGGCCTAGACACTATTTCAATTGTGTATTTCTCTTACTCAACTCCTAGATGGGGAATAATTAGTGAATCCTAAATATCAAACACATCTAAATTTTATTCTCTTGGAATATATGTGATTGATAAATAATAAAATACCTCAATACAATCCTACACATGATTCTTGTAATGCTTTAAATGATCATTATTTCCCTGATATTGATTATTTACTTGCTTCATAATGAGTTCAACATCACATTGGGACTTCAAATTATGAATTTACATTTATATTATGGTGTCTAATCCATGTATCTATAGAAATGATTTATAAATTATATATCTCCTCAACCTTTTATACTTGGAAAATACAAACCTTGGTTATTCCTCTCAGTTCTAAACCTTTTCCTACTACTAAAAGGATCACATCAACTATTTCTATATGCCTATTGATTATATCTTAGTCCAACCAATGTTATTATGATTAATCAAACCTTATATTATACCCAAAATTATAAAAACCTACTTATCTCCTATCTCCATAATTTTTGGACATGCCTATTTTATAGCTTCTCAAACACTTATGTCTCAGTTAGATGCCTACATCGATGCAAGTGTCCAATACCTAAAATCATATAATTTACAATTGAAATGTATCCATATGGCTATCCTAAGTAATTTAATACAATATATTCTCCAAAATTATTGGTGTATATACATGATCAATCCTCATTCATTCCTCACCTAGCATAAATCAAATAACTCACAAGACAAACCACCCAAAACATTAAAGTGAGCAAAGCTTCCCTATTTCCCCATATTTCCATATTAGTCATAGGGACACCATATATACAGGTCTAAAGTACTAAAAGAATAACCCATGAGATATATTTTATAACTTAAAAATAGGTCAATGTTCTATTTGCTTATCACATATTGCATCATTATGCACACATAATCCCACATGAAGGGGAAAACTACATGAGTCTGAGGTCCTCTTCAAAGTAGTGGCTATGTAGGAAACACCCACCAATAAAGGTTTATTTTGGCTTAGATCAATACTATGATCCCACTAACTAATTTTTACCATAAAAATATGAAGATGAAGAACTAGGGTTTTGCTATTTTGATAAGGAAAAATAGTCTAGAGCTAGATATGAGAAAACTAGAGAGAAGGTGACATAAAACACAAAACATTATAGGTGGTTACATATATATCTATCAATAATTTTAAAATGATCACCTACATCCAGGTTAAATAAAAGCATTGATGTAACCATCTAAGGTCAACACAAGTTTTTGAGGTCAAAATTATAGAATCTAATTATTGATCCAAAATCTAGATCTAGTCTATTTCTAGCCTATTCCATATCATATCTGGATGTGCAAAATAATCTAAGTACCATTTTTCCATTTATTGTAATATAAATCATTTATTGTACTTAATATTTTTAGCATATATTAGTATTTAAATTTAGAATATTGTTTATTTCAGTTCACAAATTAATAGGCATACTATAGATATAATTTATCACCCTTGCCCTAGACTATCTCTATCCAATTTAAACCTATATTATGTAATCTATATTTTAGGGTTAAAAAATAATAATGCCTCATATTCAATAGTGTTATTGGTATACTCAAAATTTAGCTTAAAATAATAAGGAAACTTTTCTTAGTTTGGTGACATAATAATAATGCTAGCTACAACACTAATTGAAGATAAAATACCATCAAACTCAAGGACCCAAACACCATTATAATTCATTATAATTTTCTATGAGAATAACCAAAAATACAATATTATAAAAATGCCTGAGTAATATATTTCACTAATTTAACATAGAGTGGAATGTTACTATAGGTGACTAATAACAATTTAGAATGGATCAAGCTCACAACTAGCATGTAAGTGTGTGGGAATGGCAAGAAAGAGTTCTTTTGAGATGCACAAGTCATTTAGTATAACTATAAGCAATATTAACATTTCTAGGTGTCAAGTACCAAATTTTCATATCTACACAAATGTAGCACATGGTCCCTTATTATTGATAAAGTGTTCTATGAAATCCTATTCTAATTTAAGGAAGGTATGTAGGGAATCGATAGGTAAAGTGTGAGACAAATGTAAATCATGACCCATTAAGATTTTAGGAAATGTCTTAAGCAATATTTTCCATTAGTACCATATTTAACGAAAGAAGCACACAAATACTTATGATATACATAAGGATTTACATACCTATCAAATAAGGAAAATTTAGGAATCGTAAAACCATGTGGGAGAGGAAAATTTAGAATCTTGTGCACTACAGGTTAGCCATATATAACATTACAAACAACCTAAGGATTATATGCAATAGACTCTATAGATAAATCATGTAATTGTATATTTAAATCACCTATTGCATGTATTTTAGTAACAATATCATGGGTTGGCACATATGAAGTATGAAGAGGTTCATATGAAAGGTCTAATTTTATTATCAGTTTCATACATATGATCACTAGGAGGGATAAATATATAAGTAAAATAATCACTATTAAGCATAAGAACATAATCTATCATAAAATAAGAATTGACACATGTTTCTTAAGATTTTAAATAAGTTCATCATTATGATAATCCAAGGAAGGAGTGTGAAGATAACCATTTTCAAAATTTGCATTCAAGAGAGGAATAAAATCATTTTCAACATTTATATTTTGAGAAAGAGAAGGAACACATTCCTCTTTAACATTTTTATTCAAGGAAAGAGTAGGAATACATTTATTTTCATCATTGGCATCATTTTCATCATTTAAATTATTTTTCTCATTTTAATTCAAATATATTAGGAACACATACATTTTCAACATTTTAATCATATTATGTTTAAAATTGTATTGCATACATTGATGTTAAAAACCAAATTTATCTAAGCTACTTTGCTTAATACTAACACATATTTATTTAGTAACTAAGTTTTGGATAAAATTTGGCATACCAAACTCATGAGGGTTCAAAGGGAGACAACCAATACCCAAGAAATTCATATCATTTGCATTTTCATATGGTCTAATAGGGTCAAAATTATTTTTTCCTAAATTTTCATCTTCACTATCATAATAATAAGATTCATCATCATCCCAATAAGAAGTACTATAATTTAAAACATAATGAAGATAAGTATTTTCACAATCTTAAAACTTTACATCAAAGTAATGAGCCATCACGTATACATTATATTATGAAAGATACACATGAAAGACTACGGTTATGGTATTTTAATAATAAATAAAAGCCTATATAAATTAGATTTGAAACATCCAAAAGAAAACCCCTAGATGAAAAGAGAGCATGAATCCTTATGACACAAATTATATATATATATATATATATAAATATAGTAAATAATTAATAAATATAAGTTTGAAAGGTGCCTAAATAGATATTTAGATATTTAAAACTTGATAAATGAGGATTATAGAGAAATACCTAATTTATAGCTTAATTATGCACAATCAAATAATAAAATTGGTGAGAAATAGATTCAAACAACAAGATGAACAAAACATATAATCTATTATAAGAAAAAATAATGTTCAAAATTAGGTAAAAAACATCAAGTTGAATGTGATTTAGGTCAGAAGCATGGGTCTGATTATGACCCAGGTTAGAATCATTGGGTCAATTGTCACCTTATTCCCATGATTGTGACCCACTACTATGATTATGATCTCCAATTATTTTTAAGTATTTAAATTGTTATGGGTACTTATGTAAAGGTAGATGATTGGGAATATTGATTTGCTTGAATTCACGAGGCACAAAAATATCTTATTTGCTTCTTATTTAACCTTAAAACTAATTCTACACAATGTTGAAAGAATAAACATGTGCAATATTATTGGCATTGACACCCTTATGAGTGGTCACAACTAAAAATACAATATGTTTAGATAAGGAATTAATGTAATTGTAAAGCTTGTGAGTGTTCCCAACACAAAATGAGAGAAAAAGGTCTTCACCTCCTCTCCCTAGATAATTAAATATAACTATTTGATTTGTTATGACTGTCTCTTGATACACATGTTATGACATAATATAAATGAGGGCATAATTGGACAGTTCATAGATTCATTAGAAAAATTTACAAAACTATTGATAATACTTTATGACTATGCATAAGAGACTTGGATCATAAGAGTTTGAGATGATAAGAATCAATGATGAAATGGATAAGGGTACATTTGTATATATAGGCTTTATAAGAATTCATTTACACATAAGAAAACCATATAATATAATGAAATATAATAATCAAGGCATGATAAACGTGTCCAATGGCACACATGACCTATACATTAAAGGGGATAGAACAATAAACCTAGGAAAGACATTGACATAGTGTTTTAGATATTTCAAGAGCATGTGGAGTCCTACAAGGGCAAATAAATAGTCAAAATGTAGATTTTAATACATTTAAGATTGAATGGAGGCATTATCATTAACCTAAAATGAACATAGATTTAAGTTTAAAGGAATATATAAGTCAATGTAAAATAATATGAGGTCCAATAGAAGGGGGAAGTGTACCCAAAAAGTTAGATGTATGTATATGGATCAAGTGTAATATAAAAAGGCATAAATTCAATAGAAAAGGGATTTATATAAAAATTACACATATACATAATTTAAAATTATACAAGCACAAAATATTTCTAGTATACTAGTTAGAATGGAGTGTATCTATTAATAATATGGTTAAGTGGGTTTACATCAAGAACTGCACCTAACCAAAAACAACATTGTAATTTATATATAAACATATTATTGTAAATACAAACCTAATTTAAATAAAGGAATATTATATAATAATTAAAATGTGTAAAACTATGGTTATGAGAATAACATTGAATGGTAGTAAATTTGGTGATCATCAAAGGTTGAAATTAGTTGACAAAAATCCCATGAACCAAGGTGAACAAAACCTTTTTTTAAGAAGCTAAAAAATTTTAATTTTTGAATTTGATTTGAATTCTACACTTGTGGTTAGGTTTTAGGATTATGGTCAATTGTATTCTCTTGGTCAACTATAATATCTTGGAAAAAAATAATGACTTTGATTCTTTATTCCCAAGATCCAAAAATCTCGCTCCCTATTCTAGAATTCACTACCCATCACTAAGAAATACTTGTCCCTTATTTCAACACTAATCATCTCAAACAACCTTGAAAAATATTTAAGATGGATGTAGTCATTGGGGCATATATAGATCAGACCCAATCCTTGGAATAGTTTGAAACCAACACTCAATGAAGTTTAATAACAAAACATAAGATGCAATCCCTAATCCTCATATGAATTTTTATTACATGATTAGATGGAAATGATGTAATAAGAAGAATATAAATATAATTTTGATTTTAAAATCAAATTATAAACTTATGATTATCAGTATTATCCTCTTATTGAAACTCTTGATTTCAATCCACTTTTTATTTACTTATCCCTTGTCTTATTCTTATATCTAAATTCAATTAAATTTTGCAATGATTCATTAATTATATAAATGGAATATACTAAATCAAGGTGTTATAAATACAATACTAAACAACAAACTAAAAATAAATGACTATAACCAACAAAGAAAAATAGAAACAAATAAGAGTAAATTATGTAAAAGAGAGATGTACTTATATTTTTTAGTTGTTAGGTGAATACAAAAGAAAGTAGAATGAAAGAATATAAAAATGTAGAAAAGATAGAAAGCTTCCAAAAGTTGAACATGAGTGCTTCAAGGATAAAAATTCCCAATAGGACAAGATCAATTTTTGTTGTTGTCCCTAGTGTTAGATCTTGTATTTTTGTAGAAAACAAGAACTTATAAAATAGCCGAGTGTGACAATGAAAATTAATCTTTCTTACATTGATTTGATCTTTGGAAACTATGTGCAGACTTGCATATGCTATTTTGAAGATGTAAACCCTAGATTTATGACATACGGATATAAATGGATGCTAAATAGAAAAATGGGTTAGTGTTTTGGGTTATTATAACTCAACACCCCACTGTTCTAAGTGCTACCTACATGCCAATGCTCTAAAGAGAGATCAAACCTCCTTGTAGTTCTCTCACATAAGTGATTTGTGAAATTATGTTCCTTTAACTATAATCATACATATATAATTGTCTTGATTACTTGATCATGCTTGTCTATGTCTATGTAAAATTGAATTCACACATGGCTCATGGTTGTTTGAAGTGATTAGAAGTTGATTTGGTAAGAATATTGAACTTTTATCTAATGTGCACTTGTGTGAATAAGCTCTAGTAATAAAATTGATAATATTGCCAAGATATCCTTAATAAATGTATTGAATGTGATTTTATGGTGGTTTAATTGAGATAAAGACCCTTTTTAGAGTTTAATAATTTTAAGGTCAAATTTAATGATACTTTCATTTTTGAAATTTTGATTGTTTGTACAAAAGTACAAGATTGACAAACAGGGACATAAACACTAGTAGTTCTATCTCTTCAAGAATGGTGCTAAGATTTGGGTATGAGTCAAAGAATCCAATTGTGTAAACGTTTTTTCAATAGTAATATCATTTTTTCGGTGATAAAATATGACATTGTGGTGAAAGAAGGTATTATCTTATGCTTAGGATAATTAAAATTGGTGAAATAAGTGTCAATAAAGTGCACATGTCAATTAATGATAAAAAGGGATAAAATAGGCATGATCATGTATTCATGACCAAGTTTATGTTACTATATTTCCCCCCACTTTATCTAAAAATGAAATTACTAGATTTTAAAAAAACCATAATTTAGAGTGTAAGACACACTTAGTATTTGAGATTGATACTTCAATCGTCTAAGGATCTATATTATTTTTCAAACCCTAAAAATCACATGAAGTAGTTATTTTATTCCTTTAAAAATTGAAAGTTAAAATATTGTGTTTAAACATTTGAAAATTTTCTTGAACTTTGTCAATTTTTAATTTTAAATGAACTTTGCTAAATTGAGAATTGATTATATTTGAGTCATTTTAAAATTTAAATGAGAGTATGTAATAAATACACCTGAATGTGTGATAACCATGCTAATTTTTGTGACTTTACTTAAGGATGATGCTTCCTTGAAGCATTAGATAATTGGTGCTTCCCATGAAACACTTGGAGAATATGGTTCCTTAGCTAAACCATAGGATAAAATTAGTGCCTCCCAAGAAACACTTGAAGAATATTGGTTTTTAACCAAACCATTGGATAATATTGAGGGTGATCTATCCCCAACTTGTATTTTCTCTTTTGAAGTGAAAATGTGTTCATTACATAATGTTAAAAATTGATTTTGTTTATCCATATTTGTAACAAAAAGATATAAATGATGTAGAATCTTAACATATTCACACACATAATTATGGAGTGATTAGTGACTCCAAGTCATGTACCATGCAACTAGATTAAATCAACCACTAGAGATAGTTTGTAGATTTAATAACAACATCCTAGTATATCTTGATAGTTTAGAAAATGATCATAAGAGAATGGAGTACACCCATGCTCCTACCATGTCTTTAGCTATAAAATGTGGTAAAAAATTATATCATGCCCCTAATATAATTTTAAATTTTGAAACTACAAGTGAATTCTCATTGAAACTTTGAAACTATGTGAGTTTGATCCTTGAAAATTAAAATGGGAGATCATATGGAATGGTATATGCCAACAAAATATGCAAAAATAACTAAATTTTCAACTTGAAACTTTGAATCTATGATTTTATCTCTAAAAGTGGATTATATCATGAATATGAAGCCCACTAAAATTCCCTCCTTTTGAGGTGAAGGAATTTGCTCTTGAAAATTCACTCATCTCAAAATAAAATTTAAATTGAAAAATGGATAGTAATATGTTATCATTGAAAAAAATAGCATATGGAAAAGTATTAACATAATAAGATTTGAAGTTTTCATAATACTTAAGAGGCAATTCCTATAGAATGTATCATTAAAGCTCATGTAATTATTATTTTAGGAGTACATGATATGGATCATGACACTTATTAAACTCATCAAGCTCAAAAAACACACACATAAAAAGCAAAAATGATAGACAATTGACATAGATGGGCCAAATGTAAATAAATGACATGTTTTAATGTCCTAAATAACACATATAGACATGATGAATTTTGAAAACAAGGGACATGCTCAAATTTTGCACACACATAGGGATAAGGGATAAAGGAAAAACATGTTCAAATATCTCACACTACACATAGGATCAAGGGCCAAATGAAGGACATGTTTAAATGTCACACACCACACATAAGATATTTTAGAGATGTATCAATAAAAAATCTCACACAAAGTCCAAGGTCGAACATAATAGATAAGTAAAGTTATAATCTACTATGCACAAGTGAGCAGTATTGATGGAAAATATAATTAATAAAGGTAGCCTAAGCTATGCATATGTCATATGATCATATCTTAACCAATATCATGTTCATGTAAAATATGTAAGATAAAAATATTAACAAGTCATTTGTATAAAATTAAAAGCTCAATAATATAGAGGTTATAAAATTATAATACCTACATATTATCACGTATAAGTAAGATGCCCCCAACATAGCAAGTCCAATAGGTATAGGAGAGTCCAACATATTAATATGTGAAATTGTCTATATTTCTACACAATACTTCATAAATACCTATGAAATGTAGGTGTGATATAAAAAAATATGATATCTACTAATCATGATATTAAAAAACATATTGTAAATATGTAAACTATATTGCAAATCATGTTCAAGTCATGGTTTAGTATTTTTCAAAAATATTTGAATGCTTTTGCATTTTCTAATAATACATGTTTGTTTACATTTAAAATATGGAAAATAAAAAACAAAAGATACTGAAACAAAACCAAGGCATCAAAAATAGAAGAAAGGAGAAGTTAGACAGATCTCAAAAAATGTTAATGAAATATGTGCACTAATAAGGGTTTGAATGGCTCTATATAAGGAATTTAACCCCTATGGAATGTGAATTGAAATTGATAAAAGTATGTAGGAGTTCAAAAATTATATGCAAGTAACTGACTATACATTCTCATTTCATCAAATGTAGACTTGTCAAATAATTTTGCATGTATGAATAATAGATCTAAAAATTAAGAATTTTTTTATGAAAGACTAGAAGTTGCATACTAGTACTATGTGAATAACTTGGAAATTGATATAATTAGATCTATGTGTTATAAAAAAGTAGATTCTAGGTAAAAAATTCAAAAGACAAGATTAAACAATAGGATAATAGTGGTCAATATTTTAATCTTGTTTTGGTCAATTCTATCCTATAGGATAATTGGTAAAATTCTAGAAATAAAGTGCATGAAGATAGACTAATATCACTATTTAGTGAAATTGAACACCATTTTGAGACTATCTAGACCTAGAAGGGAAAATAAGAGGGCCAATAGGCCAATAAGTCACTAAACTACAAGGGCATGGAATAAGGGATCAAGAAATTTCATATACAACAAAAGGAAGATGAAGATGCAACAAAATAGAATTTATGTATAATCAAATTTTTATTATTTCATCTATTTGTGAATTTGATTTTAGAGTGTTTAAAATGTAACAAACTACCTGATGATATTAAGATGATTAAAATAATATGTAAGGAGTGGTAAATTGATGACTTGTCCTAAATGAAGTGTGACAGATGTGTATATATCATAATCAACAAATTTATCATATGTGTTTGATTCCTCACTGATATTTCCATACCCATTTAACATATTATTTGTGTCATTCTAGTAATATTTTTCATAGTTAGTTACATGGTCATAATTATCCTATTGGTCATAAAATTGAGGTATGTTACCCTTTTCCTTGTTTGTATTTATATATGTAAAACCAAGGGCCCCATACTATGGTATCAAAACTTCATATTTATTTTGATTCATCATATGTGCTATGCCATGTTCTTTTAATATGATTGTTGTAGCTATCTTTACTTTAGAGATATTTTCCTTTGTATGTTCTTGTTCTAAATATGTTCCCTTTTTTAACATGTAAATAATCTTCCCTTTATGATAAAATTTAATGCAACCTTTTTTTCTATTGATCATTTCCTCTATTGTTTTTAATTAAGAACCTCCAAACACAAAATTATATGCATTTTAAAGATAAATAACACTAAAAGTAAGATGAAATTATTTGGAAGAAAATAATATTGTTAAGTCAATTGATCCTATGCTTGATGTTGATGTGGTAGTTTTACTTATGTTAAAACTTATATCCAAGAGATATAATAAATGATATGAAACAAAACTTCCTTTTTGGATAATCCATAACTTTGACATCAGTAAATTTATTTCCATTTATGTGAGTATTGATAATGAAAGGCTCTTGATATGAAGTAGTTCTTGTACTTGCCTCTTTTGGAACCATATTGGTAACATTAGGTGTTGTATGCCTTTTTTGTTTGATTTGAACTCATGTTTACAACTTATCTTTTTGTAAATTTTATAACCTTGCTTGTTCCAATTTATATTTTCACAATTGTTATTTTAGTAAATTTTCTCCTTCTAATTGTTCTCTTTGTAACCTTTGATTTTTAAAAATGTTCCTTTTGTAAACATGCTATTTTATGTGTGAATCCTTGTCAATCATAGTTGAATCAAAGTATTTTGTAGGCACATTTTGATTTAGAATGTATTGCATGAATTTTTTTATATACAAATGTCACTTTGTGTTTCTAATGAGTTTGTTCATGCAATTTATATGGCTTTATGTGATAACATAGCAAGTAAAAATATAGCAATAAAAAATATAGTGATAAAAATGTAGTATGATAAAAATGTAATATGAAAAAACATTGCAAGGACAAAACATAATGAGGAAAAATGTAGCAGTATTGGTACTATCTCAAAAATGCCATGAAGATCATAATTGAAACATTTTAGTGATTATCACATTATTTATTTGTTGTATAGTTCATTTTGGTGATAGTAGTTAACATTTCATGGTGGAAAAGTAATGCACAGAATTCATAAGAAAACTAATAGAGTAAAATGTGATTTAGTGAGTTTAGACCTTTAGTTGAAAGTTGTGTCATCTTCGTGACATTACAAATACTGTTACATTTTTTCCTCACTACATTTTGTCCTCACAATGTTTTGTCATACTACATTTTTACTGCTACGTTATTTACTGCTACATTTTTATTTGTTACATTATTTTTGATAATTGATATTTTAGAAACTTTTCTTGCTCCAAATTATCTTTTTGTATACAAACTTGCTCTTCAAGATATGTATTCATTATGTGAGTGGGTTGCTTGATTGATGTATCAATTATATAATCACCTCTATCAATGATACTTTGTATTTTATCTTTAAAGACAAACAACTATATGTATGATGCCCATGAATTCTATTATATGCATAATAATATTTTGATCTTTTAAGAGGATGCATAGGAGGTAATTTTATCTCTTTGTCTCAAAGAGTTTATCTTAGAATTTCACTTGAAATATTAGTATCCTCTTGTGCACTTTTTGAATCACTAGTAGCAAATGTATTATATTTTGGATGACAATCTTGATATGACATCTTATTAGGCACAAGTTTTCTAGTTGAATATATAAACACATGATTAAAACTAGCATACTGTAGATCATTTTTATGTGTTTTATTATTTTCACATGATATGATCTTTGAAATCAAATACTGATTTTACTTTTTTACCTCTTTTATTGACCATATCATAGTGATGATTTGATCCTTAAGGGATTAAAAAGAATAAACCCTAGGTATTTTTTATTGGATATGCATAAAAACATCATTTAAAGGATGTGTGGGAGGTGGAGGGGGTTGAGTAAGGACAAATTGATTGCATTCATTTGTCACTTTAGGGTTTCTCAAATTTTCTCTTGGGATAGTGATAACATAGACCTGGTTAGAGGGATGATAACTATCATGATATTAAGAGTTAAGATGAGGCCTTATAATATCCTAAATATATGGTTTTTATTATTCCCATATTATTCTTGACTTGAAAAAAGATTGAATTAATTAAGCTTGTTTAAAGTTTTGGATAATTTTCCTATTATAGTCATCAAAAAGATATATATCATCCATTGTATAAGACATGATAAAGATATTGCAATAAAGGCAAATAAGAGATGCATAGAAATAAATAGAAAATTTTGGAATATTAGGATTTTTTTGAAACCCTAGGACTAAAATATTTGTAACCCTAGAAAGTTGATACCATAAGGAAGAGCTAGGGTTAGATAATGTTTAAATAATAAATAGGTTCACCAAATGTTTTATCTAAATTTGAATTAATATTTAAATTAGCCCTTAAGTAGATAAATGGAATATAATAAAGTATTTTATTTTAAATACAATCCTAAAAAGCAAATTGAAGATAAATGACTAAAATCAATAAAGCAACAAATAAACAAATAAGAGTAAATTATATATATTACTCCATATGGGATAATTTATTCATTGTGAAAGAGCTAAAGGCTCAGATATGCACAACATAATTTTTGGTTAATAAAATTTAATTAATTAATTTATATAAAAGTATTACATTTATAGTGAATATATCTCATACAAACAAGGATTTATTACTCATCCTCTTATCTCCCATAATATCTCAATCTATCCTATCCTCTATAATCTCTCCTAAAGACTAGTGAGGTGAGTTGTAACAATCACAACTCACGTAATATTATTCTCACAAAATTTTATAAATTATTTATTTACTCACACATAAAATTAATATTTCTCACATATTAATGTGATCACTAATCGATTTTTTATAACATTTCCCCCTTAATGCTCACATGGGAAGATGAACCACATGGACCAAAATTTTATATATTTTTCCCCACAAAATAGATGTTAGGTTCATTTGAAAATGTCTCCATTGAATTAAAGATCATATTTTATTTTAAAAATGCCTTTTTCATAGGCTTATTTTAATTTAATGACTAAAATAAGAAATAAACTTGATTTATTTTGACTAAAGACCACACAAGACTTTTGACACATATTTAGACTTATACAATTAAAAATAAATAATATGGTTAACAATAAATTCTAAACTTAAAAATACATAACAACCAAAGACTTAAAATAACAAAAAACCAATAAACATGACAATATAAATAAAACTTATAATTAATTAAATTTATAAAATATAAATAACTAATAAACTTTAAAAAATATAAAACTACATGATATAAACTTGACAAATTCAAAAAGCATAAATTTAATAAATAACCAAAACTAAATCTAAAATATTATAACCAAGGGATATTTATGAGTTTAAATGTGGTTTAACCACTGATCACATGGAGGTGGGTTATCGTGAGGGGATGCCAAACTGATTCATTGTAGTGGTCAAAGCCAAGTTGGGTTAAATTCTCTATAGATTGATTAATTATACCAAATACATTTGAAGTGGGATTTAAGATAAAATTATAGATCTAGATAAAAATCCAAATGTTGAGGAGTCAAGATGTAAATATCATTTCTAAAACTAAAGTGAGGGTGGAATGATCTGGTGAAGAGAGTTTTGATGCAATGTGTTTAATCTGAGAAAACTGTGTCAATTTTTGAGGATGTCATGTCAAGATGAGCTCAAAGCACTTAAAATCATAATGATAACTATCATTTCTCAATTTGAATTCTTTGTTATAAGAATTGAATATATATTTAGAGGTAGAGACATGCTCGAGGTGAGTATTAAATTTTTTTTGAAAGGTGACATTATGGTTGGTAACAAATCTTGAATTGTCAAAAACTACTAATTCAAAACCTTTTCGATGCAAGACTTTTAGTCAATAAAAAGTATAGAACACTTGATCCATATACTACATAATCAATGTTTATGAAATGGATAATACTCTAGGGAAGTGTTTTATATCTAAGTGAAGTCGATTGAGATAGGGGCAAGCTGAAAGAGGAGTCTATTGATTTCATCCAATGTAACCCAAATTCATATATCTGCAATATAAAATCTTCAAAAACTAATGAAAAATTTATACAACCTTATATTTGATTGCCTTTAAAATCAATAATTTCAAGGCAATTTCAAGCCCTTAGTATAACTTAGTATGACCATCAACCATAAAACCTATATTTTTTTTTTCTAATAATGAATGTCAATAAGATTTGTAGTGGTTCACACTACATAACCATGAAAAAAATATTTAATTCCTATAAAATAGAAAGATCAATGGATTTAGTATTCAATCCAAATTTCTTAATACAAATAGGACCTAAATTTTTATAAAGGTCCCATAAGTACATGTTCTGATACTAGATGTATAAATTAATCCACATTGGATAATTTATTCATTGTGAAAGAGCTAAAGCTTAGATGTGCATAACATGATTTTTGGTCAATCCAATTCAATAAATTTATTCAAATGAAAGTATTAAATTTATAGTGAATATATCTCCTAAAAACAAATAGACATTCCTCATCCTCTTATCTCCTTTAATCTCTCATTTTGTTCTATCTTATATAATCTCTCCTAAAGACTATTATGGTGAGTTGTGACAATCACAAGTTACGTACTATTATTCACACACAATTACATAAATTATGTATTTAATCACACAAAATTATTATTACTCACCTACTAATGTAAACACTAATATATTTTTTCCTAAAAAATACTATTTAAAAATAGATATGTAATTAGTTTTTTGAGTCATTAGATGATTGCATAGGAAAGTAGAAAGCAAGAACAAAAAAATGCAAAAAACCCCAAAACCTTCCAAAATCTAAGCCTAAGTGCCCTTAAGGATAGGAATGCCTAGTAGGATAAGAAAAATTATCATTGTTATCCATGTTAGTCAATCCTTTCTTTTTATATAAAATTGTAACTTCTAAAATAGTTAGGTACGATTGTGAAAATTAAACCTTCTTTCACTAATTTGATCTTTTAAAACTATGCAAAGACTTGTATATGCCCTCTTAAAGTTATAAACCCTAGCTTTATGACAAAAGGAGATAAACTAATGTAAATGATTAAAAATGGGTTAGAAATTGGGGTTGTGATAGACCTCAACACCACACTATTGAGCACTATGTATATACCGATTATCCAAAGAGGGATCAAACCTCCATGTAGTTTTCTGGCCTAAATTATTTATGTAATTGTGCTCCTTTAATTATATGAATGCATCTATAATAGCATAAATAATTAATCATTCTTGGTTAAGGATACATAAAATTAAATTTAGACTTTGCTCATGACTACTTGAAGTGATTATAAGTTGCTTTATAAATAATAGGGAAATTTTGTCTAATGTGCACTTTTGTGAATAAGAACTTGTAATAGAATTGATAAGCTTTCCAAGATCTCCTTAATAAATGAATTGAATGTGATTTTATAGTGGTCCAATTGAGAAAAAGACCCACTAGAGAGTTTGATAATATTAAGGTTGACCCTAATGATCCTTTCCTTCTTACAATTTTGATTACGAATTATGAAAGGACATGGTTGACAAATAGGGACAATAACTTTAGGCATTCTTTTAACAACCCCACTGGGCTTAACTAGAATTAGGCAATTTTTTTATTTTTTACACTAACTCAATTAACAAATTCCATTATGATGAAAACATATACCAATTATATTTAAATAAATACATCAATTTAAACTAACCACAACCAAAGGTTTAGAGCTGATCTATTTAGCTAATGATCATATACCAAAGTAAAAATTTGAGTTTGTAAATAAATCCCAATGTATTAATCATAAATATAGATTAAAAAACTCAACCACTACTGATACAAACATCAAAAATAACATATAATTGTAGAAAACTATTTAAATGATAAAATATCACCAAAAGGTACAATATTCACATTACACAAAGTTTCATAATATTTTATAATTTATACAATGTTTCAAGAAATATATGAGTCTCAATAAAATTGTTTACATCCATAAATAATCAGGAGTATAAAATATATTAGTTAACTATTGGAAGGGAGAGATAACATCACCCAAACACTTTTCCACACCAATATTAGACCATAAATCCCCCAAAAAATCTTCCAAATAGGGAGTGTCCCTCCTTTCATAAATGGGTAGATGATGATAGTGTAAGAATCAAGAATTGTCAACTAGAAGCCATGTATTGTATGATAACTAATACATGCACCATAGCATAAATAAATTTTTTATAACATGATCAATCAAAACATGTAAACTAAATCAAATAGGGAATTGACAATGTTATAACTATAAACATTATTTTATCCAAAGTTTTAATATAGTTTTCTAATCTAAAATCTATTGAATTCACACACATAATTCAATGGATTACTTTTAATCTATTTATTAGTGACACTAATAAAGTATGTGAAGTTCATCTCACCTACTTGTTTAGTGTCAATAATACTGACTTGGTTCATAAATATAAAATAATAAAATCAACTAATTCCATAAAGAGTTGTCCATACCAAATGCCACAACATGTACAAGTACAAATAAATGTTAGAAATACATATAGTTCATCATATGCATCATAATAATATAAAACAACTACTATTATTTATAGCTTAAGAACTATTAGTTTTTCCATTAATTTAGATTTCATGATAACATATCATAATAGGTATATTCAAGCAACATACATCATTTATATAAATATGTGTATGCATGTGTCTCTAAATCTCTTTCATCCCTCCAATTTCATTTGTTATTACATCATTTAACTATTTGATTTCCAATTATCAAATTTGTACCATCAATCCA
The DNA here is from genome assembly GCA_037957365.1 of Torreya grandis. NCBI lineage: Eukaryota > Viridiplantae > Streptophyta > Pinopsida > Cupressales > Taxaceae > Torreya > Torreya grandis. Next base: position 1,053,496 of record JARHVA010002421.1, read on the forward strand.
TCCATGTAATAAAATAAGGTTTAATATGTCATAGCCTAAGACACCAAGTAATACATATCTGTAGGTTTATTTTTTAAGCTTACCTCATTAAATATAGTAAGCAAATATATTCATGCATCCATTTCCATGTAATATTCTTATTCATCCATGTGTATAAATATACACACATAAATATTATACAAATTAGGAATATCCTATCATTACATTTTGAATGTCATAATTATATGTATATATATTTTTACATTAGATTTAATTCAACATATTAATCACAATCAATCTAATTCTTTACCAAAATCATACCAATAATTAATCTTGGTAATATACTCAAACATCTAGTAGCCATCATTTAAAACCTGAATAGTTTGAACATAAATATAATTGTAGTCATAAAGATATACTCATATAAGCAATCATGTATATGAGTGTATATATATATATATATATATATATGAATATATACATACCTACAAGTTATAGGAAACTCATTCCATGGGTATTTATATACATTATAAGTTGAGAAATGAGTTTCCTATAACTTGTAGGTATGTATATATTCATATATATATATATATATATATATATATATATATATGAATATATACATACCTACAAGTTATAGGAAACTCATTTCTCAACTTATAATGTATATAAATACCCATTTATATCTATATAAATTCTATAAAGATTTAATATACAAATTTAACCAAAATCAACCAACTCAAATATAGTATATTTATATAACCATTCAAATGCAAATACATTACAAACAAATTCATTACATCCCAATCATCACTTTTTCAAACAAAGTTTCCCTTAGGTACTCTACCCACTCTACATAACTATACTAGTTTAGGCCTCTTTTATAAAATTTTAAAGATTAATAAAATCTTAAAATAAATCTATAGTTTCCATAATCCTATGTTTTTAAATAAGGACTGAATTAACCATTTTGAAAACATCAAGAAAACCTATAGAATTTAAGACCAAACTACGGGTTCTAAAATCAACATTTTTTTCTATAATACATGTTTATGACAATATTTTAAATGCCAAAAATATTTCAACAACCAATATATCCAAAATGGTAACTATTTTCATGACATTTCCTATAGGTATTTAACCTAATTTATATAAAATCAAAATAAAAATTCACAAACCATATTCCAATAGAAAAAGGTTCACTTATTTAAAAAGAATGTGACCTAATTTTGAACACAAAGTAACCATGTATATATTCAATATAGGCTTGTAGATTTCTTATCAAAAATTTTACCTATCTATCAAAATATATGAATAAAATTTGACCCCAAAATTAACACTAATTATTTTATATTAAGCATAGAAGGGTAAACTAATAATTTCAAACATGACTAGATTTATCTAAAGCAAGAAAAGATCTGAACCTATTACTCCTCATCGATTGAGATCGATTTAGAAAAAATAAAACTAATAAAACTACTAAAACTCATACTAACAAGGATTAATTCTCATGAGTCAAGGGTTATACTATTTCCATGGTCATTATACTAACACATAATTTTTCCACTTAAACCCCATTTAAAATATTTTAGGTATTGATAACATAATTCACATAACCATATAAGATGAGGGTTAGTGTTTACATTTTTGGCCATGTGGATGGGCTAAGCCCATCCCTAGGGTTGAATATGTAGCCCCCCATTTATTAAAAGTTTCATTCAAGTGTAAATGCAAACCCCATTTAATAAAATTACCAGTTTGGCTTAATAAATAATTCAGACAATGCTAAAAATTCAAACAACCACCCCTACTTGGTAGTGTAGTTATAATTATGTCAATGCTTTTGCTTGTTACAAATCTTCCTACCCCATCCAATACATGTGTCAATATCCCCCAAAAAATTCTCCCCTCTTATTTTATCCTCATGTATTCTACTTGCATGTAAAATGTCCACAACACCACCATCAAAACTGGTGTATACATAAATAAATCACATAAAATGTCAATGATTCCAAAAATAAACTTGTAAGATTATTAGCATGGCTTCCAAGGTCCTCTCCAATATCCATAAATCAAACATAAAAACACTAATAATATCTAATCACTACTAAACTGAATGATCCATTAACTTTGAATTACCCATGTATATCATGTAAAGGGTCATAATTCATATGTATTTTGACCTTTTAAAAACAATCATGCATAATCTAATTTAGTTTAGGCTTTTAGATATTCGAAACTTATGCCATTTAAAATATAATTAACTAAATCCAAGTTTAATCACATTAATACAAGTAATTAAGTCTAAATAATAGTCAACGAATATTCAAGCATTCAAGTCCTTTTTACATAACAATGTATTTTCTATAAACCAACATGTCCAAAGGTTTTATTTATAAGCCATATATTAAAAAATGTGTTTTATAATCAAGACATTAGTTACCCTGTAAGGCATGTTAGAACAAAGATCAAATATCTTATGAAACATAGTTTTAGATAAGAATACTATATATAAATCTTAACCTCATATTCACAACCATAATAACAAGGTTAGAGTAATGTATAAACATGAAAATAAATCATAAAAAATATGTAGAAAACATGTCAACAACTAAATGTAAACTACAATTCCATATCAAATTAGATAACAAATATCAAACAACCTCTACCCTATGTGGTGTGTGCAAGTTTCTCATTTAAATTCTTTGATCTACCACTTATCTCAATCTATTCCATCCTCTTTGGTGATACCCTCCCTACATCATCATTTGAGGGGTTAACTATATCTTGCATCCACTTCAGAACATCAAAGGTAATTAGTCTATATCATGATAAAATCCATAACATAATACTATATTTAATTGAATAAGCATGATCATAATATATAATAAAACACAAATATAAAAAACTTAACAAATTAATGATCATAAAAGTAAGTAATATATAATTGTCAACAATCATTATATAATAATCCAACTTACTAAATAATAAATTAACCAATCCTAACCATAGAATCCACAAATCAATAAGTTAACCAATCTAGAGAAAGATGTAAGATGTAACATCTTTCCCCTAAATCTAGTCATCATTTTGATGACTCTTATTTAATATAATAGTTCTAAAACTAAACATTATTTAACATAAAATTAAATAGTATCTAGTAAAATGCTAAGTAAATAAATGTGGAAACAATCTATAAAACTCATCAAAATCTTCCCAAGTGGCACTATCTTTAGAATATTGGTACCTCTAGACCTTGCACTGAGACATTTTTCTATTACATTAACTTAGTTTGTGAGTGTCAATTATTCTGACTGGTTCTACTATGACCACATTGGGATCCATAACCTAGAAATAATTATAATATAATACATGAGAAGGATCAAATATGTACTTTTTAAAATAGGACACATGGAAAATATTATGCAAGAGAGCTAGAGTTAGTTGTAAATAAATCATATACATTAAAATATTGATCACTTCCAAGACCTCAAAGGGTCCTACAAATCTTGATGAAAGCTTCACTGATTTACCAAACTTAATCGAGATTTTTTTAGGCTTAACCCATAGAAATAATTTATCACCAACATAAAACTTTCTTGCTATTATTTTTAGATCAACATAAATTTTTTATCTATCATTGGCCTTATCCAACCTTTACCTAATTTTTCTAACTTTATCTTCTATCTCCATAATCCTTTCAAGTCCAAAGACTACGATATCTTCTAGCTTGTCTTAACTGATTGATTGGTGTTTTACACCTTCTTCCAAACAATGCCTCAAATGGAGCCAATTTCAATGCTAATTTTAATGAGCTTTTGTAAGTGAACTAAACCAATGGAGGGTAATCATCCCACTTATATTATTGATCTATGTAATACATTCAAAGGATATCTTCTAAAACTTGGTTAACCCTATCTATTTGTCTATCCATTTTTAGATGATATGCCATACTAAAATTCAACTATATACCCAAAGCTAAATTTAGATTAAACCAAAACCTAAATGTCATTCTCAGATATCAATCAAAGATGATCTTACTTAGAAACCCATGTAACTAGTACACCTATTTCTTAAATATTTTTGTAATCATTGGTGCATCATCAATCAAATTACCTAGCATGAATTGAGTTACCTTGGTTAGTTTGTTAACTAACACCAAAATCATTTCATGCCAATTTTGTGATAATGACAAACCTTGGACAAATTCCATATTAATTACCTATTAATTCTATTTTATTATATCATGAGGATATAAAAATCTTGCTAGATGAACATGTTTATCCTTCACACATTGACACTCTAAATAATGAGACACAAAATCTGATGCATCCCTTTTATTCCTTTCTAAAAATAGAGAGGTCATAGCTCATCCATGAGATTAGTCACTTTAGGATGACCTAAATAAAGAGGATTGTGTAATAATTTTAGTAATGTACTCCTTAAATTATCTCTATCAGGTACATACATTCTACCATTGTACCTCAAAAGACCATCATTCTCCAATTTGAATTTTTTAAACAAATATTTATTAATCTGCTCATATAATTCATCTCCAAGGGAGAATTTAATTACCTAATCATAGAAAGTACTAATAATATCCAAGACTGCAATGTACCATATATGAAGTAGGTCATATCTAACTCTATTTTCCTTACCCTTGATATAATTGATACCAAAATCATGATCAAATAAAAATTCTAACCAACATCTCTATCATACATTTAGGTTCAATTGGGTAAAGATATACTTGAGCCCTAAGTTGTTAGTCTTGAGCTTAAATGGCTTCCCCAATAGATAATGACTCCAAAATTGCAAGACATGCTCTATTTTATCAAGTTAAAAATCATGAGGGGCATAATTTTCCTCATAAAGATTAAGCTTTATGGACTCAATTGCTAAAACTAAACCATCTTACATAAGAACTCCTCCAAGACCATCCCTAGTTGCATCATTGAGAAATGACCATTAAGATCAAGAAATCTTAGTATAGGTGTAGAGGTGTAGAGGTAAGCCTCATTTTTAAATCTAGAAAGGTTTTTTTTCACTTATCTAACTAGATAAAACTTTGATTATTCTATTGAAGATAGGTGATTAGGTTAGTTATATTTTAGAAATTTAAAACAAATTTCCTATAATAACTTGCTAATCCCATAAAAATCTTAAGTTCATGCACATTTTAGGTTCTAGTCACTCCATTATGTCTATTTTTTTTGTTGGATCAACTAAAATTCCATCTATGAAGATAATGTTCCCCAAATATTGCACTTTTCTCTAGAAGAATGCACACTTGGATAACTTACCATATAATTTTTGATTTCACAAATTCCATAAAACTAACTCTTGATGATATAGATGTTCTTCATCATTCTTAGAATATATGAGGATATCAACTAGAAAAACTAACATGAAATGGTCTAAATAATCTCTAAACACACTATTCATGATATTCATGAATTATACTAGAGCATTGTAATGAAATTACTTCAAGAATTAAGTATAATAGCATAATTATATCCAAATATGACTGATATATATCCAAATATATGATAATAGATAAGCCATTTTGAGGGGGAAACCTCCACAAGTTTCAATAAGAGTAGAATTCACAAATATGATGATAAATGATTACCCACTACCTCTTATATATAGTTTATCTAGGCCATGGTTACTCCATAGGATGACCTACTAATCAAAAGAAAGCATAGATAAATGTAATATAACATCAAAGAAGGATAAGTAAGCCACAAGTTGGCTAATACTATCCTCATACATGTGATAGGTTAGGGGCATAGCATGCCCTTCCCATTCAAACCAACATTGTCCTCAATGTTGAACAACTCTAGATGTTGTTGCAAAAAATCTTCACCTTCCCAAGTTACATCTTCACTGCTCTGGTTTTTCCACTTGATAAAATATTCCCTAATCTCTCTAGTTCTCAACCTCTTAGTATGTGTTTGGAGGATCTTCTCTGGTTCCAAAATGACTCATCCTTCATCTAGTTCTGGGAGCTCTGTCTGGGTGGAAACTTTCTATCCAATGACCTTCAAACAAGAAACATGAAATACTGGGTGTATGTGAGATGAATGAGGTAACTCGAGCTTGTAAGCCACATTTCCAATTTTTTGTAGAACCTGATAAGGGCCATAATACTTAGGAGAAAGTTTGTTGTCTTTTTTCTATTGCTTCAAGGACATCTACTTGTAAGGATGAAAATGAACAAATACCTAGTCACACCTCAAAATTTCACTCACTACAATGTTGATCTGCTTGTTGCTTCATCCTATTTTGTGCCAAGGCCAAATTCTCTCTCAAACTAGCCAAAACCTCTTGTTGATGTTGAATGTGCTCTTCCACATCTTCAACCTTAGTGTGCACCTTTAATGAAGAAGTGATGGAAGGTGGATGGTAACCATATAGTGCTAGAAATGGAGACATTTTTGAAGAGGTATGGAAAGATGTGTTATACCACCATTCAGCAAGTGGTAGCCATTTACCCCAATGTTCTTTTTTATCTGATACAAAACAATAGAGATACCCCTTTAAACATTTGTTAACCACTTTAGTTTGTCCATCAGATTGGGGGTGGTAAGATGAGCTATGAGCTAGCTGAGTACCCAAACAAGAAAATAGTTCAGTCCAGAAATTACTAGTGAAAATAAGATCATGATCACTTACAATTATTTTTGGGGTTCCATGTAATTTGAGAATTGCTTCCATAAAATTAGTCGCTACTGTACTTGCTAAAAATGGGTGTGAGAGAGCACAAAAATGGGCATATTTTGTAAGCCTATCCAAAATGACCAAAATAACATTCTTACCTTCAGAACAAGGCAACCCAATGATGAAATACATGGAAACCTCCTCCCACCTTTGACTAGGAATTGATAACAGTTGTAACAGACTTGGGGTCTTAACTCTTTCACCTTTATTCTATTGGCATATCAAGCATTCTTGCACAAAATTTTGTACATCTCCCTTCAGTCCTTCCCAAAATAATTCTTTCTTAATTCTATGATAAGTTTTCAAGAACCCTAAGTGTCCCCCAATTGGAGATGCATGCAACTCAGCAAGAATCTTATGCTTAAGCTCTAAATTTCTGCACAAGTATAACCTACCCTTATACCATAGGACATTATCTTTCCATTCAAAATTTTTAGAGGATAAATTACCTTGCTGGAGATTCTAAATTAGAACCTGTGTATCCTTGTCTTGCTCCCATTCTAACCTAGCTTCATCCACCCAATCTACTTGCAATATGGATATTGCACAAAGTAATGCTTTTGTGGATGCATCTCATCTGGATAGTGCATCTACTACTACATTATCTTTACCCTTCTTGTAGATGATTTAAAAATCATAACCCAACATTTTGGTTACCCATTTTTTTTGTTCCTCAGATGATAATATTTGATCCAAAAAGTATTTGAGACTATCATGATCCATTTTTACCTTAAAGTGTCTACCCATCATATAAGGCCTCCATTGTTTAACTACATGAAGAATAGCCATCATTTCTTTCTCATAGATAGGTTTTTGTAGATTCTTACCTTTGAATTGATGAATTTAAAATGCAATGGGTCTTCCTCCCTACATTAGTATTGCCCCTAATCCAGACCCAGAAGCATCACATTCAACAGTGAATGTCTGTGAGAAGTCTAGAGTATCCAAAACTGGAGTGGTGCACATAGTTACTTTTAGTTTCTCAAATGCTTTAGTGGTATCATCATTCCAATGGAAAGCATCCTTATTTAGTAATGTAGTTAGTGGAGCTATTATGCTGCCATAACCTTTCACAAATCTTCTATAGTAACTTGTTAGTCCAAGGAACTCTCAAAGGTTTTTGAGAGTTTTTGGCATGGGCCATTCCATTATCACTTTGATCTTCTGGGGATCAACTTTGACACCTTCATGGGAAATAATGTGACCGAGGTACTCTACCTCATGTACTCCAAAAGAACATTTAGATGGCTTCACATAAAGTTGGTGCGTCTAAAAAACTATCAACACTTGTTTCACATGTTGCAGATGTGCTTCCCATGTCTGACTATAAATCAATATGTCATCAAATAAAACTAGCACAAACTTCCTTAAAAAGGTCTAAAAATAGTGTTCATCAAGCTATAAAAAGTAAATGGTGCATTTGTAAGACCAAAGGGTATTACCAAAAACTCATAATGGCCCTCATGTGTTCTAAAAGTAGTTTTATGAACATCTTCATCCTTGATTCTAATTTGATGGTACCCCAAGCAAAGATCCAATTTTGTGAAATAATTAGCACCATGAAACTCATCAAGTAAATCATCAATTACTAGAATAGGAAACTTATCTTTGATGGTGTACTTATTGAATTCCCTATAATTTGGGCACATCCTCCATGTGTCATCCTTCTTCTGCACCATGACCATTGGTGATGAATATGCACTTTGGCTATGCTTGATGATCCCTGCCTCCAGCATCTCATGGACCATCTTTTCAATTTCACTCTTTTGTGCATATGGATATCTATATGGTCTGATATTTGGTGGTTGAATACCTAGAATTAGTTGAAAGGCATGATCATGTTCTCTTTTTGGTGGTAGTCCTTTTGGCATGGCCCTAAAAATAGATGAGTGGTCGTCAAGAATTATTTGTAGATTAGGATGTGTAGATACCTATGTGGGTTGAACTTATATGGAGAATAACCATGTAATAATTTCCTTTGCCCCCTTTTTTAGCATCTTGGTCATCTAATGTGAATTAATCATTTGTGGAAATTTTGCATGTAATCCATGTAGTTTAATTTTCTTACCTTCAGAATGAAAGTGCATGAATAGTTCTTGAAAGTTCATCTCAATGGTACCTAAGGTTGTGAGCCATTAGACTCCCAAAACAATGTCTGTGTTACCCATGGGAATAGCAAACATAGGAGAGTTGAGATTGCACCCACCCATAGTAAGCTTAATACTATGGCATTTGCCTGAATAATTAATTGTGCCACCATCTGCAATCATGACCTAAAATTCTAGTGCTGGGTAGATGAAATAGTTCAATTGAGTGGCCAAATTATGGTTTATAAAGTTATGTGTGCTCCCTAAATCAATCAACATTGTCACCTTTTGTTTCTTGAGGAAACCCAGCACCTTAAGAGTTTGTGGAGTGCTAATACTTGCAAGTGCATGACAAGAGATTGTAGGTTGGGAATCTTCAGGTACCTCCTCTATATCTTCCTCATCATCATTAGAGGTATCATCTACTTATTCATCTTCATTTGGTTCCTCAATGTAGAATAAATTCTTCTCAACACATCTATGTCTTTCACTCCACTTGCTATCACAACCGAAACATAATCCTTTTGCACGCTTCTCTTCAATTTGCTGAGGGGTCAATCTAGTAGGTGGAGGAAATGTTGGTGATGATATGCTATGATCTTTGAAGTGAGTGAATGGATGTTTCTTGTTGGCTATGAATTTTTCCTCAGATCTAAGTGCCATGATAATAGAATCATAAATCTTAAGTGGATTAAACATTTGTACCTCATGTTGAATGTGGTCTTTGAGTCTACCCAAAAATAGGTCATTCAAGTTTGCTTCAAAAATTATCTCCATACATAAGGGCAGGTTTTGAAAATGATGAATATAATCCTTGATAGAGCCAATTTGTCACAATTTTTCTAGTTGGCTGAAGTAATTCTCTATCACACTATTGCCATAGTGTAATTGTAGCTCTCTTGTAAAAACTGACTAGGTGACATTAAGAGTCATCTTTTTCTTTTGAGCACACAACCATCAATACCAAATGAATTTATCAGGTTCAAGATACAAGGATGCCATGGTAACCTTTTTTCCACTTGGAATTTGATGTAGGTCAAAAAAAATCTCCATTTGGTTGATCCAATTGAGTGGATCTTTTCCATCAAATTTGCACATATCCACCTTTGGTAATAGGTTCCTCTATGGCCATGGAGTTAGATTTGAAGTAGACTGGTTAGGAGAACCACCCTAGTGGGTTTGTGAAATAAAGTTAGCTTGATGATTTGAATGATTAATGTTCAAATCCATCATGATATCTCCCAAACTATCTTGTATGGATTACATATTTGATTGTATGTCTTGCACCTCACTCTGAATGCCTTGCACACTATAGTCAAGCTAGCTCACTTTGTGATCTATGTCAGAAAACCTTGGTACAAAGGGTATAGTACATCCCCATTATAACTCCATCTCTTCCTTGTTAGGAGTTTTACTTGGAGTTTTAACACCCTTTCCTCAGCCCCGAGTTTGTGGACCTGCTATAAAAGGGTTTTACGATTTCGACCCTTATTGGCACTTTTGACCCAACCTTGACCAAGCGATTTTGGAATTATGTTAGCCTCAAATAAAAATATACAAATAAAAAAACATAGCCAAATTTTTATAATATTTCCAAAAATGTAAATAACTCAAAAAAATTCTTTGAATTGCTCACTATAGAGCAATTTTATGAAAAAACATAAAATAGTGATGACTTTTGTAGAATAGATCCAAATGAGCTAAAATTTTAATGGAATATTTATTTGATTATTTATCACCTCCAATAAAAATTTTGTAGAGAAATTCAAAACTTTTGTTTATATATCAAAATTTTTAAAAATTTAGTGTTTCGCCCACAAGATTGCCCAAATCACAGCTCTGATACCACTTGTAATGAAATTAATTCAATAATTAAGTATAATATAAGAATTATATCCAAATATGACTTAAATATATCCAAATATATGATAATAGATAAGCCACTTTGAGGGGGAAACCTCCACAAGCTTCAATAAGAGCAAAATTCACAAATATGATGATAAATGATTACCCACTACCTCCCATATATAGTCTATCTAGGCCATGGTTACTCCATAGGCTAACCTAATAATCAAAATAAAGCATAGATAAATGTAATATAACATCAAAGAAGGATAAGTAAGCCATAAGTTAGCTAATACTATCCTTATACATGTGATAGGTTAGGGGCATAGCAAGCATTTTTAACACAAAAGGAAGCACTATAAATTCATAATGTCTATACCGAGCTCTGAATGTTGTTTTGGGAATATCTTCTTCTCACATTCTCAACTAATCATACCTTGCTCAAAGATAAATCTTTGAGAATATTATTTACCCTCACATTTGAATAAAGAGATCATCAATGTGAGGTAATGAATACTTGGTCTTGATTGTCTCCTTATTTAACATCCTATAATCAATACACAGGTGAAGAGTACCCTCCTTTTTCTTCACAAACATTACTGGTGAACCCCATGGTGATACACTTGGTCAAATCAACCCTTTTGATAATAAATCTTATTGTTGAGCTTTCAACTCAACCAATTATATATTTATCATCTTATAAGGTGCCTTGGACTATGGTTCAAATCCATGTATTATGTCTATCAAGAAATTGAACTCTCATTTGGGTGGTAATCTTGGTAATTCCTCTAGAAACACATCCTAAAATTTCATAAGGAAAAGATAATCCTCGGTGGATGGTTCCTTATATTCTTCCATCTCATTTATTTTAATAAAAAATACTTGATATCCTTTCTTTTAAACTTTCTTGAGTTGAATTTTGGAAATGTACCTAAGTTTTAACTCTCTTTTCTCACCCTAAATTTGAGTCTAATTTTCAAAATCATCTTGACATTCTACCCTCTTGAGATAGAAATTTGTTGATGCCTCTAGATATATCATAGGTAATATTCATGTCTAAATGAAACTTCTCATTTTGGAATTTAGGGAACTCAAAGCATGAGTAGTAGGTTCTGGTAATCTGGTTACCTATGGTGAAATAGGGGAAAAATAATAAGCTATTCCATAATATTTATATTGATTGGTGGTTGGGAGCCACTATGGCTAATCTAAGTGAAATGTAAGACATTTTTGAATTTTTTATCAAGTATTAAACTAAAGATCAATCTAGATGAAGATTTACAATGGAATTTTAACTAAAGTGATTTGATTAAATAAAAGTTAAAAAGGAAGGGTAGGGCAAAAAGAAGGTATTTTGATTTTTAGTCCAGACATTATGATAAAGCTTAGATTTCATCAAGACATACATTCGAACAAATACATAACATGAAATAGCTATATCATAGATCCCATCATGTACCAAACATATATCTATGGAAATGAAGGAATAATTTAAATGAGAAACTATATTCAATTTAAATATTTACTTCACAAGAAAATTGCATTAGCACATCTATAAGAGAATCAAGGGAAGTGAAATGAACCTTAAATATTTCAATTAACCTAGAATAAGAACAAGTTAACAACTCTACATTCATATATGCACATCAAGAATCAATGAGAACTATTCAAATGTGAACATTCAAATAGATAGTTAAAAAAGTAACCATAATAACAAAAGCACAAACAAATATTAGACAATCTTTTCAAAATTCTTTGCTCATATTAATTTCTTAGTGTTTACATAAAGTCTTTTGCTCAAAACTCTCTCTCCCTAAAAAATGGTAATACTAACTTTTATAAGATGCTAAGGTAGTACACCAATTAGTCATGAGATTATAAATGTACAAAGGTAAGGACTACTATCCTTTTTACAAAGTTATAAAATACATTCCTCATTCCATAGTGGACTCACCTATAGGTAAATGTGCTAAAAAATTAGGGCATGCCTTTACAAAAATAATATTCTACTTTTAAATATTAAAAAATTTCTTAACAAATAGAATATTATTAGCTAGTTGGTGGGCCTTGTGTTGAAGAACTCTCCCACTTATCTTGAAGGATATTCATGGCCTTTTGATGTTTTTCATTGACCAACCTTAAGTTGACAACTAGCTCTAAGAGGCATTCATCCTCTTGGTCAGCTAAGTCATCAAATTCTCTATCATTCCTCACAATTGCTTCCTTGATACTCCTTTCCTCAGCTATTTTCTCTTCTATGGTTAGGATCATGCCCATGACCCTATTATTGTCACTCCCAGATTGGACCTGACTCTTACTCCTAACCTATTGCATAACCAAGGTAACTCTATGATTATACTCATAATTTTTAATGATGCCCAAGGAGCTAAGGGTGATAGGCATGGAAAGCATGGTTTTAAGGAGCTTCTCAATTCTATTTATCAACTCCTTGTCATCACTTAGGAACCTCTCTAAGCTATTCAACCAAATACTAAGACCCTAGATCTTGTCAACAATTATTCCTAGCTACTGATGGTCTTAAAGCCAAGAATTCAGTCCTCCACTAGTAACCTGATTAGTTCCTTGCTTTTATCTTTTGAATTCTACCATTGGGATATTGAACCCTTGGCTACTTCATCTAGGTGGGCCAATAGACTCTTCCTTATCTTCATTTCCTTCAAGGAATTGAATATATCATGAAAAAATGCCTCAAACATCTTTGTCATTTCTTAAATAAATAACAAGATAGCCTATGTCTCAATATTTTCTTTTTCCTTCTATAGGTTCTCTATCTTTTGATATAGGCCTTTGATGCTTGATTTTAGTTGGGATAAATGGGCATCAACTAGTCCAACGATGTCTTCTTCATGGATTGGTTGTTCACCAGGTGACTGACCTCCTAATGGAGTTAAGCCCACAAAAGTTTCAACTCTTTAAAAAGTGAACTCCTCATTCCTAACCATGGTCTTCTTTATAGTCACTCTCTCGAGGACCATTATCTTTAGATTGAATTACACACTTACTGATGACTCTGTTATCTTTCAAGGTTCTGATACCTCCATCTATGTGTTATCTAAGGCTTTAAGGGTTTTTAACTGAGTCTTAATTAAAACCCAAAGGGTGGCCATGCTTATTTCCTCCTCTTCTTTCATTAGAACAACTATCCATGGCTTCAGCTCATCATGAACAATGATGTTAACTATTTGGGTCATGGCTCATGAATGCTACAATGTTAGAATCTTTTTCATCTCATAAATGAAATATTCAAGGATTATTGACCCATGAATAAGATTCTCATCACTGAATAAGTTAAATTTACTTAAAGGATGGGTGAAGGTTAACTTTGGCTTATTTTTTGTAACTAAGACCAATGCCAACTCAGCCTTCCTCTTATGCAAGGGTGCAACTAGAATTAGGTCTAGAGCTATCTCCTTCCCCTTTTGTTGTTCTACTTCTTTAGCTTGGGATTAAGGCTTCTTAATCTATTCCTCTTATTTATTAGATATATATGCCTTAACAAGCACTTTGAGTGCATCCTCCACTATATCCCTAAGATCTACTGTAATCATGTCAAGAAACTTGATTGGGGGGACTCTAGCCTTTCAGGTTGGGTAGAAGATGAAGTCCCTTTTGTAGGCCTTTCTTCCAATTTCTCCTTCTCAGGTCCTTTTAAAACTAGTGCTTAATGTTATTGTAATGGTTATTCTATAAGGGGCCTAGAAGAAGATCTAGGTAACAAGTGATATTTCAGGGGTCCCATCTGCCATATCTGACTAGGTTTCTCATTTCTAGCTAGACTAGGCTCAAGCCTGATATTATGTTGCTTCAACCTAGATAACACTTTTGTGAAATTGGTGGCCCTGATATAAATCATATCATGAACATTAAGCCTATGTTTATAGGGGTAGTTCATTATTTTTGATTTCAAATGTTTTGTGACCCTATCATGAGGGTCCCACTACCTCAAATCATCTAATTATAAGTTAAAGGAGTCATTGTGTTTGGTGATGACATCCACATGCTCCTAATTTTGTAGTATAGTCCTACTAATGGTCAAAGGAAATGGGTAAAGGATTCCTTTCCTTTTCTAATTTCACACACTATCTATGCCATGGAAAATTTGGTATGCAACCTCTTGTTCTGCTAATTTGGTTGGCGCATGGACTGGTAGTTTGAGGGGATGAACTAAGGTCCCTTCTATTCTTATAACTATGTAATTTGGATATAACTAGATGTCCCCAATAAAATCCACATACTTCTTGACTAGAGGGATGAATCTACCCTTGGGAATCCCTATAATAGCTTCTACCAAAGCTAGATATACATAATCAAAGATAAATTTTACATGTCTATATTTGAATATGTGCAATTCGGAATAGTGATAGGAAATAGTGTGTCTCCCATTAGGTGACCAATTATTTATGTTAGGGATCTTGGTGGTGGCTAAGAGGGAATCTAAAAGATAAGACATCATGAAGAAGTGGCTGCAAGTTTTCTTCTTCATGGCTGAAAATTGTTGTTTCAAACAAATGTTAATCATCTCACCTATTGGGGGAGTGAGTCCCTTTTATACCATGAATTACACTAGGGCACCTATATTTTATTAACATGTGTGGTGGAAGGGTTTATAAATAATGTATTTAACAAGGTAATGATTAATCTAATCCCTTACCTAAATTGAACAATTAGGATCTTCTTGGTGGGGTCTTAGATTACATTGGTTGTGGTGAGCACCATGGGGCAAGGATAACATTCAAGTCATTCTTACTAGTCCATGCTCTAATTGTAGGCAACTCTACCTAGGGCTTGCATAGCTTGTCATATCTTTCAAATGCAAGAGGGGAAATATATGCTACCTTTCTAAAGTATGTTCATGAAGTATCCAATCCTGATCAATTTTACAATCTATGAAAATGGGGGAAATAACATCAATATACCATAATACCTCAGACTTTGTAGCAACATAGTGGAATCTAGTCATCTAAATGGAGACTAGGTCATTATACCTCTAGAGGACTATGGCATTATTCTATTCTTCCCTTGTGATGGCTTGAATTTATTTAATAGTCTAGAAAAGTTTAGACCAGTTTCTATTTCCTATGTTTAATGCCACAACATCAAAGTTAGTATCCTTAAATATCCTTCCCTTATTGCTTGAATCTAGGTAAAATTATATGTCATCACTTTGTTGCTACCTTCAAGCTACCATGACTATGAAACTTTCAAATTGCTCATTAATGGTCTTCAAATAGCCTATGTATTAGTTTGTTCTCACTCAGATAATAATTGGACTCTTTCTAGCTTGATTGTGATTGATTAGAGTTCAAATTAGGTCTTCTTGTGGAGGCTAGGGATTTTTTGTAGCTTTAATGGTCATGGTAGCTTAGACATTAGCAAATTCATGCTTAAAATTTTATTTAGACCCCTACCTTTATACCTTTGCCTTTTCATGCCCACTAAATCTTTGATTTGGTCATTTTGTGCTTGTGTGGTGCTTATGTGGTAGCTTTCATGACATTTTTCATAAATTCTTTAAAGTCAATAGCCATTGTCTTTTAAATCCTTATTTTGATTCATGCCATGGGATATTTTCTCATGTATCAATGTGGACTATTGCTTATGATCTTGGGGCTTAAAAGTCATTGGTTGTCTTTGAATTGACCTCCACAGTTATGCCACTTGGCACCTTTGTGGGCATCTTGGGATTTATATTTCATTAGTGAATGTGCACTCTCTATGTGTCAATCCTATTGGCCTTCAAGAGTCTCCTTAAATAGTCTTTGTTGATTGTACTCCATATGATCGGCTTGCTCCTATTAACCATGAATATTTAATCTTGTAAAGTGTATGAATTTTAATTAGTGTTGAGATATAAAAGGGAAGTAGGTTATATATTTTAGGCTAAATTTTATTTCATGTTAATAAACATGATATAGACTTTATTAGGTTAAAATATTTAAGCTAAGTTTTAGAACACATATAAAGGGGCTCAAATAATAAGTGGGCTTAATGCAAGGTTTTGACCTAGGGTTTTATCATGTTGAAAAACATGACAAGACTTTAAGTTAAAACTTATAAGTTTTATGGCATAAAGACATAATATAAGTCTTTAACCTAAGGTTTATTATATTTAAATAAATGTAGTTGGGACTTTAGGATAGATACTTAGATTAAGTCTATGACTACAAATATTAGACCACAAAATCATTTTATCATTAAAGTTCAAATACCTTAAGATCTTTTATATTTTCCAAAATGGGGGTCACATTAGTTAGAAATTCAAGTAATAAGCTCTTGATAATATTTTAAAGCATATTATTATGTTTAAACAAGATGATTTATGAGATTAAATTTGATGACCTCATGGACATCAATGATGTTCTCATGGGCATCAAATTATGTTCATGAGAATGTCAAATTTAAGTTCATGAAGTTCATAAGTCCATATATCATTGATTTAACACATTTCATCTAATCATTTGGTCCCAATCAAATGTAGACCATTGATTAAGATCTGAGCACATGCATGTCATTGGTCCCTACAATCATGAAGAGGTTTGAGTTAGTCAATGGATTAATGCATATGAAAATTAGACTAAGTTAAAGGCATAAGTCTTAAAATCACAATAAAATAGGTCCCTTTGAGTATTACAGTCATAACCAAAGGTTTTAGCCTAAGGTTTATTGTATTTAAAATAATATAATAATCCTTAGAATAAAAAATTAGGTTAAGTATAAGTTTTCATGCACAGGGCCCCTTTAACATTAAGCTCAAATGTAGGAGCACCACATGGATAATCTATGGGACTCTTGAGTTTTTGACTTTGTTTGACCTTAAAAAGGGTTTACAGAGCATCGATAGAGATCTAGGTTTTTGAGATGGTGACACTTGTCAAAATCATGGGGATTTCTTAGGCCTTTGACATTTTAACACCAAATTCACCCTATTAGATCTATTTGTGTGAGTAGCTATATAATGTAGATCATGATCTTGATACTTGCACATGATTGGTTCCTTTTGAATTCTTAAATTTGTAACATAAGTCTTATCTTAAGGTTTCATTATGTTAATATATACAATGAGACCTTAGGGTAAAACTTAGGCTAAGTTTTTATTTAATAAAATGGGACCTATTCAATCTTTAAGGTGATCACACACCATTCAATCATCAATTCTGATTAAATGTGGATTGTTGATCATGATCTAAGTAGATGCACACCATTGGTTTGATGGATCAAGCCTTTGGTGTTAAGCATAGGATATACTAAGAGGGGGGTGAATTAGTATATCATATATATTTTTGAATATTTTATTTAATCAAATTCTTTTTCTTTAACCCCTTAATCATACATTCAAGATATGCAATAAAATTGAAGCAATAACATGCACCACATGTGTGTGTGTGAGAGAGAGAGAGAGAGAGAGAGAGAGAGAGAGAGTAGATTTTTACATGGAAACCCAAAGTTGGAAAAACCATAGAGAATAATCTCAATTAAATGAATGGTCACCAACTCAAATTATCTCTATGGTTTTTCCAACTTTGGGTTTCCATGTAAAAATCTACTCTCTCTCTCTCTCTCTCTCTCAGAGAGAGAGACACTAGATTTTTACATGGAAACCCAAAGTTAGAAAAACCATAGAGAACAATCTCAATTAAATGAATGGGCACCAACTCAAATTATAAAGTTCATAAGCACCAACTTTTAGGAGTACTAACCCATTTTTTGAGCACCAACATAAAAAATATTTGTGAGCACCAAAGCATAAGAACACCAACCTCTTACAAATATTTGTGAGCACTAACCCACATGAGCACCAACCCCTCTTTGTATTAAACACAACTATTTCTCAATGTTGATTTCTCAACAAATAAAAGGAATACTATTATATCTCTTCTCATTTCTATTCTCTCCTCTGCTCTTCTTAGCTTGATAAAGTGATTCACTTACTTCCTTATTTCAAATGGATTTCTAAGCCTTTACTTATAGCTTTCCAAAAGAAATTTGGCATTCACCCTTTGTGACCTTTCACTCCTCATGGAAAATGGTGCCAAATTTGTATGACCCTTCAAATCCTTACATTTGAAAAGTCACATGGTGACCCTTCATGAAAAAATGCATCCTTTCCCCTTTTGTCTTTATCTTGGTGACCTTTCAAACTCTTTAAGATGCTTCTTCATGGAAAAATGTACCATACCCTCTTTTGTCTTCACTTGGTGACCCTTTGAATTCCTCAAGGTGACCCTATTAGGATTGTGGAGCTAAAAGCTTCACTGATGCAAACAGGAGAGGAGGTTGCAGGAGAGTTGCTGAGTGTCAGAGACACCGGCGTCGGTCAGGCCAACCGACGTCGGCAGGACAGGGCAGGAAGGCAACCGACGTCGGTCAGAGATCGGCCGGCATCGGTGACCCCCAAGCAGACAGGGACCGACGTCGGTCGCCTGTGTGGTTCGACTACGAGCTATTTACGGGCAGTTAGCTAACGAACCAAGTGTTTGCATGAAGAGATCTATTTTTAGACTGAGAGCTGCGGATCTAATTATTGTAATTAGATGTCTAATTATTGTTTGGATGAGATCTATATAATAGACTCATGGTTGTATTGGAAAAGTGTGCTAGGGAGTAAGAGAGCATAATTATAAGCTCCTTCTGTGTGTGAGGTAGAGCAATGGTGCGTTCCTCCTAGTGCCTCAGTACCAGGTGTGTTGGTGCTGGATTGGAGAGCCAGCTGGGTTCTTCAGGAGTGTAGGATCTTGGCCACAGTTGCATGGCCTATATAGGAGATCTACATGGTAAGTAAGATCGTTGATCTGTAGGTGTATGTGTGTGCACGGTCAAGGTTCACAGGTGAGCAGAACCATTGTTTGATTTGCAGGTGTGCAAGGTCATACAGACAGCAACACAACAGGGAGCAGTATCAAGCAGGATCTACTTGGAGTACAGGTGTGTACTCGGATAGAGCAAGAGGAAGGCAAGGGAGTTCCTTCCATAAGTATGGTCTGTTGAATTGCAGGGTGTTGCAGGTTCATGGGAGATCTACTTGAAGTACCTTGAGTACTTGTGGAGCACGTGGAGTGCTTGTGGAGTGCGTGGAGCATGGGAGGTGAACACCAACTCTGTATTTGAGTTGGGTGTTGGGACCTGTGAGAGGGAGAGCTTTGGAGAGAAGAAGTACTATTCACTTGAGGTGTGGGAAACCTCTGTAAGGTGGTGGAGAAGAAGTGGCATCTTCTTTATTGTATTCTTTTTCTGTATAAAGTGTTAATACAAGTTGTGTATTGTCTCTCATATGCTGTGTTATTCTAAATTCTAGTTACTTGATGAATCTGGTTTATTTCTGCATATTAAGTTGTTTGAAGTTTGGTAATCAATTGTATGTTTCCGGTTTCGCATCCTGACAAGTGGGATCAGACCATGTTTGTTGTTCTAGATTCCTGACAAGTGGTATCAGAGCTAAGGTTGCAGGAAGCAAGTTGTGTTTTGGTTACAGGGCACTCTCAGGGGTTTCTGATCGAGTGGGAGTAGAGCAACGGCAGATCAAAGTAAGCTAAGAATGGAGGAGTTGAAAAGCACAGACGGTTACTCACGGTCTGATGGAAAGAAAGAGCAGGTAAAATAACATTGTTGGTTGGTAACAGATCAGCATGAAGAAACTGAAGATACAGATGTAGCAGGTGTTGTTGCATAGGATGTGTTTGCAGGTTTCTTGGATAAAGTTGAATCTTGGATAGAAGATTCAGTTGCCTCTTTCCATGCAGCCCCAGGTAGAGGAGCTGGTAAGCCTTGCCAAAGAATTGGCAAAGGGGAAGTGAAGCTGAAATTGCAGGCGGCCAACACACAGGTGTTGATGAAGATCATGCAGGTCCCAAGTCTGGAGATATGGCTAATTTCTTTAGAAGGATTGGGTGATGAGAGATGCACAAGAACTCTCACAGCGGATGCACTTGAATTAGCTGGTGGTAAGAAAACAGGTATACTTTATCTACTTGTTTATATTACTGATTCTTCTTCTATTGTGGAGACGTGGCTTCGTAGGCTTGGTCACATGAGCAGGAAGGAGATGCATGTTCTTAAGCAAAAGATAGATATATTCGACAGGCTCAAGAACTGGAAAGCCTTGGTGTTCTTGGAGGAGATGGCGGACAGAGTTCAGTGGATGAGGCTGGATACATCTGAGCAGGGCAGTTTGGACATGGAGATTGATCCAAAGGAGCTCGTGGGTAAAAAGTCATCACTCACAGGCGAACACAAGTACCGGCATCGGTCAGGAGGAACCGACATCGAACAGACAGGTGCCGATGTCGGTCATGTGCAGACCGAAGCCGGTGATGTCGGGCAGGGTAAGACCGGCGTCGGTCATGGGACCGACGTCGGCAGTATGTAAGACCGATGTCGGTCATCAAGACCGACGTCGGCAGAGGTGACACTAGCGCTGGCAGGTTGGTAGTCAGGTATAGACGCATGGAACTGACATCGATCAGATGCAGACTGTGGAGTGACTGAGGTCGGTCATTATAACGAATTTTGGGTGGACAGCACACTGTCAAGGAGTCTCAAACACCCATACAGAGGATTGAAGGCGTAAGTAGGCCCTCAAATTCGTGTTCCTCTTCTTCATACTTGTTGCTGATTGTAGAGTAGGAAGGATCCAGGAAACAGGTGTGAGCTTGGCATGGATGAGGATGTGATTCCTTGGAGCAGACCCAGATGGGTGTTTTGGTAGGTTTGCCAGCTGGATGAAAGCACAGAGATGAATGGATTCCTTAGTAGAAGAATAGAGAGAACGGATACGTGAGATGAAAGACCAGGTATATGGTCTTGAGGAAGCTGCAGGACAGTGGTACAGGTTTTGACAGGTGGAGGATGAAGCATGGCTTCAGTCAATGTCAGGGTAACTACTATGGTTTGACTTACCAAGAGGATGATGGTCATGACATCATTCTGTTACTGTATGTGGATGGTATGTTTTGCTATAGCAGGTTAGTACATACAGGGTTTTCTGAGCTAAGGGTAAGATTAGTTCAGTGGCATGTCAGGGGGGAGTTTTGAGCAGCGAAATTCTTTGACATGAGAGGCATGGAGATCACAGGTTGATTTTGTCTCGAGTGGGAGCTGATGTGAATCAGGTGTTGGCGAGGTTCGGGATGCAGAACCAGAGCACACTAAGGGTTGGACAGGTACAGTGTCTGAAATCACATAAGGTCTGGTATAGACCTGAGTATTCCCATGCAGTGGGAGCTGTCAGAGTTAGGAGCCAATTCGGGGAAGTGGGTTCTCAGGTTTCTGAGAGGGACCGGCAGCAGGTGTTGCTATGCAGGGTCAGGACTTCACTACATGGTGTTGTAGGTTCGGATGTGGCAGGTACTCAGATGACAGGAGGTACATCACAGGTTGTGTGGTGGGTTGTCTTCAGGTGGGAGCTTGAAGAGGGATACAAACCAGGAAACAGATTAGACAGAGTACAGGTATAGGTACAGTGCAGCTATTTATCTCCAAGTGGGAGATTGTTAGGATTGTGGAGCTAAAAGCTTCACTGATGCAAACAGGAGAGGAGGTTGCAGGAGAGTTGCTGAGTGTCAGAGACACCGGCGTCGGTCAGGCCAACCGACGTCGGCAGGATAGGGCAGGAAGGCAACCGACGTCGGTCAGAGATCGGCCGGCGTCGGTGACCCCCAGGCAGACAGGGACCGACGTCGGTCGCCTGTGTGGTTTGACTGCGAGCTATTTACGGGCAGTTAGCTAACGAACCAAGTGTTTGCATGAAGAGATCTATTTTTAGACTGAGAGCTGCGGATCTAATTATTGTAATTAGATGTCTAATTATTGTTTGGATGAGATCTATATAATAGACTCATGGTTGTATTGGAAAAGTGTGCTAGGGAGTAAGAGAGCATAATTATAAGCTCCTTCTGTGTGTGAGGTAGAGCAATGGTGCGTTCTTCCTAGTGCCTTAGTACCAGGTGTGTTGGTGCTAGATTGGAGAGCCAGCTGGGTTCTTCAGGAGTGTAGGATCTTGGTCATAGTTGCATGGCCTATATAGGAGATCTACATGGTAAGTAAGATCGTTGATCTGCAGGTGTATGTGTGTGCAAGGTCGAGGTTCACAGGTGAGCAGAACCATTATTTGATTTGTAGGTGTGCAAGGTCATACAGACAGCAACACAACAGGGAGTAGTATCAGGCAGGATCTACTTGGAGTACAAGGGTGTACTCAGATAGAGCAAGAGGAAGGCAAGGGAGTTCCTTCCATAAGTATGGTCTGTTGAATTGCAGGGTGTTGCAGGTTCATGGGAGATCTACTTGAAGTACCTTGAGTACTTGTGGAGCACGTGGAGTGCTTGTGGAGTGCGTGGAGCACTTGTGTTGTGTGTGGAGCATGGGAGGTGAACACCAACTCTGTATTTGAGTTGGGTGTTGGGACCTGTGAGAGGGAGAGCTTTGGGGAGAAGAAGTACTGTTCACTTGAGGTGTGGGAAACCTCTGTAAGGTGGTGGAGAAGAAGTGGCATCTTCTTTATTGTATTCTTTTTTTGTATAAAGTGTTAATACAAGTTGTGTATTGTCTCTCATATGCTGTGTTATTCTGAATTCTAGTTACTTGATGAATCTGGTTTATTTCCGCATATTAAGTTGTTTGAAGTTTGGTAATCAATTGTATGTTTCCAGTTTCGCATCCTGACAAGTGGGATCAGAGCATGTTTGTTGTTCTAGATTCCTGACAGACCCTTCAAGGGAAATGGTCCTTTCCCTCTTTTGTCTTTTCCTCATGGGCCCTCTTTTGAATTTAAGAAACCAAATATATATTTGTTAAGATTAAATAAATATTAACATACATTAGCCAATATATGAAATTTAAAAACACCATTAAATGCTATGGGGACTTTGTCACCAACAATACTAGACCTTTGACATTAATGACAATATTTACAATAATCTCCTCCTTTGTCATTGATGACAACCTCAAACTAAAACTACCATATCCTAAAACTTGTATTACACATACCAACTTATACATACTACCATCTAAAAAACATACAGTAACTCCCCCTTATTGTAGCATCCTGTACCTATTCATATACCTATTTTTTTACCTATTCCTATTCTTCTCCCCTTTCACATTAATGGAAAAGGGTCTATCCTAGAGCTAACACTTAGCTCCCCCTCAACTGATGTTGATCCTCAATAGTAAGAAGTAAAAGAAATTACTCCCAACTTCTCCTATAAATACTTGAATGTGTCTTTTGGTAGTACATTTATGAAAATATCTATAATCTATTCTATAGTACTGATATATTCTATTTTAACCTATTGGTCTACCACCTACTCTCTCAAAAATTGATATCCAATAGGATTATGTTTTGTTCTTGAATGCATCACTAGATTCTTAGAAATATTAATAACACTTATGTTGTCACAAAAAATAGAGATAGGTTCATCATTTTTTACCTTGATGTCTTATAATTTTTTCTTCATGCAAATAACTTGAGTATAACACAACACCATTAAAATATATTTTTCTTCAACTGTAGAAAGTGATACTAAGTTTTACTTCTTGCTTAGCCAATATACTAAGCTATCACTGAGAAAGAAAGCTCCTCCACTTGTACTCTTTACATCATCAAAATAACCTACCCAATCTGAATCTATATAAGTAGTCAAAGTGACATCTCTACATATGGGATATCATAATCCATAATCTTATATCTCCTTGACATATCTAAATATTCTTTTCACCAACTAAACATGACTATCCTTTGGAGCTGACCGATATCTCCTAACCATGCCTACTGCATGCATGATGTCTAGCTTTGATACCATCAAATATAAAAGACTATCAATCATAGATCTATGCAAAGATTGATTTGTAATAGGTGAATCTTGATCCTTACCTATTTCTTGTACCCACTAGTGTACCAACTAGTGCACAATCCTCAAAACCAATTTCTTTCAACATATCCTTGGCATATTTATTTTGAGATATGAAAATTCCTTTTTTTGATTAAAATATTTACAACCCTAATAAAAATGACAATTCTCCAATCATAGACATCTCAAATTATTTTTGCATATTATAAAAAAATTATTTTTTAATCTTTTCAATGTTCCCTCCAAATATTATGTCATCAACATATACCATAATAATCAATTAATGCTCACCCTTTATTTTGATGTAGATATTACTATCAACAAAACCTCTCTTGAAACCTTGATCTTGTAGGTACTTATCAAGTCTTACATACCAAGCTCTGAGAGCTTATTTTAATCCATACAGTGCTTTATTCAATCTACATACATGACTACTATCATTTGAGAGAAGAAATCCCTCAAGCTACTTAATGTAGACCTCTTCTTCTAGATTCCCATTTAAGAAGGTAGACTTGACATCTATCTAAAACACTTTTGAAATTCTTAAAGACTGCTTATGCAAGAAACATTCTAATAACCTCTAGCCTCACCATTGGTGCAAAATTTTCTTCAAAATCTATACCCTCAATCTGAGCATATCTTTTACATAGTAACCTTTCTTTATTCCTAATAACTTCACCATCTTCATTCAACTTATTTTTATATACCCATTTCGTTCCTATCATATTTTGATCTTTTGGTTTAGGCACTAATACCCAAGTATCATTCTTTTCTATCTAATTTAATTATTCATCCATTGCCTTAACCCAATGCTCATCATGTCTAGCTTCTAAAAATGTTTTAGGCTAAATTTTAGATAAGAAAGAAAAATTAACTCGCTCAGATTCACTTACCATCATCCTTCTAGTGCGAACTCTTTCATTTATGTTCTTGATGATATCACTCTTATTATGATTTCTATGAACATATTTGGATGGGTTCTTGGTGTCCTTTTGATCCTTCTTCTCATCCTCATCTGATTCTTCAAAATCTTCTTCTTTAATGATTTCAGGAGTATCTACTAGATCACTGGCTCTTTGTGCTACATCTTCATCTATCCTGACACTTCACTTTCAAAAATATTCTTGGTTCTTTTGTTATAACATTTATAAGCTTCACTTTTTCAAGAATATCCAAGAAATATATCTTCATCTATTCTAGATTTAAACTTAACCATTTTTTCATTGATTCTCTTTATTAAGCATCTGCTACCAAAAAATCTAAAGTAATCAACTTTAGCTAGTTTGTCTTTACATAGATCATAGGGAGTCTTATCACTATTGACTCTTAAAAATAATCTATTTTGAATATGCACTATTGTACCTACTACCTCTCTTCAATATTTATCTAGTATCTTATATTCATTTAGCATTATCCTCACCATCTCCTAAACTATTCTATTTTTTTCTCAACTACTCCATTTTTCTATAGAGTTTTGGCTATTGAATAATGTATCTTTATCCCATGGTCTTAAAAATAATAAATAAACTCATTTGACATGAATTCTTCTCCTTGATCTAATCTCAAGCACTTAATCTTTAAATCAGTTTCATTCTCAACAAAAGCCCTAAATGATTTGAAGTGACTAAAAGCTTCTACTTTTTTCTTCAAAAACATCACCCAAGTCACAAGTGTAAAATCATCAATAATCAACATGAAATATTTCTCACCTTGAGTACTCTAAGTTATCATAGGTCCACACAAATCAATGTGAACAAGCTCTAACATCTCAGTGGTTGAGTATTCTTTTTTTTTAAAACCATCTTCTAACCTGTGTCCCATCTTGATATGGTTCATAAAGCATGTTAGAGGGCTTTGTAATCTTTGAAATATCTCTAATTGCTTGATTTTTTTTGATGTTGACAAGATTGTCAAAATTTGTATGCCATTTTCCTATGCCATAACCAACTTTCCTCAACTTGAATCAAACATTATTTTTGACCTTTGATATCTAATAATATATATAAATTATTACCTATCCTCTAAGCATCTGCAATCAACATATCTAAATCTTTACACCTAATTTCATAACCTTCTACATAAAACTTTTATGTATCCCTGATCACACATTTGACTTATAATCAATAGATTATTCTTAAGACCTTGTACATATAAAAAAAAATTAGTCTTAGTTCTACCATTTTCCAAACTTAATGTACCTTTTCTATCTATTCTAGTAGTGGTATTATCTCAAAATTTCACTATGACACCATTGATATTATTTAGAGTCATGAACTATTTCTTGTCTCCTATCATGTGCCTTGAACATTCACTATTAATGAACCATGGATTTTCCTCATTTCTTGCATGCAAAGTTATCTGGACTAACATAGACTTTTCAGGTTGTTTCTTCTACCATGAACTTGCTTGAACTTTCTTCTTGATGAATGGAGCCTTGAAACTTTGGTCCTTCTTGATTGACTTGAACATGCTTCTACAATACAAAGCTATGTGTCTAAAATTATTGCACTTGTAACATATTATGGCTTCTTCATCAAAGCCTGATAGAGGAGCAAAAGAGTGGTGGTTTATGCTTGACTCTACTTGACTTTCCTTCTCTTTATTTCTAAAATTGTTAGCTTTTTTTCCAACATTCTATTTTCTTATGACCATAACCTTTACAATAAAAATAATAACCATCAAAATATAACCTATTCTGATTCATGTATCTTTGACCTAATTGTATTTTATAGCTCTGTTCCTTCTAACCTTCTTTGTTTGAGTTGTCCTCTACATTATTAACCTCTTCCCTTTTTGTTTCTTCTTTTGTAAGAGCTTCAACATAGTTATTTTTCTTTTCAAATCTGATGTGTATCTTATCTGATATTTATTTTTGACTTTCTAATATCTTATTCAACATATTAGTGTCATTCTCAAATTTTAAATCATTGGCAGCTTTATCATTAACTTCTTTATTTTTTTCTTAAAATTTGCTTTTAAAGAGATAATTTAAACAACATACCTTTCAAATTCTTCACTTTCTTTTTGAAACTAAGCTGTTAGATCTTCTTTAATTTTTTTGGCTTCTTAAATGTGTGCTTGTAGATCTTCAGTTATTTCCTTTGACTCCTTTTCATTTTTCTTGATCTGACACTTTAATCTTTGATTCTTCTTCTCAACAACTTCTAATTCTTCTAAGGCACAAATGATTTATCCTTTTAGATTCATCTTAGCTTCATCATGTTCTTCTTGATCATCTATACTTTTTTTTGTGGAGACATCTTCATGTATGGTCATGAATATAACTTCTTCTTCATCTGAGTCACTAACTCCATTATCTTTGGCTGAGCTAGGATCTTTATAATATAAAATCTTCTTCTTTAATCCCTTCTTGTATTTTCCTTTGAAGTTTTTCTTGTATATAGACTTTCCTTATTCATTGTCACCATTGTTCTTATCTAGGGAATAAGCTAAAAAATGTCCAATCTTACAACATTTAAAACATTTAAATGTAAATTTCCTTGATATTTACTTGTGCCCCTTTTAGGCTTGTGGATGAATAGAGATCCATTGTCATCTTCCTCATCACTAGAGTTGTCACTTAATTCTTTAATCTTATCCTTGTATTTCTTTGATGTCTTGAAAGCAACTTCCCTCTTTGAAGGTTTCTCTTGTTTGGTCCACATCTCATATGCCATAAGAATATGATGTAGTTCATTCATATTTTTCTTGGCTAGATCCTTCATCTCTTTGATTGATAAAACCTTTGCATCATATCTCATTGGTAGAGATCTCAAAACCTTTTATACCAATGTTGACTCTTCCAATTTTTCTCTAAGGCCTGCATTTAACTAACTATTTGATCAACCCATAAAAGATAACTTGTATTTTCTTCCTCTTCCATATTCAAACTTTCAAACTATTTTCTAAAATTTTGGAGCTTATCTTACTAAACCTTTCCATCACCTTTATAAATATTCTCAAGCTTTTAAAAAGTCTCATGAGTAAATTTTCATTGCATAACTTTAACAAAATTTGATTCACATAAACCACATAAAATAGCATTTAAAGATTTAACATTATTTTCACTTGCCTTATTTTCCACTGGAGTAGTTACAAGTGTCTTTGGCTCTTCGTATTCCTCCATCACTACTTTCCAAATGTCAAATCCAAGGGCCATCAAGTAAGTTCTCATCCTTATGCTCCAAAAGTCATAATTTGTCCCATAAAACAAAGGTGCATTATTTGTATAAAAACCTTCATGTGATCCATCTATCATGCTTTCCCCGATCGACCTTCAAGATGTTAAACTCTTTTCAAAAGAACCTACTCTAATACTAATTGTTAATCATAGGGTATACTGAGAGGGGGGTGAATGAGTATATCATATATCTTTTTAAATATTTTATTTAATCAAATTGTTTTTATTTAACCCCTTAATCATGAATTCAAGATATGTAATAAAACTAAATCAATAACATGCACCATATAAGAGAGAGACACCATATTTTTACATGGAAACCCAATGTGGGAAAAACCAAGGAGAACAATCCCAAGTAAATAAATGATTACCAACTCAAATTACAAAGTTTTCAAGCACCAACTTGTAGGAGCATCAACCCCTTTGCTAAGCACCAACATAATAAATATTTATGAGCACCAACCCATAAGAGCACCAACCCCTTACAAAGATTTATGAGCACCAAACCATAGGAGCACCAACCCCTCTTCTGTATAAAACATAACTATCTCTCAATGTTGCTTTCTCAACAAATGATAGAATACTACTATATCTTTTCTCTTCTCTCCTCTGCTCTTCTCATCTCAATAAAATGATTCACTTACTTCCTTATTTCAAATGTCTTCCCAAGATTTTATTTATATATTTCCAAAAGACCTTTGACATTCACCCTTTTTGATCTTTCACTTCTTATGAAAAATGGTGCCAAACTTGAATAACCCTTTGAATCCTTACATTTGAAAAGTCACATGGTGACCCTTCATGAGAAAAGGCATTCTCTCCCATTTTTTCTTTATCTTGGTGACCTTTCAAATTCATTAAGATGACTCTTCATGAAAAAATGCACCATACCCTCTTTTGTCTTCACTTAGTGACCCTTTGAATTCATCAAGGTGACCCTTCATGAGAAAATGTGTCTTATCCCTCTTTCATCTTTTCCTCATGACTCTTTGACTTCCTCATGGGCCCTATTTTGACTTTAAGCAATGAAAAATATATTCATTAATATTAAATAAATATTAACACACATTATCCAAGATATGAACATTAAAAACACCATTAAATTCTATAGGGCCTTTATCACCAACAATGCTAGACCTTTGACATCAATGAAAATATTCTAACATTTGGATTTGTCAGGTCTCCTTTGCATCATTTGATCATTTTCCATGATGAAGTGAGAGCTACCAATTATCTAAAAAGAAATAAGATGATTTAATTAGGGATAAAGTTAATATAGGAAATTTTGTCACTTATATTTGTCACCCCTTGAGGATATGTATTAGTCTACTCATCCAAGTGGCACAATAGAAACATCTCACAAGTTGTGGGTAATCAATAGGTGAGATGAATCTCTAGAAGGGCTAGTACCCTTGATGTACTCTTTGAATACTTCTTTACTTAAAAAATTTGCATGTAAAGGGTTAAGAAGAACAAAATAAAAAAGATAAAAGGTGATGCACCAATAATTATTTTTCTCCTATTGACTGAACTTTTACTACTTAGATAAAATCAAAGCTTCTTTCACACATAAATCACAACTCAAGACAAATTGTTACATCAATGCTTCATATGATAGGTTCAAGAGGTATATTAATGCTTATGATGGACAATGATGATCCTTTGGAGAATAAAATCATAAAACACTTCTAAAAATCTCATACACTAATAAAGAACACTAAAAAATACCTGTAATAGTTAATTTAATGCACACTTGGTGGACAATCACAAACAACATGCTAGAGAAGACTATCTTTTACTAGATAAGATCAACAAGATTGTAACAAGACTCAATTATGTAGCATGTAAGTAGGAAAATCAACTTTATTATTTATTTAAGAGACATTCAAATACAAAAATGGCTAGGGTTTCACCATTAACCAATGAAGGTTACCCCAAATAGCTAAAAAAGTCATCACTTATAGCATTTGAGAGAGAAGTGAGAAAAGGGAAGTCTAAAGGGCACAAGAATAGGTGTCATGTACCTAATAAAAGGATTTAAATGTGCATGAGAAAAGAATTTGGAGACAAGACATACAAGGTCTGATAGGACAAATGGCTCTCCAAATAATGTAACTCATGAAAGGTGGTGTGAAACTCCTTATTCTGTACCAAAAAACTTCCTTCATCATTTACCTTTGTTGGAATGTCCCAAAACTAAATAGGGATATATATATATATATAATTATTTAATTTATAGGGAGGGGTTATGGACATGGTTTTCCATGCATTAGATACATTCCTAATCATTTAGATTCCTCTGAAAGTGAGCCATCATTACCGGCAATCAAAGAAACCCCCTTTTTCAGACACCTTGCACACTTGACTCCCTAAATGGCTTTATTTTATCATGAGAATCCATAAAATGGGGTGAAATACATGTATCAAGGCCATCCATGGTCTTAGATTACTCAGGCACACTCTAAATATGCTTCCACTTGAAATTTTCAGCCTTCTCACTATAATGTTCACTATGCCAACTTTGACTGGTTGAGATGAGAGCTCTAGTTGAGGAGCTTAAGAGTTTTTATAAATCATTAAATGATCATATTGAGTTGTTACAAGTATATATATTCCTCCCAAATTTTATTTCATCTCTTTAAAGTCTCTAGAATCTATACAGTGCACAAAAAAGTCAAAGAAATTAATTTTGTACCCTATCCATACAATTAGGGTAGCACAAAAGTTGATGAAGAGGATACTTTAAGATTACTATGAAACCTCAATAAAATTTCATGGTCATTTAATCACATTTGGATATCTCTCCATCCTTATTTTCTTAGTTAGGTCATTATCCAAGGGTTTGTAAGGGTTTTTGGTCATTTAATCTCTTAAGCTTTATTTATAAAGTTATGACATTATAACTACCAAAAAATTTCACAAGAGTGATGATAAATACCTATATCAACCCCTAAAAACTTCTTGTATCTCCATGTAAAGTTTCAAGGGATATGTGAGCATCTCAAGTTACCCTATTGAGCTTTAACCTTTATTTTGTATACCCCTAAGTATTTTTGAGATCAAAAATGGATTATTTATGATTTATATGCAATTTAAAGGCTTTAACACATTTTAAATGACCCTTAAAACATTCTAAAATCCATTAGAATTCTCTCCTATAGTTAATATTTAAATTGACCTACCATTTGGATTCTAGGCCTAACCATGCCTAATAGGCCTATCTACAACCTTGAGGGTTTAGACTTGTTAAGATTCTCTATACTATGCTTGGTTTTCCATGATTTTATAGGTGTTTTCCAACTATATACACCTTCTTGTAAGGTTAACCTAGCTCTTGGTCCCTTTCTAAAAAATGTAGGGTTTGCTCACAAAAGGGAGTGCTCTCTATCTTAGATAAAATAGAGGGAACTTCCCATATTTTTATAGATAAAAAAAATGTTTAAGGGACTTATTCAAGTTGTAAAGACACTCTATACAATTTTTTTACCCTTGGTCATATCATTTTATCTTTCAACTCTTGCAAAACCCAGAATAGACTCCTAGAAGGCAGACTATGTGAATCATTTATGATGTAAAATATATGATGCTTATTTAGATCACCTTATCTATTATATATCTACCATAAGAGTGTCATGGGACTATTATTATTATTATTATTATTATTATTATTATTATTATTATTATTATTATTATTAAGGTGTTTCAAACTTCATTAATACCTCTAACCTCTCACATATTCTTCATACTCCTTGCTTAGTCAAAACCAAGTGTCATTTCTTGATTGTGTTTTGTTCCTAGGCACTATACCTATAAATGGTCTTGCATGGATTAGAATTGAAATAGAGCATGGGCCCTATTGAAATTTTATAAAATCATTTGGTAAATTTTTGGACCAATTTTCACATTGTCTAGGCTAGACCATCACTTAGACACCATGTTTCAGTATACTATATGCCTACAGTCACCTATAGTTAACTGTGTAGGGTCCTAGTGGTGCCTTTTATCCTTGAAACCTATGATACATATTATTTATAAACCCTCTAAGATATTTTGGATTCATACTCTATAAATCAACATTGGCATCTTTATGTTCAATCTCCTATTATAGATGATGTGAAGGCTAACAATCAATTATAGGTGAGTACTTCTAGAGGAAGGGACACATGTATGTGTGAATAGGATCAAAATTTAGTATATCATACTCCTTAAATGATCATTATATCATTAATTATCTTTATAACTATTTATAACCTTTCAATCATGGAAACATGGCTCTAGTTTTGCAACCTTTGGTGAAGAGGTCTCTTTGGGGTTCAAACTTGTAGATGTCACTACCTAAAATTAGTGCATAAACATACATCTTTGGGCTCTTATAGTATGAAAAATAGATAACCAAATCACTTCCTTCCTTTTTCAATTTGGAATCTTATGTGAGGGATATAAGGAAAATCCATTAAGATTCACCAAAAGTCTTGATAACCCTATTATATGACTTTGAAAAAATGGCTCAGACCTATATTTTCACCCTTTAGAGAAAATGTTCTTGAACTTAGTCATCTAACCTCTGAAGGGTTACTCACTCACCTACCCACTTAACACACCAATCACATATGTTAGGGTCTCCTCATCATTATATGTCTTCAAGAAGGGTTCCAACTTGTCTAATCTCCTTCATTAAGAGTTATCAGTCCTAGTGCCACATGTAGGTGGACATTATCATATATAGGTAGTAAATATGAGTTTAGGTAGTGGACATAGGGTGTAGAACTTAAATTTATTATTAGACATTTTCAAAATTACAAAAAAAAATTCCTTCATCATGAAAGACCTGAATCAAGTTCCAAAACTTCATTTTAGTATTTTTGCTCTCCTGTAGGTGCTAATAGAGCTATAAATAGGGTAATGAGTAGAAACATGAATCATACAAATGGTATATGAACCTTAAACAATCATTTTATCTCCTTAAAATTTTAAAATGGATGCTCTCAAACCTATGAAGGCTTAGAACAAGTCAAGGCAACTTCATTTCAACATGATACTCTCTCTCCATGACGCATGTAGGTGCATGTTCATGGTAAACTATGTATATGTTTGAATTAAATATCATAGTCTCTTCTTGACAAGTGAAGGTTTTTACTTGATATTCATGATATCAAAGTGTGTTTCACATCTTTAGACTTTCATTACACTTATATGAATCATGATAAATAGGCTCCATACATGTGATTCCTTATGACTGTAAGTGAAAATGGGTAAAGAGTTGAGTGTGAGTATGGCAATAATGAATGTTTGATCAAAGGATGTATTATGAGATCAAACATGGATGGATATGAGAATTATGGCTTTGAAACATGGTAAAAATCATATCCCATTCACATGAGACCCTTTTAGAGAACCAAACATTCTATAAATAATGAAACTTGACTAAGATCTCACATGGTGGCACCTTCTTGGAACATGAGATGATTTACCTATAAAAACACCTTAAAACACTAAAATAATAATATATATAATTTTATGAGAGATACAACATAATTTTTAATCAACATCACTAAATGAATTGTATGGACTTATCTAAATTATATAAAAAACTATAGGGTGTAGGAAATAATGAGAAAAAAAACATAGTCAACTTGTTAAAGATGATTCATAAAGAAAAAGTAACCAATATTTGAAAAAATATTATTAAAATTAATATTTTTTAGTGTAATATCAACCCCCAAATGTGTTTGACTTATAACTTCTCTAACTAGACATACCAAGCATAAACCTACTGATTGGTTTTATGTGTCTAGAAGAGTGAAGAAGGAGAAGAATGGTTTTAGACATTTTAAAGCATATCTAAAGCATGTAAATAATTGAGATTAGTTTTCAAAAGATGAATAGCAATTACATGATCTTCTTTCTTATGTCACATTCCCTTATGGGCCGTAGAAGTGCCAAACTTCTCTTTTTTTAGTTGGTTTCTTGATTTTTAGTTAGATAACTTGAAAGTTTCAGATGGGACTAACATTATTGATAGGTAATCTGATTTCTTAGATGTTTTAAGGAAAAATAAGACACTTTTACACCTTGAAAACTATGCCACTTGCATTTATGACCCCTAAATGGCTACTAAGTGACTCAAAATGACATATAGGCTAATTAGATCCTGACCAAGGCTAAAATGACATTAAAATACATAAAATAGACTATAACACACCCTATGACAAAATATTATACCCCTATAAACATATAAAGATCAATTTTTACCTATAGGGGGCCCAATTTGATCTATAGGATCAAATTTGGTCAACAAAATGGTGATTTATAAGGATAGTATGTCTACTATACTAAATATCAATAGCCTTATCTTATCCATGGGCCAAGGGAATCAATGAATTAATTAAAACAAATATCAAGGAATTTACTAAAACATAAAAAAACAACCACACCACACCAACAACATAAAACAAAGCAAGAAACCAACAAGACTCACACATGTGCATAAACACTTAGGGAAAATAAGAAAAAATAACAACTATGTACAAAGAGAGAGGAGTAACTTATTAGCAATTTTTAATATAGATTCAATTGACTAAGATATGAAGCTCCTCTCCATCCAACTTTTATATTTGGAAATTATTGTGTTACTTGTATTGAGTGATGACATAAGGGCCACTCCACAAAGCATCAAACTTTATGTGTTTTCCAAGCTTAGGCCTATCTTATTCCCACATTAAAACAATGTCTCCCTCTTGGAATATTCTTGTCATGGATTTATTATCAAAATATCTCTTTGTTTCATCTTGGTGAGCTCTCATCTTGTGCATAGCTTGATCCCTTATTTTTTCAAGTGCCATCAACTCACATAATCTGACCTCCATGATTTCATTTTCCATCAACTCTAGCTGGTAAATGAGATCCAAAGTTGATAATTCAAGTAAAATAGGCAATCTAGCTTCTCTTATATAAAAAAGTGTATATGGTGAGTTTTCAATGGCTCTCTTGGGGGTGATTCTATCAGTTAAAATAGCTATCTTCAATTTGGTATGCTAAGTTCTTTTGTTCTGCTTAATTATTCTCTTGATAATCCTAATTAGATTATTATTAGTGGACTCATCTAGTCCATTACCTTGTGTATAATAGTTGTAATAATTACTAAGATAAATACCATGTTTCAAAGCCCACTCACTTGTCTTCATTCCAAGGAATACTAATGAATTATCTAAAATGATTGTTGAAGGATCCCCAAATCTTTTCACTAGGCTTTAATAGAAGTCTAAAACTAAAATTTCATTTGATTCCTTGAGAGATATATCCTCCACCCATCTTTTAAAGTAGTCTATGGTAGCTAACACCCACTTATGACTGGCACTAGAAGGTGGGTTTATTAACCTTATGAAATTTAGACCCCATTGTATAAAAAATTTATCTACTTATATTAGATGAAGAGGTAAGGCTGCAAGATTTTTATTTCCATCAAATAGAGCACATTTTTTAAATTTACTTACCTAGGAATGAGTATATTTAAACAAATAAGGCCAAAAGTAACCAGCTCTCATAATCTTACTAGTTGTGGTTCTTGGAGCAAAGTGACCACTTGCTGTTCCATCATAAAAATCAAGCAATATCTTCTCATCTTGATCTAATTCAACAAATCTCAATAGTACACCTAAAAATTATTTCCTAAACATAATCCATTAACAAGTACATAAGGAATAGATTGTAATTTTAAGTACCTTCATATGGCTCTATTTAGGCATTATGGGCATTCATCGATTTGAAGAAAATTGATCATTTACTGTGTCTAACTCCTCATTAGTGAGGATATAGATATCATAGGATCATCTTTAATGGTTAAAACAAATTCCTTTTGTTTCTTTAAATCTGAATCGAGGTGTTCACATAATCCCTTCCCTTTCACTAGCTTGGTTGTCTTGATTTCTACATCATACTCCATTACTTTTGTAATCCAACAAACTCTTTTTTCATTAAAATATCTACTCAAAAGGAAGTATTTGAAATTAGGATGGGGTAATAATAAATGAATCTTTTTGTTATATAACATTTTCCTAAATTTATCTAGGATTATAACAATTGAAAGTACTTGCTTTACTACAAAAGTGTACCTTACTTCATAGCCATCTAGTCCTTGAATAAAAAAAGCAATAGGATGTTGCAAGTTTTCTTCATTTGATTGAGTGAGAATGGTAGAGATTAATTCTTCATTTTGAAAAGTATACAA
This sequence comes from Torreya grandis, assembly GCA_037957365.1. Lineage (NCBI taxonomy): Eukaryota > Viridiplantae > Streptophyta > Pinopsida > Cupressales > Taxaceae > Torreya > Torreya grandis. The sequence continues at coordinate 1,090,402 of JARHVA010002421.1, forward strand.
TTTTAAATCCTTTGATAAATTAGGACTTGCAAGAGTTGAAGCTTGAGCAATAGCTTGCTTTATATCTTCAAAACTCTCTTTTCTTCTCATTGTCCAAGTAAAAACTTCATATTTAATTAGAATAGAGGTTAGAGGCTTGAATAAATTATCAAAATAAATAATAAACCTCATTATTAAATTTATTTTTCTAAATAATCTTTTTAAACCTTTCTTGTGTTTGGGTAAAGTCAATGCCAAGATTGCACTCACCCTTTCAAGATCTATGGATAGACCTTTCTTTGAGATAATGTGTCCAAAATTTTTTCCTTCATGAATAGAAAACACAAAATTATTTGGATTAAGAGAGATTATAAAATATCTAAATTTCTCAAAAATATTCCTAAGATTATTCAAATGATCCTTTTCATCCTTGGAGAATACCATGATATCATCAAGATACACTAACACTATATCATTTATTAGGCTTTGAAAATCCATATCCATTGCACATTGGAAAGTTTCCATAGAATTAGACAAACCAAAAGGTATTTTAATATAATCATATCTTCCCTATTTACTATTTAAATATATCTTGAATTGATCTCCTTCCTTTACCAAAATTTGATTATATCCTGAATATGCATCAAGGGGTGAGAACCTTTCACTACCTGCCACAACTTGAAAAATTTACTCCATGGAATGAAGAGGATAATGGTCCTTAAAGTTAACTCTATTAAAATATCTAAATTTAACAAATAAATTTATCTCCCCATTCTTCTTCCTTATGTGGACCAAGTTTTCCAACCAAGATGAATGCTTACTAGGAAAAATGATCTTAGACTCAATCATCTTTGTAAGCTCCTTTCTCATAAGAGGCTCAATCTTAGGATTAATTTGCCTTTGATTTTTATTGATGGGATTGGAATTATCATCTAAATATATGGTATTTTGAGATATATTTGGATCAAAACCTTTTAAATCACTATATTCCCATGCAAAGATATCAAAAAATTCTTTGCAGAATTTAATGAAAGCATATCTTTATTCTCTAATACACACCTTCCCAAGAGTAAACAACTTATCTTTGAATATTTGTACTCTCTCATAGTTTTATTATTTATTATACATGATTACCTTTTATTTATTTAATTTACCATCATCATTAAAAATAATTTTAAGTTTGACTAAGCCCTTAGGGTGCTTGTTTGTCTTCAATTGTACAATCTACCCTCCATATTGCTATTGTAGTTTAGAGTAGTTATTTAAGGGAAAATTAGCCTCATCTTGTATAAAAAGAGGTATTTTTTAGTGACTATAAAATAATTTCCAATTAGTGACATTATCAGGTATACAGGGCCTTATAATCATTTTGATATGAGGCTAGTTCTTGTCATCTCTTATCCCCTTTGAAACATCAAATTGAGCTCCAATGGATACCAACCTATCCATATGCTTTTTATCTTAACTTGATATAGATTTAATTTTGAAAGATTGGAAATATTATACAATATCCCACACTCTATTCTTATATGATTTAAGCAAAGATTTCTTAGTCATATTTTGACCCCTCACTTGATTCACAATCAACTCACTATCACAATAAACTTGTAACTCCTTCACAAGTATTTTTATATCCCACTAAAGGCCATGAATGAGGGCCTCATATTCATCTACATTACAATTACAACTGAAGTGAAATATAAAAGTAGAATAATATATTTCCTTGGATGGAGATACTAACATTGCTCCACCACCTGATCCAACCTTGCTTCTTGATCTATCAAAATATAGTTGCCATAGATTGTCTATAGTCTCATTTGGATTCATCAAATTTGGCATGAATGATCTAATCTCCAAGACAATATTCTTTTATGAATATATAAAAATAATTTTCATTGTTCATCTCCCCATTCATCTAGATGTATATCATAAAGTCCTTCAATAGAAGTTGTAAATTGATCCATGCGAAGTTCTTCCTCATCAAGAATAGTATAATTGACATTTAAAACTTTATGCATATAGGGTTATTAATGATTGTGATAAAGAGGTTATAATTCAATCTTTACCTTGGTACCATACCTTGTTTTTAAAACCATGTATGATCAATTTGCTACCAAATATCCACCTATCTTGGCTGTAAACTCTCTTAACAAACAAAAAGCAAAGTATGGGGGTGAATATAAAATAACCACATCATGATAGATGGATAAATTAGGACAATTATGTAAATTCAAATTTAGATCCTTGACTACTCCCAAGGTCTTTTTTGGTGACCCATACAATTGTAGAACTGCTTTAGCCATTGGTTCATACTTGAGACCTATTCTATCTATTATTGACTTAGGAATAACTGAGGTACTAGCTCTAATATATATGGTACAATTATGAAATAAACAATCAAAAATGATAAAGTATAGATAAAAAGGAGGAGTATTATCAATTTTATTTACTTTTCTAGCAATGGGTTGAGTTTCATTCACCAAAACAACATTTTGTGCCCTTGTTGATCCAACTAGTTTACTTAGTCCAAGCAATTCATTTTGGAGAATATCCTTTTATCTTGATATTATCAATTATTCAAATAATTAAATATTAATGTGTTAATTATTAATTTGATCCAAAATTTTTATAGAAGGATTGTTCATCTTGAATGGCTCTTTGGAAGCAATAGTACCTTGTGGTGTAGCATGTAAAGATGGATATGTTGGATTTGGTCTTGAATTTTGAAATTTATAAATTTACTACACCTTAGGAGATGAGTCAGACATACCTACCATTTGGGGTGATGGAGGAGTCAAAATAGGTCCTTTATTTGTCCCTTGTGCCTCTTCAACAACCCTCTTCTTAGATCTAGTGTTAGAGGATACACTAGCATTCACATTGTTTGAACTTCCCAACTGATTTATAGCACAAAATTATTCCTCTAAATGATTCATAAGAGTAAAATTAGGTTGTGTTTATCCATTTTCCATTCCATTTTTTATTGGTACCTCAAAAGTGGGAACTTGAGGTACTTGACTACTTTGCATTGTCATGGCTTGACTAGGTATTTCATTGGCATATATAACTTGGCCCTGATTTTGGTCATAAGAAGGATACCATGGTTTTTTTTAGAAAATATTATTTTGAATAGAAAAAATACCTCTAGAAGATGATGGTGCATTAGGATTAAAACTTTGATAAGGTCTATCTTGAGTTATTTGACCTTGTCCTTGAGCATTACCTTGAAAAGGAAGCTGACTTGATTGTCCAAACTGGTTGTAAGGCTGATAAGGCCTATAATTTTGGGCTTATTGTCTTTTGAGAGAAACCAAATCATTAATAACAATTTGAATAAAACTCTTGACTTCATGAATCTCTTTATTAGGGTCAAGAGTAGACTTATCTTGGCTATTAGGCAGAGGAGCCAAGGTAGGTAATGTAATTTGACTAGGAGGCTATAATTCATGAAATAATAGCATTAGTGGTCTAAGGGAAATATTTCCCACTTGAACAAGACAATTATCAAAATTAATAGTTATCTCATAGGCACCAAGTAGTGTATTCCCACCCATAGATTAGATCATCATGGCTACATCACTATTTAATGCCTTTAGGTAATATAAGAAGGCATAATTTGGAGTGGGTCTCATAAGGGTTGGGATCCTATCCTAGTCTTTTAAAATCTAGAATTAAAATCTTACATGAAATCTTGAGAATCCTCTCGATAGTAGTCAATTGCTTAGCTAGTGACATATAATCACTCTTCTCTTCAAACCTCTTAGACAATATATTTCCTAATTCATCCCATGAAGTAATAGAAGCATGAGGTAGAGTTCCATACCAATCTAAAACTTTCCCTTTGAAAGACAATGCCAATAACCTAATGGCTACATTTTTTTGAGTGATATTATGGATTTTATAGAAATTTACCATGTTTCTAATGTGTTCAATGGGAGTAATAGGACCTTCTTCACTAAAACATGGAACATTAGCTACTTAAGGAATTTGGTCATATTGGGTAAGATTCAAAGGAGATGATCTAGTGAAGGCTACAAAAGGTAGATTTCTAACCATATTGGAATTTGGATTATGAGTATTAGGGGTTGAGTTAAACAAGAGACTTCTAATTTATTTTTCAAAAACAAACCTCTTTCTATAAGGATGAGTATTAAAAAATCTCAACCTATTGATAGAATAACAAGGTAATTGCATGAACTCAAAAGGTATACCTTTAGTAGTAGACCTAGTGGTCACCTTTGGCATGTAAAATTAGGACTGATTAACAATCAATTGAAAACTTAGTGAAGTCACCAGGTACTAAATATATATGTTCTTGAAACTAATAGAGAGATCATATTTTGTGTAGATTTTTGAGACCTTAATAGGGTGTCTCTCAAGGATCATTATCCACTACCTTTGATGGAACAAATTCTACAAGTTATTTTAAGTTCTCAACAGTTCTCACTTTTTGATGGTTATTTAGGTTATAATCAATACTGGTGAATGAAGAGGACCAGTTCAAGACAACCTTAATTACAAAATGGGGGACCTTACCTAAAAGAAGATGCCTTTTGGTTTATCCAATGTTGGGGATACATTTCAAAAGGTAATGGACATGGATTTTAAAGGTTTGATTAATAAGTTTCTACTTATGTACATTGATGATATAACTATTTTTTTAAGGATGCTACTAATCATATGGAGCATCTAAGGTAGGTGTTTGAAAAATGTAAGGAGTATGGAATATCCCTTAATCCAAAAAAGTGCATCTTTGTTGTCCATGAAGGTAATTTATTGGGTCATATTGTTTCAAAATAAGGCTTGTCTATTGACCTCGAGAGGATTGAGGATATTATAAGCTTGTATTTAACTCAACATAATAAAGGACTTTAAAGCTTAGGGAAAATAAACTTTGTAAGAAGGTTTATTCCAAGATTTACAACTGTGGTAAAGCCTATCATAGCCATGCTCAAGAAGAACCAAGATTTTTCTTGGAAAAATGAAGGTATGAGTATTTTTGAGGAAATTGAGCAAGAAATTGAAAAATATCCTACTCTCTTGAACCCAAAATTTTCCAAATATTTCATACTCTGTACCTTTGCTAGCCTTGATACAATCTTAGCTATGCTTATGAAAAATAATGATGAAGAGGTAGAGCAACCAATTACATTCTTTAGCCAAGTATTGGAAGATTATGAGGTCAAGTATACATTTCTTAGAAGTAAGCTCTAACAGTGATAAGAGGATTCAAAAAATTTAGACACATGGTTTCAAACAACAAGATACATATCATGGTTTCCCATCCTAGCACCAAGGATGTTCTCCTAAGCAAAGACCTCAATAAAAAGAGAGTTGGGTGGATTAAAAAGGTAATGAAGTATGATGTAGATATTAAGGTGATAAGCTTGGTAAGAGGAAAAAGATTATGTGAGCATTTAGCTTCAGATGTTCAAGAGCCAAAGGAGGAAGTCTTGATCAACCAAGTTCACCCCCAACTAGTTGATCACATATAAGTTCAAAGTTAGACACAAGACATCATTAGTTTTCTTTAAAATGGTATCGAAGTTGTTGCCAAAATCTAGATAATGCAAATGCAATGGAGATGTGATCACATGAGATGAAGCAAGTGCACACCACATAGATGATAAAGCAATTTGAAATTATACAAGAAGATAAATTACACAAGACAAAATAGAGAAAACCAAAATTTGATTAACATGAGATGGCCAAAGTGAGGACTAAAAATAGGAGAGTAAGTAACTCCTCCATAAAAGGTGGACAAGGCACCCCAAAAATAGATTATAACTCCTCCATGAAAGGTGGTGACAAGGTGCTAATAATAGAGAAGTAACTCCCATCAAGGGAGTTACTTATGACATTCTTATGACACCTATGACACATCTACAACACACACCTCCACATAAGCTAGCCTATCCCACAAATGTAGGAAAACTCCATTTATGCACAAGAAATACAATTTACCTAATTAAAAAATAGGGAAAAATAAAAACCTACACTAATATCCCCCCATAAGTGCAGCTTAGGTGGGCAGTGTGGAAATATAAAATGGGTCCTGGTAACTAGGCTTGATGAGGTACCCATGTACAAATGCAATCTCCCATAAGATAGAGAAAAGGAGAAAACTCGTAGGAAAAAAATCCCCCCTAAAAGAGAGACATAAAAGAAAAGAAGAGGCTCGAAGGCCCCCCTGAAGATGATGTTGCTGCAGATGTGGACCACACCCCAAGAAGAGCTCATAGATGAATGAACTTGCTCTCAGTGAAAGGTTTGGTGAAGATGTTTATAACCTGCTTTGAAGACTAGCAAAATATCAAATTAATGACCTGACTATGAATAAGCTCCTAAATGAAATATATGTAAATCTCTATGTGCTTGGTTCACTGGTGCTGAACTAGATTCCTAAAAATTTGAATGGTACTCTAGTTATCACAATAAATGATGGTGGGGTGCCTGATAGGAATGCCAAACTTAGAAAGTATCCCCTAAAGCCAAATAGCCTCAGTAGCTACATTATCAGATCCCTTCTACTCTACCTCTATGGATGATATAGCAATAACATTCTACTTCTTGTTAGACCAACTGATAGGACTAGAACCTAGAGAGAAACTATAACTAGAAGTGGAATTGTGAGTTTGTGAATTGCCAGCCTAGTCTAAATTTGTATATCCAACCATGTCAACCTCTATGCTAAATCTGTAATGAATCCCATATATATGTGAAACCTGTATGTAATGTAAGATCCTCTTAGCTACTTTCCAATGCAGCTCATGAGGTTCTTACATGAATTTGGAGACAAATCCCACTGTATATGATATGTCAGGCTTGGTGTGAGTCAAGTAGATGATACTACCTTTAAGTTGTCAATACAGAGTGGCATCAACCAATGTTGAAGAAAAATCAGCCTCAAGCTTGACTCCTGATAAAAAGTGAGTCAGAGATGGCTTGCAATCAGCCATGTGAAATCGAGTCAATAAGTCAAGAGCATCCTTAGGCTGTGCAAGAGAAATCCCTAAATCTGACTATGAGATCTCGATGCCAAGGAAGTAATGCAACAAACCCAAGTCTATCATGTCAAATCTATCCTGAAGAGATGCCTTCACCACTACAATAGCTGATGAAGAACTCCCAGTGATCAAAAGGTCATCAACATATAGAACCAAAATCAAGAACAAATCATCTTGCCACAAGAAGTAGACATTGGGATCAGAATGGCACCTAGTGAAACCCACTGTGAGAAGGAAGGAATACATCTTGGCATACCAAGCTTAAAGGGCCTATTTGAGGCCATAGATAGATTTCCTAAGTCTACATACTAAGGAAGAATCCTAAACAAATCCTGGCAGCTACTCCATGTAGATCTCCTCCTCTAGGTCTTCATTAAGAAAGGCACTCTTCACATCCATCTAATGCAAATCCCAACCATTTGCTGTGGCAATAGCCAAGGTGAGTCAGATAGAATTCATCTTTACAATGGGTGCAAAGGTCTCTAAGTAGTCAATGCCTACCACTTATGAGAAACCCTTGGTGACCAATCACACCTTGTACTTATCAACTGACCCATCTGCTCTAAACTTGGTCTGACATATCCACCTACATCAATCCATCTTTCTTCCCTTAGGAAGTGAAGTCAAATCCCAGGTGTGATTTTTGATTAAGGAAGAATATTCTTCCTCCATAACACTATCCCACTCAGGTACCCCCGATGCCTCTCAAAAAGTCTATGGATCCAAAACTAAAGCAAAGAAGTCATGTGGATCTCTTTGAAAATCCCCCTAGTACGTCTATCATCTGTAGGATCTGCTACCCAAGTGACAACACTCTCAAGTGTCTATCTGGCCCAAAGTGGCCCAAAAGTGGGTGAGTCAGGTGCTAACTCCTCATCCTCTAACTGACTAGAGGTGGATGAATTTGCATCACTGTCTTCACTATCTAAACTTGAAGAAGAAGAAGATGTCTCTAGCTCAAGAACCTACTATGGTTGATCTGAATCTGATGAGGAATCATCATGAAGAAGTAGATCTGATGAGGGAGAAGAAGTGTGAAGTGTTGAGTCTCTATGACTCTCTTGAAAATGGATACTTCTCTCAATGAACAACTCATGAGTGACTGAATCTAGAAGGTGATATCCCTTAATACCATATGGATATCTTATAAAGATGCAAGGCTTGGACTGTCATTCCATAGCTTTGCATTTCTTCTCTAAAATGTGGGCCATGGCTGGGGATCTAAAAACTCTAAGGTGCTCAACATTAGGTTTCCTTTTATGCCAAGATTTAAAGGGTGTTATCCCTTTCAAATCTTTGTGAGGAACCCTATTTTGAATGTAGCAAGCACAATTGATGGCTTCAGCCTAGTACTGTGGTGCTAAGGATTTAGAGTGAATCATATAGCTACCCATCTCTTTCAAGAACCTATTCTTGCATTCTATAACCCCATTCTGTGAAGGACTGTAAGTAACTATGCACTGTAAATCAATCCCCTCTATGGTGTAAAACTACTCAAACTTATTACTGACATACTCCCCTCTATTATCAGTTCAAATAACCTTGATGGATTTCTCACTTTGTTTCTCAATAATATCCATGAAGTCTAGAAATTTTTCAAACACTTCAGACTTTTGTTTGAGAAAATATATCCAAGTGTACCTAGAGAAATCATCAATGAAAGTGAGGATGTACTTGGCCCTTGTGAAAGATGGTTTGGGAAAGGGTCCCAATACATCACTGTGGACTAACTCTAAAGGTTGTGGAGCCCTCCAAGCTTTTCCTTTGTCAAATTTTGCTTTGGGATGCTTCCCAAGGGAGCACCCCTCACAAAGTCCTTTTGAGAATTGGACATGAGGCAAGCCAATGACCATGTCATTTTTGCAAAGTTGCTCAAGGTAGCGGTAGTTAAGGTGGCCAAACCACTCATGCCACAATTTGTTAACTCCATCTAAATGAGTCAGCAATGCTATTGGAGAAGAATTTGATGCAAAATGTGAGGTGTATAACCTGGCTTGGTGATCTTCCCTACCCACTGCCACTGTAGTATCACTATGCAACTCCCTAATAGCCATTGAATTTGGTGAAAACTCAACTCTCATGCCCTGACCAATGTGAGTGATTTGGTACACTGATAAGAGATTGGTTGAAAGAGAAGGAACACTTAGAACATTGTTGAATGTTCCTCCTTCCATTTCAACTGACCCTCTCCCTGCAATAGAAATTGAAGTGTCATCACCCAAACTAATTGAAGTCATGCTACAAGAATTTAAAGATGAAAACTCAACTAATGAAGAGCCCATGTGGTGAGAAGCACCTAAGTTGATGACCCATGAAGATGTAGAAGCTGCTATAGCTACAAGGGCCTTGCCCTTTTCTTTCTCCTTACCCTTGCCTTTTGCCTTGGTAGAATCTTGGGTAGATGAATTCTACTTGATGGACTCAGGAACACCTATGTTGTTCTTCTCTAGAAGATGAGTTAGGTGATCTATTTATTTCTTCATGCACTTGTTTTCATCATGCCCTATATTTTTACAATACACACACTTAACCTTCTCCTTCTTAGGTTTAGCATTGGAGGATGAAGACTCGGTGTTATTTTTGGCAGGATTGGTGTTTTCTTTCTTCTTCTACTAGTCCTTATTCTTTTTCTTCTTCTCTTTTGTTGAAGTCTTATCCTTACCATTTCTAGCTATGAAAGCTTGAGGTTGAGTAGACTTCATTGTGCCCATTTGAATTAGCTTATCTTGCTCCCTAGTCAAGTCGGCAATGAATGAATCCAAAGAAGGCATTTTCCATGTAGTGCCAAGGGCACTTTTTATGGCATGGAAAGCGAAGACAAAGATTGAATAGCTTGGACCTAACTTTGTGAGAATAGAAAGTATGAGTTGATCATCTTTCTTCTCTATCCTGCATTCTTTCAATTTCAATCTAAGGGCCTTAAACTTAGTGAAGAAGTCCTGTAGGGTGTCAAAGTTGCTAGGACTTAGACTTATGAGTTCATTTTCGAGCTCATGACCTCTCATCTCATCAAGCTTCCCAAATAAATTTTATAAAGTGTCCCATATGTCATTGGGAGTCTGGGAGGATTATAGATGGAAGAGAAGTTCTAGAGACATAGACAAGCTCAGTAATCCATAGGCTTCATCACTATGGTTATACACTTGACCTTTTCAGCATTAGTGTTGGGTTCAACTTCAGTACCCATGGTGATCCTATACAACCCTTTAATTCTAAGAATGATTGAAATTTTAACCTTCCATTCATGATATTTGAAGGGTGTTAGGGGTTAGAGTTGAAAATAATCCATTTTAGATAAATTTAGGTGAAGTTATGTTGATTGCAAGTTGTGAAATTATGCAGAAAGGAGAATGAAAGCAAAAATATGCAAGTTGTGAAAAGAAATCACACCCCCAAAAATATTAATCCCCCCCCCCAAATATGCAAGTGTATGATTAAAATACATCAAACTCAATTGAGAATGCATCTTAGAGAAATCAGTGCAAGACTAAAGCAAACAGGACGTCAGACTCAGCCGAAAATGCATCCTGAGAGACCCAAATTTTTGGCTCTTTATAAACTAGTGAATTTTTAAAAAACAACAAGCCTACACTGTGGATAATTGAATTATAAACACTTTTGCAAAAAATGGTACCCAAATCTGAGCTATCATTTACAAGATATTAAAGGTTTAATTTTCCCATAAACTAGTGTTTTTGCAAAAAAAAGCACTAAAACATTAAAAAAATGCCTATTTTGAGAGAGAAAGTGGCCTTCCAACCAATCATCAGATTTAACATGGAATGGAGAATCCAAAGGAGGTTTGTGTGAGGGGGAATTGGCCTCTTACCAACCTGGGCCTCACCCTTCATCTTCGACAGGGGAAGATACAAGTTTTAAATGAAAACCCCCAAATTACAAAACTATCTAAAAAATTAAATATTCAATCAAATTAACTAATTTTTGTTTCAAAAGTCAAATTTTAACTGAAAATAATGAAGCATAGATAGAATGAAGGATTGCCAAGTGTCTAAGGGGTGCCACATGGGATGCCACGTAAGGAAGGGGCACCAAAATAGCATAGTCCAAAATTTAACTTAGAAAAGACAAAAAAAATAAATGAAAACCTATGCTAGATGCCATATGGCCTGAGGGCATGGCAGAAATGAAAACCATAAGCTAGGCGTAGAAGCTTGGCATTGCTAAAGGCACCTTGCTGGAAGGATAATAGCAGACCTGGCAGAAAGGATGCACCATCAAAAAAACTATGCTATAGCAAGTTAGACGCCATACAACTGATGGCATGGCTATGGAAGGATACTGGAAGGACTGCTATTTGGAGTTACTACTCCTCCCTCTGCTACTCCACACAATAATGGCACCCAAGAATAGAAATAGATGAACCAGCCCCTGAAGTGAAGACAACCAAGACACCCAAAGGCCAAGAATTCCCAAGAAAATGATACTAGAAATGATATATATATTTTTATTTTAGATCAGATCTAAAAATTGAAAAAAACAAAGAGAACTCTACTCCTCTTGATTTCAAAATAAACTAAAAGCATAACCAGACACATGATTACCATTCTTACTCTGATACCATATTAGAGTTGTTGCCAGAATCTGGATAATACGAATGTAATGGAGATGTGATCACATGAGATGAAGAAAGTGCACACCACATAGATGCTAAAGCAATTTGAAATTATACAAGAAGATAAATTGCACAAGACAAAATGGATAAAACCAAAATTTGATTAACATGAGATGGCCAAAGTGAGGACTACAAATAGGAGAATAAGTACTCCTCCACAAAAGGTGGACAAGGCACCCCAAGAATAGACTATAACTCCTCCATGAAAGGTGGTGACAAGGTGCTAAGAATAGAGAAGTAACTCCCATCAAGGGAGTTACTTATGACATTCTTATGACACCTATGACACATCTATGACACACACCTCCACATAAGCTAGCCTATCCCACAAATGTAGGAAAACTCCATGTATGCACAAGAAATACAATTTCCCTAATTAAAACATAGGGAAAAATAAAAACCTATACTAATAAATGGTAAGTGCCCCAATGGCTTAAAAGATTCTCAAAGGAGATATTTTAGATTGTAGACCATTGCCTACTATGTTGTAGATATTCTCTTTAGGAAAGGTGTGAATGGTGTGTTGTTGAGGTGTGTTAATAGTGATTAACTTGATATGCTATTGGAAAAGTTTCACAATGGTAAAGATAGAGGTCAATTCTCTCCTAAGACAATAGCTAAAAAGATAATGAGGGCTGGTTACTATTGGCCTATTATTTTTAAGGATTTTTACCATTGGGCTAAAAAGTGTCCTCAATGTGCCTTCTTTGTAGGCAAATAGAAAATTATTTCCCTTCCATTGAATCCTATCCAAGTAGACCAGCCTTTCGACATAAATGGATATTGACTGCTACTACCTACTTCACAAGATGGGTAGAGGCAATTGCATTGAAGGAGGCAAGTGAAAATGTTATCTTGGAGTTCTATGAGAACATTATAATAAGTTTTGGAGTTCCCCATGTTACCATTTTTGATAATGCACTTACTTTAATAAGTGCTAAAACTTTTGATTGGGTGAATAGGAATGGAGTTTACTTGAGTACCTCATCCAACTATTACCCTCAAGGTAATGGATTGGTTGAATTTACTAACAATAATCTCATCAAGATCATCAAGTGGACATTAGAGAACAATCAAAGAGCATGACACACCAAGTTAAAGATAGCCTTATGGGATGATGGGATTAATCCTAAGAGATAAATTGGTAATGCTACCTTTGTGCTTGTTTATGGGAGAGAGGATAGGTAATCCATATCTCGAGAACTCCTTACTCTAGAGCTTACACATCAGTTGGAACTACTTGAAAATACTCTAATGGAAGTTAGATTGACATACTTGGTAATGCACACAAGGCCATGAAACACTACCAAGTACTCATGAAGAAGTCCTTTGAAAGAAGAGCAAGTGCAAGAGTGTTCAAGGAAGGTGAGTTGGTTTTAAAATTAGATGAGGATAGAGAAAAACCAAGTAGACATACAAAGTTTGATGCTTTGTGGAGTGGCCCTTACATCATTAAAAAGTACAAGAAGATCAACTCTTTCTAGCTGACCAAGAAGAATGGAGAAGAATTGCCTATCCCTATGAATGAGATACATCTAAAGTCTTATTATTATCCATTGTGACTCTATTTTTTAAATATTAGTTTAGGTGTGTGTTTCCTTTGGTTTGTTATTATGTTCCCTAAGTGCTTTGTAGCACAAGTGTGCTTCTTTCCTTTTATTTGGTGTGCATCTCTCCCTTTGTGTGTGTGAATCAACCAAATTATGGTTTTGAGCCAAAGGTTTGTTCAAGTAATTTTTTAGGTGACTATATGTGTAAATCCATGCCCAATGGAAATATTTAGGTAACTAGTCTTAGGCATAATAGGCATACCTCCCCTTGGAATCACTAAGAATGTTAGCCAATTTTCACACCCAAGTTCTACATCTTTCATTTTAGCCAAGTGTAGCATTCCTAATTTTTTTATCCCCATAACAAAGTGTTAAGTGTTATTTCCTTTGGAAGCATTTATTCTATCTTTTTTCAAGTGTTATTTTGGTATTTTTCCTCAAGTGTTATTTATTTCATCAAGTTTTACTTTGGGTTTTTTGTCCAAGTCTCAAAGGAATTGTTCAGAATTTTTGTTTGAAATAAAAATTCTGAAGGAATTGGTCCATTTCAAGATTTATGAAGGGTTAATTACAAAATTCCAAAGGTTATTTTCTCATGGAAGTGTCCTTTTCAAAAACTCTAAAGTGCACATTTAAATATTTCCAAAAGGCATCTTCAAGATTTCCAAAGGAAAAGTGTCCTTTGAAACTTTTCTAAAGGGTTTGTTCTTTCAGAGAGTTGGTCCAATTCAATTTTATTAGAAGGCACTTTGTAACTCTTTTGAAGGAATTGTTTCAAACATTTTGTCTAAAACAATCTTTCTGAAGGTTCTTTTTCTCATAAAAGTGTCTAATTCAAGATTCTTGAAGGGACATTTTCAATTTTGTCGAAGGGTCTTTTCTCTTCCAAAGGAACACTTTTAAAAAGTTCAAAGGGACACTTTTCAAGAAAAGGGATGCTTCTTTATCTTGTGAAGGGAAATTTTCAATCTTTTCGAAGGGTCTTTTCTTGGGAATTGGTCCTTTGCATTTTTAAAAAGGAATTGTTTCAAACATTTTGTCTGGAACAATATTTCTAAAATAATTGGCTCTTACATTTTTATAAAGGAATTGGTACCGTCTCAAAAAGTCTAAAAGGTCAGCTGAAAAATCCTAAAGGGACACTTGCAAAAATTCTAAAGGGTATTTTATCCAAAAAGTGTCCAATTCAAGATTTTTGAAGGGCATGTTTAAGCCTTCCAAATGACACTTTTAAAAGTCCTGAAGGGTATGTTTATCAAAGGAATAGTTCAATTCCCAGATTAAGAAAGGGCTCAAAAAGTTATTTCTTTTGAAGAAATCACAAGAAAATTTTTAAGGAAAATACCAAAGCAAAGGTCTGAGGAAAATATCCTAAAGGAATGGTCCTAGTAAAATGATGGTTATATGGACATCAACTTCAAGGTAATGACTAGCCATTAGAATTTAAATAGTGGGTCCTAAGTAAATTGATTGTCCTCATTTAAATTCTCAAAGATCTAAGGGATCACATTTTTCATCCACTAAAGTAGATCAAAGGGTTCATCTCACCATTGATCAGATCATGATCTGAGTTATTTTTTGATGGCCAATCAAAGGAACAATTAGTTAGGGGATTTTTAGGATTTGAAAATTTGACTAAAGTCAAGCTAGGGACAATGTTTTGATAATGTGAGGGTGGTATACATGTAGGATTTAGATGTCTTCATCTCCAAGGACAATAGAATGAAAGTGACTCTTCCCTATGTCATTGTAGACCTCAATAAGCTAGTGAGAAGTTGTTAGCATCAATATAAATTAACAATAAGTATACTCATTTACATAACCACATTTATTCCATTACTCAGCTCAAAAATATATTTTATCTACTAGTGAAACCATTTGGGAATAATCTTTGAGAGATCAAGCTATCTATGTAACCACTTGAGGTAACATGTATCAATCAAATGGCCTAAATGAGCATCATTTGTAAAGATGATTGCATCTAAAGATGGAGACTCCTAATAGATTGATTCTTCTTTATGGTGCCAAAGGCCTCCTTTCACTTCATTTCTACTATTAGTACAACCCTTAGGTTAGTGTAAAAATAATCAAATAGTGTTTGGTGAATCCCTTCTATATTGATGTTATATTATGCCTTTAAGCATTAGTACAAGTCTATTTTATTTCAAGTTTTTGGACAATTGTCTGAGTGTGTAAGAGATGTATAATGATAGTAAGTGATTATTTTCCATCCTTCTATCCTTTATCCTTTATGCTTGAACAAAATTTCTCATTCTAATAAGTCATATAGAGTGTGTTCAAGTGTGTTGAATTAATGTAAGTGTATAACCATTCTTGAAATGTGTAATTTTCCTTTTAGTTGATTTTCCTTATGTCATTTTATATGTCTTACCTCTATACTAAAATACTTATGTTAGAACCCCTTAGATCTTGAAAATGGTATGTGCATTTTTCTGTATTGTGCATTAGAATATGATATTCATGTGGAAGATAATCTTGGTGCATCACCAATCTTAGAATAGGTTTCATTATTTGTGTAATTTATAACTCTTTTCCTTTAGATCAAACTAGTTTGGATAGAGGTTTTTTTGTAGAGATACATTCAGGGAGTTAACCCTTTAAATTTGGAGGTTCATTTCCTCTATAAGCATACCCACATGCCTAAAAATGTTCCAACATTTCCCAAATATGGAAGAAGATTGAACACTCTCTTCTAAGGTGCAATATTTGGAGACAATAATCACTACCTCAAATCAGTGCATAAAAGTGCATCTTTGGGATCCTCTAGTGTGAAACCCAGATGACCAAATCACTTACTTCCTTTTTCAAGTTAGACTCCTATGTGAGGGATACAAGAAAAATTAATTAAGATGCACTAAAATTCTTAACAACCCTATTATTTGAATTTGAAAAAATGGCTCAGACCTCTGTTTTCACCCTTTAGGGAAAATGTCCCTGAACTCAATCATTTGACCTTTAAAGGGTTCCTCACTCCTTACCTACCCACTTAACATACCAATCATGTATGATAGGGTCTCTTTATCATAATAGGACTTTAGGAAGGGATCCAAATTATCTAATCTCCTCTATTAAGAGTTCTCAATCCTTTATTAGTGTCACCTATAGGTGGACATTATCATGTATAGGAAGTAAATATGAGTTTAGGTAATAGACATGGGGTGTAGACCTTTTATTGATTCTTAGACCTTGTAAAATTTTCAAAAAATAATTAATTCATCATGATAGACCTGAAGCAATTTCCAACACTCCATTTTAGTATTTTTCTCTCCTATAGGTACTAATGGAGCTATAGACAAGGCAATGGGCAAAAACATGAATCATACACATGGTATATGAACCTTAAACAATCATTTTATCTCCTTAAAATGTTAAAATATATCCCCTAAAACTTTTGAAGACTTATATCAAGTCAAGGCAACTTCATTTCAATGTGATACACACACACACTCTCTCTCTATGGCACTTGTAGGTGCATGTTCATGTAGACTATATATATGTTTGAGTTAACTATCATAGTTTATTCTTATTGACAAGTGAAGGTTTTTAATTTATATTAATGATATGAGAGTTTGTTTCAAATCTTTATACTTTCATTACACTTCCATGAATCATGCTAAATAGGATCCATACATGTGATTCATATGACTATAAGTGAAAATAGGTAAAGAGTTAACTGTGAGTATGGAAAGTTTGAGTGTTTGATCAAATCATGGTGTTGTGAGATTAAATATGGATGGAGATGATAATTATTTAATTTAAACATGGCAAACATCATATATTATTCACATGAGACCCTTTCAAAGAACCAAACATTCTATAAATAACAAAACTTGACTATGATCTCATATATTGGCACCTTCCTACAACATGAGATGATTTGCCTATCTAAACACCTTAAACACTAAAACATTAATAAATAGAATTTTATGAGATATCCAACATATTTTATAATCAACATCACCAATTGGATTGTATGTACTTGTCCAAATTAAAATAAAACCTATAGGGTGCAAGAAATAGTGAGTGGAAAAACATAGTCAACTTGTTATAGATCATTCATAAAGAATAGTTGATCAATATATTGAAACCTATTATTAATATTAATATATTTGAGTATAATATCACCATTTAAATTCATTTGACTTGGAACTTATCCAACTAGTTGTACCAAGCATAAACCTACTGACTGGTTTTGTGTGTCTATAAGGGTGAAGAGGAATTAAAATGGTTTTGGACCTTTTTAAGAATTTAAAAATCATGTGAATAATTTAGATAAGTATAAGGAATATGAAGATCCATTACATGATCTTCTCCCATGTTTCACATTCCCTTATGGGTTGTACAAGTGCCAAACTTCTCTTTTTTTAGTTGCTTTCTTGATTTTTAGTTAGATAACCTACAAATTTTAGATGGGACTGACATTACTAATAGGAAATCTAACATCTTAGATGTTTGAAAGAAAAATAAGACACTTGGACACCTTTAAAATTGTTCCACTTGCATTTATGACCCCTAAATGGCTATTAAGTGACTCAAAATGACATATAGGCTAATTAGATCATGAACAAGGCTAAAATGACATTAAAATACATCAAATAGACTATAACACACCCTATGATAAAATATTAGACCCATATAAACATAAAAAGATCAATTTTTTATCTATAGGGGGCCCAATTTGACCTGTAGTGTCAATTTTCATCAATGAAAACATAGGCTCAAGTTTTAAGACTAAGGTCTCGTTTGTGTTAATAAACATGAACAGGCCCTTAAGACCAAGACTTTAGGCTAAGTATGTAAAAAATAAGACCATGTGATGTTAAAAATGGGATCAATTTAGGAACATAAAGGACCCTACAAATATAAAGGTTAGACTCTATTAAAATTAAGGGGACAAGAAAATTGGAAATATAAAAGGACCAAGCATAATTTTTTTAGGATAAGGTTTGGTCATGTTAAGAAACATGACCAAGCCTTAATATAAAAATTAGGATTAAGTATAAAGCAATTTTAAATTATTCCATCCAAATTTTAATTTGAACCAAGGGTCTAAGTTAGGGTTTTTAGGAGGGTTTCAGAACATGAATCCAACTATGAGTTATCATAGACCAAAGGTTAGTGAAAGCCTAAATGAGGATAAAACTATGAAAATCCTAGCATGATCCATTAATAATAGCTCCAAAAACTTTGAAACTTAAGACATGAAGGCAAACTATTAGTAATATTATTCAATTTTAAAGCAAAACCATGAAAAAATGGGCCAATTTCATCAAGCATGGATGATTTTCAAATTCTAATAATGTGTAAAATATCAAGCTTTCAATGTTAAGGTTCATAGTATGCACAAGGGTCCCTATTTTTTAGAAATGGGGGTATGTTGACCTCAAAAAAAGAAAAATTCTAAGGGAAACATAGCAATATTTTAGAACTTAAAGACTCTAGTTCAAACAAATAATTAGGTCACTTGTTTCACTCAATTAATGCCAAAATCAAGATCAAACATTAGAATTAGGATCAAACATTAGAACATAGCCATGTTATGTGTGTTATTTGATTCCACTTACTATTTACCATGTTATTTAAGGGTCAAATTCTAGGTTTCATGCCTTTAATCATCAACATTAACTTGGGGCATGTTTAGATATTCATTAAAAACCATGCTTCTAGTTCAAAGAAGGCTTAAGCATTATTTTGTTGCTAATCAGGCATCCATAACCTCGATAGAGATGCCTTTGGATCCACTCACAGCCTTTATCCACTACAAAATAAGTATCCATAGCCTTAATGGAAATTAATAGAATCACCTTTGTTTGAAAATATTTTGATTTTATAACAAGTTCTTATTTTTTTGGTATTTTTTAGGTCTTTTGGGATTTCAACAAACATTGGGAACTAGGGTAGACAGGTTTAAGGATTTGGTCAAGTGTTTGATCCTAAAATAATAAGCTATGGTTGCAACCTCTATCCCAAGAAAAGATTTTTTCTAAGTACAATTATGAATTTTCCCTAATATATTTTCATTTTACATGCATAATTCTTCTTAAAACCAAGTTTAGGTCAAGACAATGTTTAAGGTCTTATAGAATGGTTAACCTATCCATTAGTGCTTACTAGTTTCTTCAATTTATAACATCAAATTCACATCTAAAATCCATTCTCAACATATGTATGAGGTTGATACTAGAATTCTTGAACTTCTATAGTTTTAAGCAAACTAAAGAACTTTGAGCTGAGGGCTATCCAAAAGACTTGTTAGAAGTAAGGAACAAAGAAACAAAAGGCAAACACATAATACAAAGTAGAAAATCAAGAAGAAAAAGGGAAGAAAAATAGATACAAAATTATGTAAAAATAAGGTATGGGAAGGAAAGAGATGAAGGAAACTAACTAGCCTACCTACATTAACTCTAACCATCTTATAATTTTACTTCTTGAAGACCCTAGGAGGAACAAAAAAGAAGTAATGCTTGAGATACTACCCATTGGTGGGTAGTGTTGATTTTTATCCTTTTAGGTATTTTAGTTTAAATGTGTTATCTCTAAGTGTATTTGAAATCTGATAGGGGCTAATCCATAGAGGTGTGACCTTGCCATGCTTACCCTTGAGCTCAGATGCTTTGTCTTAAACAAAAACCAAGTCTCCTTGTATGAACACCTTGATCTTTGATCACTTATCAAACCACCTATTTACTATAGTCTGGTGCCTACTAAAGTTAATAAAATCTTCTTCTCATGTGTCTTCCATCTGAATAATGTTGAATAGCCTTGAGGATGTAAATTATTGGTCTTCATCCATATACTCTTGCATAAAATTTTAATTTGGTAGCTTGAGTGTGACGGGGAGTATAGGCTCTTGGTCATATACCATCAAGAAAGGGGATGATTTAAGAGCCTACTTGAATCTTATTCTATCTAACCAAAGGGCATACTTGAGAAGATTATGCCATGTTTTAGGTTTGTCTACAATAAACTTAATGGTTTTCATCAATTTTTTATTCATTGACTCAGCTAATTTATTACTTGAGGATAATGGTTATATGAAAAATTGAGAATAATTTTGTTGTCATATTCCCACTCTTTCATCTTTATGGATGTGAATATATACCCATTGTCACATACCAAAGATATTAGAGTCCCAAATCTGGTGCATATGTTTTCTTCTAAAAACTTGATCACTTCTTCTATTCTACATTGTTTGGTGGTTACTACCTTAGTCCACCTAGTGAAATAATTAGTAGCTATCAGAATATACTTGTGACCTTATAATGAGTTGGGTTTGATTACCCTTATGATTTTTAATCCTCACTAGGCAAAGGGTTTTTCAATCATGATTGGTTGTAAATGCATTGATGCCTTTGGTTCTTTTGTGCTGAAGACTTGGCATGAATGGCATTCTCTCACATGCTTATGAGCATATTTGAAGATGTTGGGCCAATAATAGCTAGCCTTAAGGATATTGTGAGCTATTGTTCTTCTTAATGGATGTCCACTTCCAAACTTCTCATGGAAAGTTCTCATTACCTATGTAACCTATTCCTTGGAAACACATCTTCGGTACACACCTTTAAATTTATTTTGGTATAGGATTCCATTTTTGATTAGGTAATGGATTGCATTGAGCCTTAAAGCTCTTTTTTACTCCTTGGTTAATCTTATAGGAAAAGTGTCATTAATTAGTAAGTGGACAATGGAGTCATACCAGTCATTAAGTTTAAATTATGTTGATCAACCTACATAATACTTAGTTTGGGGTTGTTATTGGAAATCATTTGAATCAAACCTTGACATCTTACCAATTTTGGAATTTACATATCTATGTCATATTCTTTAAGAATAGACATATACTTACCTCTTCACTCTCCAAATTCACATTGGCTCAACATTAGCTTAGTGGTTGGGTTTGGTAGAATTGCATGCACTTTGTTCCTAAGAATGTAGTGCCTAAATTTATTGATGGCCTTGAATAATGAAAAGGCTTTTTTATCAATCAAAGGATAATTTAACTTAGCATTTTTTAGATTGGTGCTCATAAAATCAATTAGATGATCAAATCCTTCTATATTTTGAGTTTAAAAAACAACAATAGTGTGGTCAAAGGAAAAAGAGTAAAGATAAAAACCCTTTTAAAGGTCTAAAATTATCAAGACTTGAGATTTTCTAATTTCTCTTTTGATATCTGCAAAGGCCTTCTTTGACTCCTCACTCCATGAGACTAGCATCCTTATTCAACATATCCTTCAATGGTTTGATACTTTTTGCAAAGCTAGAAATGGATTCCCTCACAAAGTTTATTTTATCAAAAAATGATTTCAATTCTTTTCTACTATTGGGAGGCTCTATCCTTGATATATCTTCCACTCTTTTAAGATCAATGGAGATTACATCTTTGGCGATAACATGGCCTAATAATTTACCCTAAGTGACACAAAATATTCTTTTCTTGGGATTGACAGAAATTCCATACCTTCTACATCTATCAAATACCTATTGTAAATGTATTAAATGGTCCTCCCTATTATTATAATAAATAGTTAGATCATCCATGTAAATTATAATGCACTTACCAATTAGGCCTTGGAAGGCATGGTCCATGGCCCTTTAAAAAGTGGCTCCTACATTTTTCAATCCAAAAGGCATTCTTTTATAAGCAAAGGTGCCCCACGTAATTGTGAATTTTGTCTTTATTTTATATTATTTGTCTACTAATACCTTATTGTACCTTAAAAATCCATCAAGAAAAGACATCATGGCTAAACCAAATACAATTTGTATTACTTGGTCAAGAGGCTAAAGGGGATAATTATCTTTTTTAGATGCTCTATTAAAATATATAAAATAAATACATAGCCTAATTTTACCCTTCTTCTTCCTAACTAGTACTAAATTAGCAACCCAAGTAGAGTGCCTAATGGGAAATACAATTCTAGCATCTAATAACCTCTTGACTTCTTTGAAAATCATAGGTTTTAAGACTATATTTAGAGGTTTCTACTTCTTATTAAAAGGTTTTAAATTATCTTTGAGAGGTATGGTATGGGTAATGACTCTTGGATCAAAAATATTCATGTCATCATATGACCAAGATATCACATCTTTATATTTTGTCAATAGCTCTTTGTCTCTCTTGTTTCCAACACTTGTACAAGATTTTCCAATGTTGACCAGTTGAGGTTAATCTTGAGGCCCAAGATCAACTACATTTTAATACTTTCCACTCACTTTTGGAATCTTAGAAGCTTCAACTAGCTTGTCTTGATCAAATAATCTTTCCATGGCAATCATCCCCTTGGGGATCTTGTTATCATTCAAATGAATGACTTTGACATCAAACTTATTCTCAAGGGTGGTATCATCAACATAATCAATGATGTAAGCCTCAAATTATCTTAAATTATTCATAAAGTTCAAGATTTATTGATCATCACTAAAGACTTGAAGATGGGTTACATTGACTAGGACATAAGGGCAAGGTATCAACTTAGTGCTAAAGTTTGGTGAATCTTGGTTAGGCATAAGATTAGTTATAATAGTGGATAGCCCATTAGCATCCTTATTTTACTCCCTAGGGATAGAAACAATATTGAAGGCATAAAAATATTCTACCATATTCTAAACTCTAAATTTATACCTCTTGAGGTATGATAGTTTGCACTAATACTTGCTTCTTACTTGATTTTATACAAGTTATAAATCACCATAAAATAGTAATTACTTGACTTTGTTTTTCATGGTAAATTACAAACCTAAGATGAGAGCCTCATATTCTACAAGGCTATTAGTACATGGGAACTAGAGTCTATAAGAAGTATGGTATTTATTACCAACAAGGCCAATTAGAACAATGCCTACCCTAGATCCCACTTTACATCTTGCACCATCAAAATAAAACTTCCATAACCTAGGCACAACATGACAAGCTTTAGGGTCACATACCTTGGCAATTTCTAGGGTGAAAACTTTTAAATCAATATCAGTTATATTGACCCTTTCATTGCCAACATTATACTCAATAATCATGTGTTTCATTTTTGGCTCCTTTTCAACTTTGATTTGGTTGGGAACTCCTTTCCAAGGCAACCATGTGTGTGAACAATATATAGACATATATAAATTTAAATCCTTTATCCATTGTATTCTTAAAAGTAGTCCATATGCATCAGGGATATCCACTACTTGGATATATATAAATTATTGGACTCTTGGCTTAGAATCTAGTTACATGTGAACATTTAACAATTCTTTAATCGGTTTAACCCTAGACTTATCTAATTGGGTGACAATGCTATCAAATTTAATAGGAGTAAATCCAAGCTACTTATAAATACCTATAGGCATAATATTTATAGAGGCACTAGAAACAAATAAATAGTTATGTAGGTTATTACCAAACATTTTGACCATAAGCAAGAAGGGTGGGGACTCCAATTTAGATTTGAACATAGCTACATTTTCATTATCAATCTTGGACATCTTGTTATGTTTCTTAGACAAGGATTATAAAAATAGATCTCTTTTATTGGTTATCTATGTCAGTTCATGTGGAGTAATATTAATTTTAATTTTCTTCATGTCCTCTACAATATTATAACAAGTCCTATTAGAAGAATCAAAACCATCAGTACTGGGTCTAGGAGTACTTCCATTTGATTATCTGAAATGGTATTTATAGGAGTACCAAAGTTATTTTTAGGAGTAGAAGTAGTCAAAGGCTGCCTTTGTTCTCTATTTATTAGAGGATATGTCTTATTCAGGAACTACTAGAAGGCATGAACTTCTTTAGGAACATCATCAAGTTCATTATCTTCTTAGAAAGGGAAATCAAACATTTCCACCATGAATTTCTAGTTAGTAGGCTTAGATCTTAAATTAACTACACCATTGTATTTTTTAGGTACTATCTAAAAAGTGTCCAACTCTTCTTGAAATTATTTAAAAGCTTTAAAAAATTCAATGCAATTAATGTCACCATGTTGATTAGTACATTAGACCCTACAATAATTAGTCAAATCATTATCAATACGATTAATATCCATTGTCTTCTTTTCAAAATATGGTTAAGTATTATTATTGTTATGGAAGATATCATTATTAAACCTGTTATTGGGCCTACTAAATCTTTGGAATGAGAAATTTCTACTAGAATTCTCTCTAGGATTACCAACTTATTTTTGTAGTTGAAGGAAGTCCATGATCAGTTTTTAGACCATTTTTAGAATGGAATCATTCTCATTTTTAGGGGTTTCTAAATTATGAAACTAGTTTTTATTGGTACCAATGGCTATTACTAAGGCCCTTTGATCATTTTTATTAAATCCATTAGCACCAGGGTGATTCTTTTGGTTAGGAGCAATATGTCTTAAAGGTAATTAGTTTAGATTTGGGAGCTAGTTGAGAGTAGGCACATTATAGTTGTTATTAGGAAAGACATTCAAGGTAGGTATATGTGGATTAACATTTGGGATAAACTAACCCATCTGACCTTGAGGTTGCATTTGGTAATTAATGATCACAACCTCAACATAGGCTAAAGCCTGTGTATCAAGAGCATTTTTGTAGATTTACAATGCTAACACTTAATTAGGTTTATAAGGTTCAATGATCCTACTATATATCTTATATAATATAGCATTAAAATATATTATAGGTTCATTATCATCCTTTTTTAGGGTGGTAAACTATTGGTATAGGACACAAGGGTTGATGATTTTGCCAAACTAGTTAATGTAAATATAATTGAATTTATCCTAGGTGGTAATGCAATTATCAAGAAAGTTTAAGAACCATTAATATGAAACATACTTAAATGTGAAATAAAATAACCTATACACTCAATCTTCATGAGTGACATTTATCAATCTTAATGTAGCTTTAAATGATTTAACATGTTCTTTGATTGTTATAATACCACTAGGACTAAAAGTTGACAAATATTTTTTTGGGTTGTGAGGAAGTTCATGAACCAACCTTAAATTTTAATATGAGATCTTCCTAACCAAGCCATACCTT
Organism: Torreya grandis; assembly: GCA_037957365.1. Lineage (NCBI taxonomy): Eukaryota > Viridiplantae > Streptophyta > Pinopsida > Cupressales > Taxaceae > Torreya > Torreya grandis. Next base: position 1,115,598 of record JARHVA010002421.1, read on the forward strand.
GATGAAGGTTGAATACAGGAGTACCTTGGAGTGGTGAAGTTGGTAAAAACTTCAAATGTTTACGTCTACCTTTGTCTTGTCTAGCCCTCATATGGATGTCTAATTATAATAGAGGTTCTCTTATTTATGAATGTGATCTTGTTTAGATTATTATAAATTCTAGCTTGAGAAATTTGGATCTTGTTTTAAATACAATGTATAAAATTAACCTTTATGAAGAGTAGGGATCAAACTTGCACATTAAGCAAATTTTACAAAGATTTATGTAAAGAACAATCAAAGGATGTCAAAATTTTAACTAAGTTAGCTCAAAGATATGTCTAATTACATAAATATGATAAAAAATTTCATTTCTAAGCTCAAATAAACTTATATCTATAAAATATCTATCAATTTTTGATCAAAACAAACTAGTCTAACCTCAAATACTTCAGATTCTTAGATCTCAAGCTACCTTTACCAAAATTAAACATATATCCTCAAAGAATCTCGATCTTTGTCTAAATGAAGCATAAACATGGGTCAAATAACATGAATATCAATGCTATTTTAACTTTTGAGCAAATAACTACATAAATATGTAAATCTAATACCAACCTTTAATCAAAGCACACCAAAATTAGAAAAGATTCGTAAGGCCCTCCTTCTAACACTAGCGAATTCTCCCTCCTTCTAAAGGACACTTCTCATTTTAGAATTTATGGAATTAAAATCATAAGTAGCAATTTATGGTAATCTGGTTACCCATGGTGAAATAGGGGTAGAGTAATAAGGTGTTCCATAATATTTATATTAATTGGTGGTTGGGAGCCACCGTGGCCAATCTAAATGAAATTTAATATATCTATGATACTATCAGTGAATTTGTTATCAAATTCTAAACTAAGGATTAATCTAAATGAATATTTATAGTGAAATTTTAACTAAAGTGATTTGATTAAAGAAAAGGTAAAAAGAATGGTAGGGCATAAAGAAGGTATTCTGATTTTTAGTACAGACAATGTGACAAAGCTTAGATTTCATCAAGACATAAATTCAAACAAATACATGATATAAAATATCTATAACATAGATTCCACCATGTACCATGTAAATATGTAAGGAAAGGAAGGAAAAATGCAAATGAGAAGCTAGATTCAATTTAAATATTTACTTCACAAGTAAATTGCATTAGGACATCTATAAGAGAAGAAAGGGAAGTGAAAAGAACATAAAATATTTAAATTAACCTTGTATAAGCACAAGTTAACAACTCTTCACTCATATATTCACATCAATAATCAATGAAAACTATTCAAATCTAAACATACAAACAAATAGTTGAGAAAACAACCATAATAGCAAACACACAAACAAATATTAGATAATATTTTTAGAATTCCTTGCTCATATTAATTTCTCAAAGTTTACACAAAGTACTTTTCTCAAAAATCTCTCTCCTTACAAAATAGTAATACTAAATTTTATAAGATGCTAAGGTAGTACACCAGTCAGTCATGAGATTACAAATGTATAAAGGTAAGGATAATTATCCTTATTAAAAATTTCTAAAATACATTCCTCTTTCCAAATTGGACTAACCTATAGGCAAATGTGCTAACAAACTAGCACATGCCTTTACAAAAAAAAATTCTACTTTTAAATATTACAAAATTTCTTAATAAATAGAATAATATTATCTAGTTGGTGGACCCTATGTTGAAGAACTTTCTCACTACTCTTGAAGGATATTCATGGAATTTTGATGTTATTCATTGAACAACCTTAAGTTGATAGCTAGCTCTAAGAAGCATTCATCCTCTTAGTCAGGCAAGTCATCAAAATCTCTATCATTCCTCACCATTACTTATTTGATACTCCTTACCTTAACTATTTTCTCTTCTATGATTATGATCATGCCCATAACCCTACTATTGTCACTCCAAAACTAGACTTGACTCTTGATCCTAACCTTTTCCATAACCAAGATAACTTGGTGCTTGTACTCATCATCTACAATGATACCTAGGGAGCTAAGTGTGGTGGGCATGACAAGCATGGTTCTAAGGAGCTAGTCAATTCTATTTATCAGCTCCTTATCATCCCTTAAGACCCTCTCCAAGTTATTTAACCAAGTACTTAGACCCTAGATATTGTTAATAATTATTACCATAATTTCATTCAAATGGGCTAGGTTGATGGTCCTGAAGCAAGGAATCCAGTCTTCCACTAGTATGTTGATCAGTTCCTTGATTTTATCTTTTGAATTCTACCATTAGGATATTGAACCCTTAGATACTACATATAGGTGGGCCAAGGGAATCTACCTTGTCTTAATTTCCACTTCAAGGAATTGAACATATCATGAAAATATGACTCAAACATCTTTATCATTTCCTCAGGAACTAACAAGATAGCCTGTGTCTCAAGATTTTCTTTTTCCTTTTACAAGTTCTCTATCTTTTGATATAGGCCTTTAATACTTGATTTTAGTTGGGTTAAATGGGTATCAACTAGTCCAACTATGTATTCTTCATGGATTGAGTGTTCACCGAGTGCATGACATCTTACTGGAGTTAAGCCCACAAAAGGTTTAAATATTAAAAAGTGAACTCCTCATTCCCAACCATGGTCTTCTTTGTAGTCACTCTCTCTAGGCATGTTGTCTTTGGATTGTATTACACACTTACTAATGAATCTATGATCTTTGGAGGTTTTGGGACCTCCATCTATGGATCTAGGGGTTTCTAGTTGAGTTTTAATTGGCCCCTCAAGGGTGGTCATCCTTCTTTTCTCCTTTTATTTCATTAGAGTCACTATTTATGACTTTGACTTATCATGGATAGTGATGTTAACTATCTAAGTTATGGCCCATGAATGATGTAATATTGGAATCTTTTGCATCTTACCATAAATGAACCATTCATGGATGATTGACCCATGAATGGGATTCTCATCATTGATTAAGTTAACATCACTCAAAAGATGGGTGAAGGTTAACTTTGGCTTCTTATTTGTAACGTAGACCAATACCATCTTAGTTTTCCTCTTTATATAGGGGTACAACTAGAACTAAGTCCAAAGCTATCTCCTTCCCCTTTTGTTATTCTACTTCTTTGGATTGAGCTTGGGGCTCCTCAATCTATTCCTCTTCTTCATCAGATCCATATGCCTCAGGAAGCACTTTGAGTGCATCCTCTACTATCTCTCTAGGATGTAATACAATCATGTTAAGGAACTTGATTGGGGACTCTAGCCTTTCAAGTTGGGTAGAGGATGAAGTCCATTCACCAAGCCTTTCTTCTAATTTCTCCCTCTTAGGTGCTTGTGAAACTAATACTTGAGGTTGTTGTAGTGGTTATTCTAGAGGGGGCCTAGAATATGGTCCAGCCAACAAGTGATATTGCAGGGGCCCCATCTACCATATCTCATTAGGTTTCTCATCTTTAGATAACCTGGACTCAAGCTTGATATTATGTTTCTTCAACCTGGCCAACACTTCTATGAAATTGGTGGCCCTAATATACATCATGTCATGAACACCAAGCCTATGTTCATAGGGGTAATTCATTATTTTTAATTTCAAATGTTTTATGACCCTATCATGAGGGTCCCACTACCTCAAATCATCTAATTTTAAGTTAAAGGAGTATCTATTTTTGGTGATGACATCCACATGCTCCTAATTTGTAGTACATACCTAATAATGGTCAAAATAAAGGGGTGAAGGAGTCCTTTCCTTTTATAATTACACACACCATCTATGCTAAGGAAAAGTTGGTATGCAACCTCTTATTCTACCAATTTGGTTGGCACATGGAATGGTAGTTTGAGGGGCCAACCTAAGGTCCCTTCTACTCTTATAACCATGCAATTCAAATATAACTAGATGCCCCCAATAAACTCCACATACTTCTTGACTAGATGGTTAACTCTGCCTATGGGGGTCCTTGTAATAGCTTCTACCAAAACTGGATATACACAATCATAAATAAATTATACATTGTGTCTATATTTGAATATGTACAATTTTTAATAGTGATGGGAAATAGTGTATCTCCCATTAGCTGACCAATTATTTAAGCCAAGGATCTTGGTGGTGGCCAAGAGGGCATCTATAAGATAAGATATCATGAATAAGTGGCTTCTAGTTTTCTTATTGATGGCTGAAAATTGTTATTTCAAAAAAAATGTTAATCATCTCACCTATTAGGGGAGTGAGTCCCTTTTCTACCATGAAATACACATAAGGCACCCAAATTTTATAAACATGTGTGGTGGAAGGAGATCCAGATGATATATTCAACAAGGTCATGATTAATCTAATCCCTTAAATTGAATAATTGGGATCTTCTTGATGTTGTATTGGATTACATGGTTTTTGCTGAGCAGCCATGGGGTAAAGACAACATTCAAGTCATTCTTACTAGTCCATGCTCTAATTATAGGAAAGTCTACCTGGGGCTTGCATAGCTTGTAGTAGATTTCAAATTCAATAAGGGAAATATATGGTACCTTTATAAAATTAAATTCATGAACTATCCGATCTTGATCAATTTTATAATCTATGAAAATGGGGGTAATAACATCAATATAGTATAATACCTCAGGCTTTGTAACAACATAGTAGAGGCTAGTCTTCTGGATAGAGACTAGGTAATTATACCTCTAGATGACTATGGCATTCCTCTACTCTTTTATTATGATGGATTGAATTTATTTAATAGTATAAAAAATTTAGGACCAATTTTTTATTTTTTATGTTTAATGCCACAACATCAAAGTCAGTATTCTTGAAGATCCTTCCCTCATTGTCTGAAGCTAGGTACAATTTTGTGTCATATTTTTGTTTTTCCTTTAAGCTTCCATGACTATGAAACTTGCAAATTGCTCACTAATTGTCTTCAAGTATCCTCTAAATTATTTTATTCTCTCTCAGATAACAATAAGACTCTTTTTGGCTTGATTGTGATTGATTAGAATTCAAATTAGGGCTTCTTGTAGAGGCTAGGGATTCTTTTTAACTTTAATGGTAATAGTATCCAAGAATTTGGTGAATTCATGCCTTAGATTTGATTTATACCCTTGCCTTTATACTTTACCTTTTCATTTGCACTAAATCTTTGATTTTATCATTTTGTGCTTGTGTGGTGCTTATGTGGTAGCATTTTTTTCATAAATTTTTTAAATGAACTATCCATTGTCTTTTAGATTAATATTTTGATTTTTTTAATTGGATATTTTATCATGGATAAATGTATACCATTGATCATGATCTTAGGGCTTGCAAGTTATTAGTTGTATTTGAATCAGCTTCCATAGTTATGCCACTTGGTACCTTCACGAGCCTCCTAAGATCTACATTTCATCAGTGAATGCATGCTCACCAAGTGTCAATCTTACAAGCCTTTAAGAGTATCATTGAATAATATCTATTGATTGTGCTCTATCTTATCATCTTGCTCTGATTAACCATGAACATTGATCTTTCAAAGTGCATAGTTTTTTAGCATCAGGATATGAAAAGGACTTAGGATAAATATTTTGGGCTAAAGTTTATTTCATGTTAATAAACATGACATAGAATTTAGGTTAAAATATTTAAGATAAGTCTTAGAACACATATAAAGGGGCCAAATAATAATTGGGTTTAATGTAAGGTTTTGACCTAGGTTTTTATCATATTGAAAAACATGATAAGACTTTAGGCTAAAACTTATAAGCTAAGTTTTATGGTGTATGGACATAATATAATTATTTAGCCTAAGGTTTATTGTATTTAAATATATTCAATTGGGACTTTAGGATAGACACTTAGATTAATTATATACACATGAATATTAAACCACAATATCATTTTATCATTATAGTTCAAAGACCTTAAGCACTTTTATATTTTCTAAAAGTGGGGGTCCCATTGGTTAGCAATGCAAGTAATAAGCTCTTAGAAAATTTTTAAAGAAATTTTTATGTTTAAGTAAGATGGATGATGAGCTTAAATTATACAGCCTCATGGGCATCAAATGATGTTCATGAGAACACCAAATTTAAGTTCATGAAGTTCATAGGTCCATAGATCATGGATTTAACATGCTCCATCTGATCATTTGGTCCTGATTAAGGATAAACCATTGATTAAGATTTGAGCACATGCATGCCATTAGTTACTATAATAATGAAGAGGATCAAGTTATCCTATGGATCAATGCATATGAAAATTAGAATAAGTTAAAATCACAAGTCTTCAAAGCACAAGAAAGTAGGTCCCTTCAAATATTACAGTCATAACCATATGTATTAGCCTACATTTTATTATATATAAATAATATAATAATCCTTAGAGTAAAAAATTATTTTAAGTATAACTTTTAATGCATGGGGACCTTCTAAAATTAATCTTGAATGTGGGAGAACCACATGTAAAATCCATGGGACTCCTGAGCTTTTGACTCTATTTGACCCTAAGAAGGGTCTGCAAAGCATCGATAAAGATCTGGGTTCCTAAAATGGTGATACTTGTCAATATTGTGGGGATTTATTAGGCCTTTGAAATTTCAATTCCAAATTTTCCTTGTCCAATATATTTGTGTGAGCATCTGTGGACCATTGATCATGATCCAAATACTCTCACATGTTTGGCTCATTTTAAAATCTTAAAGTAATAGCATAAGTCTTATCTTAAGGTTTCATTATGTTAATAAATACAATGAGACCTTAGGGTAAAACTTAGGCTAATTTTTTATTTAATTAATGGGACCCATTCAATATTGAAGGTGACTGCATGCCATTCAATCATTGGTTCTACTTAAACGTGGATCATTGGTCATGTTCTAAGAAGATGCACTCCATTGGTCTGATGGATCAAGGATTTGTATTTGTCAAGTCTCTTTCACATTGTTTGATCATTTTTTGTGATGAATCAAGAGCCATCAATTTTACAAAGAATCAAGATAATTAAGTTAGGTCTTGGGTCAATATAGGAACTTAGGATAAAGTTGTAAGACTAAGGTCTCATTTATGTTAGTAAACATGAATGAGGCCTTAGGACTAAGATTTTAGGATAAGTATGTAACAAAGAGGAACATGTGATGTTAAAAATAGGACCAAGTTAGGAACATAAGGGACCTTGAAAACATAAATGTTGGACTTTGTTAAATTAAAGAGGATAAGAAAAGGGGAAATATAAAATGACCAAACATAATGTTTTTAGGCTAAGGTTTGGTCATGTTAAGAAACACAACCAAGCCTTAATATAAAAACTAGGCTTAAGTATAATTTTTTTAAAAAAAATATTCCTACCAAATTTGAATTTTAACCAAGGGTATAAGTTAAGGTTTTCTAAAGGAGGGTTCAAAACATGAATCCAACTATGAGTTCTCACAGACCAAATGCTAGTGAAAGCCTAAATGAGGATAAAACTATGAAAATCCCAACATGATCCATTAATAAGACTTCATGAAACCTAAAACTTAAGACATGAAGGAAAAATTTTAGCAATATTAGGCAAGGTTAAATAAGAAAAATGAATAAATGGGCCAATTTCATCAGGCATGGATGATCTTCAAATTCTAATAATGTGTTGAATATCAAGCTTTCAGTGTTAAGGTTCAAAGTATGCACAAGGATCCTTATTTTTTAGAAATGGGGGTATGTTGACCTCAACACAATCTACCTTATCTTTATGGATAGTAAGACAATTTACATATAGGATACATAATATTATCCTAGTGGTGTTGCATAAATATCTACTATCAATGTACACTCAAGCAAATTGATTTCAACTTCAAATAAACACCTATCAACTTTGACCTTAGCATTATTCCCATATTGTACTAACCATGCATTTTTAATTATACAAACTTTATTAGATAACTTATTTAGCATCCAAGGAGAAATAAAATATTTAGTATTTATAGTGTCAATCAAAATAGAAATGGGATGACCAAAAATATTACCTATAACCTCAAAAGGCAAGGATGTAAAATCAGTTTGATGATTGTTAATAGCCATATGGATTCTCTATTAAAAAGTTACTTATTAAATATTACCCTTAACTTTACCTTCTAAATTTATATGAGTACATTCCCTATCATAGTTTTCACCCCCACAAATGAAACATCCACTAGGTGGTCCTTTCCTTTTAGATTGCTAATTTCCCTTGGAACTCTTTTTTGGAATTCCCATTCCTTTTTTAGTTCTTATTTTTAAGAGTGGGTTTAAAACCCCCAAACTTATTCTTTAACTTCTATCTAACATGAGCAAGATACTTTAACTTTTAATCTTTCTTAACTACCTTTTCAAATACCTAATCATCATATATGGTCCATGCATATCTACTTCACATCCTATTTGGGGTTTTAATCCCATAATAAATTTCCAAATATGAAACCTTTCATTAGCCTGATACTATGGAAAATATCTTAGGAGCTTAGTGAATTGTTCCCAATATTTGTTCATTGGAATATCTCCCTTATTTAAATTCTAAAAATGTGTTAGCTTCTAGTTAAAATATAGCTAGAGAAATTAATGTGATCTAAATAAAACCATGAATTACTCCCATATGGTGGTAGTAGAGTCAAGGTTCATCTCAAGATTCTTATTTTCCCACCAAGTTAGTAATTCTATATAAAGTTGATACACTCCCCCAAACTACCTTAGTGACTTCTAAGTAATTACAAATCTCATAGTACGTTTACATTTCTATCAACTAAGCTTTTGTACTATCCCATAACATAGTTACCTCAAACTTAGGAGTATTTATTTTCTTCATATCTCATGCAATATCTTTAGATACATGATCTCTTTCATCATTTAGAACCTCTTCATGCCTATTCTCTTGTTGAACAAGGTGATCTTTAGGTTCTTCTTTATTGTTTTCCTCAAAATGTCCATACACTACTTACTCTAAGGCCATGATTTAGTCCCTAGTTTTATGCATGGTTATGAGGATTTGATTTAACTTTGTAGCTTGTTTTGTGATAAATTTATTTAGATTAGTTAGAGGGTTAGTGTTTAAAGTATTCTCAACTCCAAGTCTACTATACACCATTATCCATTCTATTTAATGGGAGAATATGATTTTTTTAGTGGAATAATTAAGTCCTAAAGTTTGAGCCTCATCTATAATACCATAATGTAACAACCCCATTGGGCTTAACTAGAATTAAGTGATTTTTGTACACTAACTTAATTAACAAATTAAATTATGTTAAAAACATATACCAATGATCTATAACTAAATACATCAATTTAAACTAACATAACCAAAAGTTTAAATATGATCTATTTAGCTAATGATTACATAAAAAAATAAAAAAATGATTTTGTAAATAAATCCCTATGTATTAATCATAAATATGGATTTACAAAATTTGCCACTACAGATACAAAGATTAAAACTAACACAAAATTACAACCAACTATTACAACAATAGAATATCATCAAAAGGTACATTTTTACATTATTTTTCAATTTATATAATGTTTCAATAAATAAATGAGTCCTAACAAACTTGATTACATGCATAAATAATGAGTATAGACACTATCAGTTGACTATTAAAAGGGAGGGATAACATCACCTAAGTAATTTTCCACACCAACCTTAGACCATAAATCGTCCACAAAAGCTCCCAAATAGGGAATGGATCTCCCTTCATGGATGGGTAGATGATGATAGTGCAAGAATCAAGAATTATCAACTAGAAAACCATTCACAAAGAAAACCATTCTAACATGATATTGAGAAAAACATGTAAACTAAATCAAACATGTGAATTAACAATGTTATAAATATGAACATTACTTTAACCAAAGTTTTAATATAGTTTTATGATCTAAAATTAGTCAAATTCATACACACAACTCAATGGATTATTTATAATTTGTCTATTAGTGACACTAATAAAGTATGTGAAGTTTATCTCACCTACTTGTTTAGTGTCAATAATGCTAGATTGGTTCATAAATATAAAATATTGAAATCAATTGATTCCATAAAGATTTTTCCATACTAAATGCCACAAGATGTACAATTACAAGAAAATATTAGAAATACATATAGTCCATCATATGCATCATCATAGTACAAAATAACTACTATTATTTATAGCTTAAGAATTATTAGTTTTCTATTAATTCAGATCTCAAGACAACATACCATAATAAATTCAATCAACATACATAATTGATCTAAATCTATGTATGAATGTTTGTCTCTAAATGTCTTTCATCCCTCCAATTTCATTTGTTATTACATCATTTAAATATTTGATTTCCAATTATCAAATATGCACCATCAAGCCATCCACATAATAAAACAAGGTTTAATATGTCATAACCTAAGACACAAGTAATGAATATCTATAGGTTTATTTTTTTATTTTTTAACTCATTAAAATAGTAAAAAAATATATTCATGCATCCATTTCCATGTAATATAATTATTCATCCATTTGTATAAATATACACATAAATATTACTTAGATTAGGAATATCCTATCATTACATTCTAAGTGTCTTAATTATATGCATATATATTTGTATATAAGATTTAATTCAACATATTAATTAAAATCAATATAGTTCTTTACAAAATTCATACCAAGAATTAAACTTGGTAATATGACTATGATAATATACTCAAACATCTTGTAGTCATCATTTAAAACCTAAATAGTTCAAACATAAATATAAGTATAGTCATATATATAAACTCATAGATATAATCATGTAAATGAGTATATACATGTATATGAGTATATACATATATATGAGTATATACATACCTACATGTTATAGGAAAATTTTTCCTCCACCTATAATGTATATATATATATACCCATTTATATCTATATAACTTCTGTAAACATTCAATATACAAACTTCACCAAAATGAATCAACTCAACCATAGTATATTTCTATAGCCATTCAAATGCAAATACACTACAAACAAATTAATTACATCCCAATCATAATTTTTTCAAATAAAGTTTCCCTTAGGTACTTGACCCACTCTAAATCATTGTACTAGTTTAGGCCTTTTTGTAATTTTTCAAAGATTAATAAAAATATAAAAGAGAGCTACAGTTTCCATATTCTTATATTGTCAAATAAGGACTAAGTGAACCATTTTGAAAACATCAAACAAACCTAAAAATTTAAGACTAAACTACAGGTTCCATAATAAACCCTATTTTCCATAATATATGTTTACAAAAATCTTTAAAATGCCAAAAACCTCTCAACAACTAATATATCCAAAATGGTAACCATTTTCATGACATTTCCTATAGGTATTCGACCTAATTTATATAACATCAAAATCTAAATTCACACAACCATATTATAAGATTAAAATTTCACTTATTTAAAAAGAATGTGACTCAATTTTGAACACAAAGTAACCCTATATATATTCAATATAGGCCTATATATTTATTATTAAAAAATTTACCTATTTATCAAAATATATGAACATAATTTAACCCCCAAATTAACACTAACTAGTTTATATTAATCTTAGAAGGCTAAAATGACAATTTCAAACATGCTCACATTTATCTAAACTAAGAAAATATTTGACCCTATTACTCCTCATCGACCAAGCTTGATTTAGAAAACCCAAAACTACTAAAACCACTAAAACTCATAATGATAGGGATTCATTATCATGGATTCAAGGTTTATACTATCTATGTGGTCATTATACTAACACAAAAATTTTACACTCAAACCTCATTTAAATTATTTTGTGTATTGAAAAAATAATTCACATAACTGCATAGGATGAGGATTAGGGTTTACATTTTTGGCCCTATGGATGGGCTAAGCCCATCCCCAAGGTTGAATATGTAACCCAATTTCGTAAAAGTTTCATTCAATTATAAATTAAAAAACCACTCAATAAAAATACTAGTTTGGATTAATAAAACAATTCACACAGTGGTATAAATTTAAATAACAACCTCAACCTGGTAGTGTAGTCATGGTTCTGTTAATGCTTTTACTTGTTCCAAATCTTCCTACCCCATCTAATGTGTGTGTCACTATCCCCCAAAAAAATTCCCCCTCTCTTATTTTATCCTCCTGCATGCTGCTTGCATGCAAAATATCCATAATATCACCACCCAAATTGGTGTATACATATATAACTCATAGAAAATGTCTAAGATTCCACAAACAAACTTGAAATGTTCTTGGAATGGATACTAAGCTCCTCTCCACTATCCATAAATCAAACATAAAACCCCTAATAATATCTAATCGCTACTAAACTTAATGATCCATTGACTTAAAATTACCCATGTATATCATGCAATGAGTCATAATTAATAGGTATTTTAACCTTTTAAAAAAATCATGAAAAATCAAACTTTAGTCTAGAATTTTATATATTCACAAATTTATGCCCTTTCAAATATAACTACCAAAATCCATGTTTAATCACTATAATACATGTAATTAAGTCTAAAAAATAGTCATTGACTATTCAATCATTCAAGTCCTTTCTACATTACAATGTATTTTCTATAAACCAACATGTCCTAAGGTTTTATTTGTAAGCCATCTATTAATAAATGGGTTTTATAAACAAGACATTAATTACCCTATAATGAATGTTAGAATGAAGATCAAAACTTGTATCAAACATATTTGAAGATAAGACAACTATATAGAAATCTCAACCTCATATTCACAACCACAAAAAAAGGTTAGAATAATGGATAAACACAAACAAAGATTAATAATACCCAATATGCATAAAACATATCTAAAACTAAATGTAAAATATAATTCCATATCAAATCAACTAACAACTACCAAATAGCCTATACCCTATGTGGTGTGTGTAGGGTTCTCATTTAAATCCTTTCATCTTCCCCTTATCTCCATCTACTCCACCCTATCTGGTGATACTCTCCCTCTATCATCATCTAAGGAGAGAACTATATCTTTCATCCACCTCAAAATATTAAAGGTAATTAGTCTATATCATGATAAAATACATAACATAATATTGATTATATTAATGAATGGAATAATTTTCAAGATTATATATTAGAGCATAATAATGAATTCATTTATAATGATGATGATGAATATTGTTATAATTATGGATATGAGGATTATTATGAGCATGAAAATAAAAATGAACATGAGGATATATTAGATACATCATCTTAACTTTCCTAAGCATGATTATAATGTATAATAACACATAAGTACAACTAACTTAACAGATTAATGATCATATAAGTAAGAAACATATCATTATAATAATAAGTATATAATAATCCACCTTAATAAATAGTAAATTAAACAATCCTAATAATAAAATCCATATATCAATAGGTTAACTAGTCTAGAGAAGGATCTGAGATGTAACAATTATTGTCCTATTAGGTGTTATTGTTCCTTTGTGGAAAGTGTTGAGATTTAAATCTAAGTCAGATGATATAGATGTGTAAAAGTGTTTTCCATATTAATATCACTTTTTAGGTGATAATATATGGACTTGTGAAATAAGATCTTCTCTTATGCTTAGGATATGCCAAATTATTGATTTAAGTGTTAATTAAGTAAACATATCAATTAATGGTAAAAAGGGATAAAATAGGCATGATCAAATATTTGTGACCAAATTCAAGTTACTAAAGCTATATGTATGAACCCACATACACACACACACACACACACACACACACACACACACACACACACACACACACACACACACACACACACACACACACACACACACACACACACACACACATGTGTGTGTGTGTGTGTGTGTGTGTGTGTGTGTGTGGGTTCATACATATAGCTTTAGTAACTTGAATTTGGTCACAAATATTTGATCATGCCTATTTTATCCATATATATATATTCTCAAAGTAAAATTAAGACCCTATTAGTGAACACGGTGACACAAAAAGGGCAAAAAATCTGATAAAAAAGCACAAACCCTAGTAAAATAGAGGGAAATTTTTGTAAACACTCAATTCCATATTATTAAAAAAGTCAAAACTTACATATATGAAAATTATCACATATAAATAAGGATCATTATTTATCACCTACAACTATAGAATTTCTATATTATAAGGATGAGTTGTTATACATTTACATACACACACCAAATAATATATCATGTACTAATAATTCTGACATTTTTCCCAATGTGGACACAAGGGTAGGAACCACAATATGCATATTGGAATATAATATGTATGTCAACACATACATATGCTTATAAATATACTAGATATACACTCTATTTTTAATGATAACCTACATACTTAAACACATCTATTTAAGCTTTCACTTCTAGTGAGTGCTAGAATTCTCATTGACATCACTTTCATCTCTAGTTATAATAATAACCTACATAAATAAATACAAATTTTCAATCTATCACTTCCATCGAGTGATAATATTTTCATTGGAATATTACTTATGAATTAATTATTTAACAAAGTATACATTCATTTATTTACAATGAGTGTAGTGATTCTCACTAAATTTTGCATTTATAGCCTCTTTCCTTGATCAGTGTCACTCAATCATGAACAATATAAATTACAACCACTAAATTGATAATTATTCTCAACTTCTATTGATTTGGAACAAAAATTTTCACACTTATTTCTAAGGATGTTGGGTTTACCTAAAAATGCATCCATTAAAAAGTATACATTTGATATTTTTAACTTTGATGGTATTCCCATACTTTAATATGACTACAAGGGATACTAAAAAAATAAAGTTAGACAAAATAATATCAATTAAAAATGAAAATTTTACTCTGGACAAACCAAAAAATGTATTAGAAATTTATGACACACAAAACCTAAACTATGTCTATATTGATTGACTTATTTTTTTGACTTATATTATAATAAATAAGCCACTTTAAAATACTAAATAATTTATAATCAAATATTAAACACAACTATCATCTAATTTTCATGCTATATTAGACACTAAACAATAAATTAAAACTAAAATAAGACAAAATGAATAGCTAAACAAAAACATATAATAAATTAATTAGACAAACATATATAAATAAATAAAATAAATAAGCTAAATGTATTACTTATAACTTTATTCCATAATGAGATAAATTGATGCAAAGGAGTAAAAATGGGTTAGCAATTTGGGTTGTGATATACCTCAACACCCCACTATGTTGAGTGACATGTACATACAAATACTCTAAAGAGGGATGAAATGTCCATGTAGTTATCCCACTCAAGTTATTTGTGTAATTTTGATCCTTTAACTATATGAATGCATCTAGAACTAGCTTAAATACTTCATCATGCTTGGATAGGGCTATGTAAAATTATTTTTAGACTTAGATCATGACTACTTGAAGTGATTATAAGTTGACTTATAAAGAATAGGGAACTTTTGTTTAATGTCCACTTGTGTGAATAAAATCTTGTAATATAATTGATAAGCTTGCCAAGATCTCCTAAATGAATGTGATTTTATAGTGGTCCAAATAAGAAAAAGACCCACTAGAGAGTTTGATAATCTTAATTTTGACCATAATGATACTTTAATTTTTAAAATTTTGACTATTTGTATGAAAGGACATGGTTAATAGATAGGGATAAGAACTTTTACATTCTTATCCTATTGGTAATTCTTGTCGCTTCATGACAAGTGCTGAGAACTGGGTATGAATTAGAGAATGTAGATGTGTAATAGTGTTTTCCTTAGTATATACATATATATATATATATATACATATATATACATATATATATATACATATATATATATATACATATATACATATATATACATATATACATATATATATATATATACATATATACATATATATATATATATATATATATATATATATATATATATATATATATATATATATATATATATATATATATATATATATATATAGGTGACATTAGATGGCCTTGTGGTGAAATAAGGTCTTCTCGTGTGCTTAGGATAGGTTAAATTGTTGAAATAAGTGTCAATTAAGTGCACATGTCAATTAATGGTAAAAAGGGATAAAATAATCATGATCAAGTATTTGTGACAAAATTTAGGTTAATAAACCTATATTCATTAATCCATATATATATATATATATATATATATATGTTAACTTCTCAAAAATCAAATTAAGACCCTATTGGTGAACAAGTTGACACAAAAAAGGTAGGAAATCCAATAAAATATCACAAACCCTAGGAAAATAGAGAGAACATTTTGTAAATACTCAATTCCATATTATTTAAAAAAATTAAAGCTTAAATATATGAAAATGATATCCTATAAATAAGTATAATTATTTATCACCCATAATTACATAATTTATATTTTATAGGGATGAGTTGTTATACATTTACACACATACCAAATAATATGTCCTGTACTAATACTTATGACATTCCCCCCAATGTGGACATAGGAATATGAACCACATAATGTATATGGAATAAAATATAAACGTAAACATATACATATGTTTATAAATATAATAGATATGCACTCTACTTCTAATGATAACCTACATACTTAAACACATCTATTTAAGTTTTCACTTCAAGTGAGTGTTAGAATTATCATTGGTATAGCACTTTCATTTCTAATTTTTGTGATAGCCTACATAAATAAATACAAATTTTCAAGCTTTCAATTCTATTGAATGTTGAGCTTCTCATTTTCACATCACTTATGAAGTACTTGCTTATCAAAGCATACATTCATATATTTACAATGAGTGTATGGATTCTCACTAAATTTTGTATTTGTAGCCTTTATCCTTGATCATTGCCACTCAATCATGAACAACATAAATGAAAACCACCTCATTGATTTTTTTTGTAAAACTTTAGCCAATTTGGAACAAAAATTTTCACACCTATTTCCAAGGATGTTGGGTTTACCCATAAATGTATCCATTAAATAGTATAAATTTGATATTTTTGACTTTGATGACACACCCATACTTTACTTTGATTACAAGGGATATTAACAAAACAAATTTAGACCTAATAATATAAATTAACAATGAAAATTTTACTATTTAAAGACAAAAACATGTATTAAAAACTTTACGACACATGAAACCTAAACTATGTCTATATCAATTGACTTATATTATAATAAAAGCCACTTTAAAACTATAAATAATTTATAATAAAATATTAAACACATCCATAATCTAAATTTCATGCTATATTAAACACTAAACAATAATATAATATTAAAATTTAACAAAATGATTACACAAACCTATATAAATAGATAAAATAAATAAACTAAACATAGAAAAAGTCATAATGTGGTAGACATGTTGAAAAAAATATATAACACAAGTGATCTACATATATGGTTGATAGGCCATGTGCAAAAATATATGAACCCAAAAATCAACACAAAGAATGATTCTTGATATAGTAAATACACAGGTAATATTCACTTGAGACTCAAATTTAGAAGCTTGATCATGATGGGATAAATTCCATTATATAAAATCATAAAAAATCATATAATATATTATGTGACAGAAAAAATCATATAAAATATTGCATGATGCCTTTCTTGATTGTAATATGTTAGAAAAACATGATCTATGAATGTTTAGAATGGAAAATAACTATAATTTTCTTGTATGGAAAAGGAAATTCATGTTACACATGTTTGCAGCAATTAAATATAGTGGAAATGAGTGATTTTAGATTTATTATATCTAACTTGTATCATGCATCAAATCTTCAAATACTCTTCCTTACTGCTATAGTTTATTTGACACTGCTTCTACCCTATAGTTGAAAATAAACACCTGGAGTGACTATGACTATGTTCATAGTTTATCAAATGAATATCATTAGTAGAGGCAACCAAGTATTTTGAAAATCCCCTTCATAATCATCACAACATAATAAGCTCTCACTTTTCCACTCTAATACCAATTAATGTAAATACTTGATGCCATATTATTAGAAAATATAAATCTTACACATAGGAAACTAATTCCTATAAACAAGAATAATTCCTTATCACACATAAATATGCTATCCTTATTTTATAGGCATGATTTTAAATATATTTTCATACACACACCAAAATATATTGTGTACTAATAATATTAACATAAATGGTAAAATAACCCAACTAAATAGGGAACTAAAAACATAACAATACTATTTTAGTCATTTAAAGAACATATTATTGTGCTCCAAGTCAACTATAAGCATAATAATATAATCCTAGTCAACCCTAAGAAAGAAAAAAAAATAGAAAAAGTGAGAAACCACACAAGAGAGAGAAAATAAAAAGCATGGGATGAAAATATGACCCAAAACATATAAAACCATGAGAATAAGAGATAAATATGAATTGATAATTAGTAATCATATAAATACTATATATTAGTGAAAAGTATCATCTAAAAAAAAACCATAAAAAATTATGTGTCTACATAATGCCCAAATTTGATATGTGTGCACATACATATCAATGTGAAACAAATAAGTATACATAGGAGGCCTTGTAGAATATGTTACGGTAGAAACCTATAGGAGAAATTGCATTATCTTATAGTCTATCTCCTATGAACTACATAAAATAAATCATGTACTCTTCAAAGTATGTGTGAATGTATTTATTGAAATTATGAAAATTCATGAAGATCTAATAAATATGCATGCTTCCATGTTTGAAATATCACAATATTTGTATTTGAAAGCATAAGGGAAGAATATACAAGTGAATTAGTTTATATATAAATATATAATCAAGGAAATTTTGAAATCAATGAGATAAAATGAAAAATATGCATGAATACACATAATTATGGGGAAACTATGAAACCATTTTAGTGAAATACCTATCTTATAATTAAAATAATCACTAAGTATGTGTCTCTTTGATTATACCAAGTGTAATATGTTGTAAAACACTCTATGATTGCTTCAAAATGTAGGGACAAGGATAAGTTTAAAAATTTATTGAACTAAGTGATAAATGGGTTTGTGGACTTATTTCTTCATGTAGGTTAACTATATAGGCAACACATGCACATCTTTAGATTGTTTGAAACAACATTCAAACTTAGTCCTAATAGTGTTCTAGTTGGTAATAAAACTTGGGTCAAGATGATAAATCCATGTAGGTGTACCATCTATAAGGGTTTTGATAAATAATCTTATAGTTACATCTTCATGATCAACCCCTAAAATCCCACATGCAATAAAAAATGTATGAATGTGTTCA
This sequence comes from Torreya grandis, assembly GCA_037957365.1. Taxonomy (NCBI): domain Eukaryota; kingdom Viridiplantae; phylum Streptophyta; class Pinopsida; order Cupressales; family Taxaceae; genus Torreya; species Torreya grandis. The sequence continues at coordinate 1,134,844 of JARHVA010002421.1, forward strand.
GTTAGGTGCTATTTCCCATCACCATAAAATTTAAGGAATTTTTTTCATGAACCTCTTTCTAGTTCATGAAACTATTTAGGATCTAGTTTCCCAATTAATTTTCCCCATGGTACTACCATAATTAAAAAACTACCTTTTGGGGTATAACAGTTCTGGAAAAGGATGAGAGCTTGAGTTACCAAAGTACCCCCTTGTGGTGTCTTCTCAGATTTTAGACATATAGGAAAGCTCACAAGATATTTGATTCTTATATTCTTTTCAAGATTCAACTAGAAACTAAGTCATTGTTATATATCAAAGGACAAATCAAATACCCCTTTAACTTTACTTGCTCTAATAAATCATCTTTTCACTAGAATGAATAAATTACTGACCTAATGAACAATATGGCTAGCACATTGAAATAATCACTCTTGTTTATAAAAAATACACAACTATTACTTAGATAAAGGTATGTATCCTAAATCTTATATATATTTATGGGTTGAATAGAAAATAACATAATGTACCCCAAGGTAGGCACCAAAAATTATTGGTTGTAAAAAAAATGTTTTGATATCGAACATTTTTAATAGTAATAAAATTGATCAACTAAAGGAAATAAGACATTGATTAGCTAAGATAGAAGGTCATAAAATTAAATCAAATCATGGTGTTTGAGTCTCCTTGGAAATTAATTGATTGGTAAATTATTTTTTGTTGCATAATATAAGCATGATACATGGATAGATTGAAGGTGTTGCTTAGGATCACATTTTTGATCATATAATGGAAGTTTGGGACCTACTAACCCAAAGGATAGGGAATGGGATAATATCTTGAGAGTTAATGGATTATGGATTGAAGTATGTGAATCTAATAAATGACTAGCTTAGTATTTAACTTACTCTAATTGTAACACCTTATCTTATAACTTTATAATAGTCTTCTTAAGGGAACATATAGTAGGTGAGGTAGATGATATAATATGCATAATCATCAAAGGATGGGAATAGGTATATTGTGTAGGAATAAACATGGACATATGTGGGAGGTCTTATGTGTTCCCCACATCTTAGGTGGATATCACATGTGTAACTCAAGGTTTAGATGTAGGAAAAATATTAAATATAAAGGTTTATTTCTCCTCAAATGCAGATACCTTAGCTAGGTGATAGACTTTCGAATTTAGAATAAAATTTAAGTCTCTATCCAAATTACAAGGGTTTTGGTTGATACAACTTCAAAATAGAGATAAGGGTCTTGAACATGTTGAGGGTCTACCCCATTAAAGTCATCAAGGGTAATTCTATCATGGTAATCTTTGTTATCTTGATTAACACATTCTAGATTAAGCATGTGAACATTATCATCCATTTTCACATATTTATTGATAATAAAAAAATCAAAATAAGATGAAAAGGAATATTAGTTATACTTTCATTATCCATTTTAGGTGAATTATAATAAATATAATTATATTCAATTATAAACCACTTAGCCTAGCACTTTATCTTAGAGGAATAAGAGAACTAGCCTTATTAGGTATCATATGTTACTAACATGTAAGTAGAAATAGAAATAGGGAAAAATGTGAATTATGCTTAGTGTTGAATAATAACAAATTAGATTTTGAAATCAGGGTTTAAAACTTTATGGGGAAAAAATATGAAACTCTAAATGGAAGAAATGAAACCCTAAGGGAAACCTAAGGGAAACATAGGGTTTAGAAATATTCAAGTAATATATAGGTTCACCAAGATGCTTACCCTATTTTTATATTAGTTTGAATCAGAATAAGATAAACTTGTAAAATTAATTTAGATTATAATAGGTTTTTTTTAGCAGCAAATATTCATTAATTTACAAATATTCCATTTTTAGGATTTTGGTTTTGGCAAATTTTTAGGGTTGGTAGATGGGATCAAATCACTAAAATTTTGGGGATATATATTTTTTTGGGGGTTGGCTCACCAACCCTTTACAATAATATATAATATTACAATTAAATTCACCATATATATATATATATATATATCCCTTAAGGGCTTGACCTATACCAATCAAGGGAACAAGTAGAACCACAACCAGAGGAACACAAAATTAAACAACAACAATGAATAAATAAAATGGATGATAGCACCAAATAATAAGCTAGACTACATCACCACATGATAAAGCTGAATGCTTGAGCTAAATGACATAAATGAATGACACAAAATAATGACAAAGTCAAGTGACATAGCTAAATGACCTAACCAAATGACCCAACCAAATGACATAGTTTAATGACAATGCTAAATGACTAATCTGAATGACCTAGTTGAATAACCTAGCTAAATGACATAGTTGAATGATAGAACCAAATGACATAGCCAAATGATAGAGTTGAATGATAGATTCAAATAATAAAGCTAAATGGTAGCACTGGATGATAGATTCAAATGATATATCTAGAATCCAATAATGAATGATAAGTTAGGTGACATAACCAAATGGTAAAATTGAATGGTACTTCTCGGTGAGGGAATTAGTGAACCAAAGGCAAAACCCTTCTATCAAATGATAGTACCAAATTGGAGTATCGAATGATAGAGCCAAAAAGCATAGGCCATCATGGCATTTGGTGGTAATAATTCAAGGATAGGCTAATCATCAGGGAAATCATCCATATTATCTTATTTTAAAGAGCCAACCAAAAATTTCATAGAATCATAATGCACTCAAAATCTAGGTATTTATTATTTTTTTAGTTTGTCATAAATTTTACTTCAACTATTTAATAATATTAAAATAATTTTACATACATAAATCCCCACTATTATCTCACGAGATAGAATCAACCAGAATAACATATCACCCCCTAAATATTTTTTTGATGATGGCATACCACCACTCAAAAATTCTCCTATAGTTTTTGATGAAAATGATAATGACACTAAAGTGGTAGAAGAGATTGGACCATCTCACTGAACATAAAGTTTAGATGAAACCTCCACTCAAAAATATTTTTGAAAGAAAAAAAAGTAGTTAGACAATTAGAAGGTCCTTTAAGGTGGACTATGTGATAAAATTTCCCTTCATAGAACCTATAGATATTGAAAATGTTGATGTTACTCCAAAAGACTATAGATGTATAATATGTAGCTAAAAAATAGGAAAATAACATAGAATGCAATCGAAATTGGACATGATGGAGAAACATTATAGAAAACTATATGAAATAGTGAAGCACCTAGATGGAGTGATAACAAGAACACATAGGCAAAAAAATACAGAAGAATGTATGCATGTAAGATATGCACGGGAGCATAGAAATGATAAGAAACATCAAAAAAATATTATAGAGAAAGCATGAATAATTGAAGAAATTTTTGGAAAAGTCAAGCAGTCCCATTTGAAGGTAAAATACATACAGTTCTCTACTATATACCATATTCTACAAAAGGGTAGGCCTATTTTTTATTTTTTAGATTATAAGAGTTTATTTCAACATCATAGATTTTTGGATATTCCACAATAACATTGGTCAGATAGTAGTGCTTTGGAAATGGAAAAATGTCTAACAATGGTTGAGATTGAAGATTTGAAAAAAAGTGTTCAAAAATCACTATTTATCTCATTGACCATTGATAAGGACACAATAATTGACAACATAGTCTGGGTTTATATTCATGTGTATACTCTTGAGAACTATTGAAGGAAACCTCATCTACTAGAAGTTCATAAAATGGTATAAAATTGTAATGCAAAAAATCTTCACAAATTGGTTGTATCGATTTTGAAAGATAAAGATGGAATGGATGATTATGCAATAACTACAAAGCTAGTGTGTGTTAGGGCTGATGGTTCATTAGTCATGTAGGGGCATGAAATGGTTTGTGTGTTTGGATATAAACAATAGTTGCCCCATATATTATTCCAATTCACTGCATGACTCATACGATGAATCTCGCATATAAAATGGTTAGCAAATTTGCTAATATGGCCAAAATGAAGGAGCTCATTCATGACCTACATGCTTATATGCCAAGTAGTCCAAAAATAATTTTAGAGTTTCAAAAATTTGCAATAGGAATGATTGATGGTAAGAAACTATTGAAATATGTTGATACAAGGTATATTTCTATGTATGAACCTACTTGCCAAATTTTTGAATAATATCCATCATTAGTAGGTTTCATGTATAAATATCATAGAGAAATTAATAAGGAAAAAGATTTGTTGTACCATTTAACATATTTGGAAACACTACTAACTTTATGTGGAATTATTAAAATGCTAAAGGAAATTAATTATTTAATAAAAAATGATTAGGAGAGGTCCATTTATATTGTGGACTTTATACAGATGAGAAAATGAGTATGTCAATCTCTAGACATACTATACACTTTCAATGAAATGTTTCAAGGCCTTGTTTTTAGTAGTTGGAAATGGTTGACCAATTTATAGAACCCTGGTAATTATTTGAAGTTAAATATCAATGATCATGTTTGTGTTGTTATTAATGGAAAGGATATTCCAATGCACACTTTTTATAAAATCCCTGATCTTATGAGAGCTAAATTTGAAGAACTACCCATAACACGTATTCTGTATGACACAATTGTATTTAAAACTTGGATGAAACTAAGTAGAGTTTCCCAAAAATTATTTGTAGAGAACAATGATCATTTTCAAAGGGATGATTTGTTGGAGGTGATGGCAATAGTCAATCCCATTTTTTGGAACAATAATAATAGTCAAAATATGGTTAGCAATTTATTTTAAAAATACATGCACTGTCTTATAATGCATTTATATAGATCTATAGAGGTGAATGGATTAGAAATTAAAGGTATTTTAGGAAAGGATTTATTGACATCCCAGTCAACCCATTTTGGCATTACAATATTTTAACAATATCATCTTCTAAGTGAACCAACATAAAATGGGGCAATTACAAGACTGTGGAAAAAACTTTATCCTAGTAGTATACTACAAAAAATTTCAAGTGAATATATGAGCTCTATCAAATAATGATTCTAGGATCAATGGAAGATGAAAGAGTATTTAGTGCATTATCATTCATAAAATTAAAAACTTTGAAATAGATTGGATAGAAATTTAGAAATAGGTTTGAGATTATATGTTTCACACTATGTAGTGGATATATTTCCATATGAAAGAGCTATGGAAATGTGGAGTTCTCTTACTAAAATAAGAGGTGTTATTAATACAAAAATAAATAAAGAGGATGTAAATAATGACACTAAATATGACACTAACATGGTAGATACAAATGTCACTACCAATGATCAGGTTTGTAGAGGATTCTTTCAGATACCAAACTTTTAGAAATGGAGTTTCTAAATTTTAATTTCATATGTTTATCAAAAGTGCAATAATTATTATATGTTTTTTTAAATTCATTTCCTTTTTTTATAAGTAATGAATGTAAAAGATTAATATATTATTATTGTGTTAGGGGGAACACTGTGGGTTAATATGGTTCTTTTTGTCTTTGATACATAGTTTTTATAGATCTATTTTTTTCTTACATATGTGATGTATTTATTGTTCCTTCATAGTATGTAATATGTGTTTTCAATGTGTTTAATCTTCTTATTATGTGTTTGATTTAGAATGCTTACAGTATATTATGTGCCTTCAATGTACTCATGTTTTACTTTATCTAATTATTTGTAAGTAATTTTCACATGTTTATATATATATATATATATGTATGTATGTATTTATGTATGTATGTATAGTATGTATTACTTATATATATACTATATACTACTATATATCAGAGTATATACTTCATATATACTCCTATATACTCTATATATACTACTATATATGCCATATATAGGTAATAGATAGGGCATATAAAGTACCTCCCTACATGGTAGTGTAGGCTATCTACTCCTATAGAGTAGATATCCTATATTTAAAAAGTTGTCCAATTGTTTAGAGTCCTTAAAATTGATTCTTTTCAGAATAAAGTGATCAAATAAAATATAACCTTTTCACAAATTTATAAATACCTTACCTCTTGTTTATACCAATTTTCATATGAATAAAACTAATTTCATGAGTCCTTATATATCTAAACATCCTCATAGCATTAAACAATCCATTAACCTATTCTATAGTTCATGATCACAATCAATCATGCATATTTTCAACTTTGATGAATCTTCATTATTACTAACTATCAAAACACTATCTTCAACACAGACCTCTACCAAACATTGATGTTCTTTTCTAATGGCCTAAAACACATCTAAAATCATTATATACTCAAGAAAAAATCTAAATATAAAAAAGAACAGATATTCCATAGAAAACAACTCATTTTTTTACCATAACATGCAATATCTATTATACATTTTTTGAAATGCATTTATATGTTTATTGCTAAGTGATGATTGCACAAGATTAATATATTATGATTGTGTGAGGTGGAAAATTTTATAATGGAATATGTTGACATTAATCCATTTATATTGAGATGTGAGTTTCACAAGTGCATCAAAAATATCAAAAGAGGGCCTAACACCATTCAAGTTTACAATATCATAAAATTAAAATTGAAATCTACGAGGATCATCTAGTAATTAAAAATCAATAAATTGACTACCACATATAAAAAATTGAAATTGTCATTCATAATTTATATTTTAAAAGAAAACATTATTTACAAATATATAAAAGTTTAAAGTAAATTGTTAATTACTCAGCTAGTTTCTCAACCATTTTTTTAGCTTCTTTCTCAACCACTTTCTCAATCACAACATCCTCCATGCCACTTTTGTCCTTAAATATCTCTTCCTTTTCAAGATCCAAAGCCATAACATTAAGATGTTAAATATTTTCCCTATTTTCTTTTCCATCATCTCCTATAGAAAGTAGACTTGGATTGGCAACTATCTTCTGCTTAAATAAGGCATCAGGATCCTATCCTTGCTCCTTAATGATTCTTCATAGTGTGTTGTTATATTTATTCAATAAAATAAGATTATACTTGAATTGAAAGGTAGATTTTGAACTTTTTTATGCATTTTTAGATGCACATTGAGGACCTTGACTTCATTTTTCAATTTATCATATTTTGCTAGCATTTTAAAATGTAATGTAATTAGATGTGAAAAAAATTAAGAATGATGTGAAATTTGATTAAAATGAATATAAATTAAAAAATATTTTTCCTTATCTACATTCAAAATCATAACAAGGTTGATGTCTTTTACCCATTTATTATAATATGCCTGGGCTTCTGCATTCAAATTCTCTAACCTATTAAGCATGATAATTAACACCTTATCATTGTAAGTATTAGCAATAGTAACTAACTTAGATTTAGATTTGTGAAATAAAGCATCAATATTTATGGCTTCTTGTTACACCAATGCAAACAAATTTTCTCACTCAAAGTGGTTGTGATAACAGGCTTTTTTTTATCAATGCCTTTGTACAAACCTCCCACACATGTAGATTTTTTAGTTCATCAATTACCCCCTCCTAAAGAATAGAAGTAATACTATCTGCTACCAAATTATTCAATGGAAAATATTTAAGGTCATCATTATACTATACAAAATTCTCTATTGAGGTGGAACTATCTGGTGAAGTGCTTAAAGGTTCCTGTTGAGTAATCATATGAACATGTATTGCTTCTCCTTGGATAAAATCATGTGGATTGAAAGTAGTTCTAACATCATCACCACTTTTTAACCCTATATATTCATCATCAAGTTTAATTTATGGTAAATAAGTCAATCTTTGTGCACTTGATAAACCTCTAAAAGGAAAAGAGGGGAATTGGGAACCTAATAATTAAAATTTTACAATTTATTACAGTGGTATTAATGGAAGAGCCTCCCCATTCCACATAATGTGTTTAGGGGTGGAGTTAATGGCACAATGTTTTTCAAAGATAGAAGATGGCTTAAAAAATGTAATTTATTTTAGAAAATAAATAAATTGAAAAAATAAATTTATATGCAAAATTGAAATTAAAAATTTAGTACTTGTATTTGTAGATAGTATATCCTCCAATATATGTGGTGTACTATGAGTGATAGCCACAAGGGTGTTTTGAGCTAGTATATTATGCAAAATTTCAATCTAAAAACAATAATCAAAATCCAAAAACAAAAATACAAAAAAAAAATGCAATGTAATATAATTTCTATAGAGGGCCAAGAAGGCACAATAGATGTTATTATTTGTTATGATAGTGGTTGTTCTACTATCTAAATTCTTACTGAGTCAAATACAAGAATAAAACAAATAATTAAAATAATGCACTTGAGTCTTGAAAATTAGAATATCATCTAAAAATTTTAAACAACAAACTTACATGTGGAGATGACACTACATAAACTTGTGGACATTTCACAAGTTGATAAGATTGCATGGATGATTCTACATACTCTAAATCTATAGATTCTTCAACTATAGTTGCATGCTATCCTTTTGAGGTAGATTATTTTCATGGCACACATTATTTATTGTAAGTTATAAGAAACAAATATCAAATAGTTATTAATATTTACCTTGGTAACCATTTAACAAATAAACAAATATTAAACCCTAGAATCTAGATCAAAAAATGAACAAATAAACTAACCTCATGCTCATCCATAGACAAAGAGTTTATCATCATTTTTAGATCTAGAATAATTTGACACTATGTTTTTTGAAGGTCAAAGAAGGCCTCATAGTATAATTCTAAAATAAAATTTGAATAAGAAATAGTTAAACTGGGATTGGTAGTAGTAGAATTTAATTCAAGCCTTATTCTAGAGGAAATAAAAAAGTACTGGTCAAATTTATATTTAAAAATAATACAAACAATGTAAAATAGTGTCCAATAAGGAATATCTACTATTATTCTATGTAATATTATTCTGGCTTGGAAGAATTGAACTATTTATTTTAAAAAAGGGTGACTAACATCTTCGACACAAACACCCCTCTTTCAACTATCTAAAATAAAAGAGAAAAAGAGGATTTTAGATCGTAAAAGTTGAAACTTGAATTTTGAATATACAAACAAATTTATAAGTACATACTAATTTGGCTGATGTGTAAATTGATTTTTTTTTCCAAAAAATTCTTATCTTCATCTATAAGTATTGATTTAGAACTCATTAGGGTTACATTGTGAAATGGAAGACTTGTGAGATCGTTACTATCTTATGGCAAAGTACCAAATGAAATCATTTTGGAATCCACTTATAGGGTGAATATCTTCTCATTAGGGTCATATGAATACATGAGAATTTTAAAAATCATTGTGTTTATGTCATACTATGACATGTATATTAGGCCAATAAAGACACACTCCTAAATCTAATCATTTTACACATCTGGTTACTGTATGCTCCTCAAAATGCCTAAGCATAATAGGTTCTTTAAAATGAATTTTCTCTCCATGGCTACAAAATGAAATTTTATATATGGGATGATAAATTAGTTCTAAAAAATATTAAAAATAAGGGAAAAGGTAATTATTTATAGATTAGGGGAGGTGATCGAGCAACCAAATAGAAAACTAGATGTACAAGTCACCTACCAGCATGCCATTCAGCTAGACCATCTGGTTCCATTATTTGATAGAGCCATTTGACCCAGTTGTTTAGCTCAATTATTTAGATCAACTATTTTGACAAGATGTTCATCTCATTTATTTAGCTTAGCCATTTAGCTTAGCCATTTGACCAAACCATTTGGCTCAGTCATTCAGTCTAGCCATTTAACTCAGTCATTTAGCCCAATTTTTTAGCTTAGATATTCGACCCATCCATTTAGCCCAGCTGTTAAAATTGATAATTTATCCCAAATGCTCATCTCAACCATTCGTCTTTATCTTTCAACTCAGATGTTTGGTTTAGCTATTTGGCTTAGATGATCTACTCATCTATTCATCTCATCCATTCAGTTTAGTTGTCACTTCAATCGTGCCATTGTGATGTTTATGAAAAAACATTGATAGATAATTCACCATTACCATTAGAGGATTCACCATGCCCATGAATCAAATTTCTTTAAATTCACCTAATATTTCTAATAGGTTTTCCAGTAGGGCCTCTTAAAATGAACCCTAGATTATAATATATGGCAATCAATCATACGTCTAAATGTAATTGACTGAGATTAATCTGATAAATGTAATTTAATATTTATAGAAATTACTAAGGAGATTAATATATTTGGATTTACTGTATGAATGATTGACTGTGATTGTGTTCTCATAGTGGAAATATATTAGAAATAAGCATGTGGTTCATCCATATCTAGAACTAGGTCTCTATGAATGTAAGGTTAGTAATGTAGTCCTAGACAAAAATGTTGATGGTAGTGATTGAGGCTAATGTAAATTCCATGGTAGATTTATCTCTTTATGATGATATAATATCGTGTGCCTATCTGATATATTTTTATATATGTGATCTATGACCCTAGACTTCATGCATAATTCCACAAATTAGCTTCCTTCTCATTAAAACACTAGGTTCACTTATGGAAGATGACAACCATTAAAAAGTGAGGAAGTGTAATTAGGATAAGTTTAATGTAATCACTTTTTATTATTATTTAGTGATACCTAAATAAATAATACTCTAAAAAGTGAAGGCAAGCCATACATAGTTCTTCACTTTAATGTGAATGTCCAAATGTGCTCTTTCACTATATAAATTCACTTATAAATTTGGCTTTGATATTGAAAATGTTGGAAATTGACTTAACTTAAATTACTTATAACTTGGATGATGTTTGATTTTAATTTTTTATTTGAAATTTGGGAAGAATAGGGTAGATTTTCTCAATGTGAAATAGTATACTTGATAGGTTCTTGAGAATGCTAGATGGTGAATATGTTTGTCCTTAATTTGTGTTTATATGCACTCAAATGGGTAATTTCCTATGCTATTAACACCTTAGGTTAATGGGATGACTTATGGGAATGATTTGATTTTTAAATATAGTCATTGCTAGGAGAAGGGCGATAATCTAAACCTTAGGAAAATAATGTTTACATTATCGTTTGAGTCTAAAATTATTATCTAGGAGCCATAAATTTAGATTTGATATTCTAAAAATGTCTAAGTAGTATTTTTCACTAATTTATCATAAATTGGAATGTTAATATAGGTGAATTATATAAATTTATAATAGATCAAACTCATAACTAACATGCAAGTTTGTGGGAATGGTAAGAAAGAGCTATTTAGAGATGCAAAAGTCATGTGGGACAATTTCAGGTCAAGACCGACATTACAAGGTGTCAAATATAGTTTTTTTGTATCTACACAAATACAACACATGGTACCTTATTATTTATAAAATGTGATAGGAAATCATCTTCTAATTTAAGGAAGGTATGCAAAGGACCAATAGATAAAGTGTGAGAATAATGTAAAGAATGACCCATTAAGATTTTAGGAAATGTCTTACACAATATTTTTTGTTATTACCATATTTATTGAGAGAAGCACAAAATTAATATATATATAAAGTATTTACATATATATATACATATAATATATATAATATATATGTATATATACATATATATATATATACATATATATATATATATGTATATATATATATGTATATATATATATATATATATATATATATATATATATATATATATATATATATATATATATATAAGTATTTACATACTGTAAAATAAGGAAAAAGAATTGTAAAACAATGTGGGAGAGGAAAATTTAGAATCTTTCACACTATAAGTTAGCCACATATAACATTATAGACAACCTAAGAATTATATGTAATAAACTCTAGATATAAAGCATGGATTTATTTTTAATTTTCCTATTATGCACATTATATTAAAAATATAATGGGCTAGCACATATGAATAGGTTCATTTAAGGATCTAATTTTATTATTGGTTTCATACATAGGAATACTAGGAAGGATAGAGGTATAAGTAAAAGGAAAATAATCACTATTAAGAATAGGAGAATCATCGAACATAGAATAATAATTGACACATGTTTCTTAATATTTTGAATAAATTCATCAGTATGAGCATCCATTTAATGAGTATGAATTTAATCATTTTCAACATTTGCATTCAAGGGAGGAAGACAATCATTTTCAACATTGATATTTTGAGAAAGAGAAGGAACACATGCCTCTTTAACATTTTCATTCAAGGAAAGAGTAATACTGCATTAATTTTCATAATTGTCATCATTTTCACTATTTACATTATTTTCCTCATTTATTTTCAAATAAATATTAGAAACACAAACATTTTCAACATTTTCATTCAAATTATGTTCAAAATTGTATTGCATACATTAATGTTTAAAATCAAATTTATATAGTCTACTTTACTTAAGACTAACACATCTTTCTTTAGTAACTAAGTTTTACATAAAATTTGGCATTCTAAACTCATGAGGGGTCAAAGAGAGATAGCTAATACCCAATAAATTCATATCATTTTCATTTTCACATGGTCTAATAGGTTTGAAATTATTTTTTCCTAAATTATCATCTTCACATTCATAATAATAAGATTCATCATCATCTCAATAATTAGTACCATCATTTAAAACATAATGAAGATAAGTATTTTCATAATATTTGAACATTACATCAAAGGAATGAGCCATCACATATACACTATAGTATGAAAGATACACGTGAAAGACTAGGGCTAATGGTATTGTAATAAGAAATAAAAACCCTAGATAAATTAGATTTTAAACATCCACAACAACAAAACATAGAGAGAAAGAGAGAATGAATCCCTAAGGTTTCAAGGCTAAAAAATACAAGGTTTAATTAAAATCTAATGAGAAAATTTGAGATGTTAATTGGCACAAGCATATAGGATCAAAGATAAATTAATGAGCAAAAGCAAGATCTGTAAGATCAAATAAGAAAGTTAAATTCAAACCCTATGAGGTGAAGGAAATAATAATCAAACCTAGAGTTATGTAATAGTGTTTGGTTCAAAAAAATTTATTATATTTGAGAGTTGAATGGGAATAACTATATAGGTTAAAAGACAAGAAACATGAGTAAAACCAAGATATTAAAATAATCATTGAAAGGTGAAATAAAGTCCAAAAAAGATAGGGATATAAAACCCTAAGATTGGGTGATCATAAATATCAGGTTTACCAAAATATTTTAGCTATTTTATGTATAATTGTAATTACATTATTCACAACACATTACAATTAAGGCACAAATAAAATCTATATAAATATTTTAAATAATTAATAAATACATATTGTAATGTTCCTAAATAGATATTTAGATATTTGATAAAGGAGGATTATAGAGAAATATCTAATTTACAACTTAATTGTGCACAATCAAATAATAAAATATAGAGAAATGGATATAAAAACCAATATGAACATAACACAAAATATCTTAAGAAAAAATAAATTTCAAAGTTAGGTAAAAATAATCAAGTTGATTCTGACCTAGGTTAGAATCTTGAGATCAATTATAACCCAAGTTAGAATTGTGGGGCTATTTGTGACCTTATTTCCATGATTATGACCCACTATTATGATTTCAACCTTTGATTATTTTTATTTATTTAAATTATTAGGGTTACTTTGGTAGAGAAAAATGATTGGGAATCTTGATTTGAATAATTTTATGAGGCATAAAACTATCTTATTTTCTTCTTCTTTTATAGTATACCTAATTCTCCATAATGTCGCAAGAATTGAAATGTACAAAATTAGTAGAATTGACACCCTTTTGAGTGGTTACAACTAAAAATAAAATGTGTGTAGATAATGAATTAATATAATTTTAATTCTTGAGTGTTCCTAACCCAAAAATAGAGAGAGGTCTTCACCTATTCTCCCTAGATCATTAAATGTAACTATATGCTTTGCTATGATCATTTATTGGTATGCTTGTGATAACATAAGATAAATGAGGGTATAATTAGATTAATACATAGATTATTTAGAAAAATTTAAAAAACTATTAATAATACTTGATGATTATGCATAAGAGACTTGGCTTGTAAGAGTTTGAATGATAAGAATTACTGATGAAATGGATAAGGGTACATTCGTATATATAAGTTTCACTAGGGAAAATTTACACATAGAAAAACCATAGAAGATAATGAAATCCAATAATCAAGGCATGATAAATGTGGATAAAGGCATAAAGGCCCTAAAAGTTAAAGGGGATAAGATAATAGACCTAGGGTGTGATATAAAAAGACAAATATGCAATAGAAAATGGTCTTATAGAAAAATTAGGTGTCTACATAATTAAAAAATCTACTAGTTGCAAAACATATTTCCCATATCCTAGTTAAAATGGATTGTTTCTATTAATAATATTGTAAAGTGGCTTACATCAATAATTACATATAACCAATAATGTTGTAATTAGATCTAAACATACTATAGTAAAAACAAACCTAATTACAATAAATGAATATTATAGAATACTTTAAATGTGTAAATTTATGGTTGTGAGAATAACACTAAATGGTATAAATTTTTTTGACAGTCAGAGGTTGAAATTAGTTCAAAATAATTCCATGAACCAAGGTGAAGAAAATCTATTTTTTAAGAAATTAAAAAACTTCCAATTTTTGAATTTGATTTGACTACTAAACTTGTGGTTAGGTTGTAGGATTATAGTCAATTACTTTCTCTTTTTCAAATATGAAATACTACAAAAACATATCAATATTTATCCTTTACGCTGAGCTTTGAAAAACTTGTTCCTAGAAAAACCATCATTCAGAAATCCTTCTCATTTCTTCCAAGCCTAATTAGCCACACAACCTTGAAAAAAATTTAAGAAGGATGTAGTCATTGGGGCATATCTCAATAAAAACCCAATCCTTGTAAAATTTGGAAACCACCACTCAATACATTTTAATAAGCGAACATGAGATGAAATCCCTAATCCTTATATGATTTTTCATTACATAATCAATTGGAAATGATGTAATATGAAAAATATAAATGCAATTTTACTTTTAAAATAAAATTTTACACTTCTGCTTATCACTATTGACCTTTTATTGGAACTCTTGATTTCAATCCACTTTTATGTACTTGTACCTTATCCTATTATTTTATCTAAGTTTTAATTAATATTGTAATTAATCATCAATTAGATAAATGGAATATACTAAATTAAGGTACTGTAGATACAATCCTAAATAATAAACTAATGACAAATGAATGAAATAAACAAATCAAAATTAAAAAAATAAGAGTAAACTATGTAAAAGAGAAATATACTTATCTTTTTGATTTGTCATGTGACTACATAGGAAAACACGATGCATGAATAGAAAAATGTATAAAACTTAGAAACATTCTAGATGCTAAGATTGAGTTCCCTTAAGGGTATGAATGCTCAATACAACAATAATAATTTTCATTGGTTTCCTATTGGTCAATATTGTATTTTTTTCAAAAATATATAACTTTCAAAATAGTCAGGTGTGATAGTGGAAATTAATCTTTTTTGAATTGATTTGATCTTTGGAAACTATGCGAAGACTTATAATGCCCTCTTGAATTTTTAAGCACTAGATTTATGACATAAGGAGATAAATATATGTGGATTAAAAAGGGATTATTGGTTGGGGTTATTCTAAACCTTAATACCACATTGTGTTGAGTGCTACCTAAATACCATACTCCAAAGAGGGATCAAACCTCCATGTAGTTCTATCACCTAAATGTTTTGTGAAATTTTCTTCCTTTGACTATATACATGCATATATAATTGGCTTGATTACTTGATCATGCTTGTCTAGGTATCTATAAAAATTAATTAAAACTTGGTTCATGATTATTTTAAGTGCTTAGAAGTTGATTTGGAAAGAATGAGGAACTTATGTCTAATGTGTAGTTGTGTGTATAAGCTCTTGTAATATAATTGATAAATTTGACAAGATATCCATAATGAATGAATTAAATGCAATTTTATGGTGGTTTAACCAAGAAAAAGAAACATTATCAAGTTTAAGAATCTTAAGATCAACCCTAAGGATACTTTAATTGTTGAAATGTTGATTGATTATAAGGAAGGACAATATTGATAGACATGGACATGGATGTTGGGTGTTCCTATAACTTCAATAAAGGTGTTAAGATTTGGGTTTGAGTCAAATGGTATAGATGCATGAAGGTGTTTTCAAAAGTAATATCATTTTTGTAGGTGATATTAGATATCCTTATGGTGAAATAAGGTCTTATCTTGTGTTTAGGATAAGTCAAATTGGTGAAATAAGTTTTAATTAAATAAACATGTAAATTAATGGTAAAAAGGGATAGAATAGACAAGATCAAGTATTCGTTACCAAATTTAGGTTACTACATTCCCCCCTTAGTCTAAAAATGAAATTATTGGATAAAAGGAAAACCATACCTTAGTATGTAAGACACACTTTGTATTTTAGATACATACTTCAATTAGTTAAGGCATCATACTATTTGGAAAACCTTGAAAATCCCATGAAGTAGTTATTTTGTTCCTTTGAAAATTGAAAGTTAAAAACTTTAATTTGAACATTTGACAATTTTTAATTTGAAATGAACTTTGATATATTAAGAATTAATTGCATTTGAGTAATTTAAAAACTAAAATGATAATATGGAATGAATACACCTAAATTTGTGACAACCATGTTTATTTTTGTACATTTTATTAAGGATGATGCTTCCTTAAAGTTTTAAAGAATTGGTGCCTCCCATGAACCACTTGGAGAAGATGGCTCCTTAGCCAAACCATTGGATAAAATTGGTGCCTCCCATGAAGCCTTTTGAGAAGATGGTTCCTTAGCCAAACCATTGGAGAAAATTGGGGGTGATCAAACCCTAACTTGCATTTGATATTTTGAAGTGAAAATGTGTCCATTAAAGAATGTTGAAACATGATTGTGTCTGTCCATTTCTAACCCCAAGATATAAATAGGTTGGAAAAGTTGTTAGATTTTGGAAGTTTGCATTATATGGACTTAGACACTTGCTTTGGATCATGATAGTTACATTGATGGTAGTGTTTGAACTAGATGTAGGTATTTGGTAAGGAATAGTGATTGAAACTAAATGTGACCAACTAGAGACTTATGGGTTTTTTATCACCTTTATTCTAATGTATATAGATCATGCACATAGTTGTTTCTCTTGGTCAAATTATCAAACATTAACTTTCTCACCCTTAGAGTGATTTTAGGAAAAATGGGTTAGTGGGAATACAATGTTGAGTTATCCCAAATACCCCTCTATTAATGGGCACTGGTTACATAATGACTTCTTTGAAGAGGGCCTTAAGACTTATGTAGTTCCCCCTTACATGTTGGATTGTGTGTGCATAAGGATGTAATGTGTAATAATAAAGTACATATAGTGACTTAGCTTTTAAATTGACAAATATGACTCATGGGATGATCCTTTAGTACTTCAAACCTTTGGGGATACTACTATCATGACTGATATGTAATATAGGGATGTATAACATAGGTTTGATCACTTGAATGCTTGATTGAGTTATTTTTGGTAAGTTTCCTTGTGATTTACCCTATAGTTTATAGGTTAGGAATGAATAAGGGTTGATATTTTATATATACTAATCCCTTTTAAAAATATTTCAAAATAAATCACATAGGATGACCTTTAGGATACATTTTATTTGTAAATTGGATGACTTTTGGGCACTGGACACTTAGTCAAAAAAGGGACACCTAAATTGATGTAGGAATCTAGTTAGGATGCAAGTGTCATAGAAGATATAAAATTGGTGAAATTCTAAAAGTGGTAGAGAAGGATAGTGATTAGGTTTAGATCATTTTTCGTAGTATAGAATCTATGAACCTTAAAATAACAATGGTTGAACTAAGAGATAAGTAAATTAGAACAAAAAGATAGTGAATATGAGCCTTTCAAAAATGTGAAGGTATTATAATTGAAGGGTACAACTACGATAGGTATTTGAAAAATATATAAGATTGAGGTGATATAAAATTTACATTTAGTGTTAACATCCCCTCCTCAATCTAGTAATGAAATTTCTATTTTAAAGGAAAAAATGCATACCTGGTTGTGTATAACACACCTTGTCTTTTCATGAGCTCAACTTGATTGGTTTGATAGTGATTAAACTAAAACCAAGATCATGTTATAGTATATAATAAGTGTATGAAATATGAAATTGAAATAATTTAAAATTCTTGAAAGTAAAGAGAGTAAGGCTAGGAGTAAACTTATGTGTCGATTCAACCATCTTGACTTTTGGTAATTTGATTTAAAGAGATGCTTCATTATGAAGTATTGGAAATAATATTAGGACAAATTTTAAACTTACAAGTGTATACATATATATGCATACATACACACACATATACATACATGCATACATACATATATACATGCATACATATATGCATACATACATATAGTGGAGGACACATGCCCCTATCCTTGGTGAAAAGGTGAGTTTACATATGACCATTGAGATTATCTCAATTGTACAACCCAATCATAATTATAACCCGATGAGTATGACTGATCCATTCAAATAACACTATATATCTGGTGAGGGTGGATGATTTAATCACTCCATCCTATACATATGGTGAAGTTAGATGAATTAATCAAGTCTAACTTATAAATTTAGTAAGATTGAGTGATTTTCACCTCAAAATTTCCAAAAGGGTGAACCAACTACTATAGTAGATTGGCTTAATAATAGTTTTTTAAATTCATCCTACATATGATAATAGTTCATAGTAGTATTTGAAATTTGAAATATGATTTGATTTTTATAATTAAGGTGCCCTTTGCATTACATATGCACCCCATATATGTCTCAAGTTGAAACTTAAGTATAATACTGGTACCAATGTATATAATATTTCCATAAATGTGTATTTGAATCATATAATTGTGAAATTTGGCCAATTTGAAATTTTTACAAGGGTGGAGGACATGTTCCCATTACATGACCTCACTAAATCTAAATAATCTGAGAACTATTGTAAGTGTGGATAACATGTTTCTATAAGATGCTCCCATTGTAATATGAAATTATGAACCATTGATATGCCCCCCTTTTGAGATGAGGGAAGTAGAAACTAGTAGTTACCTTACCTCAAAAAGATAAGATAAAGACATAAGTTGTGAATGGATCATTTAGCATATAGGAGGAGGATATCTAAGTATATATAGAATTGAAGCATATAGAATGTAATCACATAAAGTCCTAGGATGCATGATATAGATCATGGCAATCTTTAGAGAGTAACAATACAAACTTAGTAAGCAATCAATCACAAACACAAGAGAACTAAAAACCAAATAAAAAGCAATGGTCCAAGGAAACCTCATATAAGAGGCATGTTCAAATTCCACACAATTGAAGGGACATTTCTTAGTAAAATGTCCAAAAATAATAGAATGAAATGTTCAAATGTCCACATAAAACAAACAATGACATATTAAAATGTCAAAATAGGTAAAAAAGACACATGGGACATAATCAGTGGATCACATTCAAATGCTCGAACACGTAATACAATGAAAGACAAATAATGGCACTAAACAAAGTGAAAAAAGGAAAGGCAAAGAATCATAAGAGACCATCATAAACATATCACACTAGTCCCTAGATATATGTGTTAGAAAAAAAGTTAAGTAAATAGAATATAAAGTACATTGTGAAAGATATAAGCATGGATAAAGGCATGTGTAAGTATGTAATCTCAATTATTATAATGGGAAGTGACCATAGAATAATATAACTTGGGTTTATCATGATCAAATCAAGTGAATGCATCCAATGTATTGATGATGTGAGTAAAGTGAAGGCCCAACATACGTATGTGCATATATCATGTGCTTGGGTATGCTTTTATCACACTCAAAATATGTGTGAAACATATGTGTGTATATATAAATAAATTATATGCTATCTACCACCATGGAAACAACAACATAGATTCCAAGGAAATAATAAAATATGGAAATGCTGAATATTTTTGGAATTTTAAATTTCTTAATTTTAAAATTTTTTTTTGGTATTTTTGGAATATTTGAAGGTTTTCAACCTTAGGTTAGATCATTTTCATCGTTTGGATCATGATTTGACATGTGAAAATGGTGCATGCCCTATTTCTCCTCACTATTTACTTATTAAGTAGAGGAATAATTTACATCGTGTGGTATATGAATCAAGTTGTATTTATAAGAGAATGAGACACCTTACTGATTTTACTCAATTTTTTCTTCCATCTAGTAAAACCAAAAGGCTCATACTATGAATGCATATTGTGATTTTTGTGTCATAACCCAAAATATTGTTTGAATCACTTTAGGACCATAAGAAATTGGTATCATTATGTTGCTTAAAGAATCTTTCCAATCTCCTTTCTATTTTAAGTCTTTTAAATGAAAGACAAGTTGTTGAAAATGTCTTACATTACAAGTGGTTTTTTCTTGTGTAGGATTGATATGGTTATGCAAAAATTAAGCACCAACCATGAATAATGTGATTTTTATAATTTGCTGGTGTGGATAGTTTTGATTTTTTTTAGTTTGAGGGTCCTCCTCCTTGTAAATATTATAATCATGGTTTTTCGTAAATGAAAATTCTTATCTATACACATCCCAATATAATAAATTTAAAGAATAAAAGGGCTTATGTAATGCTCTTTCTATAAATGGAGAAATAAGAATCATACTAAATATACATTTTATTTCCAAATTCAATAAGATGATATTTTAAAGAATATAAAACATCCTTGAATATTATAACCGAGTAGTGAATAGGTTCATCCTCATTTTGAGTCAATGATTGTAAATGGTCCAATGGTAACTTGGGAAACTATTGATTATGAAAATACATTAAAAATACATCCTCAATTTTTTTGAATATTGATAGAGACCCATATGGGAGGATATAAAACCAATCAAGAGCTTCTTTAGTTAAACTCATATGATTTTTTAAAAAATATTAGATGGCCATCCTTTACCCAATGTAAAAAAGAGTGTATATTTTATTTCAAATGATTTTTAGGATACCCTTTGATATCAAACATAGGGAATAATGACATAATAAAGTTGGAAGGATATAGATGTTCAAAGAGATTTCTAGTAAGGGATTGGTCCGCCAAGATATTATCATGGAAGGTAGCTTCATGTGAAGAAATTTATAATTTAATAGTAATCATTTATTGTTGAAGATCATTTATGGTATTCATCATTGATAGAGTATTTCTTGAAGAGGTTGGTAGAGAGGTTGAAAATGTGCTTATAAGTTAAAAATTTCCATCCACATGAAACATAAGCATAATAGTATCTCCATGAATAATAAGTGCACATTGATTATCATTGAATTGTAGAATATTTGGTATTTATTTTAGAAATTTTAGAATATTTGATATTTGCATACTATTTGAAGGTTCATCTACCTTTGGTAATGATATATCAAGTGAATTTTAAGGTAGTTTTGGTAAAAATACTTCTTTTAGTATGTGAGGAACTTTTTTCATAAATGAATCTTTTGGAAGATAAAAATACTTTTGTTTTAAAACCTTGGTTGATATTGGTAAGAGTGAAATATTTATAACATTAAGAACTTTTACCTCTTTAGGTTTGTAATGCACCATGTATACACATAATATTTTCAAATTTTATCAATTACTGATGTTTTCTATCTTGCAAGGAACCTATTGAGTCTCAAGCTCTTTGAGTGCACACCTTAAAAGGTGCACTAGAAAAGAGGTGGGAAAACCATTGGTGCTTCTCAATACTATTGTCCCTTATACCACCACTTAAAATATACATAACTAGCTCCTATACACTTCCCTAAGATTTACCTCCTTCCTTAGACATTCCTCTAAGTAATTTATTGCTTTATTCAACCCTTACATAAGACAAAAACCATTTTTGACATTTACCAAATAATGTCAGTTTGGGATGACCCTGTATTAAAATTAATATTAGAACATTAATGGTCTAGGTCGGCCTTAGCCAACCTAGACCAGGACCTAATTTATTTTTATCAATTAAAAATACAAGGTTGAATTGGGTGAACCCTATTGACTAAACTTGTAGAAAGGTTTAGGGTTATATTCAACTATATACACACATCCATTTCACCATTTCTTAGAGAGATACATGAGTTAACTATTCATTTTGTGCTTCTTTACAATTTACTATTCCATCATTATACTTGAGGAGTTATTGATTATGGTTTTACACTTGGAGAAAATAAATTTATCTTGTGAAATATTGAGATCATTAAGAGGTCCTTGGATATAGTCCATTGTTCATCCCTAAGTTCTTAAATAATATGAAAAAACTATTGCACAACACCTTTGGCCAAGGGAGAGATTGCATCTCGATGGGTTCATCTTCAAGGTAAGTATCTTGAACTTTACTCATCTATTTTAGTAGATAAAAGTAGCATAAGTAATGGTTTTTTAATGTATTTCTCTCTCATTACATTAGGGTTATATATATTAAATAGAATCATTCTATGCATGTTTAATTTCATGTTTATCACCTCCATTTTGTGCCATATGATTTTGTGAAAATTAGGTTAGATTTTAGTTTACTTTGCATGTACTTTGTGAATATGAAAACATAGGACCTAGCTAGGGATTATTATATGGTGTTGCTTGATTAGAGGTTTTGAAACCATCTCTAGTGACATTATTGTGGTAAGGGACCCCTTGGTTAGGTCTAGTAGATCCATCTTGGTCATCAACCCAAATGTATAATTGTATCAAAAATAAAAAGTGTAAGAGTGATTTATCTTCTCCAAGCTAGGATTGATTTGTAGGTCAACTTCATTTTCCATTATATAAATTCTAGTGAAACCAATGTGAACCAAACCCTTTTAGGTTTTCTTTCACACATTCATTTTATTATCATCTTATATATTCTTATTTTTAAAATATTGTATCAAACTTGTCGATATAATCTAATATTTTGTGCACAAGTTTAATACATAGTCACTCCAAAATGACTATATTCATTCTGTATAGGTCTTCTCTAAATGCTAGTGACTAGATCAATCAGCTCGACATAATCTTATTCTTTAGCTATAGAATTACATAAATAATTGATCTAATAAAATGTGTTTATAGTTATTTTTTTAGCATGCAGGTTTGCAGACATAATTGAGTCAGTTGAATCTATTCTTAGATTATTTTTTAGCACATAGGTTTTGTAGACTACGTAAACCCATTCAACCCTATTCATAGAATATTAAAGTTATCACTTAAGCAACACAACATAAAATTTGTAAACTAAGCATATTCAAAATGACCAAGGTTCATTCTTACCTTCTTTATCACTTCTATTTTTCATTTATAGTCTTATTTTTCACAAGTTTGTAGTCTATAAAACTAAAACCCTACAATGAGCTAGTTTGACCAAATTTACATAGTTTTGTAGCCTTTTTTATCTCTAGAAGATAGAGTTAACCTATTTGAATATATTCTTTTAGATCTTAATTGTGTAGAATATCAGTGACCCTATCTACTTTGTTTTATATTATTTTCATACAATGTTACCTAAACTAACTTTGTAATCTTCACAGTCAAAAGAATTAACCTATTTTTCTAGTAATTAATTCACTTTCCATTTCATTTGTTTACATGATTAAATTAAAAAATATAGACTAATTAGGTGTTTTTCTATTTTACAAATTTAGTCACACTATTTTTATATTTGTACATACTTCCAAATCATTTAACACTAAAAAGCATTGAACATTTTTCTTCCCAAGGTCTACCTACTTGTATTTCATCACCAAAGGGAAGCTGACTTGGTTTTATAGATAGGTAAAATCATATGGTTGATGGTATATATTTTGAAATCACATGACACCATTATCACTATGGGATTGTGAAGTGAGGTGGTAGGCCCCAGAAATAATCTAAAAACATCACCAATAGATATCCTTTTTAGCTTAAACTACCTAAAACTATCTATAGATTGATTTTTAGTTCCTTCTTATAGCCAAATCCCCATCACATTTATTTAAAAATTTATTATAAATTAATAACATTTAAGAATGACCAATTAGTTAACATTTACATTAAATTTTTTTTGCTTAATATTTTATCATTGTATTTAGATTTTCAAAACTTGTACTAGTTAGCATTAGTGCAAGGTTTATGTTATGTTATGCAATTAGAGAAAACACATGGATCTAATTACTTGTGTGCTTCATTTTATTTTATTAGAAATTATATTTCAAAAAAAATCCCTATTTTTAAAACACTAATGTATATGTTGACATGGTCTCTTGTAGAATGTTAGTCTTGGTTACCTTTAGTACATAGTCACCCTATCCAAGTGTGCATCTTTTTATCTTATTCAATTTATCCCTTTGGAGTACATATTTGACCTATATGACTATGTATCTTTCTATCCTATTTTAGTTTTACCATATGCAAAACATGGTCAAGCATTTCGATTGTGTCTTTTGTATCTTACTGTGTAGACCATTTCCATAGACTCTATCAACCCAGTCGACTATATACTTATTGGATAATATTATTCTATATTTGGTTAAATCTACCCATATTTTCATTCCTTGATTCTTTATTTTAGATTCTACCTTCAATCATCATGAAATCCCCTATCAAAATATTTTTGGATAACTTGAATCCATTTAAATGCTATATGGGATGTTATTTTTTTCCTACCTTCACTACCCAAGAGGATCTTCACTCTTGGATCACATTTTCTCATCCTTCACATTTTTATTTTAATATGGTACAAATAATGCCAACATATGAGATTGGTGGATTAGATCTATTCCATATTTATCAAGATAATTCTCACCTTCAGACATCTTACCATATTATGGGGGAAATTGACACAAGTTTAAGAAATAAGCCCACAAGAAACCTTCTCAACACCAAAAAACCACCTCCTACCAATCTTCCACCTATTAACCCTCCCCATAATACCATTTGGGGAATCCTCCTACCAACACTAACCAACCAATTGATACAACTCTTGCACAAATAGTTAATTAAATGAACATAATACAAACATCTAATAACTCTCAAATGATGAAACTAAAACATCATTTAATAAACATGGATAATAAACCTCATATTCTTCTTCCCCAAAATATTAAATTTTTTATTCCTCCACCTCTTAAAGATGCCATAGGAAATGTCATTCCCAAAACCATCATGCATAATAAGATGCTTAGACACATTCAAAATGAGCCTTTATCCCCTTCCATTATATCTATTTATATTGGTAATATATATCTATCTATTAAATATGATGGGACTAAAGACCCTAAATCTTTTCTAAAAGCACTTGATAAACTTTATAAAGAGTGGATCCAAAATAATAATTTCACCACTACCAGAATTTTAGATAAAACCTTCACTAGTGATGTATTATAATGGTATAAACAACTTCCCCAAAATTTTATATGTCAACTTGAAGATTTAGTGAATCCTTTAGTTAAGGAATTTCAACATAAGGATCTTCCAAAAAATTGTCTTAGTCATTTCATCAATGTTAAGCAATGCCCTACTGAATTAGCTCATGATTTTATAAAACAATGGGAAATTTTGGCTCACAAAGCTAATAAAAATATGATTAAGGATAAATTGTTCAAAATTTTCATTACAACCTTAACACCTTCCTTATAATACATGGTTTGAACCTTTACTCCCCAAACTTTAAATGATGCTCTCAATCAAGCTAAGTATCAATAATTTATAACAAAATAGTTTGAACCACACATTAAAACCATGAAGGGATATTTCCAATATTTAACCAATGCAATCAAAAAAATCCTCATCAATTAAAACCAAAAATATCTAAAATGGAAAATCCCCAACCTTCCCATATTCCACTAACTGTGCAAAAAATGAAACAACTTCTAACACCTTCTAAACCATTCACGTATCCTAATAATCCCCTTCAATGTTATGATCCTATTTTTTTTTTTGGTTTCATGCCAATATAGGTCATTCCCATGAAAAATGTCATGGGATTATAAAATTTTCCATTTCTTTTATGATAGGATATTCATTCAATCATGATTCCATGATAAAAATTTGACAACATGATTATGTTAATGCTTCTCAAAAGAAAAAATATTTCAAATCTTCTTCCTCTAACAATCCAAAAACATTATCTACATCTAACCCTTCATAATCATATAAGGATATTAGTGCAATTGATATTGATTATGATCAATACTATACCAATTCTAAATATGTGAATGCAGATAAGGTCAATTATTGATTCAAACCCACCCACAAATATATTATCACATAACCAAAGAAACCATCTTTAGAAGATAAATTTCTCAAAGATACTACTACCACTAACCTACCTTTAGAAACCAATAAGGAACCACTTCTTCAATCTAAACCTCCAACTACTTCTCTTCCTAATAAACATATTTTACCTTCCAAGCCTCATGATGGTTCTTCCTCTTCCAAAACCCATTGTAATTTCTTAGAGGAACTTAAATCTATGCATTGAAAAATCCCTCTCATGGAGTTGGTTTGCACTTCTCCCTATCATCATAAATTCTCAATGAAACAACTAAAAGAAATCTAAGATCCATCTTCCTTAGAAGAGGAACAACCTTCTCACAAGCCTCAACCAACAAAATTTCATACCATTGAATTTTTTTGTCCTTCTTCAAAACCTTTCATAGAGTTCCTTTAAAAGGACATGATCAATGATGAAATTTTATTTTGTGTCAATGATCTACCTCTCTTTCTTAAAATATATATTAATACCACCCTTATTCATAAATTATTAGTACATGAAGGGTTGGGAATTAATGTGACTTCTCTTTGAATCATTCAACAACTTGGGTATAACAAATATCATCTCAATAAAACTTGTTTACATGTCATGAATTCTATAAGACCAATAAAAAACCACTTATTGTATTTAGACCCCTAATAATATTAGACCCAAAACTATATGTACCAAGATTATGGTTTTTGACTTACCATTATCCTATAATATACTCCTAAGATGCCCAATGACTCACCACATAAGGGCTATTGCCTCTTCTGGTAACCAATGTATCATGTTTATTCATAATGGAAAATGATATAAACATGAAGTTGATCCTAACCCATGGAGTATTTATCTTCCCAATCCTAAATTATAGTATAAAATTACCACTATTCCAATAATTAATAGTTCAAATTTACCTAAATTCATCAATATGAATTCAAAATTATAGGTCACTCTTACCGATTTTGGTGATGATGAGCCAATTTTTTTTGTAAAACACATACACTACTACCAAGATACATCACTTTTCGGAGTGGATTCCTCCTTCCTTGTTACCTCATGATTGTACCATCCCTTTCATCAATGAGATCATGATTTCCATCCTCCATGTAATGCACATGAAACATCTTGTACATAAGATGATTTCACTCTTAATGAATATGGAGTGTCCAATTTATTTAAATAACCTTTAATCATGCCACCTCATATATTTATCAATCTATGCATATCATCTTTATAATTTCCTTTAGAGACACAAGAATGTAATATCTCTCCCACATATGATCATAGTTACATTATGGCTCGATTCAATCACAAGACTTGGATGTTTAACACTATTAGCAAGCCTTAGCTAAAATACATGCTTTTAACCAAGATGTTAATATTATTTCCATGGATATTGAGTTAGAACCTGAAGGTTGTTTAGGTATGTTATTATTTTTTGTGTTGTGGCATAAATGTTATCATTGATGTCAAGGTCAAGATAGGTGTCATTAGTGTCAAAATCAAAGTTGGTGTCATGAATGGTGAAATGATTTGTGACAAGGAGTCCTATGACAAGAGAGAATTTGAAGGAAACATATTATCTCTATATTGAGAGATAATTTGAAGGAAACCTAGTAAATATTTTAAATTTTATGACATTTTAAGGTCAATATCAAGATACAAGGTAAGCACACTTTTGAGCACTAGTCTTAAAGAGCACCATCATATCATGAACATGTGTATGAATATGTTAGTTTTGTAAGATGGATACACATAGGTGTGATTGGATGTTCAAGGATTAACAAGAATGAATATAAGGTGTGGGAACACTTAATAAAGTATTAAGGTATACATATTCGGGTAAGGTCTTAAGCTTAAGCATACAACTAGACTAGTCTTAAACCCTACCTGACCTAACAAGGTGCAATGAAATGTTGTCAAGACTTATGAAGGAAAAAATAAGTGGTAGATAATGTGATAATATGTTATTAAATATGTAAACATGTGTTTATGGTATATAATCCTTTAAAGGATATGTCAAGGCCAGTTCATGGCTTATTCATTTGTATGAAGATACCTAATGAGAAGGTATATGATTGGCAACATGATGAGGTGAGCAATATGAGGCTTGTGAGAAGAAGTTTTTTAGTTTTTGAGAAAGGTATGAGGTTTTATGACATGATTATAAGGTGTTGAGAGTAGTGAAATAGATTTCAAAGTATGTTCAAGGTCTAAGTGTGACTGGTAGTTTAAGGTCTAATGTGCAAAGAGACTTGTGTGGCCTAATGAGTGGTCAAGTTTAGTTTTTAAGGTGATATATTTAATTATATAGTTATAATAGGTGTGAAAGGTTTTATTAAGTGTTTTTACCAAGTATAAGGTCAAATTATAGAGGAGAAATCATGAAATGTGATTTTGAGGTTTTCTATGTGCATAAAATGAGGTATTTCAAACCTAAGAAGAATTTTCTTATGATTTTTGGCATATGAAACATTTTAATGAGATCTTAAGAATTTAATGGAATTTTTTTAAGGATCCTAATTCAAGTTTAAAATCATTATTTTTTGGATTGAGGGCCTAATCTTTATGAATGATCATTAAGACTATAATGTGGTCTTAACCCTCTCTAAAAGCCTAAAATTTACCTAATATGGAAGATATTGATATAAATGGATCAAAATGAATATGATGAATTATTTTTATTATTGGATAATTTATAATACTCTCTTAGGTACCTCTATGTGGCATTGATATGTTAGAAGAATGAGTGGAAGCTAAAAGAAATCCTTTATTTCTAGGATTTTTTATGTAACAGTTAGGGTTGACCAGGTTAAAGCATGAAAATGTTTGGGTTATGATGTGTGATAATTTTATTTTGTGTATATTTAAGTTTATTATCAGGTTAGAGAATAAAAATATGCTAAAATTGTCATAGAAGTTGGCCTATTGCTATAAAGGCCTAGTGAGGAAGATAATGAGAAAAATAGGTATAAGCGAGAATAAGATTATGGATGTTTTGAAATGGATTAGGGATGGACCTAATATACTAGGTTATTTTTGTATACCTATAACACATATCCATAATGGACAAATTTTTTGAATAAACCTATGTATGGCAAAAAGTTGATCTCAATCTGACTTGTCTAACACAGTAAGGTCTGTGTACAATAAAGACATGAGATTGGTATGTAAAACCAACATTGATATTTAAAATTATAATATATTTATATAAATATTTTATAATTAATATTAAGGATCATATAAAACCATTGGAGCTTCATGAAATTGGTTCTATAGGTGTTGCTAGTCATTATTTTCATGACTATGTTTTGAAGCTATAGGTAATTTTTTTTTGTGTGAGTAGGATTGATGTTACTGATTCATTATAATGAGAATTTAATAATATAATACACATTAATTTGTTATATAGTTATCATAGGTTAATTTTAACTTATTTTTGTTCATGATAAATTCCTATGAAGGTGTGAAAAGTCAAAGGTTCTTGACTAGATTTTGAACCCTGTTTATAGTTCTACGTGAGCATATGAAAGTGGCTAGTTTAAGGTATTTTGACATATTTGGTGAAATATAAATAAAATTTTAATTAAAATTAGGTAATTTTATCTCTATTAATATTATTTATTTATATATTTATTATGAAAATTTAAGTGTATACTTCAGATATTCAAAGCAGACTTTCTACTAGTAAGAAGGTCTAATTGTGACTAGGCCTATGGTGTGGTTAAAGGAGTGAAATGAGATAAATGGTGTAGGGTAAATAATTTGAGATTATTATGGGTATAATTTAAGTTTTTTTTAATTATTTAATCCATTTATGGAGGATAAAGATGTTCCAATGTAGTCAAGATGAAACATGTGCTTTGAGAAGGCCTAATTGCATTAGGTCTGTATTAGGCATAATGGTGGTTTTGGTCCTTATGAGTGGTGACCTGACATATGTAGTGGTTTGTTAAATTTTTAATTTTTTTTAATATATTACAAGTGTGATAAAAGTATGGATATGTTTGTGTCCAACCAAGGTGTGTGAAATCAAGAGTCAAGTATAAAAAGGTCGAATAGGCCTAATTGACTAGTTAGTATATTGAGGATATGAATGAATGAAATAGAAGTTTAGAAACTAGGGTAGATGCATTTAAGAACAAAATATAGTTATTTTTAACATGTAATAAATTTATAATATCTATTATATATATGATGAGCAAGATCATATGATCTAAATCTACCAAAAAGAGGGTTAGTTGAGTGAAGAGACCTATTAGGCTATTTGAGAGAAATAGAAGAATGTGAGGAAAAAATAAGGTGATAATAATTATTTTCATGAGAAATAAGTGTTAAAAGGTTATAATTTGGTTCTAAGTTACCAAGGGGGTTGGTTCCTTCTTGCAAGTTGGTGCTTGTTAAAGGACTAGTTGAGTTGGTGCTTGACTAGTGAGGGGTTAATGCTCCTTATAGGGTTAGTACCTCACTAAATATTGATTAATAAATTATAGTAATATATTAAAATATATTTTTTATTATGTTTTATATACCTTTAGGTTTTCCCATATATCTCTTGTGTTCATATGTTATATGCTTATGTGGATACTTGTTTATGCATTGGTTGATGTATGTGTTTGAATGAATGCTTCATGAATGATAAGTGAAATTGAATGATTATTTTAAGGGAACTGACACACCCCCCATATATATATATATACTTCCAATCATTTTTATTATATCATGTCTTTTTAATTAGGCCTAATATCCTAAAGGAAATCCTAAGCAAGCAAAGATGGATAGTCAAGCAAAAAGTGGTTTCTCTATAAGCAAGGCTCCATTGTTCAATGGATCTACTTATGAATTTTGGAGTTGTAGGATGATAAAATATTTTATGTCTCAAATTCATGATGTTTGTAAATAATTTTTTGATATATTTACTACACCCTCTATTTCTCCAATAGATTCATTAGGTAAGAAGGATAATGACAACAATTCAAAAACAATGAATAATATTCTTTATGGCCTATCAGAGGTAGAGCTTGTGAAGGTGATGCATTATATATCTTCTAAATATGCGGGAAAATTTGGAGACTATCCATGAGGGAGACTCTAAGGTCAAGTTGGATAAATTATAAACCCATATCAGATAGTTTGAAATCTTAAGGATGAATGAAGATGAGACCATTGCAGCCCACATATTGAAGTGATGAAATGATCAACATCATAAGAGGCATAGGTGAATAATTGAAAGAGTCTACTATTTTTATAAATTTTTTGGGATCTCTAACTCCTAATTTTGATTCTGAAGTATCTATTTTTGAATAAATTCAAGATCTAGACAAGGTAGAGATGGATGGACTTGATGGCACCCTAATAGCTTATGAGATGAAGATAAGTGAAGGAAGATTGGTAAAGAAGGAAGCTGCATTCAAGGTAGAAAAAAGTGAAAAGAGAAGAAGAATAAAGGTAATAAATTAAAATATAATGATTATCTTAATATTTATGATGATGATTTGATAGATATGTTTATAAAAAAGTTTAAAAATGGTTCAAGTAAATACAAGGGTAAGCTACCCTTCAAGTTTTTTAATTATGGATAAATTGGACACTTTGATAACAAGTTCCCTCATAAGCATAAGAGAGAGGATTATGAATAACATAATTGTGACAAGAAGTCCTATAGATCTGATAAGAGTGAGAAAAGTTTTAAAAAGTATGATGACAAGAAGAAGTCTTTCAAAAACAAAAGCAGCTATTACACAAAGGAATATTGTAGCTTATATGATGAGAGTGATCATGAAGGTGATGGTCCTAATGTCAATGAAGTCATCTTCATGGATGAGGAATTAATATATTCAAATAAAGAAGAGTCCATGTGGTTTGGAAGTACTATTGGTGATTCAAATGAAGAAGATGAGGTGGATTTTGAGGTTGAGTTGATAAATGATCTAATAAAACTATAGATGGTAAAGAAAAATAAAAAGGTGATGAGGTCTCTTGTAAAATATTATGAGGATAAAATTATTTTATTTGAAGAGATAATGAGAAATAAATCCAAGGAACAAGAAGAAATAGTCAAACAAGTGGAGACTCAAATTGAGATTGTGACTGCATGCCTAAAGGCTAAATAAGAAGAATGTGTCAGGTATGTAACTAAACTGGATTCCTTGAGAGATGGGTTAGATAAAGAATCAATTAATGTAAATTCATTTTGTGAAGTTTTAAAAGAGTACCAATGATCTAGCCAACATCTTAGGTATTCAAAAGACTACTAATGACAAAATACATCTTGGTTTCAATGGAGACCAAAAGAGTAACACTAATGTGATCAAGGAGAATTATACCTTGAAGTTTAATGGTCAATCAAGAAATGATGGTGCTATCAAAAGGAATACTAATCCTATCATGTAGTCTAATACTATAAGGTATATTAATCCTTTCAATGGTTATTTTTATTCATGTAACCACTTTAGTCATAAAACAAGGCATTGTATAAGACCCTCCAAGAATGAATATGCATGTAATTATGAGGAGAATCATTAGTCAATAGGTATGGGTAATGACGTGTTACCATCAAGAGGAATAATATGTTTTAATTGTAAAAAGGTTGGTCATATTGAAATTTTTTATAAGAATGGATTCTCAAGTCAAAAAAATAATATTGAAGCCCCTAGAGTGAAAAAAATAAGACAAGATAGTGAATGGAGACCAAAGGTAGCTAAGGTGAATGATGATTAGTATGCAAGTCCAAGTGGACTATTTGACATGATAGAGTGTAGTTTAGATGTAAAAGAGTGCCAATAATTCTTCATATTAGCTCAAGATATGGATGGAGTCAAGAAAAGTAGACCAAGTAATAATTTGTTCAAATAGAGATTGAAGGGGTCAAGCCAAAGAGTTTATTCAAGTCTAAGAGGATCATGAAGAAAGTTCAATATAGTGAGGACATGAATATTTGGGAATCTCCTAAGTTTATGTTGTTTTAGCACCCTAGAGAAGAGGTGACTCCATTAGGATTCATGGAGGCACTCAAATAGTTAGTAAAATCATGAAGGATGCTTGGTCTTAGGGGGAGTTTTGTATTCTTTGTTTTAGATCTAAAGTTCAGTCAATAGTTTTTTAGAGGTGTGATTACAAGAGATGGGTTACAAAGAATTTGTATGATGACTTGATCAAACCAAGTCACACTTATGATAGTTTTTGAATACCTCATGGAGATAAGAGGATCTAATAATTATACAAGAGTAGGTTATTTTTATAAGAATATCTATAGTATTCATAAATAAATATGAGAAATGGATTGGTCTGCAAGATCAATATGTTCATTAAGCTAGTTGGTTGTGAGATTGATCTATGTTGAGTTGTTGAAAAAAGAGAGAGAGAATGATCTTTTTGGGAAAAAAATATGTGTTTTTATAGGTCCAAATATTATATAATTGTCAAGAGATGACCCTTTGTCATTAATGTCAAATGGGGAGAAAGTTCTAGTTTGGGAGAAAGGTTAGTTTGAAGAGATCTAGCTTGGGGAGATGAGAATGATCAACTTTATTTAAGTGTTCTCCATTAATGAAAAATGGGGATATTTTTTAGGTATGTTATTATTTTTGGTGTTGTGGCATAAATATTGTCATTGATGTCAATGTCAAGATGGGTGTCATTAGTGTTAAAATCAAAGTAGGTGTCATGCATGGTGAAGTGATTTGTGACAAGGAATCTTATGACAAGAGAGAATTTTAAGGAAACCTATTGTCTCTCTATAGAGAGAGAATTTTAAGGAAACCTGTTAATTCTTATAAATTTGATGACATATCAAGGTTAAGATCAAGATATAAGGTAAGCACACTTTTGAGCACTAGTCTTGAGTACCATTACCATATCATGAACATGTGTATGAAGATGGTAGTCTGATAAGATGGATACACACAAGTATGAATGGATGTTAAAGGATTCCCAAGAATGAATATAAGGTTTGGGATCAATAAATAAATTTTCAAGGTATTCCTATAGGGGTAATGTCTTAAGCCTAAGCATACAACCAAATTAGTCTTAAACCCTGCATGACCTAACAAGGTACCATGAAATGTTGTCAAGACTTATGAAGGATAAAAATTAGTGGTAGAGACTATAAGAATATTATTAACACTATGTAAATTTTTTTTTAAGGTAGATAATACTTCATATGAGATGTAAAGGATAGTTCATGGCTTATTCATTTGCATGAAGAGACCTAATGAGAAGGCATAGGCTTGGTAACATGATTAGGTGAGTAGTCTGAGGATTGTGAGAAGAATTTTGGTAGTCTATGAGAAATGTATGAGGTTTTATTACATGTGTATTAGGTTCTTATATTATTTAAATAGGTTTCAATGTATGTTCAAGGTCTAAGTGTGACTGATAGTTTAAGGTCTGATGTGCAGAGAGACCTAGTGTGGGCTAATGAGGGGTCAAGTTTAGTTTTTAAGGTGATATATCTCATGAGATCATTATAAAATGTGTTAAATGTTGTTTCAAGTGTTTTTAAAAAGTTTGAGGTCAAATTATAAAGGAGAAAGAATGAAATATGGTTTTGAGGTTTTTTATGTGCATAAAATGAGGTATTACAGAACTGAAAATGATTTTCTTATTATTGTTGGCATTTTCAGCCTTTGAAAGAGATATTAATAAGTTCATGAAAGTTGGGGAATGATCCTAACTCAATTTTACAAGCATTAGTTTCTAGATTAAGGTCCCAAGCCTTATGAATGATTGTTAAGACTGTAAGGTGGTCTTAACCCTCTCTAAAACCCTAACATTAACCTAATATGGAAGATATTGATATAAATGTCTCATAATGAATTTAATGACCTAGTTTTATTATTGAATCATGTATATGACTCTCCTAGGTAACTCCAACTGGAATTGGTCTATCATAATAGTGAGTGGAAGCTATAGGATACCCCTTGTTTCTTATATTTTTGATGTAACAGTTAGAATTGACTAGGTCAAAGCATGAAAATGATTGGAGGATGATGCTTTAGGCTTGTATTTTGTGTCCATGTAAATTTTTGAGTAGGTTAAAAACTTAAAATATGCTAAACTAGTCATGTAAGTTGGCCTATCGCTAATAAGGCTTAGTGAGGAAGACATTGAGAAAAATAGGCAAAAGTGGGAATAAGATTAGGGATGGATTCAATTACACCAAGGTTTTTTTTTAAGACATATAACACTAACACACACACACACACACACACACACACACACACACACACACACACACACACAATTTTTGTTTTTGTTTTAATAAACTTGTGTATGGTAGAAAGTTGATCTCAATCTGACTTGTCTAACATAGTGAGGTCTATGTACAGTGAAGACATGAGATTGGTCTATAAAACCAATATTGATATTTAAAATTATAATATATTTTTTTAAATATTTTATAATTATGATAAGATATTATTTAAACCCATTTTAACTTCATGAAATTTATTCTATATGTGTTCTAAGTCATTGTTTTGATGATCGTGTTTTGAAGCTACATGTAATTTTTATGTGTAAGATTGGCGTTCCTAAGTTATTATGCTAAGAATTAAATAATATAATGCAAATTAAGTTATTATATAGGTGTCATAGGTTAATTTTAATGTATTTTTATTCATTATAAATTCTTATGAAGGTGTGAAAATTCAAAGGTTCTTGATTAGATTTTGAAGCCTATTTGCAATTCTGAATGAGCATATGGAAGTGGTCAGTTTAAGGTCTTTTGCCATATTTGGTGAAATAAAAATAACATGGTGATGAAATTTAGGTAATTTATGTTATATTAATATTATTATTTTATATATTTATGTGTAAAATTTGAGTTTATACTTTAGATATTCAAAGTAGAATTTAAGGTAGTAAGAAGGCCTAATGGTGTCGTTCAAGGAGTGAAATGAGCTAATGGTGTAGGGGACAAAAGGAGAGATTATAATGTGTATAATTTAAGTGTTTTTTACTATTCAATATATTTGTGGAGTCTCAATATATTCCAAGGTGGTCAAGATGAAACATGTGCTTTGAGAAAGAATAATTGCATTAGGTCTCTATTAGGCCTAATGGTGGTTTTGGTCCTTATGAGTGGTGACCGACATATGTAGTGGTTTTTAAAGTTGTGAAACATGTTTTTTGATATATTAAAATGGTTATAAAAGTATTTATAGGTTTTTTTTCTGACCAAGGTGTGTGAAATCAAGAGTCAAGTATAAAAAGGTCTAATAAGCCTAATTGACTAGTTAGTACATTGAGGATATGAACGAATGAAATAGAAGTTTGGAAACTAGGGTAGAGGGATTTAAGACCATTATAGAGTTATTTTGAACATTTAATGATGTTATACTAGTGATTATATATATTATGATCAATATCATATGACTTAAATCTACCAAGAAGAGGGCTAGTTGAGCGAAGAGACCTATAGGCTATTTGAGAGAAATAGAAGAATGTAAAGAGAAAAAAATATTATCATAATCATTTGAGTGAGAAAAATGTGTTAAAATTTGATCATACGTTCCATGTGGATGATTTTGTTTTGAGTTACCTAGGGGGTTGGTTCTTCCTTGAAAGTTGGTGCTTGCTAAAGGACTAGTTGAGTTGGTGCCTAACTAGTGAGGGGTTGGTGCCTCACTAAATATTGATTAATTTATTATATGGCTGTATTCAAATATGTGTTTTCATGGGTTTTATCCCCATTTTGGGTTTCCCACATATCTCTTATGTACATATGTTATATGATTGTGTGGATGATTATTTATGCATTGGTTGATGTATATGTTTGAATGAATGATAAGTGATATTAAATGATTGTTTTAAGGGAACAAATTCACGCCTATCAATATTCATAATTCAAAAAAATGTCATGTAAATATAGTTAATTATCCACTTATTGATACTCCTTGGGTTTTTGAAAAAATATTACCTCACAAATTCAAAACTTTCATAACCTTCTATATCTCTTATCATACTGATCACTCTACCAAAACCCTTCGTAGTCAATGATTCTAAAGATATGCCTATTATCAATGCAATTGAATCCAATCAAACTTCCTCCATAGTTACACCTAATCTTGAGATCATTTTTGATGTTAAGGCCATAGATGCACACCAAATACATTTTGAATATTGCCATAGTAACAAAATTATTGATCTTGAATTAGACATAGAATATTGTGGACCTTTACCTATGTTACCTAGTGATGAAGAAATACTTGAGTTTATTCATGCTCGAGAACATTAACTTCCTTAGTAACATCAAAAACTTGGGAATTTCAAATTCAAGGCCCCTCATTTTAAAAAATCAATTAATAACATTGGTCTCAAAACCAATCCCATTTCCTCTCTTACTAATGTGCCATATCATTTCAAAGATGAAAATTCTATGCTTATTGAGGAAACCACGAGAATATAATATGGAACATGCTCATGTCCTCAACCTATAATAGTTTCTAGAGAACTTACACTAATCAAGAATGATAATTTTAATCTATTCTTTAATAAATATCATGAGACTTTTTCTTGGTTATATGAGGACATGCCTGGTATCAACCCTAATATCATTATAAATAACATAATCTTATACCTTGATGGCAAACCGATTTGGCAAAAATAATAAAAATTTCCACCTAAAATATTCACCCTATGCCATAATTAAATTATCAAACTATTATATGCTAAGTTTATTAAACCTATGGACTATTCATAATGGATTTCAATCATTTTTCTTATTCAAAAAAATATACCATGTTTATTCACATCTATATTGACTTCCACCTTCTCAACCTCTCTTATCCTAAGGATAATTTTCCATTACCTTCGATATATTCCATCATAGATTTAAATAATGGATATGAAATTTTGTCCCTCATGGATGGTTTTTTGGGCTAAAATAAAATTCACATCACCCATGATGACCAACACAAGAAAAAATTCTCTACAAAATAGGGCACCTATTTCTATGTTAAAATGCCATTCAACCTAAAAAATGCTAGAGCTATCTATTAGTAGGATATGACACACATTTTTCATGATCTTATAAATAAGATTATGGAAACCTATGTGGATGATCTCATTACCAAATCCAAAAGTCACAAAATCTATCTCTCTAATCTATCCATCATCTTTGATCGACTCATCAAGTACAAAGTTAGACTCAACCCCTACAAGTGTGTATTTGGTGTTACATCTGGTAAATTTTTAATATTATTACTCTCTCTTCATGGTATTTATGTAAACCTCACTAAAATAAATGATATAGTGAACATGCCTATTCCTTGATCCATTCCAAACATTTGTACTTTCCTTAATAAGCATGGGTCAATCTGATGATTCATCCCTAAAATGGCTTATCACATATACTCTATTAATTATCTTATTAAGAAAGGTAATGCTTTAGAATGAACCAATATTTGTCATAATACATTTGAAAAAATTAAATAATCATTTATTCATCTACTTACCCTTCAACCACCTTTTAATGATCATCCTTTGATTTTGTACACTTTTTCTACTCTTATATTAGTTGGGGCAATGTTTGCCTAACAAGATGATACTGGAAGAGATTATGCTAATTTATATATTAGTTGAGACCTCATAAATTAATTTTTTTTAATACTAAAGTATAATGTGATTTATTTTCTATCTATTTCAAAAGTTAAAAGCTTCATCACTACATGTTATATCAAATAACCTATGTCATCATTCATTCTAACCCACTTCATCACTTTTTATTCAAAGTATTTTTAACTAGAGATCGAATTGGAAATTAGACAATTTTCTTAATGGAAATTGAACTTTGGATTATAAAACAAAAATCTATCAAAGGAAAAGTAGTTATTGAACAACTTGTAGTTACACCCATACCTACTACCAATGACTTTCAATATAGTCTCCCCGATGATAACATTCTCTATATTTAAGGTCTTATCTAAACTATCTCTATTAAATATTACTTCCATAATGTTACTACTGATTTAGAAGAAAGTGATCAAGAAGATACCTACATCATTCTTGATACTACTAAATCCAAAGTAGTTATCAAAGAGATTTATGAAATCACCATAGATTTACATGAAGGCACTTAGCCCCTACACTTTGATGGTGATAAATGTCTCCAAAGAGCTAGGGCATGTTGTATTCTAGATAATCCTCATGGTAAAATAATCCCTTTCACATTATGGCTCATATTTGATGTCACTAATAAAATAGAATAATATGAAGTATTAATCCTAGGCATGAAAGTATCACTTGACCTAGATATTCCATATCTACATGCTTTCAGTGACTCTCAACTTATTTTCTATTAGGTTAACGATGATTACCAATATAAAAGTGAAAATATGATCAATTATCATCAAATGGATATCACCATCACCAAATATTTTGTATATTTTACCATTGAGCCCATTCTAAGAGATCAAAATTCTATTACTGACTCTCTTTCTTCTTTGACATCCTTATTTCATCCACATCAAGTAATTAATGATTCCTAATTTCTTATTTAAATAATAAAGTCCTCATCTTATATCTAACCAATAGAATCACTTATCTATCACATTGATACTATCACTATTTGATAGAGCCCATGGTATAAATATACTATCCAATTCTTTGAGGATCAAACTTATCCTCTAGACATGGATTCTCAAAAAAATACTAGAATTAAAAAACAAGATTTTAAATGTCTTTTGATATAATACCCTTTATTGTTGTAATATATAAGGTACCATAATCTTTTGTGTAATGAAATAAGAGGTCCCTATTCTCTTTGAACAAACACATGGGGGAATTTGTAGTGGTCACTATAATAGACATGCTACAACATGCAAATGCTTACGTATTAGATACTTTTGGCTTACTCTCAAAAAGGATGATATTAATTTCACTAAAACATGTAGTCCTTGCCAACTACATGATGATCTCATCTCTTCATCACTATTTGAGCTCTAAACTATGGATTTTCATTGGCCATTTTCCACATGGGGTTAGATATCATTGGCAAATTACCTTAGTCATAATAAGGGCATGTTTTTATCATCATAACTACTAAATATTTTAACAAATGGGTAGAAGCCATACATTTTTTCAATGTCATAGGAACTATAATTTATAAATTTATATTTAACCAAATAATTTGTCATTTTGGAGTTCCCCATACTATCATTTTTGATAATGATAGTAATTTTAAGAAAAAGGATGTGAAATAGTTATGTGCTAAATTTAAAACATCCCACAAATTTTCCACACCTTATCATCCATAATGAAATGGCCAAGCTGAGGCCACTAATAAAATTCTCAATAAAATCCTTAAAAATAAAATTTGAGATACCTTCATGGATTGGCATCTTCATTTATATCTTGCACTTTAGGCCTATTATACTAGCATTTGTATTTCCATTAGGGAAACACCATTCTCACTAGTCTATGGTTCTAAGTCTATCTTACTATTAGAAGTCGAGCTTCCCTCCTTATATATATATATATATATATATATATATATATTCATAGTATCATTCTTGAAAAATAAATATGTGAATCTCACATTCATACTCTTGATCTTCTTGATAAACACCATCTAGCTACTCTATAACATAATATCTAATACAAGGCTTGTATCATCAAGCAACATAATAAAAAGGTTAAAGCTCACACATTCAGTGTCTATGATCTAGTCCTTAAATTAGACTATGCACATGATAAAGAATGCAAATACAACTAAAAATGGTGGGGAACTTATTTAGTGAAAGATATTCTTATTCCTAACACCTATCACCTCCAAATTAATGGTCATGTTTTCAAAGAGCCCACTAATGCATAATTCTTGAATAAATACTTTGTTAAGATATTTCCCTTATCATATTTCTATATTACATCCTAATAACACTTTTTATAGGATTTATACATAGATCTCACCATCCACAGTAGTTTTTCTTTCCATAAAACTTAGGTCCTATTGGTG
Organism: Torreya grandis; assembly: GCA_037957365.1. Lineage (NCBI taxonomy): Eukaryota > Viridiplantae > Streptophyta > Pinopsida > Cupressales > Taxaceae > Torreya > Torreya grandis. The sequence continues at coordinate 1,176,079 of JARHVA010002421.1, forward strand.
TAGGCCTTTTTCCCACTAGGTTTTGCCTACACAATCGTATTAGCTTGCTTAGGACTCTATAGGTCATGTTGGTTACTTTGGAAGATTAGAACCACATTCACTAGAATGTGTGATATATTTCCTTCTCTAACCTATATATATTGCTCTCTCTCTTTATATTCTTCATTCAGTGAGCCAGAGAGCTATTGCTCTTTTGTGTATTATGGATTGTTTAAGCTTCTTAATTGTGAGCTATGACAACTTTGAGAGCTGTGAACTTCATCTCTTTATTTAAACAATTGATAACCATTCTTAAATCCAATCTCTTTATGTAATATTATTTCTTGATTATTTCAATTGCTTTCAGTTATGTGATGTGTGCTTGACTCACATGGTCACTTTACCATAATTATTCACTAATACAGAGATCATGACAAATTCTTTTATGGTATTAGAGCACCAATTCATGTTCATGATTATCTAGTTGGTTATTTGATATTATTTTTAATGAAATCTTGAGATTTGATATTTCATTATCATAGGAATTATTGAGATAAATATTTAGATATATCAGAGTTCTCATCTTTGGTGGAGTCATTTTTTGTAGATCTAGTTCATTGTCAACCATTTCCACTTTTTTGTGGCTTCTTTGTGACTACGTGGATCTCTAGTTTGGCATAATAATGACATGAAAATTCTTAAGGCATTGGAAAAATTTAGATCTATATTTTTTGGCTAATCTAAGGCATTTTTAACCTGATTCATGGCTTGAGTTTGTTGTGTTGGTTCATGGCTTGAGTTTGATGTGTTGGATTTGAGTATTCAAGAAGAAAGGCATTAGAGATCTACCAAAATGTAGAGAGGGTCTTTAATTTGATCCATTAATTTAACCTTGGTGTCTCCTTTAGTAGTTGTGGCATTAAAAAAAAACTAGTGTTTTGTCTTTTTGTTTCAATAATGAGTTGAGGCATCAAACTTCTTGAATGTTGCATTAAAATCTTAGATTTGCACTTTCATTTGGCATTAGACCTTATAGGACTATACATTTTTTCCTATGGTGGAGACCTTGGTGCTAGTTTGATCTCAATATGCATAGTGGCATCATTATCTTGACATCCTTTTTTTAGAAGAAGTTTCTTTGCATATACCTACATGTAAGGAAGCGAATGTTGATTTCTCAGTTCTTCAACCTAGTTGGAGGGTTACATAGTCTAGGATTACATAGTAAGGCATGACTAGTGCTACAAATATATCTGAGCTTATCCAAAAATCATGAAGGATTAATATCCTGGTGGTGGGTGGATTGAGCCTAAATTTTTCACCTTTCAATTCAAGATCTAGATGTAACAACCAAACTAATAGTCTATTGCTCAAAATGAATAACCAATCTTCAAAGGACGTATTTTGATCAACACAAAGGTGTGTTTCCTTGTTATGGAATATTAAAATGTCACACCTCTAATCCAAGGCATTTTGAGCCTCTATTTATCATCCAAGTCTGACCTCTTACTCTCACATCATTCTCCTGGATCAACTTAGCATCTAAACTATGGTATTTTGGTTACAACCTCCTCTAATTTGAGTGTTTTAAGTGTTTTGTTTTGGTTTATTAAGCATATCTAGAGAATTTTTTTTACTAGGGAGTTATTATTCTATAATATAAGCACCATTTCTATGTGTTGATCAATATTGAGGCACATTTCAACAAACTAGAGGTGTTTAGTTCTATTGTGGCATATTAAAACATTCCCTTACCTATTTGCTGGAGTTTTACATTATTGAGTTGAGTCAAGATACTTCAATATATTTTTTGATAGATGTTCACCATTTTAACAACCATTAGACTATACCTTTTTTGTTTGTCTTAGTGCAGACCTGGTTTCATCCTCCCTTGGTGATGCCTTATACCAGCCATAATAGCATGCATAAGGATTATTAAGTTTTCTAATAAACCTTAAAACACTCCATGCCACCTTTGAGGTCCGCACTAGATTCTAATGTGGACATTACTCTTATTTTCTAATTTTGATTTATTAGTATTTAAAAATTTAGAATTTTATGTTTTGTTTTAAATACTAAGTCAATTTGGGGAAATTGTATTAAGAGTGATTTAAGAATTTAGATAGCCTTTTTCACCTATCAAAGATGAAGGGTGAGGCCTATGCTAGTAGGAGGCCAATTCCCCCTCACGAATAAAACCATGGCATTCCTTGATCAGTGCCAATTTCAATGGGTGGTTACATGACATGCTTTGTGTTTAAACTTATTGTGTATTTAAACTTTAAGTGTAATTTAATTAAATAGGCCATTAATGATGGATAATGTATTTTGTTATAACTATTGACTGGTAACTTAGGATTGAGTGCCACTTTTTTCGAAAGTGCATATTTTTTCATCTTTTTTCCATTGGTCTACTTTGTTTTTTAAAACACACCAAAGTTATAAATTACCACCTTCAAGGGGGGTTATAGGCCCTACTAATTATTGCAACATACTTCTTACACTAATTATTCTCATCTGCATGGATTCATTTTTGACTCAATTTGAAGTCCATCTCTAGAGTATGCACCATTGTTTTAGTGACTACTTGATAGATTTATCTTATATTCCTAGATGCATTGTCAGTAGAGCCTGACATCCATCAGAGTGTGTATTATCACTTGTGCACTAATTTCTCTCATTTGATTAGACTAATTTTTGGCATAGTCCAAAGTCCATATCCAAATAATTCACTATTAATCAAAATGAAGAGATTTATTTCATTTCTAGTGATCCTTCTTGGGAAGGAGAATTATGTTTCCTAGCATGCTTACATGGAACACTTGCCCACACACAATACTCATATTCCATTTTTATATGGATAGATTTTTTCACCCACTGATCTTGTTCAGTTCAATAAGTGGTATAATACTTGTGACAATGTTTTTTCCACTATATTACTACATGTTTCCATGGATCTTAATTGTCATGTGAAATATATAGTGTCCATACACTATTTGGAGCATCCTACAGTCTTTTTTCAAAGATTTACCTGAGATTTACATCACACCTCCTCCTCTTCCTATCATCTCTTCAGAGATAGTTATACTCTCACCTCATAATTTTATTTCTTGTGATGATACATCCATGGTAGATAGTTCTCTTCCTTACGTAAAAACCCTACTACAAGATGAGATTCTACTAGACCTCAGTTGTCTTATTGCAAATTTTACTTTCATTCCTATGCTGATTATTACTCTTTTAGACCCTTCACAGCCTTTCACTTCAAAGGAATCGACTATTTATAATATGATTACACATATTTTGAACATCGATGACTAATATATTCCTATGGAATTTGTTTATTCTATTAATAAGTCATGTTCTATTCTTCACATGGACATTCTTTCAATGAATGTTCCATGTCTTTCTTTTAACTGGTTCACTTCAATGGTATTACTTTCATATTTTGTGTACTATTTTGCTATACCTATGCCATAGATATGATTTGGACCACATTCAAATATCTTCATACTACTACATTCTTCTTCCATTATGGAATGGGTAGAATTTTAGTACACACATCTTGTTCTTCCTTTGCCAAAGGGAAGAAACATTGTTTAATGTGGATGGAACTTATACAATCTTCAAGTAGAGGATCTCATCATCAACCTTTATCATCTTATGATTTTTACTTAGAGTATTGATTGCTTTAACATCACCATTTTGGGGATCTTTTACTCTCCTCTTATTGAATGTCTCTCTTTTTGGGGGGATTTTTTCCTATGGGTTTTCTTCTTTTCTCTACTTTATGATCGATTGTATTTTACTTAGGTACCTCATCAGGCCTCATTATTAGGACCCATTTTTTATATCATCGCCTACCTAAGCTGTGCTTATGAGGGGGTATTGGTGTAGGCCTTTTTCCCATTAGGTTTTGCCTACACATTCGTATTAGCTTGCTTAGGACTCTAGAGGTCATGTTGGTTACTTTGGAAGATTAGTATCATATTCACTAGAATGTGTGATATCTTTTCCTATCCAACATATATATATATATATATATATATATATATATATATATATATATATATAACTCTCTCTCTTTGTATCCTTCATTCAGTGAGTTAGATATCTATTATTCTTTTATGTATTGTGGATTATTTAAGCTTCTTATTTGTGAGCTTTGATAGTTTTGAGAGATATGAATTAGTCACTTTATTTAAATAATTCATCTCCATTCTTGAATCCAATATCTTTATGAAATATTCTTGATTGATGGTTTCAATTGATTTTAGCTATGTGATGTGTGATTTCTTGACTCACATGATTACTTTGCCATAACTATTCACTAATACAAAGATCCTGATAAATTCTTTCAGATCCTCCCTTGGTACTTTATTTTTTTCCTTCTCATGAGTTGCATTGTAATACCGTGTATAGGACCTAATTTTATTCATGAATTACTTTCACTTCCATTGATTTTTACTATTAATTTTATTACTTTCCAATACATTTTGAACCCTCTTTGGTTTTTGTTTTGTGAGTTATAGTGTAAGACCATGGATAGGACCAAGCCCTCCTCCCAAATACCATTTCTACCATTTTTATTTTCACATGCTTTGATTTCACCATCTTGGGTTTCTCTTTTGTGAGTTATCATGTAAGACCATGGATAAGACTAGGCCCTCATCACAAATACCACCTTTGCCTTTATTTTCTCCACTTGGTTTTCTATTTTATGGGTTGTAGTTTAAGACCATGGATAAGACTAGGCCTTCCTCAAAAATACCACATTTTTCTTGATTTTATCCTCTTGGGTTTCTTTTTTATGGGTTGTAGTTTAAGACCATGGATAGGACCAGGATCTCCTTATAAAATCACCATTTTTTTCCAAAACCACCTTTGTTCTACCAAGTGTTCCTTTTCTATAATGTTAAGCAATCATTAAAATTTTGTGATCCTATATTCTTAGCTTCATTTTTTTTCTTTTGTAGATAAAAATTGCATAAAAAACTATGTTATTATGTTTCCATACACTTATATACATTATTATGATAAGGAATCATACTTACCTATCATTGTATCCACTTTTCACCTTTGTCACATTTTTTTTAATTAAGGTTATTTAAATTGTTTCATGTTAATTCCCTTTGATTTACTTACCTTTCATTATACTTTGGATAAAACAAGGTAAAATTCAAGATAACACTTCTATTTCGCATGATTAAATAAGACTCTTAGATACCATGATCTCTAAGTTCATTTTCTTAGCATCCAAGTCTAAATTTTTCAAATGATAGTCATTTTTAGCACCCATATTTGGTTCTCCTAATCTATATGGATGAGGCTTAGAAAAATATATCAAAATTTAAAAGTCAAATCATTTAAAACAAAAATCAATAATCAAAGGGTAACATATAAATTTAAAATTCAAAAGCACACTAAAAGATGTGATTCATAATACATATTCTATCTCCAATCAAATCTCAAACTCTATAGTTGGCCTCATGATAGAGATGAGGTATATTGGGGTATGGTAGGCTAGTAAATTAGATAGGAACATTAAAAATAATTTAATTAATACCTACTTTCTCATGCAAGTACCCAATATTTATAGTAGATCGATGACTTTGTAAGGGGTCCTAAGGAATAAGGAACACATTGTGAGAAGGTATGCCCATTCTATATTTCATGCATATAGCCTTCATGGGATCATATTCATAATTAATTTGATGACCAAATATTTGTGTGGTTAGGAAAATTTCTTCAGAGTCCTTAATGTCGAAAGTCTTCTCATTTTGACAAACCTAATTGTAAGTGTCTTGAATTTGATAAAGATTTTCTCTACCTTGATTTTTCCTTCATTCCCCTACCACTCGATTCATTTCCCCCATTGATAGGAAAGTTTGATTCTAAATATATTTTCCCACTTCAATATTCCCTCTCCTTCACATCTTAACAACATGTTAGCCCTACTTTGTTTTAGTTTTATCTATCCTTAGGAAAAAATCATCTACTTGAGTAACTATGGAGTAATTTATTTACACCATTACTTTACATTTATATAATTACCTTGGTTTATTTAATTGAAAAAAATTCCATTATAATTCTCCTTTTGTTGGACAACTACATCTATTTATAATTTAGTTTTTTATTATACTTCCTTTTTTTAGACAACTGCATTTGTTTCTAATTTATTTTTTGTTGTACCCCTTTTTTCAAACAATTGCATCTATTTGTAATTTCTTTTTTTTTTTTACTTAATTTTTTTGGACAACTATGTTTTCTTCTACTTTCATGCACTTTTTCCATTATTGAGTTAGGTTATCTTGTTACTTTTCACTCACCAATGTTTTTTTTCATTTTATGTACTTTTTCTATTGATGATTAAGGATTGTTACTACTCACTCATCAATGTTGTTTTACCATTGCTTTCCCATATTTATTTAATTAAAGATTGTTACTACTTTCACATTAATGTTTGATTACCATTTTTACTTATATCCTTAGTTTGACTTGGTTTGTTTGCATTTTTTACTTAAGGATTACTTGTTTGAGTTTATTGGTCATCATTTAGTAGCCTTGAATTTTTTATTACTTGATTTACTCTAAAATTTGACTTGGTAATTTGGTCCTAACTTTGAATTTATCACCCAAGCTTACCAAATTTCTAAGTGCATCATGCCTACATTATTTATGTTATGTTAGTGTAGACACCGCAAATGTGTCTGCACCTTGGTTCTCCCCCTTGTCCACCTCAAACCCCTATCCTAACCCTTGGCCTTGGTCCTCTCCATCCATTTGATTAAAATAAACTTAAATATTCTAATTAAGTGGCCCCCTTTCCACCTCACCCTTGCCACCTTGGATCCTCCCTTGAATCCCTCCACCTTCCCCCTAGCATTTATTATGTCAAATCTCCTCATTATCTTTCCCCCCCACGCCCATTTAAGTGTCCTTATAACCATTCTTCCCACAACCCCTCGCTCGGCGGGGTGCAAGAATGGGCAGAGGCTATTTTTAGCCTCTATCCCCATTCTGCCACCGCCGACGTCGGCGACCCTTCGGCCGACATCAGCGAAACTGCCGACATCGGCAGCCTTCAATACCCCTTTCTGCATCCGTTGCAGCCCCTGGACCCTTGAGCATGCAAACGGAACCCTCTTGGTGCTTTGGCATCCGACTCTCTTCTCTCTGGACCTCGTGCAACAGCAGCAGCAGGTGCAAAGACTCTAGATCAGGGATTTCTTCTTGCAACAAGTCTTTTGTGGCTCCAACTATAGCTCCTTCATTCTTCATTCAGCAAGCCAAAGGTAAGCAATTTCATGGTTTTATTTCATTCTCTCATTTAGTCTCAGTTATCTATCCTATCTACTGTCTTCTGCTTGCTGTGTCCTTCCCCTGAGAGGCTGAAAAGCCTTCTCAGAACCTATCCCCTGTCCATCTTCCTTTTTCCTGTCCCCCTTTTAATCCAATCCCAGACAACTTCCTCATCCCCCTGCCAACAAAGACCCTGCACAGGGCACCCAACCAGACCCAGACCATTCTCCAAACCATTCAAGCACGTCCATAAACTCTGTCTCTGACCTGTTCATAGTTCAGAAACCAACCCAGACCCGACTACAGGCCACAACCCCGACCGACGCCGGTCACTTCCCCAACCGACGTCGGCAGGATAACTGACGTCGGCAGATCAACTAACCGACGCCGGTGACATTTCTGACCTTGGCGACTGTCATCAGCCCGACATCTCCTTCAGGTAATCATTTTGTCTTTTCTTTCCTTTCTAATTTGTTTATCACTTCTGTATTCTGGCATTTTGTATTTTCTTGATCTTTTATCTGTCTGTTATCAGTGGGTTGACCTCCCTTGAGGAAGTTTTCACACTTTTGGGAACAAGCTTTCGCTTGGCAACCCACCGCCTATCCATCTAACGTTTTCTTGTCCAAGTTCTTCTTCTTTGCAGGTGTCATTCCTCCACAGCCAAAGAGGGGTGCTCACAAATGTCTAGATTACGGTGCGCGATCTTCATCCAGGTACTTCACATGCCTTGTCCATTATCTCTTTAGTTTCTTCTCTCTCTTGAATCTGAAAAAGCAAAATTTGAATAGAAACATTCTGGCACGCCCGGTGCCGACGTCAGGTTCCTCCTGGGTTCCTTTTCTTCTTCATTCATTCAGGAGCATTAGGTTCTTACCTTTCTTCCTCCTTTTCTTCTCAATGACACTATAAGCAGGACTAAAATGAATCTTTCTTCCTTGCATTTTTAGACTAGTCTAAACATCATACTCTCAACCCTTTTTCAAAACTTGTCTTCATAACAAACATCACATTTCGACTTGGGCATTAAAACACTTTGCATTCATTTCTGCTTGTGCTTGTATCTTCTTAGTCCACATCTAGTAACTTAGATGCATATTGAATAAATCGTAGACACTTGATGTTACACTACCGAACCACATGCACTAAAACGAACATAAAACTTACTTGAGACAAGGCCCGACTGGGATTTCATCCCCCAGTGGATACCTTACCCATCCCGGTGACCCTACTTGGATTTCATCACCAAGGGGGAAGCCCACTCTGTTCTCTGGCGGAGGATAAACTCTAGGCGAGGTATATCTTGGCTAAGTGAGACCAGCTAACCACTAGAATTGTGAAGTGAGGGGAGCTTGCTCCTTAGCACCAGGCCACGTACCAGACCCTAACACAGATCTTTGAGCACCTAAAACAACACCTGAAACTATCTTTAGACCACCTTCTTCTAGGACCCTTCTTGCAGCCAATCTCCCCAAACATTCATTTAAGGCATAAGACACAGCTTCTAAAAGTCAATTCCTAAGATTTATCGCTTAGGCTTGTCTGTCTCTCTCTATTTTCCTCTTCTCATTTGTTTGTTTGAGTGAGTGAGGACGCTTTCTTCATTGTTTTTCCAAGAATCTTTAAATCTTTTGGTTCTCTAAAAAACACAGTCACCGGCATCGGTTCTGCAACCGACGTCGGCTTTCCCCAGTCACCGGCATCAGTCCAGTCACCGACGTCGGCTTTCCTCTCTTACCGACATCGGTTTTTCAACTGACGTCGGTCTCTGTCACTGTCCTTTTTTTTCAAAACCAGCAGCCTAAAACCTGTCCCTTCTCTATCAAAGACTCCATCCTGGTTTTCTGAAACTGAACAACACAATTCCTGAAACCTGAACCTTCTTTGCCTTGCATGGTTTTAACTCGTAGCCAAGCCAAAGCTCTTGTCAACCACGCCAGCCGTCAACCACTTCCGTCTACCCCATCCGTGACCGAGCCTACAATGGAGTTCAACTCGGAGACTGAAAGAACTCCCATTCGTCCAACCCCGCCGCAGACTCCCATTATCCAAGAAGGGGACCAAGATTTTGAACGATTCTTGGACCTCAACGTCAAGGCCTTGCAACACTATCTCGCGCATAGCCGAACACGAGACTCCTTGAGCAATCCAATCTATGGAATGCCAACCTCCCTTGCCATAACTATTGCTGTATCGACAGCATCCGTAGTTCAACCTTTGGACACTCAAGCCATCACTTCGACCGCTGACCAGACTTTGACCAATCCTCTAGGTGTGGCCTCTCCCTCTATCATTGGGCCCACTTCCACCAGGGTTCCGGCCCCCTGTCAACCTCAACCCGCTCAACCACTATCCACTCCTTTTCAAAACCTTGTCGTCTCTATCCCGCCTACCCTGGCCCCTATCAACACCAGGGTGGCCTCTTATCCATTGGCCCCCGTTACCACAAGCCAACCTCTTGTGGCAACATCGGGCCTAGCTATGCCTTCTACCCAACCACCTTTAGCCTCTTCATCCATCCCTACAACTAGTTACCCCTATGTTGCGCCTTTACAGGGGCAACCGACTACATCATATACCTCCCCTAGCCTCTTCCAAGCACCCTACAACATAGGGGGTGCGCCACCCATCAATCCGTCAGCAGACATCATCAAAATGCTGATGGACAAGATGACTAGTCTAGAGACCTCTGTTTCCAAGTCACACAACGCTCTCTCATACGAGCAGATCTGCAACGAGCCCATTCACCCTTATGTCCCAATCAGACCATATCCTAGCCAGTGGGAGCTTTCAAAGTTTTCTCACTTTCAAAACAAGGAAGACCCACAGCAACACTTGCGGGTGTTCAGACATGCCTGTTACCTCATTGGTCATGACGATGTGTTACTCTTACGCATGTTTCCTATGTCTCTCTCGGGTGCTGCGCTCGACTGGTACAGCTCCCTTCCCAGCCATTCTCTCTTCTCATTCACATAATTGGCTCAGCTCTTCCTCGATCACTTTTCCATCAACATAACCAAGAAGGTCTCAATCATGGACCTCTATTCTATTCGGCAATTTGAGGACGAGTCCATAGCCGACTTCATTGCTCGATGGAGAGGCCTCATCAATCAACTCTCCTTTTCCTTACCCCAGGCCGAGCTTATTGAACTCTTTTCCCAAGCCTGTGCCAGACATATTTCTTCCACCTTGAGGGTTCAAACCTTCTGCACTTTTGACGAGGCCTTCACGATGGCCCGCAAACTTGAGTTGCATGCCATCAAGGAGAATAAAGTCAAGTTGTGGAGCAAGAATCCCAGCTCTAAGACCAATGACTCTTCCTCTGCTAAGCCATCATCATCCAATTCTAAATCCAAGGCTTCAGCTAATGCCGTGGTTGTTAGACCTTCCTCTTCTTCGACCAATCAGCCTGAGCCATCCACATCTCAGAGTGCCACTCGCCAATTCCAGCAAAGATACGTACAATGACGGTATACTCCTCTCGGAGAATCATACGCGTCTGTGCTGGAAAAGCTTGTTAAATAGGGGGCCCTCAATCTCCCTCAAGCCCGACCTCCTCCACAATTTGATCCCTCACGTGCCATCCCTGCGTGGTATAGGGAGCAAGACTTTTGTAGCTTCCACCGTGTTAAGGGCCATGACACAAAAAATTGCAAAACTTTTAAGAACATAATCCAAGACATGCTTGAAAAGGGGGATCTCATCTTAGACAATCCAAATGCACCCCCTAATCAGGCCATTGACATCTTCAAACAGCCTTTCCCCAATCATCCGCCAACTCAGAACAATGTCCAGACCTTAATTGACGATGATCATGAGCACAACATTCGAACAGTCAATACGGTCTCTCCCTTCGTCCCCAATCAACCTCAAGAGGTTAGTCCATCAATCAGTCTATCACATGTGGACAAACCTCTTTTCCCGGCTAGTTCTCTATCGACCTCTCTCATCTTGGAGGATGCCTCAGCTTTACCAGCACCACGGTCTCGCCATCCTCCTTTCTACTACCTATGGAGGACCCGACCCTTCCTACTCCTCAGCCACAAGTGGAGGGCACCATCATCCCTGCCCTTTATCCGATGGAGGAGCCTCGCTCCCCGATTTCATCTCCACCCAGGGAAGAACCTGTCTCCCCTTCATCTTCATCTAAATCTGTCATGACTTCACCACACCATGCATCTAAGACCACTACACCCATCTCGTCTTCAACCTCGCAACCATCAACATCTTCTTCTCAGCCATTTTCCCGGTTAGTGGAGAAAATTGCGCTTCTCCCTTCAAGGAAAGTGACACCTCAGGTGTTGTGGGAGCATCTTAAAGCCCTTCAACATACCTGTGCCCTCTCATCACATGCTGCTAATCCTCCCAAGGCAGAATCCCTTCAGACTCTTGACAAAGACCAGACTCTCAAACCTCAACCAAACCCATCAAAACCGAAACCTGCATCTATCTCATCTAAGCCCATCAAGTCATTTGGCGTTCGTCCTGTCTCCACCCTCACTCACCCGCAAGTGAAGGTGGACCTAGGCCAGACCTCGACCAGCAGTAGTCTTCCAACCAAGTTAAAGAGGACTGCCAGACCACAGAAACGAACGCCTCCTTCTCCATCACCATTGCCATCCATTTTGGGCCCCCATCCTTCGACCCTGACCAGCATTGAATCCATCCATTGACATCAACCTCCCTTCTTCTTCTGATGTTCCTCACGTCTTAAAGATTGGCCAATCTTTAGACGCTCAGGAGCAGCTTGACTATGCCCAGTTCCTTTCCAACCATAGCAAGGCCTTTGCCTGGACTTATAGTGACATGCCTGGCATCGACCCCACTATTTCTACCCATAACATTGTCACCAAACCAGAGGCTAAGCCTATTAGGCAAAAGCTTCAAAATATGCATCCTCACGTTGCGCTCCTTGTCAAAGAGGAGCTTCAACGCCTTCTTTCTGTCTCCTTCATCCAACCCATCGATTATCCACAGTGGGTCTCTAACATCGTCCCAGTTACTAAAGCAACTGGGGGGATTCAGATCTGCACAGACTATCGCGACCTTAACCTAGCCTATCCCAAAGATGACTTTCCTCTTCCTAACATTGACCAACTTGTTGATCTCACGGCCGGCCATGAGATGCTATCTCTCATGGATGGGTTTTCAGGATACAATCAAATCCTGATCGCACCGGAAGATCAGCACAAGACTACCTTTATCACCCCATGGGGGACTTTCTGCTATCGAGTCATGCCTTTCGGCTTGAAAAATGCTAGTGCCACATATTAGCGCGCCATGACCTACATTTTCCACGATCTCCTCCACAAAATCATGGAGGACTATGTGGATGACCTTCTCGGCAAGTCCAAACTTCGCCGCGACCACTTGACCATTCTCACAATCATCTTCTCTCGCCTTCTGCAGTACAATGTCTACCTTAACCCCAAGAAGTGTGTCTTTGGGGTCCTCTCAGGCAAACTTCTCAGCTTCATCATTTCCTTCCGTGGTATCGAGATAGATCCCGCCAAGATCCGCACTATCCTCGAAATGCCACCCCTGACCAATCTCAAGCAACTTCGCAGTCTACAAGGGAAGCTCCAGTCCATTTGTCGTTTCATCTCCCAGCTTTCAGACCGCTGCCAACCTTTCCATCACCTCTTTAAGAAGGACGTCTCCTTTAAATGGGATAAGGACTGTCAAGAGGCTTTTAAAGCCCTCAAAAGCTATCTAGTCTCTCCACCAGTCCTCATTCCACCTAAAGATGACCAACCCTTCTACCTTTATATCTCTGCCACCAACCATTCGTTAGGTGCCATGATCGCGCACCGAGACGAGCATCATCATGAGCAAGCGGTTTACTACATCAGCCGAACACTGGTCGACTATGAAACTCGGTATACTCATACTGAGAAACTCTGTTTGGCATTAGTCTTTTCTGCCACCAAGCTCCACCACTATCTTCTCAACCACAAAACCTTTGTCGTCACTCACACCGACCCGCTCACGTACATGCACTCCAAGCCATATCAGAATCAACGTATGGCTCGGTGGCTTATGCTGCTCACTGAGTTTGACCTCAAATTCATCCAACAAAAATCTATCAAGGGGCAAACCATCGCTGACCAACTGGCAGATGCCCCTCTTCCCGACAATCAACCTTCACAGTTTGAGTTCCCTGATGAGTCTATCGCCACACTCTCCACCGATGACACCGTCTACCAAATAACCATGTTCTTTGACGGCTCCAAATGTCAACTCAGTGGGGGTGCGGGGGTCATCCTCATCCCACTCGAAGGGGAGCCCATGCCTCTATCTTTCAAGCTTGACTTTGATTGTACCAATAATATGGCCAAATACGAGGCATTAATTTTGGGACTTCAGACTGCCCTTTCTCTCCACATCAAGTCTATCAACATCTTCAGTGACTTGCAGCTCGTCGTCAATCAAGTTAACGGTTCATATCTCTATAAAAATGAAGTTTTACAGAGGTATAGGAATTGTGTTGACCTTCTTTTGGCATCTTTTGACCATTACCTCTTGTAGACTATTCCACGCTCTACGAACAAGTTTGCGACACCATGGCTTCTCTTGCTTCGCATATCCCGTCTTCATCATCATCATCTCACCTTTTTGTCACAGTGCATCGCATACCTTTGCCTTCATACATCTCTCCTCACATCGACCATATCTACACTATCAATTCTAGCCCATGAGATGACTGGTATAAGCAACTCGTGGACTACTTGTCTCTTTCTGTCACTCTTCCCAACCTCTCTAGCAATGCGCGATGAGCTTTCATCAAGCGCACAGCTCGCTATACCATGCTAGGGGGTCTTCTCTATAAATGAGGCTTCGACAGCCTCCTCCTTCGCTGTCTAACCTCCACTGAAGCTCCTCAAGCCATAAAGTAAGTCCACGATAGAATTTGTGGTGGACACTTCAGTGGAAACTCAGTTGCCAAGCGCATCCTTTGCCTGGGTTATTATTGGCCCACCCTTCATCAAGACTGTAGCGACTATGTTCGACGTTGCATCAAGTGTCAGCAACACTCTAACCTGCTTCATCTCCCCAGCCATGCCTTGCAAGTCGCTCAGGATTTTTGGCCTTTCTCTCAGTGGGGCTTAGATCTCATCGGTGAGATTAACCCTCACTCGTCTCTTCGTCATTAGTCCATCATCACTGCCACTGAGTATTTCACCAAGTGGGTGGAAGCCATTCCTCTTGTCTCCATAAAAGCTGACAAAATTATCGACTTCATCAACAGCCACATCATCTGTCATTTCGGTGTCCCTCACAAAATCATCACCGACAACGGCAAGTCCTTCAAAAACAAGACTGTCTAAAAACTATGCGACTCATTTGGCATCAAACTTAGCTTTTCTTCGCCTTACTACCCACAAGCAAATGGGCAGGCAAAGGCTTCTAACAAAATTCTCACCAAAATTCTCATGAAGGTGGTCAACGATACAGGAAGGGATTGGCACATTCATATTCCCTTCACTTTGTGGGCCTACCGCACTAGCATCTGAACTTCTATGGGTGCTACTCCTTTCTCCCTCGTGTACGGAACAGAGGCTGTCTTACCTCTCAAAGTATAGATCCTGTCTCTCCGCATCTCCCTGCATGACATTCTCTCCAACGATGACTTTCGTCAAGATCGCTTAGCTCAACTTGAGTTACTTGATGAGCGCTGTCTTGCTGCCCTCAATCATCTCCATGTCTACCAAAGTCGCATAAAGCGGGCCTACGACAAAAATCGGCGAGAATGAGATTTCAACATCGAAGACCTCATCCTCAAAGAGAATCAGCACGTGACCAATATGGAGTGAATTAAATGAGGCAAATTCGCCCCCAATTGGCTTGGACCTTTTATCATCACGCATAAGTATGGGTCAGGGACTTATCGTCTGTCCTCCCTCGACGGACAGCCAGAACCTGAGCCTCTTAATGCGTTGCATCTTCGACCATTCTTCTGTTAGTCGAGTACTCACCTACTTGGCACGTAACTTGAGCTCGTCCCTTGACCAATCCTCATCCTCTTAATCCTCATCCCTTTCAACCCTATTCCCCTTTAACAAGTCCTCTACAACCCTTTTATGATGCATGCATGCTTTGCCCTAATAAAAGGGGAGTCCTTGAACTTCTACAGTCTTGTCCATGACCCACAAAAAATCAAAAAATCAAAAAAATATATCAAGATGTCAAAATATAAACAAGGTCACAAAATCAAATCAAAAAGATAGACTGCTCCCTCAAAGGACAGTTGTACTATCATTGCTGTAGCTAATAGACTGATCCCTCGAAAGACAGCTATTCAAACATTATAAAGCAGAAATATAGACCACTCCCTTGAAGGATGGCTATGACTAAATCTTGCTACAAACAACAACCTTTCTTGGAAGCTTCCCGCATTGATCAACTTCACAACATGACCACTACATTAAAAGACATCTCTATGTAGGCTTCCCGCATCGATCAGCCTGCACCAAAAAAAAAAAAAAAAAAAAAAAAATGGGTCATGGACTTGGCTTGTAGTTGTCTCAGGGTCTCCTATAAAAAGGGGCACAATTATTCCTGCTCTTAAACTGGGTTACCCTATCCACCTCCTATCACCTGCTCAGGGGACTTTGAGCTCACTTTAATGTCAAAGTGATTCGATTGCCGTTCTAACACCACACTGGTCAATGACGTAATGCATGAACGGGGCTTTGGTTCTAATAACCCCTATCTATGCTTCCTTTCTGGTCCTTGTCAATGAAAGAGAAATTTGCCTTTCATCTTTTCTCTACACTTTGGTCACATTTAACCACATCAATTGTTGACTCATCCTTAACCAAGCCATTTTTATTATTTTCAGCTGACATCATCCTAGTCCATTTCACATAGTTTCTATGGACACCAATACACATGGAAACTACCGACCAGACCCAATTTATGTTAGGCATAAACCAATACTTGCTGAAGCATAAATCGACTTCCATTCATTTTTAGCATGCATCCATCACGACTACAGAAACTTGCTAGGGATGAAAGCCTCTTGGCCCATGTGACATCTATATCATCATCTTACCCTCATCATTTTGACACTTGACCACATCCAATCATTGATCAATCAGACCTTTAGTCCGAACTACATTGGTCTGAGGCCCTATGACCAGGGCTATGTAGGCAGCACTCAGATACCACATCTTCTGAGGTTAGCTTAACCACTCCCGTTTGTTCATCTCTTTGAAGGACAAACCTTCTCTTCCACGACTTTGACCAAGACCAATCAACCTCTTTGACCCTTCCTCCCTTTTTAGGGAGAACTACATTGGCCTGAGGCCCCTAACGACAGGGGCTATGTAGGCAGCACTCAGTTGACATGGGGTCTTCTGGGGTTAGCTCGGCCACATCCTTTCATCCATCCCCTTGACCAATGACCATCCTTCGACCTTCAACCACTTCCAAGATAATGTTGCCTTGGTTGTTTTTGCGTGTATGCTACCTCACGGCTGGTTAGCAGAATTGTCCGCAGACTATTTTTGACCCTTCGCAAGTATAGGATCGCGAGCCAGTTGATCCCTACTACTTGTGGCTTTTTCATGTCTCTGAGAGCACTTCCTGAGCCTGGGATACCTAGAACACGATGACCATTTGGAGCTTTGGCTTAGATTGAGTGACCCGATCAACAGACGACTAAATGCTGGGGCCCGGTTACTTCAATTTTGGCACTCCTTGACCATGCGACAATTTGACCCGACCCTCTCGTGAAGTGGACTACGTGCAATCACGACTACTACAGCATCTTCACTCACTCTCTTCTATCCATTTCTCTATCAAATCGACACTCGATCTTCGGTTCCCTTCTCTCGACTATCACTTTGAGGGGGGAACACCTCATCCTTTTCCTGGGGCAACCAACTCCTGTTTTTGTCTTGCAATTCGTCAAGAATAACCAACAAGGCAAAAAGGGGCAAATGTAGAGACCACAAATGTGTCTGCACCTTGGTTCTCCCCCTTGTCCACCTCAAACCCCTATCCTAACCCTTGGCCTTGGTCCTCTCCATCCATTTGATTAAAATAAACTTAAATATTTTAATTAAGTGGCCCCCTTTCCACCTCACCCTTGCCACCTTGGATCCTCCCTTGAATCCCTCCACCTTCCCCCTAGCATTTATTATGTCAAATCTCCTCATTATCTTTCCCCCCCACGCCCATTTAAGTGTCCTTATAACCATTCTTCCCACAACCCCTCGCTCGACGACGTGCAAGAATGGGCAGAGGCTATTTTTAGTCTCTGTCCCCATTCTGCCACCACCGACATCGGCGACCCTTCAGCTGATGTCGGCAAAATTGCTGGCATCGGCAGCCTTCAATACCCCTTTCTGCATCTATTGCAGCCCCTAGACCCTTGAGCTCGCAAATGGAACCCTCTTGGCGCTTTGGCATCTGACTCTCTTCTCTCTGGACCTCGTGCAACAACAGCAGCAGGTGTAAAGACTCTGGATCAGGGATTTCTTCTTGCAACAAGTCTTCCGTGGCTCCAACTACAGCTCCTCCGTTCTTCATTCAGCAAGCCAAAGGTAAGCAATTTCATGGTTTTATTTCATTCTCTCATTTAGTCTCAGTTATCTATCCTATCTACTGTCTTCTGCTTACTGTGTCCTTCCCCTGAGAGGCTGAAAAGCCTTCTCAGAACCTATCCCCTGTCCATCTTCCTCTTTCCTATCCCCCTTTTAATCCAATCCCAGACAACTTCCTCATCCCCCTGCCAACAAAGACCCTACACAGGGCACCCAACCAGACCCAGACCATTCTCCAAACCATTCAAGCACGTCCATAAACTCTGTCTCTAACCCATCCACAGTCCAGAAACCAACCCAGACCCAACTACAGGCCATAACCCCGACCGACGCAGGTCACTTCCCCAACCGACGTCGGCAGGATAACCGACATCGGTAGATCAGCTAACCGACGCCGGCGACATTTCTGACCTTGGCGACTGTCATCAGCCCGACATCTCCTTCAGGTAATCATTTTGTCTTTTCTTTCCTTTCTAATTTGTTTATCACTTCTATATGCTGGCATTCTGTATTTCCTTGATCTTTTATCTGTCTGTTATCAGTGGGTTGACCTCCCTTGAGGAAGTTTTCACACTTCCGGGAACAAGCTTTCGCTTGGCAACCCACCGCCTATCCATCTAACATTTTCTTGTCCAAGTTCTTCTTCTTTGCAGGTGTCATTCCTCCACAGCCAAAGAGGGGTGCTCACAAACGTCTGGATTACGGTGCGCGATCTTCATCCAGGTACTTCACATGCCTTGTCCATTATCTCTTTAGTTTCTTCTCTCTCTTGAATCTGAAAAAGCAAAATTTGAATAGAAACAGTTAGATTTATTACATTTATTTGTTTTCTCTCTTTAGTTTTGTATCCTTATGTTTTTCCAAAGCAATATCTATACCCTCCATGATCAAAACTACAAACATAATAGACAACCATTCAGTGATAAAGGTAAGTCAAGGTACACATACATTAGTTTTATTTCAATTATTTCATTTTAGAAATTTCCTTTTAGTTATTTTATGTTTTAAAATACTATAAATTATTTAACTTCAACATTATGTGGTGTTATGTTCTTTTATTGAAGCACCATCCCATGTTATACCTAAGTGACATGTGATGAGCTTCAAGTGGGAGTATGTATAGACATATTATTTTAAAACTTCATCAATTACTGATGCTTTCTCTCTTACAAGAACCTATCAAGTCTTAATATCTCCAAGTGCATGAATTAAAGGGTACACTGGGAAAGAGGTGGGTAGACCATTAGTTCTTTACAATATTTTTGTCCCCTTTACCACCACATACAATATACATGACCAACTCATATACACTTACCTAACCTTTACCTCCTCTATTACACACTCATCTAAATAATTCACCACCCTGTTTAGTCCTTACCTAAGCCAAAAACCATTTTTGACATTTAATAAATAATTTCAACTTGGGCCAATCCTATATTAAAATTAATATTATCATGTTATGAGTTTGGTCAACCTTGGCCAACCCATATTGGGACCTAACTTAATTTTATCAATTGACAATAAGAGGTCAAATTGGGTCGACCCTATTGGTGAAACTTTTTGCAAGGTTTAGGGTTAGATTAAGCTATATATACACATTTATTTCACAAATTATTAGAGAGATACAAGAGTTAATTATTCATTTTATGCTTCTTTATTATCTTTTCTTCTATTATTTTACTTGAGGAGTTATTGCCTAGGGTTTTACACTTGGAAGGAAGAACTTTATCTTGTGAAATATTGAGATTCATTAGAAGGTCCTTGGCTATAGCCCGTTATCAATTCTTACCTTATTCAATAATAAAAAACAACCTATTTAAAATCATCTTTGGCCAAGGGAGAGATTGAGTCTTAATGGATTCATCTTCAAGGTAAGGATGTCTAACTTTACTCCTCTATTTTAGTGTATAGAAGTAACATAATTAATGGCTTTTGAATGTATTTATCTCTCCATGCATTAGGGTTATATATATATATATATATATATATATATATATATAAATTTGAATTATTCTATGAATGTTTAATTTAATTTTTATTACCTCTATTTTATGCCACAAGCTTTAGCAAGCATTATGTTATATTTTACTTTACATATACTTTGTGAATATGAAAACATATGACCTGGCAAGGGTTATCACATAGTGTTGATTGACTAGAGGATTTAAAACCCTCTCTAGTGACATTATTATGGTAAGGTAACCCTTGGTTAGGTTTAGAATATCTATCTTGGTCATGACCTCAAATGTCTAAATGTATCAAAAAGTGGAAGTGTAAGTGTGATTTATCTTCTCTAAGCTAGGATTGATTTATAAGTCAACTACATTTTCCCTTGTATACACCCATTTTTTCATGGTGGATCAATGTTAATTAGTAAATATTATATGATTTATTTATTTACATTTCAAAAATTCTCAATAGAAAATGAAGGGAAAAGAGAAGCATCCCCTCAATGAAGGGGATACTATTTACAAATGTTGGAATTATACAAGTTTGAATCAATATGCTTTCATTAAAATCTCCTTTATGACTAGTTTTTAATTCATCCATGATATCTTTATGGATTTTATGAATGTTATCACTATAAAATGAAATGACATTTTAATCATAGATAACCATATTTCTAGTTGAATATAAAGGAAAAGGTTATCTATCTTCCTTAAGATTGTTTAACTCACCTATTGGGATGGTGGTGCAATGGACTTAGTTAGAGGGATGGGAGCTACCACCAGTTAGATATTTGAGATGACATGATTACGCCTTGGAAGAAATCAATAATGATCACTTTTTACTCCTTCATTTATTGAGAGTTAGAGATTTTCATAATCATAATCATCAAAAGAATCTATATCATTCATGATGAATGAAATAAATTAAATAAATGTTAGTGAAAAAAAGGAAAAGAGCTTCGATTTATATAATACTTATGTTATAATCTATAGAATACATTAGGATCACCAAATGTTTAAACCTAAATTGAACAAGAGTGGGTATCTAGGGTTAAGAATTTAGAAATGAATAAGCACAAGCTTGAAAAATAGATTTATAGCAAGTGAATTAATTTGTAAACTTAGATAAAAAATGTTATGAAATTATAATATTATGCCAAAAATATAAAGTATAACTATTGAATATTTTTTTAAGGAATTAAAAATAATAGTACTTAGCTGATATACTATGCACATGTAGATCTAGATTGAAACAAGTTGAAAGTGGACTATATTAGGATCTTGGAAAAATTGTTAGATTCTAGAATTTTACATTTTATGACTTAAATGCTGGTTTCTAAACTAGATGCAAGTATTAAGTATAAAATAGTGACTAAATATAAATTTAACTAAATGGATCCTTTTAGGTTTTCTACCACATTTATTCTGGTGTATATAGATCATTTTCATAGGTTATCACTATTGGAAAAATGATCAAACCCTAGCTTCCTCACCCTTGGAGTGATTATGGAAAAAATGGGTTAGTGGGCACATAGTGTTGAGATACCCCAAAGACACTTATGTTAATGAGAACTAATTACATATCTAATACTTTGAATAGGGACTCAAACTTTTGTAGTTCTCCCCTACATGTTAGTTTGTATGTTCATAAATATGCAATGTGTGATAAGAAAGTACATATAGTGACCTAGCTTATAACTTGGAAGATATGACTCATGGAATGCTCCTTTATTACTTTAGATATATGAGGATGCTAATCATATGAATGATATGGAAATAGGGATGGAAAGGGAGAGAATCCTCACTTGAATCCTTGATTGAGTTCTTTTTGGTAAGTTACCATGTGAGTTCTTGGTATTTGCTAGGCGAAGAATGAATGAGGGTCGATATTGTATATATACCAATCCATTTTGAAAACATCTCACAATAAAGAACTTAGGAAAACCTTTAAGATACATTTAATATGCAATTTGGATTAATTTTGGGTACTATAAACTTATTTTTAAAAGGGACACATGCATTGACATAGATGCTTAGCTAGGACATAAGTGTTTGGGAAGCTAGAAAATAGGTATAGTTCCAAAACTAGCCAAGAAGAATAATGATTAGGTTTAGAACATTTTTCATAGTATATAATGCCTGGACATCATAGTAACAATGGTCAAACTAATATATAATCAAATTTTCATAAATATATAGTGAATATAAGCCTTTCAACATCGTGAAGGTCTTAAAACTAAAGGGTAAAACCATGATAAACATTTTCCAAATATATAAGACTGAGGTGCTATATAATTTAGATTTAGTGTCTACACATAAAAAGATTTGAATTTTGCATAATAATTAAGAGGCAATGCCTAAATAATGTTTCAATAAATCTCATGGAATTAATATGTTAGGAATACATCATATAGATTATGGTACTTATACAAAGCATCAAGTTTAATAAGCATATAACAAGCAAAATTGATAGAGAATTACATAGATGGGCCAATGAAAAATCAAATACACGTTAAAATGTCCTAAACAACATGCATATACATGATGAATGTCATAAATAAGGGGTGTTCAAATATCACACACACATAGGGACAAGGGCTAAAGCAAGGACATGTTCAAATGTTGCACACCATAAATAAGACCAAGGGCCAAAGAAAGGACATGTTTAAATGTCACACACCACATATAAGATCTCATAGATATGTATTGAGAAACTAATCTCACACAAATTCCAAGGGCTAAGTACCAACACAATATAAATCAATTTTTAAATATACTATGTAAAAGTAAGTAGTATCAATGGAACATATAATTATCAAAGGTAGTCTAAGCTATGCATATAGCCTATGATCATATCCTATAAAATATCATGTTTATGTACATTGTAAAATATAAATGTTAGAAAGGTATTTTTAAAAAATTGAAATCTCAACAATACAGGGGTTATATGAAGATAACACATGTATACTATCATCTGTGAGTAAGATTCCCCCAACTTAGCAAGGCCAATGAGAAGAGTAGAGTCCAACATATTAATATGTGAAAATATTTGTCTATTCTAAAAAATAATTCATAGATACAAAATATTTTTCAAAAATAGAATAAATGAGATAGTTCTTAATAAGTGTTAATGAAAGATGTGCACTAGAAAGGGTTTGAATGGCTCAATAGAAGGAATTTACCCATATAGAATGTGAATTGCAATTGATACAAATCTATAGGATATTAAAAAATGTATACAAGTAACCGACTGTACATTATCATTTTTTCAAATGTACATTTTTTTAATAATGTCACATGTATGAACAATAAATCTTGAAAATAAGAAATCATGAAAAACTAGAAGTTACATATTACTACTATGTGAATAACTAGGAAATTGATAGAATTAGATCTTTATGTTTTGTAAATGTAGATTCTAGGTAGGAAAATTCAAAAAATAAGATCAAATAATAGGATAATAGTGGTAAATGTTTTTGTCTTATTCTAGTCGATTATATCCTATAGGAGAAATTATAATTTTTTTGGAAGAACTATGCATGAAGATAGATTATTGTCACTATTTAATGAAATTAAACAATGTTTTGAGACTGTCCAAACCTAGAATGGAAAATAAGAGGGCCAAAAGACCAATACATTCAAAAAATCCAAGGGCATGGAAAAATGGATCAAGTGATAGTATATGCATCAAATAGATAAAGAACATGAAACAAACAAAATCTGTGCATAATAATATATTTATTATTTTGTTTGTTTATAAATTTTATTTTTGAGTGTTTGGAAATGCAAAAATTTACTCAATGATATAAAGATGATCAAAAAAATATACGAGTGGTAAATGGATAACTCATTTTAAATGAAATATGCTAGATGTGCATATATTAGAATCATAAAATGTAGCATGTGTGTTGTATCCCTCACTAATATTTCCATGTCCATCTATCATAATATTTATGTCATTCCAATCATATTTCCTTAGTATCATGGCCATAATTAGAATATTGATCTTGAAATTATGGTATGTTAATATTTTCCCTATTTATATTTATATATGTAAGACCAATTTCCATATACTATTTTATAGAATCTTTAGATTTATTTTTCATCATTTGCACCATGTCATGTTCTTTTACTATGATTGTGCTAGCTATATTTGCTTTAGAGACATTTTAATTTTTATGATCTTGTTCTTAAGTTGTTCACTCTTTTAAAATGTAAATAATCTTGAATTAATGATAAAATGTAATGAAACCTCTGTTGTTATCAATTGTTACCCTTATTATTTTTAACCATTAACCTCTAAGCACAACATTATATGCATTTGTAATATAAATAACATTGAAATTAAGATGACATTATTTATAAACAAATAATATTGTTAAGTCAATTGATCCAATGCTTGAGGTTGATGTGGTAGTTTTATATGTGTGTTTAAATGTATATCTAAGATAGACAATAAACTATGTGGAATAAACATTCCTTTCTTGATAATTTGTTGTTAAAGTCTAGGTGTGGTTCTCTACAAACAAGTGTAAGCATGGGATAAATCCTTTCATGCTCAACATTTAAAAACTTGACTATGCCAATATAAATCCACATAAGGCATATGACTTACTTGCTCACTCAAAGCATAAATAAGAAGGAACCAAGTCCCACATTGGGCTATTTATACCATGGCATGAGGATTCACTAGGGGGATTCAAGAAATGCAATATAAAATTAACTTTAGGGTAGACCCATAGGCACAAGAATTTTTTGAGGTAAGTTATAGGTCTTGTAGGAATTGAGTGGGCTATAAGACTAATTTGATTCAACTTATTATCCATACTAAAACGATGAAAATTAAATAAAGGATGGGTTCATAGGCATAAACCTATACTCATTTTGCATGTAAGATGATTATGATATCATGAAAGATATAGAGACTCTATTAAAATAGAAAAACCAAAAAATCATATGAACTTTAGTTCACATAATTAATCAAAAGTGTGACATCACATAAACACTTGCATCCCATAACAATACTATAAGACATGCGAACCAAAAAAACTCAAGTATATTTCAAAGCAACACTAGTTCTCATTGTTCAAAGTCTAGAGTAAGAGTTTACATTCAAAATCATAATACTAATAACCCAGGGGCTCATACATGATCTTGGGCACACATAATTAGAATTAGAGTGGCCTCCATTTTATAACTAAGCCTTAATGGCTACTAGAGAAAACTTTACAAAGCATGGTTTCAAAGTCATTCCACCATAGCTTCATTGAAGTTCTTTGTATCTCTTCATTATTTGGTTTGAGAAATTTATATAAGACTTTAGGAACATTTTTTCTAGGGTGGAAGCTATAAGCTGAGAACTAAGCTAGAGTTCTATCATCATAAATGCTAGCTTCATGACCCCATGATTTTCATGCTCCACTTACCATGTTTCTTCATATCTTCATTAAAGTCCTAATTATCTAAGATATGGTTAGTTATTGGCTAGTTGTCATATGTTTGTACTGCATCCTCCTTATGTCTATCAAAATAATTAGGTTAACCTCTTTTCAAAATATCTATACACACTGAGGTGGAAACCAGGTTGGCACAAAGACTCTAATAAACTAGGGTTAGAGACCCAACATTACCTGATAAAAAAAACCTTATTCCACCCTTAGACTAATCTAAAAAAATCAAATGTATTCTCTTTGAGATCTACACTAAAATCCTCAAAGCCCTTTATGGCTAGATTAATCTCACTTGCAACACTATCAATTTTGGTTAAATCAATAATGAGTACAAGTGTATATATTTTATCTCACTCATTATAGAAGGATTCTAGGTTGGCCTATGATTTTATGTCACTTTCATCCAAAATTTCCCCTTGATCACAAGCCTTAATCTATAGGTCAAAAAAGATTTCTTCTACTGTTCTCTCTTAATCCTTGTCTAATTGCTCAATATATTTACATTGCCCATGATCTATGACCTTTTCTCCTTGCGTATAGAGTACACCTTAGCCATCAACTGCTCCTCATGCTTCACTTGCTTTAAACATGCATCTATCATTGAGTCTTGGTTGGAAAAGTTAAACAAGATTATGTTTGTTTCTTCTACACCTTCTTTCAACGTTACAAACAGATACTCCACTTCTTGGAGCTTTTCTAATAGTTCATTCTTTAGTGACATGCTAAGGTATTCTTCTTCTTCTTCTTATGCTAGCTCAATATGTATCTTTGGAAGCATTTTCTCCACTAATACACAAATATTATTGACATTTGATATGTCTAAGTTATTGATGTTGAATAGAAGAGATGATTTGGCCACCTCCACATGATCTTAAAGCTATTGTAATTTTAAGCTGTTAGCCTTTGCTTCCTCATTTTCTTCTTTCAGGATTTTTTTTAGTTTCCTCACTTTTCCATCATTTATGACATTTCAATGCAATACTCCTATGTCCATTCTTATTATCACATTACTAGATTGGATTGGGTTCATGTCCTATAAGTCAATAAGAAGAGATTTTTACCCTTATTTAGTATCCCCTATACTTGAATTTATAGCCTTTAGCACCTCAAATTGGGGCTCATCCATGTGATAATCTAGCACAAATTAAATATACTTTCACATCCTTATTGTGGTAACCTAGGGGGTATAATTTTGTATAAGTATAAATATTCATCCCCCTAATCCTTCTATACCATTTATTTAATGTTGATATCTCTATCATCCTTTTAAAAAATAACCTTTTCCTTAATGTGCACTTCTTCCTCTTCACTAGAGCCACCACTCTCATAGACATGCTCCTTTGAAGAGTCACTTGTCTAGTCTTTTGGGGTTGTGTCATTAGACTTCTCCCCCTCATCCATTTCTACATCCTAGGGATTATCAATGTTTATCTCAAGGATTATATCTTTAGATCTAGGGTCACCTTATTGCTATTAGTACTCTTTAGCTATCTATATTTTTTGCTTTGAGGTACTAAAATCACCTTCTTTTGGTCCATACACCCCTTCACTACTTGGGCATGCCTTAGCAACTTCTTCTTCTCGTTTGATAGAGTCATTTGGTGCTTCTTTGATCACCTCTACTACTAGTTCTATGCTCGAGGGTACCTTTGGGGCCCTCTTATCCAACTTGGCCTTTTTCTACTCCTAGTCAAGCTTCCACTTTTCTTCAAGCATCAAATCCCAATTTATATCATCCTTATTGAGTCCCGTATTCTTTTAGGCCACCATTTTCTCCTTGACATATTAAAGGGATGTTGGGGAAGCATTATATTTAGACATCAATGCTATTTTATTTGATGGGCTCTTTATCAAGGTTGTGCTAGAGGTAAGACTTGTCATTTGCTTAGTTAATCTTAGCACTATGACCACACCACTTTACAAGGCCTCTTGAATGTTTCTAGTGTTAAGCTCCTCTTCACCTTACTCTATTTTAGGATATAAGTCCCTACCATATCTTATTTAATCTTTTCCTCTATTATAAACACTAGGGACTCCTATTTTTCCATATCTACAAGTTTTTTGGTAGGTAACTCCATAGATCCCTTAGTCTTTCTTGGATGATTAATAGAATAAGTACCCCCTTACTTGAATGTTACATGCTTCTTTGGGGTATGTGGCATGACTTGTTACTTGCAGGTTATCTTTAGCTATATGTGCTCTATTATTTCCTCTAATTTTCACCCTACTTCTTTTTAAGTGACTTCACTTATAATTTTGGTGCATCCTTTCCTTCATTACCAGCTAGGAGGGGTGCTCATCATATTTTCCAAGGTCTCTACCCTTCTTACACATATTCATCTCGTAGTATAAGTTGAATTTTTTTCATTGATTATTACCATCTAAAGGGGATGGATGTCAAGATTTTCACTATCATCCTCCTCATCCTTAGCCACCTTGGCTCAAAATATTATTAAATTTTAGGTTTAGTTTTATGAAAATAAGCACAAGCATGGGATAACTCCTTTTGCACTCAAAATTTGAATACTTGGCTACACTAACATCAATATACATAAGGCACAAACCTTATGAACTCACCCAAAGTATAGATGAGAAGGAAACAAGGCCTATATTGGGATAGTTGTGATATGGCATAAGGCTTTACTAGGGGGATTCAATTAATGCAATGTAAACTTAGCTTTGGGGTAGACCCATAAGTACATGCCTTTTTCAAGGTAAGTCAAAGGTCATGTAGCACCTTTTAAAGTGAATATATGCATTTTTTTACATAACACCATGGCCTTACTAGAAGAATCAAGTAGTTTTAATACATTGTTAATTATATTACTTGAAATTTAGCCCAAAATTTTGTGCCCATGATATTTACAATTATGTTTTTCAAAATTTTGATAGGTTGTGCCTAGGTCTTATTAGCCATGAAGAGCACATGAGGGTAAAGTGTCAAAGCTAGGCTACACATTTTCCCCCAAGAAATCTTTGTACATATGTTGACCTTGGTGCCTGTGTCTAAAATAACCTTGCAAATAGACCAATAATAAATAGTGGTGTCCATTAGGAATTTTTGGTCATATTCAACATTATAAGTGTGTTAGACTTCTTGCACCCTCTTCATTCATAACACAGTGACCTCAACTTGATTTTTCCCTACATGTTCTAGGAGTAAGTTATTCAATAAGGAAAACATACCCTTAGTCTACAAGAGGCATTAAATCTCGATCAATTCTTGTACTTGAACCTCTTAGCTATCTTGCTTCTTTTGAGTGGTGGCAGTCTATGCTTCTAGGTCTTATGCTAATTAGAGATCCCCTTAAAAGTTTTAGATTGTGTTCATAGACTACTATAGTACATCCTTATAGTGTGTTGGGTTTAGATAAGGCACAAATTTTGGTTTTGGAAACACTATTTTTAACCCTTATCCCCATACTCGAAGCATAACTCAAGTATTGGCATAGCTATCAACTAAGTGGTGAATCCATTATGAGTAGTTTCTTACACCTTGAATTTCATTATGAATGTAGGCTATGCCTTTAGGGTCCATTTTTCTATCTTCTACTTGTATCTAATCATCCCTATGCCCTTGTTTGCACCAGGCCTTCTTTGAGTCAACTTTTTGTAAATGTTAAGGAATTATTTGACCTTATGGGTCCCTTAACAATACCCAAAAGTGGGATATGTAGGGTAGTTTTGATGATAATGCTCTATTAATCCACATTTATAACATGAATGTGGTGGGAACCCTTCACCACCACATCCTTTGCCTTATCCTATGGTACTTTATTGCATCCTAATTCTTGTATTCTATTGTCCATATCCATCATTCCCTTGGTTTGTTTGTCCTTTGACTACTATTTTAGCCTATCACATTCCCCTTTCCATGTTTTTATACATTTTATTAATCACCGATAATTAATAGTGGTATGGGTATAGGTATTAAACAAATAAAAATAGATGGTTGTGTTGACTTGGCTGGCACATTTCAATACATGGAAGTTTCACATGTCATGTAATTCTTGATAGACTTCATATATCAGAAACATAGCATGCACATTATTATATGGGTAGTTTGTTCTATTATGGAATTTTACTTTACATTCAATGCACCATAGTCCATTTTGAGCATCATATATAGAGATGGCAATATGATTTTAGAGCTGGGATGTCATAAATGCAATCTATGCCTCCATAAATGGACTGATCCTAGTGTCTGCTCTTTTGACTACCTTGGCTATGAGTTTTAATTTAATAACTTATCAAGGGTCTGTAAAAGTATTCATGGAAATAATTATTCATAATGGCATGAGCAACCCCCCAATAAACCACTACACATATTAGGAAGGGTGAATATCATATGAGAGCTTTGATAGGAGAGTTTTGAATCATGCATCATATAAGTACACACTATTTGAGATTCCTTGGGTAATTTATTTCAATGTTATGATGTTATACTTTTCAAAATTTGAGATGTCAAACTCTTTTAGGAATGCATCCTTTAGGGTATCATAGTCAACCATGTCTTGGTTGGGATCAAACTTTCTATACCAAGTGTGGGAGAGATCAAGTAAAGTGGTTGAAAATTGAGTAACCTTGTGCTCTGATTGGGTTATGCCTCACACATGCCACTAAAACTCACACTTTAACACATGTTCTAAAACATTCTCCATGACATAATACTTTGGGAGGTGCATAACAATTTCATAGTAGATATGTTACAGGGCTGTAACTAGTACTTGTGGTGCTTGACCCATGATTCCTATCCTCCTAACGATAGTCCTCCAATGCCTCTAGACTTGGAGGTAGTTTTTTGTTCCATCATTCCCACTATCATAGTTGATGTTCTTAGTTATATTCTACTTTTTTGTGGCACTAGACCACTTCTTATAGGCTATTTCTCACATTGCATTGCTAACATCATCTATGTTGGTATGCTTTATTTTAAATTCTATTGTGATGAGGTATAGATCAATGGTATAGAGGTAGTTATTATCACCTCCTTGTGTGGAATAATTTTTTCAATAACAAATTTACAATATAAATATGCAAAACATCTAAGATCTGAGGCATTGGTAAGGTCAAAATTCACTTCTATACTATCTTCAAGGGGGGAATCTAGCAAGTGAGCATGCACTATAGGTTCAAATGGGGTAGGTGCATTAAGTGTATCTAAAATCACCAAATTTTATCGAAACTTAGTGAATTACACACCTATCAAGTGTCGAGCTTGGTCCATCACTTCATTATACCTCTCATCTTCATAGTGTTATTTTTTAAGAAATCTTTTTCCATGCCCTTCCCATTCATTATAGGTCTTTTTGGGACTTCAAAGTTCTAGATACTCTATTAATGAATGTAATTTATTATTATGGGATTATTTTCTAAAAACTTGGGTGGAGATTAGCTCATCCCCTTCCATCATGCCTTACTTACACATCCCCCTCTTCCCCTTTGTGCAACTCATATGCAAAAGGATTTTAGCCTTTCATCACTAAAGTTTAAAAATCATAATCAAAAATTAATTTCTTGAGCTTTGTGCCAAAATCTTTCATGAATGTGCCTCTAAGTTCACACAATAACTGGTACTTTACTTCTTCAAGGCATGAATAAGTTGATACTATAAACTCAAGCATATACTTATTCAAATTTCTTTACCACCATTTATCCACCACTCCAATAAAAGTAACATACAAGGTACCAAACCTCTCTAGGCACTCCTTTGTCCACTCATAGCATCATCAATAGATTTTTCTTTTATGGGTTGAATATGTAGCCAACTACTTGTATACATACTCAGGTAAATCATAGAAAACTTTCTCATACAAAGCATCATATAGGTTGTCCTAAACCCATTTTCTTAGATTTTATCCTTTGCATGTTAGATGCTTCTAAAAAACTATTTTCCACCTTTTGCAACCAATTCTCAATGTTTTTTAGACAAATATGATAGATCATTCTGTTGCACCATCAAAGCAACAAAATTAACATGGGTACTAATAATGAAATAAAAATGTTGTTAAAATATAGGTATGGTTTTATACAAATAAGATTAAGCATGGGATAAATATTTTTATGCTCAATAATTAAACACTCAGCTACACCAACATCAATCCACATAAGGCATAAGACTTATGTGCTCAGCTGAAGTGCATCTGAAAAGGAAATGAGGTCTGCATTATGATAGTTGTTCTATATAAAAAGGCTTAACTAGGGGGATTTGAAAAATGAAAATGTAAACCTAACTTTGGGTGAAACCCTTAGGCATAAGCCTTTCTCAGGGTAAGTTAGAGGTTATGTAAGCATTGAGTGGGTCATAAGATTAATTAGATTCAACTTATTCTCCATACTAAATAGATGCAAATTAAACATGGGTTGGGTTTATGGGCACATACCTATACTCATTTTGCATGTAAGATGATGACATCATGAAAGATACATAGACTCCATTAAAATAGCAAAACTAGCAAAACACATGAACTTCAATTCATATAATTAATCAAAAGTACATAATCACACAAATAATTACATCCCATAATGATACTACAAGACATGAAAACCAAACAAACTCAAGTACATTTTAAAGCAACACTATTTTTCATTGTTTAAAGTCTAGAGTAAGAGTTTACATTCAAAATCATACTACTAATAACCTAAGGGCTCACAAATGAGCTTAGGCATATACAATTAGATCTAGAGTGGCCTCTAGTCCATAACTAAGCCTTAATGGCCATTATATCAAACTTTATAGAGCATGGTTTTGAAGTCATTTTTCCAGAGCTTCACTATAGTTCTCCATCTCTCTTCATTCTATGGTTTGAGATCTTTATATAAGCCTTCAAGCCTTTCTTTGTTAGGGTGGAAGCTGTATGTTGAGCATTGAGCTAGATTTCCATCATCATAACCAATGGTTTCATAACCCCATGATTCCCACACTCTACTTAACATGTTTCTTTATATCTTATTTTAAGTCCTCATTATTTGAGATATGGTAATTTATCAACTAGTTAGTGCATGTTTTGTGCTGCATCCTACAACTGGCTATCAAAATCATTAGGATAACTACTTGTCAAAATATCTAGATGAACTAAGGTAGAAACCAGGTTGGTATGAATAATCTAATAAACTAGGGTTAGGGGCCCAACATAATCCATTACTTTGACATCAATAAATTTATTTCATTCTATGTGAGCAGTGATAGTGAAAGAACTTGATAAGAAGTTATTGTACTTGAATCTTTTGGAACCATATTGGTAACATTAGGTGTTTTAGGTCTTTCTTATTTGATTTGAACTGTGTTTTTAACTTGTAAATTTTATAACCTTAGTTGTTCCATTTTATTTTAGTATTTTTTCTCCTTTCAAATTTTCCCTTTACAACCTGTTGATGTTTAAAATTGCACTTGTTCTAACACTAACAATGGGAAGTTTCAAGATGTAAAACTTGTGACTTGAAAAAACCTCCAAATTTTTAAGAAGTTGGTCTCTTCTTTATATCAAGTGTATACTAGGAAAAGGGATAGGAATTTTAACAAAAACACAAATGCAAGAAAGAAAATCTAACTATGATGATGCACCTAAATGTAATTCAACCTTAATCCTGAGCACAGTGAGACTATATGTAAGATTCAATTACATTTAAGAGCAAACAAGTGCATGATTAATGTAAAAGGTGAAAACAATAGAAATAGAGGCTCACAGCATAGACTACTTTTGCAGTGATACAAAAAATATCAACAAAGGCACAGGGTTCAATCTTCTTATTTGAATTCTGTAGTCACATAAGAGGCACATAAACATGCATAGTTATATAAACCTTCTAACTCAAGAAAATGAAACAAAGGAAAATGATATTCTTAGTCACAGCTCTAGAAAGTCTAAACTCTTGACATTAATTCTCTCAAAAAATTCTCCCTAGTATCTGATTCTAATTTCTGGTATCTCTGTACCCCTATTTATAGCCTTGGATTCCCTCTAGATTATCTGTTTGATCCCAATCTAATGGCCCAACTAAAATCTAACTGAACTGGAAGTGTCTAACAAAAGATATTTCATAGATTTTGAAATGCTCTGTCTTCCAGTAGTTCATTGGTTGAAATAAATTATAGGATGCTCCCTTTTATTAAATGGAAGAGGACACTTGGCCAATTCCTTAAAATCCTTCTTATTACTAGAGAATGACACTTGGCATGTTCCACAACACTTACTGAAGACACGTGACACTTTCCATGTAACTTATACTCTCTTGTGTCTTTGCACAAGAGTGTTCCACCTTTGACACTTGTCACAATCCACTTCTTCAAAACGTTAACAACTTAAACAAAAAACACATAGCATTTCTTGCCCAAGCAACTTTTAAAAGACATGGAGATAGGTGGTGATTTCCACTTGCCTCAATAAAGGACATGTGGCAATCTCTGCTTTACTTAACTGGGGATATGTGGCAATCTCTATTGCTTTTAACTACCTTTTGAGATACCTAAAAAAGGTGACACATGCTAGTCTCCCCTTTACTCTATTTATATTATAGAAGCAATCAGGCCTCATTTCATATTTACACAGACAATGACACTTGGCAGCTTTTGCTTGCTTTAGAAACCAAACCTGAGACCTACCACAGTCTTTGCTATATCAATGAAGCAAAATGAAGATGATTCAAATCTCAACACATGGTGGATTCCACTTGATTTAGCTGGGATACATGGCATCTTCTATCACTTTTAGAAAAGCAAATTGAAACCTTCTGTGATTGCCACTTGGCACTTTTTGCCTAATTTTGATACTTAGCTTGTTGAAACCTTCTGTTAAAAAGGTTTGAAACACGGGTGCTGATATGAAATGTGGATGCTGACACTTTTCGTGTTCTACTGAGTTGCTACAAGATACATGGAACATTCTGTAGCCTTATTGAAATTATGAAAAGTTCCTTAGACAATGATACTTGGCAGCTTCCGCCTGAGTTTAACATTTAAAAGAAAAATGAATCAAAAGGAAATTCGAGCCTACGCTCTGTTTCAAAACTTTGCCATCTTAGATCAAAGTATATAGAAACAAAATTTTGTAGCGCACAACTAAAAATTATAATGAAACGTAGAATATTTTTTACTCTACAGCTATTGACGACCCCAAGGACTTTTGAGCCTACTCAAAAAGAAACCACAACTCCGGCTAGATCAAAATTTCAAAATTATAGCTTTAGCAATGTTGTTTGGTAGGTGGACCACTCATCATCAGATAACCCCTATTTATTTTTCAATTCATTGAAGGCTAAATCAAGGTTAATAATATCCTTATGTGAAAAATTTTGCAAAATTTGAATTGTAGCCTTCAATTTGAATTTGAATTGAGAAATAGAAACCAAGATAGCTTCTACTTTAGGGACTGATGAAACATCCCTTAGATCTTAAAAAACTATCTAATCAATCTACTTGGCCAACAACAAAGTTTCAATTTCATCTACCATCAGCATGGTGTTGTCATCAGGAAACAACAAAGGAAAACCTAATTGCACTAGATCTTCAATGTGCTATTTCATTTCACTGATTCCTTCTTTCATGACATCTAGGAGCTCTCTGCAATTGATGTCTATGGAATTGCAACTAAGAACCTCATTCACTCATTTAGCAGTGACCATTCTATCATTGATTCCTGCTACTGACAAAGTTACATCCATTGCATCATAAAGCTTTTGCAACAATGTTTCAGACTCCATTACTCTCTTAGAAACTATAGCTAGAGTGTTTGCAACTAAATTCTCCACCTTTTCACACAATTTTTGTGTATTTAGTAGGAAGGTGAGAGAAGGACTGAGCTAAATAATCTTTAAAGAGATTCTCTTCCACATGGATTCATATAGCTCCTTCACCAGACTTAACACTCTGACATTTCTTGGCTTATTAGCCAACTCCAATGTCAATTGTGCTGCTCTCTATTGCTCAGCTTGAAATTGGGCTTGTATAGCCGTAATATTATTCTATTCACTTAGTAGCTTTTGTTGTAATTGGGTAACTTGTAGTAGGTGTTCCTCATATTTTTCTTGCAATGTTAGTTTTTCCTGCCTTAGGGTCATTACTGCATCTTTTACCTGTGTTAGCCCTACTTTTAAGGAATCATTTTGGGCTTGGACTTCCTAGTGAGTCTGAAGAGAAATAGTATCTTGTAAATATTTATTCAAATTCTCTATTTCATTGTCTTTTCTATTGATCTTTGTGGTCAAACTATTACAGTTTGCCTTCTCCTTGGCTAAATTGGCTTCCATCTTCTATAGCCTCCTTGATGTCTTCAATTAGTCTTTAGTAATTGTAGAAGTGGATTCAGTTAGCAACTCAATTTTGTCTTGTGGCCTGAAGAGGGACATGTCAATGGCTATTGCATTCATCGTGTAGTCTTCTGGCTGCATCTACTCAGTTAGCTTGATTAAATTTGGTGACAAATGAGTCACCATCAATTGCTGCTGAATGGGGTCAAATTGTGACTATAGATGGGATGTAGCCAAGGCTTTATTTTCCTTGATCTTCTTTTTCTCTCTTTGGGATTCCCTTGCCTTCCTAGTAGCATCCACTTGGATCTAGAAGGTAGAAGGAGAGGTAATGTGCCCACCCACAAAAGGATGTCCCTATGCTAAACCATATTGAATAGCCAATTATTAGCTATGGGTAATTTGAGGGGGAAGTTTCTTGGGAATAGAGGGGGGAAAATGAGGTAATATTAAAGCTTGAGGTGGCATAGATGGGGCAAAGTGAGAAATGGGAATGGCAGAGGTCGCAGGGGATGTCATCTAGCTAGATGGAATCATCATGCCAATAAGGGAAGAAAGAGATTGAGAAGGAGGAGGAATACTACTTACCTGAGGAGTAATTACAATACTCTATAATTGGCACTATGGGGTGTCCATCTCTTCTTCTGAATCAAACTGAAACTACACCCTCTTTCACTTCTTAGGTGTCTCTTCTTCTGGCTATGTTTCTTTTCCTTTATATAATGCTTGTGGAGAATTGGGAATATCTATAATAGATGCTGATGGGGAAGCTATTGGTGGTGAAGGCACCACACTCATTTGATTTTCCATGATGTTGAGATATTGGGGCCAAACTGATACAGTTATTACAGCTGTAATTTGCCATGAGGCCTATGGTTCTTGGCTTGGTTCCACTCTAGCTTTCAGCTCTACACCTGGTGTTGGCAAATTACTTATCTCTAGGCTAGATACAGGGGAGAGATGGCACTCATCCCATAGTTCTTCCCATCTCTCATCTGTGTCTATGTTCTCAAAAGAATGGGTTGTTTGACAAATCTCCTACCTATATTTCCAATAGGCTTCTATTTTCTCAGCATCCCAATATTTATTCTTTAGTGTCCTTCTTAAGCCAAAAGTCATTTTGAATTTAGGATCATAATATCTCTATTTAACATAGAATGTTTCCTAGGGTCTATTTTGTGGAAGGGGCAAGTCTGTTAACTCAACATAAAATCTAGGAGCATCTTCTCTAGGCTTTTTCCTAGTTTCCCAAAAAGGGTAGCCCTCATGTGTAATTCTGGTTACAACCCTATTAGTCCTTATCTAGGAAGCTATGAAACCATTTGGGTCATATACCCATTTGTCTTCAACTAGTAGGAAACCTAGGAAGGCTAGCTTTCTGAGCAACACAACTTCAACGTCTCTAGTTTCCAAAACCATGCTAGTTGTCATCCATGGGAGGTCATACATTTTTATTTTCCTCTTCCCAGAGCCATATTCATTGTTGACTATAGATACCTACCTGGTGACCTCTAAGGATGCTAACCTAAGAGTCAAAATCTTAGGTAACAACATTGGTTCCCCACAAAAACCATGGATTCTTATAATTATATGATGAGATCCAAAATATAAATCATAAGGAATTGGGAAACTGGACAGAAGGTTTGAAACACTTGGAAACAATTTGTTCATTATTAGTTTAGGGCTAAGGTGACAAAAAATAGGGGTAATAAATAATTCCTAGAATTCATATGGGTCATTAGTCTTTGACAAAATATGTGTCCATACAGACATATGAATGGTCCTTTGGAGATCAAAACTTGGGTCATACAGATCAAGATACATATGCTGGGCAAAGAGGTCAGAGTTCTGAAATAGCATGAGGTGAAACAAATAAGAAGATTACCTAAAAACCCCTTTTGATTTGAATTGGGCTAGTTGTTCCACCATTGAGAAAGCAATTTGTTCAAAAAAGTCAAGCCTATACTTCTAGGTTTTGTCAATGATCTTCAGCCTAAAGAGAATATCCATTTGTTCTCCATAAACTACCATATCATCTTTCATGCCAAAGATGAAAGCCATCATAGACAATGCATCTTGGCTACCTTGTGTGAATTGGGCTCTTGCTACAGGGAGTGTAGGCACAGTAGTGTCATCATCACCCATTTGTAATTCAAATCTCAAGAACCTCAATTGGGTATTGATGTTTGCCCACATTATTTGCATTTTAGCAATAGTAGGAAATGTAGATATCTTATCATGATATAGGGCTAACATATCTCTGATAGCTTGTAGTGTGATTTACACCATGAATGGACCCTATTGAATGGTGCATGAGGGTGCATGAAACAAGTCTATGCATAATTCGACCAAGTTAGGGCATGGATGCACAACTGGGATAAGGAATTGTGCTAGTTGTGAAGTCCATATCCTTATGGAAAATGTCTCATATTTCCCTACTCTAGCTCTTTGAAGACACCTTTGATGTGCTCCTTCTCTAAGAGTTTTACTACTTTCTCTTTAAAGGATTGGGTCCATGACTCCATCTACATAATATTTTATCTTTGCTGGGTCACTTGCTTGACCAACTTTAGGAATTTTGGTCCATGGATAGGTCTTCAATGGTTGCACAAGAGCTGAAGCATATGACTTACTTGCAAGAAACTTATTAAGGGATTCATACATCCCAGCTCCTTTTTGTGAAGATTTTTCCCCCTCCATCTCTATGTCTTTTCTGTGATAACCTGTATGAACTTTTGCGAAATAGAAACACTTTTGCTGAAGCAAGTTTACTAGGCACTAAAAAATGTAAGTAGCAGGATATTTTCTTGCAGATGTAGGAATGTTTGAGAACTTATAAGGTTTAACTCTTGCTAAGAGATATTTATTGACCTATCAAGTCTCAAAATGACATTAAACTTGGATAACCGTTATCAAATCCTACTCAATATTTATGAAATAGCGAGATAGACACATTATGTAAGTGGTAGTGCAAGGTACCTTGGGGATTTCTAAAGATTTGGGAGACATTCAATGTATTGGAGAATTTTCAAAATTTTGAAATTTTTTGAGCTACTGACTATGTGTTCAAAGAACACTTATTTAAAATAAAAGTGGGAAAACAAAGCAATACAGAAAGGGGAAACTATCTAACTATATTAACCAAGTATATTTGCCTACCTCCCAGATCAAAGGGAAGATTTTTGAAGCATCCTTTATGACACAAAAACTTATGATGCCAAATAAGTGATTGAATGGTATGAAACTATGATGACTTGTTATTCTTGTTTACCACCTTAATTTGCCTGCATTCGAATGAATCAGAGTCAAACATGTCCCCAACATATACATACTCTTCTTGTTCTTTAAAACTTATTAAATGCTGATTATTTATGTTGTCGTGTCTCATCAAGAAATCAATGTCTGTTGGCTCTTCACCCTATGTCTCTTGACATACATCATTTTGTGGCTTATCTCCTTATGCCTCATGCTCAGGTTCCCTTTCATAATCATCCTCTTTGATTACTTCAAAAATGTTATCTTCAATTTTACCAACCTCTTGAAAGAACAATTTGACATTTTGCAGTAATTTTGCATATTTATTTGAGTCTTAATGCTACCTTCTCCACCTGAAGCCATCTCACAGCCTTCTTGAAGAATAGTGTAACCTGCCCCAATGACTTCAAACAAGTCATTCAAAACACGATTATAAATTATCTCTTTTTCATTAGAGATAGAGGTAAAAGCTTGTGACTTGTCCTTTAGTTCATCAAAGGGTGTACCTATGGTGATTTCTTCTTGATCTGCACTCATGAAATCTTCTTGACTAGCCATGAATTGAGTATACTCCTCTTTACTTGCTTCCTCCAAAATAGTTTCTTCTTTGAAAAGGGATGAAGAAGAAGACTGATGGTTATACATATGTGGAAGAGGAGATAATTATTGAGATAGAATTGAATGATTATCTTCTTTCCATTTGTCCGTCACTTCATCTATATTAGATGTAGCTTGATAGCTCTCTTGGAAGGGTGTAGATGGGATGTGTTCAAATGTAGGATCTTCTACTTGATTATCACCATGAGTAAGAGTAGCCTCAACTTCTTCAAGTTTTTGAGCAAAACTTTTCTCTTCTTCCCTTCTGCCCCATGATTCCATTATTTGTTTCCAACTCATGACCTTAGGTCTAGAAGTTTTCTCTTGGAAAGAGTCAGTAATTTTATCTTCTTCAAGGTTTTCAGCTGGTTCATTATTTTCTTTCTTCCCACTTGGAATCTTGTCATCATGATGAAGGACCTAAGGATTGGTATAAGAGGTATCTTTTGGTGTAGGCTCCTTTTTAAGGTCTGAAAGCTCTATCTTTATTTCACTAAGCAATCTCATTTTTTCCTCTAATTCCTTAATTTTCTTAGCTAGATTTTCTTGAAAGAGTCTTAAATGAAGCTCATAGGAATCATCAGATAAATGGGGAGTGCATGAAGGTTGCCATAAAAAACAAGAAGATTCTTGAGGAAGGGTGGGAGAGACTTGAAAGGGACTAGCCTCATTTTGTATCTCACACTCTTGGACAATGTCTTTCTCCTTCTTTCTACCCCATGATTCCATTGTTTATTCCCAACTCATGACCTTAGGTCTAGGACTTTTCTCTTGGGAAGACGGGGTTGCAAGGTGAAAGGGAAGTGAGGGTTTGGATTCCAATTCCTTTGCTACCAACATAGATTGCTATTTTTGAAGATTTTCCAATTCAATCTATTTATCAATATTGGCCTTAAATGCCAAATTTACTGTTTCAAAACTTTCCTTAACACGATTGGGGAAAGAACCATGACAGGCTCAATTTGGCTCCTGAGCAAGGGTTGAGTATGTTTAATATGAAACTTGGGGTAGTGGATATGTAGGTTTATAGACTTGGTAAGGCTACCTCTCATGAATACTTAGCTTCTCTTCTAAATATGTAATTAAGCCACTCACATCCAACATCTCATATATAAGCCTTTGCCAATTTGCTCTTTTAATGGGAGCCCATTCACTTTTAATCATATCTACTACATTTATTACTTGATGGATGACATGATTAGGAATTTCTTGGCCACATCCCCTTCTATTGTCAAGCTTTAATACATATTTTTTATATCCCAGTAATGCTTGTTTAAAGTTGGAAATGAGATTAGGTTGAGAATGGGATGTAACAT
The DNA here is from genome assembly GCA_037957365.1 of Torreya grandis. Classification (NCBI taxonomy): domain Eukaryota; kingdom Viridiplantae; phylum Streptophyta; class Pinopsida; order Cupressales; family Taxaceae; genus Torreya; species Torreya grandis. The sequence continues at coordinate 1,216,722 of JARHVA010002421.1, forward strand.
ATTGGGAAGACTGGGCATAAGACTGATACAGCTCATGACAAGGACTGAGGCTGGTCATATCAGACATGTGAAGGGAAAAATTTATAACCATATGCATCCTTATTTCTTAATGTGATTCCATGAGCAACCTAATCTTGATTAAAAATATATGAAAGGGCATACGACCCATAGCTCTAAGTAACAGAATTATACATACCAAACGGTGATTTCTTCTTGACTTTGATTCTTTGAGGTAATCGGTGATGACAAAAGATTTAGATCTTATTACTGATCCACAACTCTAACTCCTTGTAGCTCTCTGGTTCATACGATCTTGAAAGAAACTTCAAGATGGTGTCCCACCGGGCATGCCAAAAACTATTGATGTTTAAAATTGTGCTTGTTCTAACACCAACAATGGGAAGTTTCAAGATGTGAGACTTATGACTTGAAACAACCTCCATATTTTTAAGAAGCTAGTCTCTTCTTTATATCAAGTGTATACTATGAAAAGGGATAGGAATTTTAATAGAAACACAAATGCATGAAAGGAAATCTAACTATGGTGATGCACCTGAATGTAATTCGACCTTAATCCTGAGCATAGTGAGACTATATGTAAGATTCAATTACATTTAAGAGAAAACAAGTGCATGATCAATGTAAAAGATGAAAACAAATAGAAACAAAGGCTCATAGAATAAACTACTTTTGCAGTGATACAAAAAATATCAATAAAGGCACAGGGTTCAATCTTCTTATTTGAATTCTCTAGTCACATAAGAGGCACAGAAACACACACAGTTATATAAACCTTCCAACTCAAGAAAATGAAACAAAGGCAAATGATATTCCTAGTCACAGCTCTAGAAAGTCTAAACTCTTGACAATAATTCTCTCAAAAAATTCTCTCTAATATCTGATTCTAATTTTTGGTATCTCTGTATCCCTATTTACATCCTTGGATTTTCTCTAGATTATCTATCTATTCCCAATATAACGGCCCAACTAAAATCAAACTAAACTGGAAGTGTCTAACAGAAGATATCTCATAGATTCTAAAATGCTCTATCTTCCAGTAGTTCATTGGCTGAAACAGATCACAGGATGCTCCCTTGTTTTAAACAAAAGAGGACACTTGGCCAATTCCTTAAAATCCTTCTTATTACTAGAGAACAACACTTGGCGTGTTCTACAACACTTACTGAAGACACATGGCACTTTCCACGTAACTTATACTCTCTTGTGTCTTTGCTCAGGAGTGTTCCACCTTTGACACCTGTCACAATCCACTTCTTTGAAACTTTAACAACTTAAACAAAAAAAAAGACACATAGCATTTCTCACCCAAGAAAATTTTAAAAGACATGGAGTCAAGTGGCGATTTCCACTTGCCTCAACAAAGGACATGTGGCAATCTCTGCTTTACTTAACTGGGGATATGTGGCAATCTCCACTACTTTTAACTACCTTTTGAGAAACCTATAGAAGGTGACACGTGCTGGTCTCCACTTTACTCTATTTATATTATAGAAGTAATCAAGCCTCATTTCATATTTACATGGACAATGACACTTGGTAGCTTCTGCTTACTTTAGAAACCAAACTTGAGACCTACCATAGTCTTTGTTATATTGATGAAGTAAAATGAAGATGATTCAGATCTCGACACGTGGTGGCTTCCACTTGCTTTAGCTAGGATACGTGGTGTCTTCCATCACTTTTAGAAAATAAAATTGAAACCTTCCCTGATTTCCACTTGGCACTTTTCACGCTTGATCCTGATACTTAGCTTGTTGAAACCTTCTGTTGAAAATATTTGAAATGTGGGTGCCGATATGAAATGTAGATGTTGACACTTGTCATGTTCCACTGAGTTGCTATGAGATACATGGCACATTCTGCAGTCTTATTGAAATTATGAAAAGTGCCTCAGATGATGACACTTGGCAGCTTTCTGCTTGAGTTCAACACTTAAAAGAAAAATGAATCAAAAGGAAATTAGAGCTTGTGCTCTATTTCAAAACTTTGCCATCTCAGATCAAAGTATGTGGGAACAATTTTTTTGCAGTGCACAACTGAAAATTAGAATGAAACGTAGAGTAATTTTTTACTCTACACAACCTTTGGTTTTCAACATGTTCCTTTTGTAACCTTGATTTTTAATCTTGCTCTTTTATGTGTGAATATTTATAAACTATATTTAAATCAAAGTATTTTTTAGGCACATTTTTATTTGGAATGTCTTTCATGATAAACCATTTTACAATTGTTACTTCATGTTTATATTGAGTTTCTTCATGCAATTTCTCTTCTGATAATTGCTCTTTTAGAAAAAAATTGCTTTAAATTATATTTTTATATCCAAAATTAATCTTGAAGAGATGAAATCATTATGTTAGTAGGTTTCTTGATTGATGTATCGATTATAGGATTACCATTATTAATTATACTTTGTATTTTTATCTTTAAATCCAAAAAACTATATGTATGATGCCCATGTATTCTATGATATGCACAATAATATTTTGATCTTATAAGAGGATGTATAATAGGTATTTTGATCACTTTTTTTCAAATAATTTCTCTTATAATTTCATTTTAACTCTTAGTATTCTTTTATTCACTTTTTGAATCACTAGTAGCAAATGTATTATGTTTAGGCTTCCAATCTTGATATGAATTTTTTTTAGGCATAAAATTTTTAGGTGTAAACATGATTAACACTAACATACTATGGATTATTTGTATGTTTTATATTATTTTCCCATGATGTGATCTTTGAAACCAAATATGACTTTTGATTTTGTAACTCTTATATTGACCTTCTCATAGTGATGATTTGATCCTTAAGGGTTTTACAAGCCTAAAACCTAGGTATTTCTAGTTGAATGTGTAGAAACACCATTTAGATGATGTGTGGGAGGTATATGGGGTTAAAGAAGGACAAATTTATTTCATTCATTTAAAACTATAAGGTTGCTCAGCTTACCTCTTGGGATGGTGATAACATGAACTTGCTTAGAGGGATGATATCTATCACCATATTGAGAGTCAAAAGGAGGCCTTATAATATCCTAAATATATGACTAATATTTTTCCCATGTTATGCTTAACTTGAAAAAATATTTCATTAATTAAGCTTGTGTAAAGTTTTAGATAATTATATTATCATAATCATCAAATAAATGTATATCATCCATTATAAAAGACATGAAAAATATATTAAAATAAAGGTAAAAAAGAGATGCATATAAATAAAGAGAAATTTTTTAAACCTTATGTTTTTTTTTGAAACCCTAGGACCAAAATATTTGTAACCCTAGAGGGTTGATACCATAAGGATGAGCTAGTGTTAGACAATGTTCAAATAATAAATAGGTTCACCAAATGTTTTATCTAAATTTTGAATTAATATTATATTTAATCCTTAATTAGATAAAAGTAATATACTAAATTAGGTTACTATAAATACAATCCTAAACAACAAAATAAATATAAATGACTTAAATAGACAAAGCAAAACAAGATCAAATAAGAGTAAACTATATAAATTACTCCATATTTGAGAATTTTTTCATTATGAAAGAGCCAAAGGCTCAGATGCACACAACATGATTTTTGGTTAGTTAAATTCAATTAATTTTATTCAAATGAAAGTATTACATTTATAGTGAATATATATCCTACAAATAAGGATATCTTCCTCATAATGTTATCTCCAATAATCTCTCATTCTACCTACCCTCTACAATCTCTCCTAAATACCAGTGAGGTGAGTTATGAAAATCACATATAATGTACTATTATTCTCACATAATTACATTAATTATTTATTTACTCACACATAAAATTATTATTTATCATCTATTAATGTGATCACTAATCTATTTTTTCCTAACATTCCCCCAAATGCTCACATGGGGAGAGGAATCGTATGGACTAAACATTTCTATATTGCCTCCCCACAAGATGAATGTTAGGTTCACCCAAGAATATTTACATTACATTGAAGATCATATTTTATTTGAAAAATTCCTTGATCATAGTCTTTTTTGAAATTTACAACTAAAATAAGAAAGACACTTTATTCAAACTAAATATGACATAAGACTTTTGACACATATTTAGGCTTAGATAATTAAATAAGATAATATGGATAAAAATAAATGTTGTCAATTAGACTCACACCATTTTTAATTTAGTTGTAAGCCTTCACAATATGCTAAAAATAGAAACAATCCTAGGCTATGGGTGACCTAATCAGCTGATTGAATCTCTAGATTTTAAGGGCTAGCTCCCTTTGGTGTATCAGATAGGATCTCTACTCTATGATAACAAATATCAAGAAAAGGGAAGATGAAAAAGTCAAAAAAGAAAATTTAAGTAAAATCCTATATAATGATGGTGATACACCTATATTTTGGTTCATCCACTCAATTTGAACTTCTAAAAACACTGATTAGACAATAAAAAGATTGAAATTTCAACTCTAATTGACTCTTTTGCATCAGTATTTCATGAAAATGTTTTATCTAGTGATCAAAGATTGAGGTAAATAATGGAATAGGCCTAATTAAAGTCACTAACTAACCACTTATATCCACTATAACTTTAGCCAAAATAAATCAAACACAGAACATGACCTGCATAATCTGATCAACGATATACTAGGTAAGAATCATGACTTCACAAGGAAGAAAATTCTATCACATATGTAAATCACTGACATAAATGTGCTATACCAGCACCTTGGAATCTAAAAACAATCCTTCTATTTATCTAAAAAGGTTAAAAAACTCAAATTTTGGTAGAGTCTGGTCTTGCCAAAAAAGGGATCTATTTCAAGGCTAAAAAGCCAACTTATATAGTAAAAATCATACCAAATCCAAGAGATTGGCATTGAAAATATGAGAGGAGATCAAATCCCACATCACACAAGTCTAACTTGAGATATAAAAAGATAACATAGCCTTTAAATAATATCCTTTTGTCTTATGTCTTGCATGAAAAAGCTCTTTGGTGTTGGAAAAGGATGGTGGGCCCATCTTGGACTAATCTAATCCATGCATGAAAACTACACCAAATATTCAAATAAAAACTCCACTTGATGTGTTTATAAGTTAATTTGAAACAAAATAAATTCTTTATTTTCATGGAAAAAAATAAAAATGCATGATAAGCCTTATCTAGTCAACTCCAAGTAACTCCATCCTGCATGAGAAGATGTTACAACAATCCTTAGGTGAAGAAATTTCATTTGAACCTGTTAGATGTATTGAAAGTCTTTAGTTAACAAGATAAATCATAATAGATGTGACACTTTGACAAAATTCAACTCAAACTCAAGACCAATCAACTCCAAATGGCCTCTACTTGCATGAAAAAGGGCTTTGAAAACTGAAGCATGCATGAAATTCCATGTTAAGCTCTCCTTGTAATTTCTAGGCCTTTTTATCTTAGGATCTTAATTTCTACATGTAATTATTTGATTTATTTATATTACTTATTTGTTTTAGGATTTTATCTTTGTTCATTTCCTTTAGGCTTTCCTCTATGTACTTTTGCCTCCAGACCTTTTCTTCAAACAAATTGTCCCAAAGGAATTGTTTCTATTTATTTCCATAGAATTTCCTTTTTGTTCATTTCTTTCGAGATTTATTTTTTGGAATTTTTGATTGGTCCTTTCCCATGTAATTGAGCCTTTGGATTTCTTAAAATTAATTTTTTTTAAGGGAAATATCCCTTTGGATTTTGTGAAATGGACTTTTCTAAAGGAAATGAACCCTTCAGATTTTTGGAAAAGAACTGTTAGAAATTTTGAAATTGACTTCAAGAAAGTTATAATGGTCTTCAAAAAATTTGTAATGGTCTTCAAAAATTTTATTTTGGTCTTCAGAAAAGTTGAAATGGGATTCAAAATCTTTGAAATTGACTTTCATCAAATTTGTAATGATCTTCAAACTTTTTGAAATTGACTTTCGACAAAGTTGTAATGGTCTTCAAAATTTTTGTTTCGATCTTTGGAAATATTGAAATGGGCTTCAAAATATTTGAAATTGACTTTCAAAAATGTTGTAATTATCTTCAAACTTTTTGAAATTGAATTTATGTAAAGTTGTAATGGTCTTCAAACTTTTTTTTTTGATCTTCAAAAAAGTTAAAATGGGCTTCGAAAAAGTTGAAATGGTCTTCAGAATTTTGAAATTGACCTTTGAGATATTTGAAATTGGCTTTTATGAAGGAAAAGAACCATTCATACAAAATTGAAATGGAATTTTTAAAGGAAAAGAACCATTTTTACCAAGAAGTGCCTTTCAAATTTCTTGCAAAGAACCCTTCAAAATTATTGCAAATGGTCCCTTCGACATTTAAAAATGTCCTTTCCAAAGGAAAAAGTGACCCTTACAAATTTATGAAAATAACTTTCTAGAAGGAAAAGAGCCCTTTAAAATTATTGAAAATAACCATCAAAACTTTAGAAAGAACCCTTTGGATTTTTGGCAAGAGACCCTTCTTTTTGTAAAGCTCGAAGTCTTCTTTAAAAATTTGCTCCTTTTAACTACTCTGATCAACATCAATAATTTCATACAAAGAACAAGACAAGTGAAAGAAAATACCCTAAATCACATGAAAAACCCTAATACCTATTAACCATGGACTCTTCAAGGACTTTTCCAACCAATTACTGACTCACAAGATAAAATGGCATGGTATGCAAAGTTTTCAATGATAAGGGTGGAAATTTGACCTGTGGGGTCAAAATTATCAACATTTTGGTAGCTCAACTAGGAAGCATGCCTGCTATGCTTGAGAACAAGACCATATACATGACTTTTTAGCTCATAAAATAATGGAAAATATGGTCCATGACTATAAGCACAAAATTTGATTTAAAATAAGACAACCTTCATCCTCCAAAACAAGAAGGGAAACACACAAATCAGGGAAAACTAACTAAACAAAGAAAATGTGAAAAAAAATCACTTATTAGGACAAAACAAAAACAAACTAATGTGCTTAAATATCACTTGTAAGGAAACAAATAAACTATGTACAAGGAACCTAGCTCTTTAGTAACAATGTTTTAAATGTATCCCATTAACTAGGATTGGAAGCTCTTGACCATCCATATTTGTAAGTTGGAAAGAATTGTAAGATTTATAGCTAGATATTATGAATGGGACACTCTAAAAGTAAAAAAAATTATGTGCCTTCCTGGTTTGGCTCTATCCTCATCCCACTTAAGGACCAAATCTCCTTCTTTGAAACTTTGTGAAGAAGCTCCATTTTCAAAAGCTCTCTTCACTCATGCTTCATGAATTTCCATGGATAGCATGGACTAATTTATTATTTATTCCAAATACATAATCTCAACATACCTAATCTCCATAGTCTCATTCTCTAATAACTCAACTTGATGCATTAGTTCTAAATAAAGATACTCAAGAAAAATGGGTAACCTTGCTTCCTTACCATATACCAACATATATGGAGAGTTGGATATTGATATTTTTTAGGTCATTCTATCAACCCATAGATCTAACTTCAAATTGATATTTCATGACCTTTGATTGTCTTCAATAGTCCTTCTTATGATCTTTAATAGGTTCTTATTCATAGATTCAGCAAATCCATTACCTTGTGGATAATAGTTTGATGAAGTGCTAAGATAAATTCCATTTTGGAAAACCCATTGGATGATCCTAGTTCCCAAAAAATCCATTGCATTATAAGAAATAATAGTTTAAATAACTCCAAATCTATTAATCAAACCTTTATAGAAATCTAAAACATTAGTTTCATTTGCTTCTTTTAATGTTATTGCTTCTATCTAATGTGTGAAGTAATATGTAGTAGTTAAAATCTATTTATGTCCAATAATTTAAGGAGGATTTATGACACCAATAAATTCCAATCCCCATGGACAAAGGGCTGGTCCATCATAAATGTTTGAAGAGGTAAGGCTACAAGTTTCACTTTTCCTACAAACATAGCACACTATTTTCACTTCCTAACCCATGCATAAAAATCATCAAATATACTAGGCCAATAGTACCCACCTCTCATGATCTTAAGTGATTTAATTATTGTATAAAATTTTCATTTACCATGTCCATCATGGAATTCTTCAAGCAATCTTTTAGTTTGGCTTGGTTCTATACATCTTAGCAACATTCCATTGATATCTTTCTTGAACAAAACACCATCAATAAGCACAAATGAAATTTATTTCATTTTTAAGAACTTAGATGAAAGGGATAAATAACATCTTGGAGATATCTTACCAAGTCATGATACCAGTTAGAAGGTGAGGTATGACCGGCTGAAACTTCTTCATCATTTTAAACCAAAATAACCTCATTAGTCTCTTGAAAGTCTTGAGCTAGATGCTCAAAAATTCCTTTGCCTCTAATCAACATGGTGACCTTAATTTCCACATCATACTCCATTACCTTGGTTATCCAACCAACTCTCTTCTCATTTATATATTTTTTTCAAAAGGAACTCCTTGATGCTTGGATGAAAAACCATTAGGTTTATTTTATTGTTAGACAACAAGTATCTAAACTTTTTAAGAGACCTTATAACTAAAAGCACATGTTTTTCAGTAAAAGAGTACCTCATTTCATACTCTTCCAATCCTTGACTAAAGAAGGCTATTGGTTTCTCTAAAGCCTCATGATTTTATTATATAAGAATGCCTAAAATGGTGTCCATGTTAGCATATGTATACAAAATGAAATCATTTGTGAAATATGGATTTATAAGTGTAGGAGCACTAGCTATGGCTTTCTTCATATCTTAAAAGCTCTTTACTCATTTTTGGACTAGTTGAAACTCTGATTCTTATTTAGCATGGTTGTAAGTGGCTTAGCTAAAATGGTCAAATCTAAAATATATCTCCTTATGAAATTGATTTTTCCAAAGAAGATTTGCATGGCATTTTTGTGTTTAGGTAAGGAAAGTAAAATAATGGAGTCTACCCTTTCAGAATCTATGCTTAAACCATACTTTAAAACCACATGGCCAAGTAGATTACCTTCATGAACTGAGAAGACACACTTTTTGTGATTTAGAGATACCCCAAATTGCCTACACATTTAGAACACTTGATTGAGATGAACCATGTGATCACTTGCACTCTTTGAAAACACTATTATATCATCCAAATAAACAAGTACAAACTTGTTAATAAGGCCTTGGAATTTCATATCCATGGCTCTTTGAAAATTTTCTCTAGTATTAGATAAACTGAATGGCATATTTCTATATGCAAATGTCCCCCACTTGGTTGTGAAGGTTGTCTTAAATTGGTCCTCTTCTTTGACCAAAAATTTATTGTAAACACTATATCCATCCAAAAAATAAAACCTGTTTGAACTTGCAATCAACTATAAAATTTATTCCATTGATGGTAATGGGTAGTGATCTTTAAGTGAAGCCCTATTAAAATCATAGAATTCAACACAAAATATAATCTCACCATTATTAGTTCAAACCAAAATAAGATTTACCACCCAATTTGAGTACTTGATTGGAAATAAAATATCTGACTCTATGAGCTTGTGAAGCTTAACTCTCATCAAAGGCTCAAGCTTAAGATTGATGGGCCTTTATCTTTGTCTCACTAGTTTAGCTTCAACCTCTAACTCAATGGTGTGTTGAGCTAAACTTAGGTCAAATCCCTTGATATCAATATATTGACATGCAAATATATCAGTAAAACTTGTGCATAACTCAATGAAAGATTCATTTTGTAAAAGAGTACATACCTTACCTAACTTCAAATTCTTACCAACTTCAATCTCTACATTGGCATAGTGTTCTTATTTTGTTGACAAGGATGGCTTCTCCTTACTTAACTCATCATCACCACTAAAAATGTTGTGAAATGTGACCAATCCCTTGGGAAACTTATTTGTTTTGAGTTTCACAATTTGATCACCATACTAATGTAAATAATTTGATTGGTTTCTTGAAAAAAACTTAACCTCCTCTTTCAAGAATCTCATAATTTGATTGTCATCTTTGAAAAATTTCCAATTCTCATGATTATCTAAAATAGAAGGCCTTATAACCACCTTTATATGTGACTAAATCTTTTAACTTTTTATATTAGCTGGGATACTTAATTGTGCCCCAATGGTAGCCAACCTATCCACATATTTATTCTCACCTCTTAGTATTGCCTGAATGCTAAAAGCTTATAAATATTAAATTATCATATTATATGCTTATAATATTTAAGAAATAAATTTATACATATATTCAAACCTCTTACTTGGTGAACTATAAGTTTACTATCACTGAAAAATTACAATGAATTGACTTTCATCTTCCTAGCCTACTATAAACTATGAACTAGTGCCTCATACTCTACAACATTATTTGAAAAACCAAACTAAAACTTAATAAAAGAGATAACTTTGATTTTTTGGAGAAACCAACATCATTCCATCCCTGGTACCATGTTTATTCCTTGATCCATTAAAGTAAAATTGTCATAAACCTTCACTAGATTCATCATCTTTAACCATGGCTGGAATTGGTACATCATTCTCATGAAGGAAATACACGCCAAGACCTTCCTAATCAATCAGATTATAAGGATAATTATCATGAAAAGTGGCAGCCCTCTCATCAAGAAACAAATTTGGAACTCCATAGGTGATCCATTTTATACTCCACTAGTTTCTAGTACATCATTCGAGATAATATAGTTAGTGTTCATAACACTTGACATATATGGCTCCATATGAAAACGTGAAATTGGTTAAAAATGAATTTTTATGTTGGTACCATACCTGGTTTTGAACATCAACTAAGTAAAATTATCTTATAAATATCCCCCAACCTTTGAGGTGAAGTCCCTTGAAAGGCACATAGCTTAGTAAAGAGGCAAGTCTACCACAACAACATCCTACTGAATAGTAATATTGGGACAAGCATGTAATGTAAATTTCAGATATTTGATGATTCCTACCATATTTTTTGGTGACCCATCCAATTTAAATACTCCCTTAGTGTTTGGCTCATAAACAAGGCCAAGCTTGTCTGTAATCTTTTTAGGCATGACTATACTACTATCTCCTCTATCTACCATATAGTTATGAACCAAAGTATCACCCACTATCAAATAAAAGTAGAAAGGAGTTTTATTTGATTTTACCTCAGTTTTTTCCACCTTTACCATGTTATTTACTTGATGTACTTGTTTCTTAGTTGGCTGAGCTAAATTAGTTAACACCTTCTTTCTCAACTAATTTTAGAGACAATTTAAGAGCTAAAATATTTTGGATGAGAATATATTTTTATCCTAGGATGGAAATACAATCCCAAATGATAATGATAATATTATACTTCTTCATTTGATTTACTATACTAAACTAATATCCACCAACCTTTGGTTCTACTTTTTGAAGCACTAGCTACTCACGAACTAGAGGTATTTGATGAACTTTACTAACCTCTATAATCTAATTTTTTTGAGTTATATGGGTATAAATTTATTCTTTTGTATTATTAGAAAAAAAAAATAGGATTAATCGAAGCATTTGTCACCTCTTAAGCCTTATTAATGGCTCTTATTTTAACTCTAGTTATAGCTACAACTTGACCACTTGTATAGTTAGTTTGAGTAAAAGCAACATGATCATCCACTTGATGATTTAAATTAATGGAATTAGGCTTCCCTTAAACTTTTTGAGTCTCTCTTTGTGATTCTAAACTTGTATCTTGGTACTAACATCCTTGAAAATAAAACTCTTCTTGTGTCATTTTTGGCATAATGATCTTTTGTGATACCAAGGCTTGGTTTTAAGCATCATTAAGATTTAAGGACTTCCAACCTAAATCATACATAAATTTATTTTTAGGTTTGGTGGGAAAAATGGTATTTGAAGTGGAAGGAGCATTAGGATCAAGTGCAACATATGGATTAGATAGATTTATGGCTCTTTGTGCTTTGTAAGGTGGTTTATTCTCTTTGAAACCCTGATAAGGAGACCTTTAATATTTGAAGGGTTGATAGGTGGTCTGATTTTGTTGTTGATAAGGCCTATTTTACTAAAATTATTACCTCTTGAGTTGTACTATTTCATTCCTAAAGGATTGTAACAAGATTTTCAACTCTTCTATCTCACTAGCTTGACTAATAGGGGTTACAATTTGAGCTTGAGGGGATGGAATAGGAGCTAAGGATGAAATTTGAGGAATTTGAGAAACTTGAGGGGTTGGTATAGAATTTAATTATATGAATATAGGCATTAGAAGCCTTGGATAAATCTTACTAGCTTGTATCAAACTATTCTCTACCCTTATTGTAACCTCATAAGCATTTGGTAAGGTAGTACTACCCATAGACTGTATCATTACACTGATGTCAGAGCTAAATGTTTTCAAATAGTATAGGAATGAATATTAAAGGGATGGAATAATAAACATAGGTATCTTAGTCCATGTCTTTTACAATCTAAGATTAAAATTAGACATGAACTCATGAGGAGTTCTTGTTATGGTAGTTAACTGTTCAACTAAAGAGAGGTGATCAGATTTGTCTTCAAATTGCTTGACTAAGGCTGAGCCTAATTCATCCTGGGTAGAAATGGAGTTTAATGGAAAGTTTCTATACCACTACAATTCTTTTCCTTTGAAGGAAGAAACAAGCAATTTAATAGCAACATTATCCTCAATAACATTATGGACTAAACATATATTAGCTATATCTTAGATATTCTCAATAGGGGTTGTTTGATTTTTTTCCTAAGAATAATGGGATTCTCTTGAGGGAAGACACCATAATGTCATCAAACTAGGCTAGATTTAGTGGGCTACCTTTATTGAATGGAATGAACACCTAGTTTTTGATATCCATTTGGATAGTAGGGGTTGTAATGATTAGAACAATAGGATAACTAGGAGATAAATATTATTTTTTAGGATATGGGTTTATCCTAATAAACCTTGATCTTTTATATGATGTAGAATACAACTTAATGAATTCAAAAGGAATACCTTTTCTAGTTTACCTCATAGTAACCTTTGGCATGAAATAATTGCCTGAATGATGTTATGAACTCTACAAATTGAAGAATCATTAACTTATGATGAAGATAGATATCTCCTCTACTATAAATGATTTTTCTTAACTCCAAACTTCAGCTATGCCAAGGAGTAAGGGTCCCATTATGCATGCCAAAAACTACTGTCAATTAGACTTGCACCTTTGTGAAGGTAGTTTCAGGCCTTCATAACATACTAAAACATGGAAACAACCTAGGCTATGGGTGACCTAATCAATGGATTGAATCTCTAGATTTTAAGGGCCATCTCCCTTTGGTGTTTAAAATAGGATCTCTACTTTAGGATACAAGCTTCTAGGAAATGGGAAGAGGAAAAATGTAAGAAAGAAAATTGAAGGAAAATCCTATCTAATGATGGTGATACACCTATATTTTAGTTCATCCATTCAATTTGAGCTTCTAAAAACATTGATTAGATAAGACAAAGATTGAAATTTTAACTCTAATTGAATCTTATGCATTGATATTTCATGCAAAGGTTATATTTGGTGATCAAAGCATGAGGGAAATGATGGAATAGGCTAGATTCAAGGCACTAAACAACCACTTACATCCACTATAACTTTAGATAAAATACATCAAACATAGAACATGACTTGCATAATTTAATCAACTATATTTATAGGTAAGAACTTGACAAGGAATAAAAATCTATCACATATAAAAATACACTATACTAACACCTTAGAATCTAAAAGTAATCCTTATATTTATTTGAAAAGGTTACAAACCTCAAATTTTGGTAGAGTATAGTCTTTCCAAAAGAGGGATCCATTTCAAGGTTGAAAAGCCAGCTTATATATTAAAATTAAACCAAATCCAAGAGATTGGCATTGAAAATAGGAGAGGAGATCAACTCCCACATCACACAAGTCCATTTTGAGCTATCAAAATATAACACAACCTTTAAATAGTATCTTTTTGTCTTATGTCTTGCATGAAAAATCTCTTTGACATTAGAAAAGTATGGTGGGTCCATCTTAGACTAATCTACTCCATGCATGAAAGCTATGCCAAATATTTAAAGAGAAACTCCACTTGATTCATTTGGAAGTTAAGTTGAAACAAAATAAAGTCCTTATTTGCATGGAAAACAAGAAAAATGCATGATAAGCCTTATCTAGTCAACTCTAAGTAACTCCATCTTGCAGGAGAAGATGTTACACCAATCCTTTGGTGAAGAACATTCATTTGAACCAATTTCAAGTATTAAAAGTCTTCAATTAACAAGATAAATTAAAATAGATGTGTCACTTTGACAAAATTCAACTCAAACTCAAGACCAATCAACTCTAAATAACCTCCACTTGCATGAATAAGGGCTTTGAAAACTGAAGCATCCATGAAATTCCATGTTAGCTCTCCTCGTAATTCCTCAACCTTTTACTCTTGGGCTCTTTGTTTCTGCATGTATTCCTTCAGGCTATTTCTATGGATTATTTATTTCAAGTTTTTATCTTCATTCATTTCCTTTAGGCTTTATTTTTCATACTTTTGCCTTCGGACCTTTTCTTTGAAAAAATTGTCTTGAAGGAATTATTTATGTTTATTTCCATAGACTTTCCTCTTCATTCATTTATTTCAAGCTTTCCTCTTTGAAATTTTTGCTTGGTTCTTTCCCATGGAATTGAACCTTTAACTATCTTGAAATGAACTTTTTTGAAGGGAAAGAGCCCTTCAAATTTTGTGAAATAGATTTTTCTGAAGGGAATGAACCCTTCAGATTTTTGGAAAAAAACTTTCAGAACTTTTGAAATTGACTTTGATAAATTTGTAATGGTATTCAAAAAAGTTTTAATGGTCTTTAGACTTTTTTCTTCAGTCTTTAGAAAAGTTGAAATGGGCTTCAGAATATTTGAATTTGACTTTTGGCAAACTTGTAATGATTTTGAACTTTCAGAAATTTACTTTCAGCCAAGTTGTAATGGTCTTCAAAAAAGTTGTAATGGTCTTTGGAATTTTTGTTTTGATCTTTGAAAAAGTTGAAATGGGATTCAAAATATTTGAAATTGACTTTTGATAAAGTTTTAATGATCTTCAGAATTTTTGAAATTGACTTTTGGTAAAGTTGTAATGGTCTTAAGAATTTTGAAATTGACCTTTGGGATCTTTGAAATTGACTTTTTTGAAGGAAAATAACCCTTTAGAAAAAAATTAAATGGACTTTTATGAAGGAAAATAACCCTTTTTTTTAGAATTTCCTTTCATATTTCTTGCAAAGAACCCTTCAGAATTGTTGCAAATAGTCCCTTCAGCATTTGAAAATGTCCTTTCCCAAAGAAAAAGTGACCCTTCTGAATTTATGAAAAGAACTTTCCTGAAGGAAAAGAACCCTTTGGAATTCTTGAAAATAACCATTAGAACTTTGGAAAGAACCATTTAAACTTTTAGAAATAGACCCTTATTCTTTTAAATCCTAAAGTCTTCTTTAAAAACTTGCTTCTTTCAACTGCTCTGATCAAAATCAATACTTTCCTACAAAGAACAATACAAGTGAAATAAAAGACCCTAAATCACATAAAAAACCCTAAGACCTATTAATTATGGATTCTTCAAGGAATTTTTTAAACCAATTACTAACTCAAAAGACAAAATGGTATGGTATTCAAAGTTTTGAATGATAAGGGTGGTAATTTGACCTATGGGGTCAAAATTATCAACAATAAACTCTAAACTTAAAAATATATAACAACCAAATAATTAAAATAAAATAAAACCTAAAAATAATAAAATATAAATAAAAATTATAATGAATTTAATTTATAAAATCTAAATAACTAAAAAATCTTAAAAATCTAAAACTACATATTAAAAACTTGACTAATTTAAAAAACATAAACTAAAAACATAATATTAATCAATAACCAAAACTAAACCTATAAACTATAAACTATGCTCTCTTTGTGAGTTTTAGGGTGGTTTCATCTCTAAGTGCATTGAGGTGGGATCTCATGAGGGGATGCCAAGCTGATTCATTTTAGAGTACGAGGTTGAGTTGTGTTAAATGCTCTATAGACCAATTAATGCTAACAAACACATATGAAGTAGGATTCAAGTTAGAATCATGGATCCATCTCATAATTTTTTTGATAAGTTGAGATGTAAAGTTCATGGCTAGAATTAAAGTGAGGGTGGAATGACTTGGTGAAGAGAGTTTTGATGTAATGTGTTGAATCTAAGAAAACTATTATAATTTATGAGGATGTCATGTCAGGATGAGTTCAAAACACTTAGAATCACAATGAAAAATAATATCTATTAATTTAAATTCATTATTATAAGTATTGAATCAATATTTAAATGAAAATATGTGATTGAGGTGAGTGTTAAATTGAGCTTGCATGAATGGTATAAAATCCTAAATTGTCAAAAACTGTTAATTCAAAACCATTTCAATGTAATATTTTTAGTGTTAGAGGTACAATCACTTAGGGGTGGGGTGAATCAGTGATGCTAGATAATACAATTCAATTCCCAACTCTTAAATGTTTATCATACATCAAATTGATTAATAAACATAAACATTAAATCACATACATCTAAAGTATACATCATATAAACACATCATATATGTGGAAAACTCTCTTGGGGGAAAAAACTCACTGAACCCTACAAGATGGATTATAGTCCTATAAAACAAGATCCAACATTTATACTAGCATGAAATAATCAAGGAAAACCCATCCCTTAGTTTAGTGAGACACTAATCCTATAAGGAATAATAGCCCCTATCTAGCTGAGCACCCAAAAATAACTAGACCTTTAGCAAGCTTTTCCTTACAAGGAGGAACCACCCCCTAAGAAAAAAATCACCCACTTATCTACCTAAATAGGACACCTTGAAAACCTATTAATACTCTTAAACTAATGATGATCACCTTTTTTTCACTCTTCAACTTTACTCTTTCACCCAAATAGTCTCAAGGGCTCACTCACTCAATCTGCCTCTTCTAGCCTCATTAGGTCCAATGACCTATGTATTCACCTAAAATATCTTTATTAGATATACATTACTGATCCAATTTACTCTATGATATTCCTCACTAACCTTTACCTTCTCTTTCAAAGGTTTTCTCTTTTATTTGAATCCTCACATACATTTCTTGCATAATTAGTCCAATTATGCCTTGAATTTATACCACTCTCTTCCTTTAACACATATTAGTTGGTCAAGATGATTTAAATATTTGAACCAAATTTTAAATATGTAATCATACAAATTAAATTTCATAAGCACACACTTATTAGGTATTTTAATACCTAATTATCCCCAAACCACCATTAGGTCTTAGTGAGACCTAAAATGATTAGGCCTACTTACCCATACATAACAACTTCAACTACTTGGGCCACATTAATTTTTTACCAATGATTTTAACACACAAAAAATATCTCAAATATCCAATTTATCACTCCCTCATATTTCCATGCCACCTATAACACCATCTCAACACTTGAACCTACCAATTAGGGCTCTTTTCTCTTCAGGTCTTCCTATACAGAAAACATAGTCTCAAGATTCTAAAGAAATTACTTAAATAGTTCACATATCCATATGATTAGATAACATTGGTGAAAACTTTATTACTTTTTAAAAACATCCATGCGATTTATAAACTTCAACATAGTATCTATGCACTCAAATCAACTCTCTCAAAATGATCACTCAGACAATCATATACAATCAAAATATATTCAAACTAATTTGATTGTTTATAACTGATCAGTGGAAAAATATGACATTAAATAACTTATAATAAATATTTTGTACTTATTTTACATCTTAATATTCATTTACTTCTTCAATTATTGTTAGATCACCTTTAATTTACCTTTGCAAGATGGTCACTCAATCTACTAGTGTATTCAACAAACATAATCAACTTCTAAGTAATTTTTCAAACTAAAGATAGATTTTTAAAACCTAAAAAATCCAAAAAAATAGTATTCATAGAGTATAAATCACTATATAATAGTTATATCATCTTTAAACATCAAAATAGTATCAATAAAAATTCAAATATCCTTCTCATATCACTTGCTTAATATGGTCAAACACATAGTCAACTTTGGATCTCAATATATTTTATTGTACAAACATTCAAGAATTATAACCAATATATCTAGATCAATTTTAGATTAATTTACAAATTTTATTTTTTCTACATCAATAAATTTGTCCTAGGTCAATTGATATTATCAAAATACTGAGCACTAGTTTTTCCTTTGTTAAATTCAAATTCCAACAGTCAATATGTTAATGCTAAACATCAAACACTTTGACCTCATCTCATGCTCCCAAGTAACTTTGAACAAACATGATCCATTTATATCCTTGAGAGCATCTTGATCTTTACCTTGCATCACTCACCATTTATCTTATATTTATGCTTCCATGATTAAAACACTTGGTACCCTCACATGCCTTTTATGCACATTTCTATCAGTCTACAATGAACTTCCACCACTTGGCATATCTAAGACTATTCTAAAAATAATTTGACATTTTTCCTAAATATGCACCATTAGATCACTACTTACCAGATCATTCACACCATTAGATCTTTATCTAGTCAAATTAAATGGTCATCATTGATATTAGATCCAACTAAATGCTCACCATTAGATCTATCTTGACTATTTGATCTCAGACTTCAACATCATTAAACTTGAAGATCTCTCGCCCATCACAGTCTACTAGAGTAACTTTGAAGGTTTATATCTTGAAATATAAAACATTTCAAGACTTAAAATCTTTAGGGAACCTTGTTGGCATTATAGAAAACATATCCATGAAAACCTTTGACCACTATTGAATTTTTGAGTATGTGCAATAAATGCACAAACTTGCTATTTCATTCATATCTTTATGACATGTAGTGGTAGTCTAGCTTATCTTGAGATATAATATGCATATTTATCTTTTCAAATGATCAAATGACACACCAAAACTTCACCAAGACATATATGGATGCCTCACATCTTCTTCTTTGTCCTTATAGACTTGTAAATGTGCCATATACTCTCCAAGATATCAAACATAACTTATTTGTAATCTATGCACCAGTATCTCATGCTCTCTTTGACATCAATGAAAACCTAACATCAATGACCATGCTCAACATTATCTCCCTTTGTCATTGATGGCAAAACACCCTCAAAATGACTTTATTTAAACAATGAATTCATTCTGATCTTTCTCCCCTTTTAAAATTAATGATAAAGGGTCTCTTCCTCAACATCATGTATGCATTTAAATACTATTAAGATGCTGAGGAAATTTATATACTTTGAAGTATATGAAACCATTACTCCCCCTTTGATATACACCAATATGAACTTGGACTTATCTAATCATTGAACCTAACAAACTTCTCACTTAGCTTAGAAAGATCCCCCTAACATCATTTTCCATATTATGTCATCTATTCTTTGACATAAACTAATATGAACTTGGGATTTTTTGATCTTTGGACCTGTCTACCTACAAAACTCATAACCTTTCTTTTCTCATGCATGAAGATTCAATACCTTGTCAAAATACATGACTTGGTTTGATCAAGTCATCATGTCAATCTTCTTGAGTTCACAACCATATCAAAAATATTCACACTTATATCATGACTAAAGCCTCTTCACATATGATCCCTCTTGCATCATTCACATCTTCTTCAAGCCACTTAAGATAACTAAGTTATCTCTCCCTTAGCCAAACACAACTAGTAATCTACAAAAATTTGAGACCTTCATGATATGATAGATGTGATAGCACATTATCTTCATACTCAATATCAAACTTGTATTCAATATTCATTATTTATTCAATCAATTTAATAAATTGATAAGATCTTAAATTTAGGACAAAAAACCTTGAACATAACTTGAGCACATTTGAACAAGAACAACATACCTTTCTATGCAATGGAATATCTTGATAACACACCATCCTTGATCAAACACTTGGAAAACTCTATTCTCTACCTACAGACCTTCAGAACCATCATCTTCATTCTTCACCATTTGACCAACTAGACCATCCTTTAGATTTGATCAAAACTTTGACCTTATGATCACTATTTCTAAAGATATCTTATCATGTCCTAATATAGTAAACCAACACATATTTTTACGACATTTCTTATCCTTCAACATTAACCAAAGCTCAAATGACATATACCATGCTTCCTCCTACTATCAAGTGTCTCCTTGAAGCTTAGATAGAGACACCTGAACCCACAATGTCCTAGAACAATGTGAAACTAGGAGCTGCCCACAACTCCTCATATTCCTTCTCCTCCTTGGTCATCTGATATTAATATTTCTTCTTCTTTTTAGGCTTAAGAGAAGTAACATTATCATCCACTAAAATATTCTCCTTATCTCTTAAGAATGAATTGATAATACATGGAGACAACAAATATTCATGACATACCTTTTCATCTAAAGAAATAACCTCATCAATGGGAATTGACAACTGATGTTATTTGTATGAAACTTTGCAAAAAAAAATGATGTTCTCTTGGATCCATAAACACCTCAAAACTAGCCTCGACTAGCACCTTGGTATTTTCTTTGAGCTCAATTGAATTAGTTTTCTTGGTCTTCACTTCCTTAGGATTCTATACCAAAGATTGTCCAATCCACGATCTCTCTTATGATTTGAGAGCTTACTTGTACAATATATTGAAATATGACCAAATTTATGAAAATTGAAACAAATAACATCATTCATACCTTTTGCTTGATGAATATTATAAATCTCAACAAACATACCATCTTGTCTCTTAGGTTCATTATGCTCAAGCTTAATTGTCTTTAATATCCATACCTAGGTTAATATTTTCCCATGAATTTTGTGGTATAATCTAGAAATATGTCCCATGTCATGATAATTATAGCATATTATAGTATCCATACCTCTAGCTAACCATCTACTCTTCCTTTTGTAGTTTCTTACCTTATGACCAAACTTATGACAAGCATAATAGTGACCATTAAAATATTTTTCATACCTCATGGAAATTGGTTTCCTGATGGATCTTTTCTTATTGATCTTGGTGCTTACATCATTGTTGTCTTGAGATGACCTCTCTTGTTCTTTCTCAATCTTGTTTACCTTAACAATGAATTGCTCATTCTCATCCTTCAATGAATCTAGCTTGGTTTTCAATTAAATCCTCTCATCTTCTTTATCTCTCATACTTGAACCTATAGGCTCTAACTAAATTCTATGACCTTGGATAATATCTTTATCCCTCTTAAATTCTTTAGACATGTCATCCTTCAATCTATATGCTTTCTATTAGACTTTAACTCTTCATGCTCACCTTGATTTGAACTCAACATGGCATTTGACTCTTCTAATTGAGTTTTGAGATGTCTGCATTCTTCCTCTTTTGAATTTAGATTTGTCTTTGTAATACTTAAATAATCCTTAAGATTTAAAATTGTCATCTTATCTTCTTTGACTATTTCACATATTACCTCAAGCTTGGTTTGAAAAATACTTACCTTTTCTCTTTGTTCTATGAATGCCTTAGCTTGTTCTTGAAGAGCATTTACCAATGAACTTAACTCTAAATTTTATTTCCTCAACTTTTTATCCATCTTTTTACATTGGATCACCTTCAAGTGGTTAAAATTGCATAGAAAGTCCTACTTTGATACCAATTGTTATAGGTATAATCATTGAGAAGAGGGTGGGGGTGAATTAGTGATGCTAGATAATCCAGTTCAACTCCCAACTCTTAAAAACTCAACATACATCAAATTTATTAAGCAACATAAACATAAAATCACATACATCCAAAGCATACATAAGAGCATACATCACATGAAAACATCATATATGTGGGAAACGCTCTTATGGGATAAAACTAACTAAACCTTATAAGATGGAATATTTTACTATAAAACAGTATCCAAAATTTATACCAGCACCAACTGATCAAGGAACACCCATCCCTTAGCTTAGTGAGACACCAATCTCATAAGGAGAAACTACCCCTGTCTAACTCATCACCCACAACAACTAGACCTTTAAAAATATTTACCTTGCAAAGAGGAATTGACCCCCTAGGTAACCAAGTACCAACTCATATACCTTAAAATATCACCTTGAACACCTATTTCTACTTTTAAATTGATCATGATCACATTTGTTTTCACTCTTCACCTTCACTCTTTCACCCAAATAGTCTCGAGGGCTCACTCACTTAATCTACCTCTTTTAGGCTCATTAGGATTTGATCAAGCTATTATAGGTGGATACATAGGTCATTAGACCTAATGACCTATGTATCCACCTATAATAGCTTGATCAAATCCTAATGAGCCTAGAAGAGGTAGATTAAGTGAGTGAGCCCTCGAGACTATTTGGGTGAAAGAGTGAAGGTGAAGAGTGAAAACAAATGTGATCATGATCAATTTAAAAGTAGAAATAGGTGTTCAAGGTGATATTTTAAGGTATATGAGTTGGTACTTGGTTACCTAGGGGGTTAGTTCCTCCTTGCAAGGTAAATATTTTTAAAGGTCTAGTTGTTGTGGGTGTAGTCTCAAGGGCTCACTCACTTAATCTACCTCTTCTAGGCTCATTAGGATTTGATCAGGCTATTATAGGTGGATACATAGGTCATTAGGTCTAATGACCTATGTATCCACCTATAATAGCTTGATCAAATCAACATTATTTATCCAATTTTATATTTTCATCTCCTTATACCTTCTCTTTCAAATGTTCTCTCCTTCACTTTAATCCTCACAAACACTTCTTGCATAATTAGTCTAATTATACCTTGTGTTTATACCACTTTCATCCTTTAACCCATATTGATTAGCCAATATGCTTTAAATATTTAAAACACATTTTAAATATATCCTCATAAACTTTACATGTAATAACCAAACACTCTTTAGATCAATAAATACCTCATTATCCCCAAACCACCATTAGGTCTTGGTGAGACCTTAAATAATTAGGCCTACTTACCTATACATTACAACTTCAACTCCTTGGGACACCTTCATTATTTACCAATGCTTAAAACACATCAAAAATATCTCCAATATCCCATTTATAAATATATTATGGGTCCATACCACTTGGAACACCATATCAACACTCAAACCTACCAATTAGGTCTCCTTGATCTTCAGGTTTTTATATATAGAAAACATAGTCTCAAACTTCTGAAGAAACTACTTAAATATTTCACACACACACACACACACACACACACACACACACACACACACACACACACACACACACACACACACACACACACACACACACACACACACACACACACACACACACACACACACACACACGATTATATAAAATTTATGAACCCTTAAGTACCTATGAAACAACACCATGTTATTTAGACAATTAAAAACATGCTTTAATAACTCAAGTTAACTCTCTTAGAATGACCACTCAGACTAGTCATCAATAGTCAAAATATAGTCAAACTAATTTGACTCTCTATAATTGATCATGGGTAAAATATGACTTATAATAACTTATCATAAATATTTTATACTTCCTTGACATCTTCATATTAATTTTTTTCTTCAGTTATGCTTATAATACCTTCAACTTACCTCTGTAAGATGGTCACTTAGTCTACCAGTGCATTCAACAAACACAGCCAACTTCTAAGCAATTATTCACACTGAAGATGGATTTGTAAAACCTCCAAAATCCACAAATGTAGTCTTAATGGAGTATAAAACACTATCTAATAGCTATATAATTTTTAAAAATCAAATACTTTCAAGAACAACTCAAATATCCTTCTTAGATCACTTTTAGAATTGATAAGATTTCCAAGATTTCCTTAATGAATGAATTAATTGTGAGTTTGTAGTGGTTCAATCGAGAGAAATACCCATTGGAGAGTTTTATAATTTTAAGTTAAACCCTAATGATAATTTACTTTTTAAAATTTTGACTATTTGTATGGAAAGACATGATAGACAAATAGGGAGATGAACTTTAGCAATTCTTATCCTATTGGGTGTTCCTATACATTTAGGAAAGGTGCTGAGATTTGGGTTTGAGTCAAAAAATACATATGCATAAAAGTGTTTTCGATAGTAATATCAAATTTTTAGGTGACAATAGATATCCTTATGGTGAAATAAGGTCTTATCTTGTGTTTAGGATATGTCAAATTAGTGAAATAAGTGTCAATTAAGTGCACCCATCATTTAATGGAATAGGGAATAAAATAAGCATGATCAAGTATTTGTGACCAAATTTAGGTTACTACACCTATATGAATTAGTGTATATATGTACTTATATATAATTCTAATAGTCAAATGAGGTACCTATTGGTGAAAAAGTTGACACAAAAAAGGATGAAAATCTAATAAAAAATCACAAACCCTAAAAAAATAGAGTGAAATTTTGTAAATACTCAGTTCCATATTATTAAAACAATCAAAGGTTACATATAGGGAAATGATCTCCTATAAATAATGATCATTATTTATCATGCACAACTACATAATATTTATTTTATAGGGGTGATTTTTATAAATTTGCACATGCACACCAAATAATATGTCATGTACTAATAATTTAATATTCCCCTATTGTGGACATAGGTATAGGAACCACATTATATGTATTAGAAAAAAATATGTATGTTAACAAATACATATGTTCATAAATAGACTAGATATGCACTTTAATTTTAGTGATAACCTACATACTTAAACACATTTGTTTAAGATTTCACTTCCACCGAGTGATGGAATTCTCATTGGCATATCACTTTCATCTCTAGTTCTAGTGATAAATTACATACATAAATACAAATTTTCAAGATTTCACTTCTAGTGAGTGCTAATCTTCTCATTGGAATATCACTTATGAATTACTTACTTAGTAGGGTATACATTCATCTATTTACAATGAGCATTAGGCTTCTCACTAAATTTTGTATTTATAGCCTCTATCCTTGATCATTGCCATCCAATCGTGAACAACATAAATGAAAGCCACTAAATTGATTATTATTATTAGCTTCAATTAATTTGACACATAAAATTTTTCATGCTTATTTCCAAGGATGTTAGGTTCACCCAAAAATGCATCATTATAGACTATATATTTAATATTTTGGATTTGAATACATACCCATACTTTATTATGATTACAAGGGATACTAATAAAATAAATTTAAACGTATTAATATCAATTAATAATTAAAATTTTATTATGAGAAGACAAAAACATGTATTAGAAACTTTATAACACATGAAGCCTAAACTATGTCTATATCGATTAACTTCAAAACATTTAACTTCTATTATAAAAAATAAGCCACTTTAAAGCACTGAATAATTTATAATGAAATATTAAATACCCCTATAGTCTAATTTTCATGCAATAATAAACACCAAATAATAAATTAATACTAAAATAAGATAAAATTAACAACTAACCAAAAACATATAATAAAATCATTAAAAAACTTATGTAAATAGATAAGATAAATAAACTAAATGTATCACACTAAAATACATAATCTTTATTTTGTAGGGTTTATTTTTTATACATTTGCACATGCACCAAATAATATGTCACATACTAATAATCCTAACAAGAAATGGAAAAAATACCCAAGTAAATATAAGACTAGTACCATAACAATACTCTTCTAGTCATACTAAGAGCATACTATTGTGTCCTAGGTCAACTATGATCATAGTACTACACACCTCATCAAGCATAAGAAGCAACAAAAAATATATAGAAAGAGTGAGGAACCACACAAGAGAGAGAAAATAAAAAACATGGTAAGAAAATATGACCCAAAACATAGAAAATCAAGAGAGAATAAGAGCTTAAAATGAATTGATAATAAATAGATACATAAATACTCTATATAAATGAAAACTAACATCTAAAACAAACCCCATATACAAATTAGGTGTCTAAATAATGCCCCACTTTGATATGTGTGTGTGTACATATCAAACTAAAATAAACAAGTGTACATAGGAGGCCATATAATATGTTACATTATAAAATTGTAAGAGAGATTATATTATCTTATATTTTATCTCCAATCAATTACACAAAATAAATCAAGTACTCTTTAGAGTATGTCTAAATTTATTTATTTCCACTATGAAAATTCATGAAAATCAAATAAAAATCCATTTTTATGTGATTGAAATATGATAATATTTTTATTTTTAAGCATAAGGTAAGCATACATAAGTAATTAGTTTATATATAAATCTATAATCAAGGAAATGCTTAATTTAATGAGATAAAATTAAAAAAATAAATGAATACACATAATTATGTGGAAACTATGAAGCTATCTTGGTTAGATTCATATCTCAAATTTTTCATCGTCACTTAATATGTGTCTCTTTGAGTATATCAAGTGGAATATGTTGTATAACACTCTATGACTACTTATAAATGTAGGGAAAAGGAGAAGTTAATTTTTTTTTTAACTTAGCAACAAAATCCTACATGGGTTCATGAACTTATTTCTTCATGTGGGTTAACTATACAAGAAACACATGTACATCTTCAACTAGTTTGGAATGACCTTTGAAATTATCCCTCATAGTGTTCTAGTTGGTAATGGAACTTGGGTCAAGATGATAAAACTAGGTAGCCACAACATCTATAAGGGTTTCAAAAAACAATCTTAAACTACATCCTCATGTTCAACCCCTAAAATCCCACATGTGGTAAAAAATGAAGCAATGTGTTCATACAGGTGTTGTTTCCTATCACCATAAAATTTAGGGGAATTATTATATGAACTTATTGGTAGTTCATGAAACTATCTAAGAGTTATTGTCCCAACTGAATTCCCTATGTTACTGCCATAATTTGAAAAAATGCCTTTTGGGTTATAAATGATCCAAAAAAAATGAGAGCTTGTCTTAGTAAGGTACCTCCTTGTGGTGGCTTCTTAGATTTTAAAATTATAATAAATCCCACAAACTCTCTAATTATTATTTCCATTTCATGATTCAACTAGAAATTGAGTCATTTCTACAACTCTAAGAATGAATCAAACACCCCTTTAACTTGATCTAGTAAATTATATTTCTATCATAATGAAAAACTTATTGACCTAATGAAAAGTATGGTTACTATGTTTAATAAATCATTGATGTTTAGAAAAGAGACATATCTATTCCTTGGACAAATTTATATATAATAAATCTTGTGGATATTTGTGAGTTGCATATAAAAACACAAAAGGTGCCCCACGATAGGTGCCAAAAATGGTGGATATAAAAAATCTTTTGATATTGAAAATTTTTTGCATCCAAAAAAATTGATAAACTAAAGGAAAGAATGCATTGATTGAATATGATGGAAGGTCATAAAATAACCTCAAAGTATAGTACTTAAGGCTCCTTAAAAATAAGCTAGTTGATAATGATTTTTGGTTGCATAATCTAAGCATGCTACATGGATGGATTAAGGGTGTTGTTCAAGATCACATTCATATAATGGGATCTTGGGATCTATAAACCCATAATGTAGGGAATAATATTATATATTGAGATCTAATGGAATATTAACCAAAGTATGTGAATCTAATGATTTATTAGCTTAAGATGTTCCATACTCTAACTATAACACCTTTCTTGTAGATATGTAATAGTCTTCTCAAGGGAATGTGTAGTAGGTGAGGTGGATGATATACCATGCATAGTAATAAAAGTATGGGAATAGGTATCTTGTGTAGGACTAAGCATGGACATATGTGTGATGCCTTGTGTTTTCCCCATATCTTAGGTGGATATCACATGTGTAACTCAAATTTTATATATAGGAACAATTTTAATTTTAAAGGGTTCATGTACCTCAAATGCAAATACCTTAGCTATCTAATTATATTTAGAATTTAGAATTATCTTTAAGACTCTATCCAAATTATGAGGATTTTGGATTTTATGAATTCAAAATAGAGATAAGTATTGAAATTTCTAAGGGTTCACCCCATTAAGGTCATCAGGAATAATTATATCTTAGTAATTTTTTTTACCTTGATTAACACATTTTATATTAGTCATGTGAACATTATCATCCATTTTCACATATTTATTGATAATTACAACATCAAAAGAATATGAATAATAAGGCATATTCATTTTACTTTCGTAATTCATTTTATGTGAATTATAATATTAATTTAAAAAACACTTAGCCTAACACTTCGCTTTGGAGGATTAAGAGAACTAGCCTTCTTAAGTGGCATATGATAAAAACATGTAAGTAAAAACAAGGATATTGAAAAATTATGAATTATTATTAGTTTTAAATAATCACAAATTATATTTTGAAAACCAAGATTAAACCTTCTGGGAAAAAATATGAAACTATAGAAGGAATGTATGAAACCCTAAGGGAAACCTAGGGTTTGTAAATGTTCAAGTAATATATGGGTTCACCGATGTGTTTACCCTATTTTTATATTAGTGTGAAACATAATAATATAAAATATAGAATTAATTTAGATTAAAATATATGGAAATCAAGTATAAGTCTAAATGTAACTAATTGAGACTAATTTGATGATGCAATTTACTATTTATGGAAAGTACTAAGGATATCATGATATTTGGATTTAATAACTGAATGATTGACTATGATTGTGTTCTGGTAGTGGAATTGGAAGTAGGCTTGTGTTTCATCCATTTTTATAATCATGTCTCTATGAGTGCAAGGTTAGTACTGTTAAGCCTAAACATGAATTTTGATTGTAGTGATTAAGGATAATGTTACTATCCATGGAAAATTTGTCTCTTTATTAATGTGATATGTGACCCTAAAATTCATGTGTAACTTTAAAACTTAACTTATTTCTCCTTAAAACACTAGGTTCACTTGTGAAGGATGAAAACCTTTAAAACATGAGGAATTGTAATTGGGTTGAGTTGAACATAGTCACCCTTGTTAATGATTAATCACTACCTAAATACCTCATAATATAAAGAGGGAAGTCAATCCATACATATTTATTCCATTTTATGTGAATGTGAAATTGTGTTATTTCACTATTTGAATACGCTTAGAAATATAGCTCTGATCTTAATAATGTTCACACTTGACTTGGATTAAAGTACTTAAAACTTGGTTGATGATTGATGCTAGTGATTGATTTACAATTTGGGAAAAATAGGGAAGATTTTCTCAATGTGAAATAATAAACTTGATAGGTACTTGAGAATTCTAGACGGTGAATATGTTTGACCTTGCTTTATATTTATATGGAATCAATTGCATGATTTATTATGCCACCAACAAATTACGCGAATGGGATGACCTATGGGAATGATTTGATTTTGAAATATAGTATTTTTTAGGTGAAGGGAAGTAACATAAACCTTAGGATAATAATGTTTACATTACTATTTGAGTCTAAAATTATTGTCTGGGAGAATAAATGCAAATATGGTATTCTAAAAATGTCTAAGTAGGATAATTCATTAATTTATCATAAACTAGAATGTTGTTATAGGTGACTACTAATAATTTAAAATGGATTGAGTTCAAAACCAGAATTCAAGTGTGTGTGAATGGAAAGAAAGATTTGTTTGGATATGCACAAGTCATGTAGGATAATTGTAGGTCAATACTAATATTTTAAGGTGTCAATAACAAATTTTTGTATCCACACAAATGAAACACATGGTACCTTATTATTGATAAAGTGTGATAGAAAACCCTTTTATAATTTAAGGTATGTAAGTAACCAATAGGTAAAGTGTGAGACAATTGTAAAGCATGACCAATTAATATTTTAGGAAATGTCTTAAGCAATAATTTTTATTAGTAACATATTTCATGAGAGAAAAACAAAAATACTTAAGGTATACAAAAGTATTTCCATACCCATCAAATAAAGAAAATTTAGGAATTATACAACCATGTGGGAGAGGAAAATTTAGAATCTTGTGCACTATAGGTTATCCATATATAACATTACAAACAACCTAAAAATTATATGTAATATACTCTAGATATAAATCATGTACTTGTCTTTTAAATTCACCTATTGCATGTATTATAGTAACAATCTCATGGGTTATCACATATGAAGTATGAATAGGTTCATTTAAGGGTCTAATTTGATAATCAATTTCATACATAAGAGCACTGAGAGGGATATAGGTATAACTAGAAAGAAATAGGAACATCATCAATCATAAAAAAATAATTGACACATGTTTCTTAAGATGTTGAATAAATTCATCATTATGAGCATCCAAGGAAGGAGTGTGAATAAAATCAAATTTTTAATTTGCATTCAAGGGAGGAAGAAAATTATTTTCAACATTGATATTTTGAAAAAGAGAAGGAACACAATCTTATTTTATATTTTCATTCAAATAAAGAATAGGAATACACTCATTTTCATCATTGGCATGATTTTCATCATTTACATTATTTTCCTCATTGTCATTCGAAAAGATGGTAGGAACACAAAAAATTTCACTCACATTATGTTCAAAATTATATTACATACATTGATATTTAAGATTAAATTTATCTAGGCTAATTTCCTTAAGACTAACACATATTTCTTTAGTAACTGAGTTTTGCTTAAAATTTGGCATTTTAAACTCATGAGGGTGTAAAGAGAGACAATTGATACCCAAGAAATTCATATCATATACATTTTCACATGGTTTGATATGTTTGAAATTATTTTTTCCTAAATTTTATTCTTCACTATCATAATAATAATATTCATCATTATTCCAATAAGAATTACTATAATTTAAAACATACTAAAGAATTGTATTTGCACAATATTCAAACACTACATCAAAGTAATGAGACATCACATGTACACTATAGTATGAAAGATACACATGAAATACTAGGGATAATAATATTTTAATAAGAAATAAAAACCCTAAATAAATTAGATTTGAAACATACACAATAATAAAACCTAGAGGGAAAGAGATCATGAATCCCTAAGGTTACTAGGATAAAATATACAAGGGCTCATTAAAATATAGAAAGAAAATAAGAGATGTGAAAATGCACAAGAATATAGGATCAAATATAAATTAATGAGCATAACAAATATTTTAAATATCAAATAACAAATTTGAGTTCAAAACCCTAGGAGGTGAAGGAATAAATAATCAAACCTAAAGTTATGTAATAGTGTTTGGTTTGCCAAAAACTAAGGAGCAGATTTGAGAGTTGAATGGGCATAACTATATAGGTTCAAAGACAAAAAAGCATGAGCAAAACCAATATATGAAAATAATCTATAAAAGGTGAAAAAAATCCCTAAAATGAGAGGTATATAAAACCACAATATTGGGTGATTGTAAATATCAGGTTCACCAAAATGTTTTAGCTATTTTATGCATAATTATATTTACATTATTCACAACATATCAAAACTATGACACAAATAAAATATTTATAAATATAGTAAATAATTAGTAAATACATATTTGAAATGTGTCTAAATAGATATTTAGATATTAAAAACTTGATAAAGGAGAATTATAGAGAAATAACTAATTTATATCTTAATTATGCACAATCAATAAATAAAATTAGTGAGAAATGGATCCAAATAACAATATGAAAACAACACAAATTTTTTAAATAAAATATAACTTTCAAAATTGGGTAAAAAACATCAAGTCTATTATGACCCAATTCAAAATCATAGGGCTGATTATGACCAAGTTAGAATCACGGTGCCGATTATGACCTTGTTTCTACGTTGTGATCCACTTCTATGATTGTGACATCCACTTATTATTATGCCTTTAAATTTTTAAGGGTCCTTTGGTAGAGGTAAATGATTAGGAATATTTATTTGATTGATTTAATGAGTTACATAGCTATCTTATTTTCTTATTCTTTGAATTTATACCTAATTCTCCATAATGTCACAAGAATAGAAATGTGCAATATTAATGGCATTGACACCCTTGTGAGTGGTTAAAACTAAAGATACAACATGTTTTGATAAGGAAGTTATGTAATTATAATTCTTGTGATTTTTCCCAACCCAAAATGAGAGAGAGGTCTTCACCTCATCTCCATAGTGTTGTACCCAACATCCCTATTTTTCCTAAGAAGAAATGGGGACCCACTTTTTTTAGTTTTTGGCTTTATCTAATTGAGCTTGTCTTATATATGTTTATGTTAATTATTTAATAGATTGATTATTATTATTTATACTTAGAAGAATGTTGAATTATAATATAGTATTATATATTTTATGGAATAACTCTATTAATACCTTTTAGGAGTTTTTTGAACTATGCAGATTTTTGGGTCTTAATCTATTTAGAGAAATTCATTCAGAGATTTTACTCATTGGGATTTTAGCCACAAACATTTTTTCCAATGGGAAATATTTCTTTTGGACTTTTTTTCTAACATTTTATCCAATACGTTGGTTTTTTAAGTTTTGTGTTTCAGGTATTTTGATCAAAACCCCCTTTTTCAAAGATCTATTTATATGTTCATTTGGAATTTTTGGTCTTCAAAACTTTTGTTTCTAACATATTTGGTCTTTGAGGATTTTACATCAAACATTTTATCTAAATAAATTATCCTAGGAGGGAATTATCTTTCAAAAGTTCTAGGTCTTTAGAATTTTTTTTTGGACATTTTGTCTGATGGATTTTTGTCATTTGGGTGCTTTACACACATGTTGTGGACTTTTTTCCATGGAAATTTTATCCAACAAAAATTAGGTCTTCAAGATTTTTTTATTATGGGTCTTTTGTAAATACTAGTCCCCAAAACAAATCTTGAATACCCTATTGTTGAGTGCTAAAAGGAATTACTATACTTAGCCAAATAAAAGGCTAGGATATTTCCTAATAGTATGCTTAAGTCCCACACCAACTTGAACTAACAAAATTTAAACTATGTAGGAAATATAAAATAAGTGAACATTGGGAATTTATATCACAGGAAATGGTATTAAGTATGAAAATCCATATATATGATGTGAAATCATTTAAATACTTCATTGCTTTCAAACAAACTTGCACTCAAAGTCTATTATTATCTTACATGATGAAGAGCCCTAGCTACTACCTATGAGAAGACTGTGAGTAAAACAATGACCAGTAAAAATACAAATTGATCATACAACATAAAGATCACATAGAGGAAGATTATGAATGAACCCAAATTATACATAATAAATAATTTTATATTCATCCAATGTATTCAGGGGAGCAGTTCCACCATCTCCCTACTCCATTAAAGACTCTACATAGTTTACCAACATAGTGTTCAATGTTAACATCTTCAATAATAGATACATGAATTACTTAGAGGTATGGGATTTGGTTCATTTTGTTGATATATTTTCATTATAGATAATATATATCTCTAAATAACTACTCATCAAAGATTTTCTAGCCCTAAAATGATAAGGATTATATTTCACTGTTGTTAAGCGTGAGATGATGCCATGTATCGACCTCCTCTGTGATTTGTTCTTTGTAGGAAAAGTAAAATAAGATGCTTTCCTACATCACATTAGAAATCCTAAAATAGTATCATGCATATCAGGTTTATATTTATAAAGGTATTTGGTGCTACCAATACCTAATGCATATTTTGACAAACATAGGCTAGTACAGTGGAAGTAAGAGAACATGATGGAAAAGGATCGATATTCATGGATTATTCTCAATGAGACCATCACTTTAAAAGGAATGAATATAAAGGGGGTCACTATAATTATAAATTTTAGGATGGGAGTGCACATTAGTATGGTTCTATTAAACTAACTCTATGGTATGTCAAGTATTCATATTCTTAATCTAGATTGGGTGCCCTTACTACACATGATTTTGACTAGTGACATAGCATTTGCATTGGGGGAGATATTTAGCTTTTATTTGATGGAATATATCATCCAAAAATATAAATGGCCCAATCCTACTAGCCATTTTTATATGATGTCTTATGTTTTAAATGTTGTCATGGGGACTTGCTACAAGATTCTCAATGAGCTATAGATCTTGAACATCACCTGTGTTAAGAATAGGATTTGTGATTACTTTCAATTTATGCATATATATTCTTACATGAAAAACATGGTGAAATAGCTAAGGATGTATATCCTCAAGTTTTATAGGTTATCCATGGTTCTCCAATGCCAAGGATTAGATCTAGCATTATGAAGACACTTGACACAAGAGGGGACTATTTATTATATCTAGACTTCACTATTATAATGATTTGAGGAAACAAGGTTCACCCTTTATGTCTCCTAAAGTATGTTCTAAACAAGTTGGTAGAGCAATAAATTACTTTTTAATTATGGTGGAGCATAGAAGAAGACTTGTCTAGATAGAAGAAAAGCACATACTTTAGCCACTATGAGTCATTGGTAGAATGGTATACACCATGAGAAATCATTTTGGAGAATTTAGAGGTAAAATAAAAGGTTATCACTTCCCCACATTTCCACATAGGGATTAGGATCCCCACAAAATCATCTAGAAGCATATACAAGGATTCAATATCCCTTACAACCACAAATCTTATTCTTATGACTTTTTATTTATAAATGAAAAAGATGATGAGGAAGTCTTAGAAAGGGAAGATATTGTTGGATTAAAAGAGGATCATTTGAGGATGATTCAAGATGACAATTTAATTTTTGTGAGGGAATTGGATAGTAAAAAGTTTCTTTATGTAACATGGACCCATTCAAACTTTTAAAAGGGTCAATTTTTAGAACAATCCATATAATAAGGAGGCTCCTCATCATAGGGACTCCATCTCAAATTAAAATTAAAGGTTGTGAAGAAAGAACTTGAGGTATTTAAAACCAACCATAGGGGAGCAAAATAAGGAGACCCCATTAATTTGGATTTCAATGAAGAGGGACCAACATAAGAAGAGTAAGCTACCAACATAGTATTAATACCCATAATTATACCCTAGGTACAAGTTATCACATCCATAGGGGTAGCAATAGATGAAGTAGCTGCTCCAAGTTGGAAAGACTCTTCCACATAAACAAGACCCATATTATATATATAAGGAAGCATACTAATCATATAGGTAGTCCCATAATTAAGTTATCACAAGGCTTGCCTACTAGACCCCAACACTTAGAAGTGATAGAGGGAGAGACTGTGGACTTGTAAGAAGAATATGACTCTGATGAAGAAGTTGAGCTAGAAAAGGATATAAAATTAAGCTTTGATGTAGACAAGGGTGATGATCCAATTTGGAAGCCACCCCAGGTACTCAATCTATAGAGATTACCCCTTTATCTTTTATTTATATTCCCATGTTAAGTTTTATGTCCATTTCTTCTATTTTAAAGACACCCAAGGTGGAAGTGCCTACATCCACCTCTATTGATATATTTTCCCCAACTTCATTCATATAGTTTCCCTTTCTCAACCCAAAGGTTGACAAGGATATTTATTATTCCATTACCACTACCACCTCCATTGATCCATTCTATTTACTTCCATCATGGATACATCCAACATCCTTTATAGTACTATCAATATTATGTCAATGAAGAAGAAGGCATTGAGGAAGGTGGGGACAACCATGGCCACCTCAAAGTTCCATGTTCAATATACTCAGCTCACCCTTCCCATGTGATCATACACTTCCATAAAAGAAACCATTATAGATATTTTAGGCAATAGGTAAGAAGTACAAGCCTCAAATTATCATATTCCATCCACACCCTCAGTTTAGAGGAGTGGATTGGTCTAAAATAATCTGGCCCTCCTTCCTTGACATCTTTGTGAAGGCATCCAAGAAGAAACCAATAATTGAGGAGGCTAAGGAAGAGGTTGTAGTCACAAATTTAGGATAAATATATGTTAATCAATTGAACATCCCTCCTTGGGCCATAGATTTGAGAAGTAAGACCTTTTATTTTCCTATCTTTAAAATTATTGAGCTCCCCTTCATCACCACTCTTTTTGATAAACCATATAAAATCATACATAAGGTAAAGAAGAGGAATATAGAGGATGACAAGGGCATGGATTTTATTCTTGAGGAGTGACAAGATGTCTTCTCCCTCATAAAAAGGTAGAATAAGTAGCCAAGGCTATCCTAATATGTTGAGAATTTTGTAGACTTGGCTAAATCACACAAGGAATCCATAGTGGCCATACATGAGGCTACAAAAATGGCTAGGTAGGACTTGGAGGTAGAGGTTATACAGTTAAAAGAACATGCCAAAACCATGCATATACTAGTAGGCATAGAGGTAAAGGTTCAAGATGTGGTTTCTATATGTTATAATTATTTAGAATATCTAGATTTCATGTAGGCTGAATTGGTCCCACATATCAATAAAACTAAAAAATTATCTAATTACTTAAATAATGATGGTAATAAATTAAATATGTTAGTAGCATATAAAAGTAATAAGGCTTACAACCATGTAAAACTTATGACACCACTTGAGGCATCTAATGCCCTCAACTTGGTTATCATCAGAATAAAGGAAGCTCATGAATGGATAACATCAATTGGGGTTTTACTCCCCAAATATCAAGAGAATGAAACCTGGGTTTTCCAAATTTTTAATGGTCTTAAGTTATCTAAAGTGAATGATACCATAGGTAAATTGATTAACAAGATCAATTTTGATCAACTCATAGAGGAGGTAACATATAACCTCAAACAAAGTCTATAGGGCCTAGCATTGGAAGAGATATAAGCTAAATTGAGCACCACTAGGAAGAAGGTTACTGAGGTAGAAATATTTAAGAAAAACTTCCAAGTGACCAAGCTATAAAATACAAAGCTCATCAATCAAGTCAACTAGATCCACAAACTACCTCTACTCAACTTATACATCATTCAACAATAACACGATGCCATAAATAAGTGTTATAAAGAGACTGAAGCAAATAATAATCAATATCAAGTTTCTACTTCTAGTGCCACATTGACATCTATAGTTTCTACATCCACCACCTTGGCCACTACATTAACCAAAGTACATGTAGCTATTCAGATGATGCAACCTTGAAGGGCTAGATTTTGTGCATGATTTTTTTTGTAACAACATATATATGTTTTAAATATATTTATAGTTTTCTTAAAGTTTGAGATATGATTATAAAGTTGCCTTTTTATTTATACACATGTACAAATTGCATGGTTTTATAAAGGCTAACTTATTTAATTGACAACAATAAGTAAACTCTTATATGATTTTAATCATAGATAGAACTTAAGTTCTAAATATCACATGTAATGGATTTTACATGAACTTAGAGGATGAGGCGACCCCTTCCCTAAGTTTATTAAATAATTGTAATCAACAATTTGGATTGGGTCAAAGAATTTTGAATATATAGGAGTGAAGTAATTTAGATTGTCTACTCATGTGTTTGCATATTTTCTTTCCACTATTTGTGTAATTTGATTATATTTATATGGTTGTATTATTCAATAATCCTTAGTGTGCAAAATTTATGAAAGTGATATTGATTATCTTGACTAATATATCAGTCTTGGATGTGAAAACACTATTGAATGATGGGTAAAATACATTGGTTAGGATAGTTAAGTGAATTGATTCATAATTTTGAGTGTGTATGAGTGTTTTCTTTGATATAGTTTTCTATGTGTGCAATAACTACCTTAGATACCCCACTAATCCCAAGCCATAATCTACTGATTAAGAGTGTGCAACCATTGCCCTAAAAGGAGTAATATTTGACTAAGGCCCATGCATTTCTTATATCATTATTTAATTTCTTAGCCATGATTGATTGTGCGTGAGTAAAAATTGTTAACAAGAGGTATACATTTTTTGAAATTAAATTATCCACTTAGTAACTAACCAGATAATTAATTATTTAAGACCACATAACTCTCTTTTCTTCCTTAACCTTCCCTACTTTTTGATTTTATTTTGAGATCTACCCACCTTAGATTAACAACTAGCTATCCACCCAACTCATATAGATTCTCACTTCCTTTTAAGATATGACACCTCTATATAAAAACATTTTCAACAACCTACATACTTTACCATCTATCCCATCAATAGGTTGTTCAGACTACATACCTTCAACTCATGCCCTAGAGTGGAGTTCATCTCTATTGAGATCCTAAAATGTTAGAAACTGCCTCATTATCTATGTTGTGCATAAAACTACATCAAAAAATCATTGGTGCTAGAGGGAGGGATTAAATCCCTTGATAAAAGAGGTTAATTTATATATAGAGTTACACTAGAGTCACTTGGGAGAGTGACCACATCTAATTCTGAGGCTGGCCTTCTAGTCTCATCCTTGTCAAATCATATGAGACCTAAAATTGTACTGATTGTCCATAATAGACCTAAGGACTTAATCTCCAATAAGGAACTCTTTACCTATTAATCATATAATGTATTAACTACCCTAGTTATCTACATCTACTATTGACATCCCAGGGGATGTGCATGACTTTCTTAGGAATCTTGAAAAGTGTCTACCATCCTTTTCTCCTTTAGGAGTAAGGACAATAGAATAAAATATTATGTATTTTAAAGCTAATTTGAGATTAATTAATGTTATTATTGAGGATGTTACATGAAATATTTTACCTTTTATTTTAAGGGATGCTACTTATGACTAGTATTTAAATATAATGGAAAATTCTCATTTCTTAGGATGCATGTCAAGTAGCTTTTCTTACATAATTTGGATAGATCACTAACCCTAGTTTGATATTAAAAAACTTCATGAGAATAAAGAGAGATAATAATGAACCTATCCATGCTTTTAATTCCATGTTTCAAAATATGTACAACTGGTTAACCCCAAGGTATAAACCATAAGAATCATTAGCACTAAAAATATACAATAATGCTCTATATCTAATTATGGTAGTTTTTATAAGAAGAGTGGATCCCACCACCAACTTGGTGATAACATACAAATAATACATCATTATAAATAGGTAAATCAATCCCTAGGTGCATGGAGTACCTAACTTTAATAATGGCTTCTTAACATTGAATCTAGTTTCACATGCAAAGGAAAACATTCTTGCACTCAATCAGAACCAGCTCTACATGCTGCCCCTATTGACACAAGCAATGGATCCAAACCAAAAATTATTAAACAATAATTCATAGGGTAATGGTTAATAATATAATCAATAATTTTCTACATCTTCTAACACTATTTTATAAGGCAATGATTCTATAAAGGTAGAGTTGGAGGGTATTCAAAATATGGTTTAAAAGTTGAGTAATGACTTCCTTAGTATGTAGAGGAAGATGGGTAATGATAATAGCCCAAATATTAATCATAATTATTGATTTTAGAGGTATAACATGGCATTAAATAGGCTTATAAATAATATGAAGCAGCCTGGCAAAATTCTACAGATCAATATAGTAAATATGACCTTGCCTAATTGGTAAAAAAATTATAATACTTATCAGCATGTTGATCTCAACTATGTTGATTTTTGTGCATCATTTTAAATATTTCAAAGGGAAGTGATAAGGTAAGATCATATGCATAATCCACTAAAATCCCATCAAGATCATGGCCCTTTAAGCACTATCATGTTCTTCAAGACTCATGAGTTTCCCTTTCCAAATGAAGATGATAATATACCAGAAGATAACTCAAATGAAGTTCATGCTTCCTCAAAATTATAAAAATGTGGATACAATATAATGAACAAGAAAACCTTCACCATGTCAACTCCTCTAAATACCACATCAATTTCAACTAATCTTAAAGCTGACAATAATCCACCTCTCCGAAGAGGGAATGATTAGCCTCAAATAAAAGAAGAACTAAACAAAGGAGGGTATAACATTATTAAAGATATAAATAAGATCAAATAAAATATAAATATTCATGATTTAGCTCAAATCATTAAACAAAAGGAGTTTTTGTGGAGATCTATTACTGGGAAGACACCTATGGAGAAAACAAAAGCATCTATAGATAAAGCAAAAGCTATTGATACCAATATCATCTATGAGATTAAGTTGAAAGTTCCACCATTATTTCTGACCATTAGAGCATTTGATAAGAACATTCATAACTGTTTAGTTGATTATGGATATTTTTCAACTATTATGACTACTTCCATATGTTGGAAACTTGGTTTGACTCCAATCTCTTCAAAGAGAATAGTTTCATAATTGGATAAAATAGTGGTACTAGTGGTTGGGGAATTAAAATATGTATGTATTCAAGTAGAATCTAGAACATGAGTCCAGATGACCATTGCCATCCTTATGGTGGACATACCTAAAAGTTATGGGTTGTTGCTAAGTAGGGAATAGTCCAAAATTCTTAATGGATATCTATCTACAGACTTCTCTCATATCTAACTACCATGGAAAAGTATTGAAAATAAAATCAATATTGATAGGGAACCAAGAATGAAATATCCCATTATAGATTACAACATCAAGAATGAAGAGGTAAAGTATGAATCTCCCAACCTTAGTATTTACACTTTCACTATGTAGAATAGAGAACAAGAACTATAGTCTCAAGGTTTCAATCAACTATGGACTTTAGAATTTGATGGTGCTAGATCCAAACAAGGATCAAGTGTAGGAGTAAATTTGATTGATCCATAAATAAATAAACTCTTGACAACATATAATTTTCAATTCTCTTGCATAAACAATATGACTGAGCATGAGGCTCTAATTTTAGGATTAAA
This sequence comes from Torreya grandis, assembly GCA_037957365.1. Taxonomy (NCBI): domain Eukaryota; kingdom Viridiplantae; phylum Streptophyta; class Pinopsida; order Cupressales; family Taxaceae; genus Torreya; species Torreya grandis. Next base: position 1,257,485 of record JARHVA010002421.1, read on the forward strand.
ATTTACACTAAGGAACAATATGAAATAGGTATTAGTATTTGATGATTTGGATCTGGTGATCAACTAGGTTAGAAATAAATATCAATGTAAGTTGTCATATTTGAGAAAGTACAAACATAGATTGTGGGACCTAATTGAGAGCTTTGATGATTTCAACATAAAGGCAATTCTTAGAGAGTGGAATCAAGTTAAAAATTCACTAACTACCACCATAGATAATTTAAGCCTCTCCAAGAACCAAAGGCAAAATTATTCTATATTGAATTGGTGCCTTTCCCCTCTGTTCTTGATAATATAGAAAATTTCCAAGTCTTTGATGATGCAAAACAAATTATTCAATTTCTAACTAATTTAGGGAAATTTGAGTCCTAAATCATTGATGAGAAGGAAGTTAGTTATCTCTACCAAGAGGAGTCAAATAAGGAAGCTATTCTCCATCTCAAAGAGAATTGTATTCCAGTAGGGTTGGTTTATTTATAAATACCATTTGACATATACCCCTAAGCTCAGTAGCATAGAAAACTTAAGGTCAATGAATCTGATTTCAAAAGGGAAAATCTAGGAGATGAATATAGCCCATGCTATGTCAACATTGGTCTCAAATGCATCCCTGAAGAAAGATAATGAGTGAAGGATTTAATCACTTTATATAGAGATGTTATTACCTAGACTTATGAAGATTTGATGATCCTCAAGTCATTACTCACACAATTCCTTTACAACTAGATCACAAGCCATTTAGATAGAGGCAAAGGCTAGTCAATCATATTTTGGAGACTCTTATTCAAATAGAAGTGGATAAGGTACTAAGTGTAAAAATCATTTTCCCAATTAGGTATTCTACTTGGGTGGCCAATTTGGTCTTAGTTAGAAAAAATAATGGTGAGATCAAATTGTGTGTCAATTTCAATAACTTGAACAAAGATTTAAAAAGGGACAACTATCCCCTACCTTCTTTGGATGAACTGATATAGATAGTAAGTGGTTACAAGATGATGTCCTTCCTAGATGCATTCTTTAACTATAATTAGGTACTAGTACAATTAGAGGATAGGATAAACATTGTGTTTAATATGAAGTGGGGTAATTATGCATATAAGAGGATGCCATTTGGCTTGATAAATGTAGGAGATAATTTTTAGCATGCCATGGATCATGCATTTAAAGGATTAAATATAAAATGTATAATCATAGACATGGATGATCTTATGGTATTTTCATAGAATAGGAATGACCACATAAGCCACCTCCAATCGATATTTGAGAGACGTAGAAGGTTTGGTATTTTACTAAACCCAAAAAATATGCATATTTGGAGTGACTAAAGATAAGATTTTGGGGCACATAATCACCAAGGATGGGACCATCATTGATCCAAAAATAATTCAAGAAATTTTAAAAATTACACCACTAAAGAACATGAAGGAACTCAAATCATTTTTTTAGAAGATTAACTTTGTAATAAAGTTTATCTTAGGATTTGTAGAGATTGTTAGACCTACGAATGCAATGATAAAAAAGGATGCCAAAATATAATGGAAAACTGAAGCTAGAAAGTATTTTTAAGAGATTAAAGATGCAATGTCACAAGCCCTAATGCTAATTAGTCCAAATTTCATGAAATATTTCTACTTGTACTCATTCACTTCAAAACACATGATTGCTACTATTATAACATAAAATAAGGATGAGACTGAACATCTAATTGCATTTATGAGCACAAACTTGAAATATTTATAACTTAGGTACTCCATGATTGACAAGAAGATATTTTTTCTAGTTAAAGTAGTAAGGAAAATTTTGACATTACATCTTGAGGAATAAGACCATTACCATCATACCTAATCCTAATATCAAGCTCACCTTATCACATAACAAACTAGGAGAACACTAAGGCAAGTGGATGACAAAGATATAATACTTTGACATAGAAATCAAGCTTAAAAATATCATTTGAGGTTAAGGCATTGTTTAGCTCATGACTAAATCTGATCCACATATCATTATTGAAGAGGTATGTGAAGCGTAGGTATCTAAAGGAGAATGGTATACTGGCATAATATAATAATTTTTTACAAGTAATTTCCCCTTATAAATTAATAGAGAATAAATAATATCTTTGAGTCTCAAAGCTGATCATTTCATGATAAAAAAGGGAGTCCTCTACAAAAAGAGACATTAAGGAATTTATCTTAGATGTGTGTCTACATATAAATCTAAAGAAATTATAGAAAACTTGAATCAAAATATAGGTAGTGGTCATCTATCTAAGAATACCATAGCCTAAAAGATCTTAAGAATGGGCTATTAGTGCCCAATAATTTTTAAAGACACTCACACTCATGTAAGAACATGCCATGAATACCAATATTTAGCTAAGAGAAAAGTAGACATATCAATGCCCTTACAGATGGTTGTTGAAGTAAGGAAATTTTCCCAATGGGGTTTAGAATTCATTGGTGTCATTAACCCAAATTCCTTAATAGGCCATAAGTTTGCACTTACTTCTATAGATTATTATGCTAGGTGGATTGAAGCTATAGTCATAAAGAATTATAGAGCACAAGATGTGATTCACTTCTTGGAGGAACACATTAAAACTAGATTTGGTACCCCCATTTATTTAGTTTTTGATAACAAACCAAATTTTATATAACAAAATTCATCGATTGGTCACATGACAACTAGATTACTATCAGGTCATCCTCTTACCATTACCCCCAAGGAAATGGATTGATAGAATCAATAAATAAAAACCTGATAGATGAAATTAAGAAAAAATTTGGGGACAAGACTAGGGATTGGAATAATCTATTAAATTATGAGCTTTGGGTAGATTGAACAAGATACACGTAAGCCCTTAAATATTTTCCCTATCTATTGGTATATAGATGTATACCAATATTCACAATCATGTTGAAGCTACTGACTTATCAGTTCATGCAAGATTACATGGAACTAAGTGATAAATAAAAGTCTCAACTATTGGACATAATATAAATGGAATATTCAAGGAATGAATCCTTATATACTTTCAACAAACATCAACACATAGTCAAAAGATGGTTTGATAAGAGAGTAAAGGTCAAATCATTTAGGATTTCAGATTTGGTGTTAGTTTGGGATAAAGAAAATGAAAATAAAGGACAACATGAAAAATTTTACCCACTATGGATTGGACCATATAAAATTTCAAATATCATGGGAAATAATTCATTTCATCTAAAAGACTTACAAGGTAATGAGCTCACTTATCTAGTTAATGGATAGTTTTTGAAGTACTACTTCATGGCTGTGTCATCTATAGGTATTGTTGATTGATGTGATAACATGGCAGAGGTAGGATTAGGTTATATTTATTATTTTATGAGGTTATATTCCCTATTTTATTAGGTTATATTTTGTTTTCTTATATTATATTTATTTCTTTCTTAGATTATATTTCAATGCTTTCTAGATTAGTTATTTTGTACTTTCTTATGACAATTTGAATTGTGTTTGCTCTAATTTAACCAAGATGAAATCCAAACCAATTAATATCATACTTAAAAATACCTATACAAAGGAGGATAATAAAAAAATGAAATGAAATATGGGACCTATGCATAAATTGGGTATATTTCTATGTTTAGTGTTTTTAGGATGAATGGAGGTAATCATGAATTATTCTAGATCATGTCACAATTGAATGCTTTCACCTAATATGTGAAAGTTTTTCTCAAATTAATTCACATTAATTTAGAAATTTTTATAATTCACTATATCAAGAAATTATTATATTAAATAATTATTGGAAGTGATAATTCCTGGTACAAATGTGGCTGGTAGGGACATTCTAGTAATGATTTGTTTTATAACCATACCAACTCACTAGGTTTCTAACTCTCTTCTTTATAATAAAAAAAATGGGGGTGGATATAATAATATCTAAAAAAAATTAGAAGGCTTACATGATGAAATAAGGTTAATGCACCACACATCATGAAGGAAGAGGAAGAGAAGGAACCCAAAGTATTTCTGTCAGGAATATGGATGCCTGGCTGGCAATAGAACAATGCCTAAGCTTCCCTTACTTTTTATGAGATTTAACGAAAAATATAATGAAACATATATCTTCATTGAGCCTTTGAAAAAATCATAATATCAAGGGTTCAATGAATCTCATGATCAACACACATAGATCCAAGGGTAAGCAAGAAAGTATGTTGTGTGAATCTACTTAGGAGTCCCTTTCATATTTCTGATTTTAGTATGTTTTTGTGATATGATTCATGTTTGGTTTGAGGTTACTAGCCAAAGTTTTATATTATTTAATACTCGATATTACCCCTATTATTCACCATTTTTTTAACCCAACATCCCCCTTTTTATTCAAAAGAAATGGGGACCCACCTTTTTTAGTTTTTGGCTGTCTAATTGAGCTTGTCTTCTATATGTTTATGCTAATTCTTGAATAGGTTGATTATTAGTATTTATAATTAGAATAAGGTATAATAATATCATAGTATTATATATTTTATGGACTAACTCTATTAATACCTTTCGGTAGTTTTTTGAACTATGCATATTTTTGGGACTTAATCTATTAAGAGAAATTCATTCAAAGATTTTACTCATCAGGATTTTTGCCATAGACATTTTATTTGATGGGAATTAGGCCTTCAAGAAGTTTTTTATAGATTTTATCCTACAGGTTTAGTTTTTGGGTATTTTTTTGGGACCTCCCTTTTTTGGTGAATTTTAATATATTAATTCAAACTTTTTGGTCTTTGGAACTTTTATTTTGAACATATTTGGTCTTTAGGGATTTTGCATCAAACATTTTATTCAAAGCAATTATCCCAAAAGGGACTTATATTTTATAATTTCTAGGTCTTTAAACTTTTTTTTTTGGATATTTTTTTTGATGTACTTTTATTTTTCAAGTGCTTTGCACATATGGTGTGGACTTTTTACCATGGATATTTTATCCAATAAAAAATAGGTCTTCAATTTTTTTATTGCTAGTCTTTTGTAAAGACTGGTCCCCAACAAAAAGCATGAATACATATTCCTAAGTTCTAAAAGTACATGATATATTTAGTCAAATAAAAGGTTAAAATATTTCCTAATAGTATGCTAAAGTCCCCTGCCAACTTGAACTAATGAAATTTGAACTATGTAAGAAATATAAAATAAGTGAACATTGGGTATTTATATCACATGAAATGGTATTCAATATGACAAGACATATACATGATGTGTAACCATTTTAAGCCTTCATTTATTTCAAATAAACTTGCACTCAAAGTCTACTTCCATCCTATGTGAAAAAGAGCCCTAACTTCTACCTATGAGAAGACTATGAGTAAGACAATAACTAATGGAAATACAAATTGTTCATACAACACATAGATCATGTAGAGGAATATTATGAGTGCACCCAAATTATATGTAATAAATAATGGAAAATTCATCTAGGGTATTTAGGGGAGAATTTACACCATTACCTTACTCCATTAAAGATTCTATAGAGTTTATCAACACAATCTTTGACATTACCATATTAAACAACAGATACATGAATTACTTAGAGGTATGGGATGTGGTTAATTTTGTTGATATGTTTTCATTAGAAAATAATATCTCTCTCTCTCTCTGAGTGACTATTCATTAAATATTTGATATCCTTAAAATAATAAGTATTACATTTTAGTGCCACCAAGCTTGAGGTGATGCCATGCATCAACTCCTTTGTGATTTGTTCTTTGCAAGAAAGGTAACATAGGATACTTTCTTAGATCACATTGGAAATAATATAGTAGTATCATGCATCTTAGGTGTTTATTTCCAAAGCTATTTGGTGCTACCAACACCTAATGCATATTTTGATAAACACAGGCTCATACAATGAAACTAAGAGAACATGATGAAAAAGGTTCTATATTTATGGATTCTTCCCAATGAGACCATCAATTTCAAAGGAAAGAATCCAAATGGGGTCACCCAAATTAATAAGTTTAGGATGGGAGTGAACATTGGTATGTCACTTCTAAATTGACTCTATGATATGCCAAGCATTCACTTTATTAATCTATAATGGGTGCCATTACTTCACATTATGTTGACTAGCGATACCATATTTACATTGGGGGAGATAGTTAACTTTAATTTGAGGGAATATATCATCCACAAAGACAAAAAACCTAATGTTACTGGCCATTTTCATATGATGTCTCATTTGTTAGATGCTATCATGGGGTCTTGCTACAAGGTTTTTAGTGAGCTATGGAGCTCGACCACCGACTATATTAAGAAAATTATTTGTGGTCAATTTTATTTTGTGAATATATATTATTAAATGATGAACATGGTGAAGATCATTGAGGATGCATATGCTCAAGTTTGGTAGGCTATCCATGGTTTGCTAATGCCAAGGATTGGATCCAACATTATGAAGATATTTGCCACAAGAGGGGACTATTTCTTATACTTAGACTTCACTATTATAATGATCCAGGGAAATAATGTTCACCCCCTATGTCTCCTAAATTACATTCTAGACAAGTTGGTAGAGCAAGAAATTGCTTTTCAATTATGGTGGATCATAGAAGAAGACCTGTCTAGATAAAAGAAAATCTCATACTTTAGCCACCATGTAGTCATTGGCATAATGGTATATACCATGATAAATAATTTTAGATAACATAGGGGTACAATTAAATTTCATCACTTCCCCACACTTCCACATAGGGATTGGGATCCCCACGGAGTCGTCCAAAAGCATATACAGGAAAATGATATCCCTTACAACCATAAATCTTATCCTTATGACTTTTTTTATAAATACAAAAGATGATGAGGAAGTTTTATAAATGGAAAAGATTACTAGATTAAAGGATAATCATTTGAGGATGATTCAAGAGGACCCTTCAATTTTTGTGAAGGGATTAGAAATTAAAAAAATACTTTATGCATGATGGACCCATTAAGACTTTTGGAAAGGTCAATCTTCAAAAAAATACATAGAATAAGGAGGCTCCTCATCATAGGGATTCCCTCTCAAATTAAAATCAAAGGATGTGACAAAATAACATGGGGCAGTTAAACCCAACCCTATAGGAATAGAAGTAAGAGACCCCATTGATTTAGACTCTAATGAAGAGGGGATAACATAGGAAGAGCATGTTGTCAACACAATATTAGTACTCATAACTACACCCTAGGAACAAGTTATTACATCCAATTGGGTAGTAATAGATAAATCAGCTATTCTAAGATGCTAAGACTCATTTTCATAGCTAAATACCCCTATTGTCTATACAAGGAAACCTAGGACTCCTATAGGCAATCCCATAACTGAGTTATCATAAAGCTTACTTACTAGACACCAACACTCAGAAGTGATAGAGGGAGAGGTTGTCAACTTTTAAGAATAAGATGAATATTATGAAGAAACTAAGCTATAAAAAGCTAAATAATTAAGCTTTGAGGTAGACAAGGGTAAGGATCTAGCTTTGGAAGGCACCCCAAGTACTCAGTCTATAAAGACTACCCCTTTATCTTCTATCTCTATTCCCATGTTTAGTTCTATTTTTGTTTATTCTATTTTAAAGACACCCAAGGTGGAAGTTCGTACATCCACCTCTATTGATCCATTTTCCCCAACTTCATTCATACAGTTTCCCTTACTCAACCCAAAGGTTGAGAAGGATGTTTCTTCTTCCATTGCCACTACCACATCTATTGATCCATTATCCATTCCATTCACTTCCATCATGGATACCTTCAACATCCCTTCTATCACTACCAATATTAGGTAACTAAAGAAAAAGATGACATCCAATAATGTGGAAACAACCATGGCTACCTCATAATTCCATATTTAATCAACTCAACTCACCCTTCCCATGCCATCATCTAATTTCATAGAAGAAACCATTGTAACTTGTTGATGATTTAAAATTGTGCTTGTTCTAACACCAATAATGGGAAGTTTCAAGATGTGGGACTTACGACTTGAAACAACCTCCAAATTTTTGAGAAGCTGGTTCTTCTTTATATCAAGTGTATACTGGGAAAAGGGTTAGGAATTTTAACATAAACACAAATACAAGAAAGAAAATCTAACTATGGTGATGTGCCTGAATGTCATTTGACCTTAATTCTGAGCACAATGAGACTATATGTAAGATTCATTTACATTTAAGAGCAAACAAGTGCATGCTCAATGTAAAAGATGGAAACAATAGAAATAGAGGCTCACATCATAGACTAATTTTGCAATGATACAAAAAATGTCAAAAAAGGCATAGGGTTCAATCTTCTTATTTGAATTTTCTAGTCACATAAGAGGCACAGAAACACACACAATTATATAAACTTTTCAACTCAAGAAAATGAGACAAAGGCAAATGACATTCCTAATCATAGCTCTAGAAAGTCTAAACTCTTGACAACATAGCCTAGACTACTTTTGTAATGACACAAAAAATATCAACAAAGGCATAGGATTCAATCTTCTCATTAATTCTCTAGTCACATAAGAGGCACAAAAACATGCACAGTTACATAAACCTTTCAACTTAAGAAGATAAAACAAAAGCAAATGATATTCCTAGTCACAGCTCTAGAAAGTCTAAACTCTTAATAATAATTCTCTCCTAAAATTCTCTCTGGTATCCTCCCTCTCTTTTATGGTGATCTCTGCACCCTTATTTATAGCCTTGGATTCACTCCATATTGTCTGCTTGTTCCCAATCTAACAGTCCAACAAAAATCTAACCAAACTAGAAGTGTGTAATAGAAGATATTTTATAGATTCTAAAACACTTTATCTTTTGGCAGTTCATTAGCTGAAATAGATTGTAGGATGCTCCCTTCTCTTAATTGCTAGATAAGACTTAGCTAATTCATTAAAAACCTTCTTGTTACTTAAGAGACACCAGAAAATGACACTTGGTGGGTTCTGCTACTTTAGCAAGGACACACAACACTCTCCACTTTACCTATACTCCTTTTGAGTCTTTGCTTATGAGTGTTCAACTTTTGACACTTGTTGCAATCCACTTCCTCAAAATTTTAACAACTTAATAGAAATAAGACCCACAACATTTCTTACCTGAGTAACTTTAAAAAGGCACAGGGACAGGTGGCAATCTCTGCTGCGTCATCAAAAGATACGTGGCAATCTCTACTTTACTTAGCTACCTTTTTAGAAACCTATAGAAGGTGACATGTGGTAGTCTCTACTTTACTCTATTTATATCATAAAAACAACCAGGTCTCATTTCACAATTACATAGATAATGACACTTGGCGGCTTCCATTTGCTTCAGAAACAAAACTTGAGACTCACCATAGTCTTTGCTATATCGGTGAAGCAAAATGAAAATGATTCAGATCTCGACAAGTGGTCGCTTCTACTCTCTTTTGTTGGGAAACATGGCATCTTCTGTCATTTTTTATAAAAGTGAAATTGAGACTTTTTGTGATTGCCACTTGGCACTTTTCACTTGATCTTGATACTTGGCTTATTAAAATCTTTCACTAAAAAGAGATGAAATGTGGGTGTCGATATGAAACATAGATGCTGACACTTGGCACGTTCCACTGAGTCACTATGAGATACATGGCACGTCCTGACCAACTCATAGAAAATATGAAAGGTGCCTCAGATGATGACACTTGACAGCTTCTGCTTGACTTTGACACTTAGACAAAAATGAATCGAAAGGAAAACTAGCACCTGTGCTCTATTTCAAAACTTTTCCATCTCAGACCAAAGTATGTGGGAATAAAATTTTGTAGTGCACAACTAAAAATTAGAATGAAATATAGAGTAATTTTTTCGCTCTACAGTTATTGGTGACCCCAAGGACTTTTGAGCCTGCTAAAAAAGAAACCACAATTTCCTGCATATAAAAATGTGGCAACAATCACAACTTTAGTAAGGCCATCTGATAAATAGACCATTTAGCATCAAATATCCCCTACTTATTTTGCAACTCCTAAAAAGCTAAATCAAGGTTAATGATGTCCTTGTGCAAAAACTATACAAAATATGAACTACAACCTTCAATTATAATTTAAGATGGATCAAAATAGCTTCCACTTTTGGCACTGATGAATCAGACACATCTGGGGAATTATGGAGATTTGAGAGAGACTTAATGTATCAAGAGTCTTGAAAATTTTGAAAAGATTCTGAGTTGCGGCCATGTGCTCAAAGAACACTTATTTAAAAAAGAGAGTGGGAAAGAAGAAATGGGAAAATAGAGGAACAAAACTGAAAGCAAAGTACTATATATAGCTAACTAGGTATATTTGCCTCCCTCCTAGATCAAAAGGAATTTTTTTGAAGTTTCCTTCATGACGAGAAGACTTATGGTGCCAAACAAATGGCTAAATGGGATGGATCTTTAGTGACTTGCTCATCGTACTTGCCACCTTGATTAGCTTGCATCTAAGTGAATCAGAGTCAAACATGCTTCCACTATATACATACTCTTCTTGTTCTTAAAATCTTGTCAAATGTTGGTTCTTCATATTAGCATGTCTCATCAAGAAATTGATGGCTGTTGGCTCATCACCATAAGCCCTTGGATATACCTTATTGATTGGCTTATCTTCTTCTACCTCATTCTTGGGTTCCATTACATGATCATCCTCCTTGATGACTTCAACCTCTTAAAAGGATAAGTCTGAAAGCTTGCATCCCCTCTGCATACATATTTGAGTCTCAATGTTGTCTTCTCCACATCTGGCCAGCTCATGGCCTCCTTAAAGAATAGTGTAACCTACCCCAATGACTTGATCAAGGAAGTGTCCATGTTCCTCCATATCTTCTTGCAAAGTGAGAAGAAAGTCATAAATTATCTCTTCCTCATCACAAATTAAGGAAAAAGCTTGTGACTTGTCCTCTTATTCATCAAAGAATGTACCTATGGTGATTTCCTCCTCATCTGCACTCATGAAATCTTCTTGACTAGCCATGAATTGAGTATACTCCTCTTTACTTGCTTCCTCCAAAATATATTCCTCTTTGAAAAGGGATAAAGAAGAAGATTGATGGTTATACATATGTGAAAGAGGAGATAATTCTTGAGCTAGAATCAAATGATTCTCTTCTTCCCATTTGTACATCACTTCATCTATATCAGATGTAGTTTGATAGCTCTCTTGGAGTGATGTAGATGGGGTGTTTTCAAATGTAAGATCTTTTGCTTGATCATCACCATGAGTGAGAGCAGCCTCAACCTCTTTAAGGCTTTGAGCAAAACCTTTCTCCTCCTTCTTTCTGCCCCATGATTCCTTTGTTTGTTTCCAACTCATGACCTTGTGACTAGAACTTTTCCCTTTGGAAGGGGTAGAAATTTTATCTTCTTAAAGGTCCCTAGCTAGTTCATGATTTTCCCTCTTCCAACTCAAAATTTGGACATCATGTTGAGAGATCTAAGGATTGGTAAAAGAGGTATCTTTTAGTGTAGGCTCCTCTCTAAGTTCTGAAAGCTCTATCTCTCTTTCTCTAAGCAATCTCATCTTTACCTCTAATTCCTAAATTTTTTTAGCTAGATTTTCTTGAAAGAGTCTTCTTGGAGCTCATAGGAATCATCATAGAAGTGGGGAGTGCATGAAGGCTAAGATGAAAAATAAGAAGCTTCTTGAGGAAGGGTGGGAGGGACTTGAGGGGGGAGTGAGGGTTTGGATTCCACTTCCCTTGCTGCCAACATAGACTCGAAATTATTGGGGAAAGGACCTTGATAGGTTCAACCTGGCTCATGAGCAAGGGCTACGTATATTTGATATGAAACTTGTGGCAGTGGATATGTAGGTTGATAGACTTGGTAAGGCTGTCTCTCATGAATAATCAGCTTCTCTTCTAAAAATGCAATCAAGCCACACACATCCAACATCTCATTTATAAGCCTTTGCCAATTAGCTCTTTCAATGGGAGCCCATTCACTCTTAACCAAATCTAGTGCATTTCTCACTTGATGGATGACATGATCAGGGATTTCTTAGCTACATCCCCTTCTAGCATCAAGCTCTACTACATTCTATTTATATCCCAGTAGTGCTTTGTTTGAAGGTGGAAATGGGTCGATTGGCAAAGAGATTAGGTTGATCAAAAATATATGAAGGAGCATAAGACCCATAGTTCTGAGTAAATGAAATTGTACATACCAAAAGGTAATTTATTGATGATACTAGGACTGCTTAACCAACTAATTCAACTCAGAGTTACCATTGGTGTTGATAAAATAAAACCTCTAAAGGCTAGTTGGCTGAAAAACACACCAAAAATTCTTCAACTCCTTGAAATATTGGTCCCATCGGGCGTGCCAAAGATTGTTGATGATTTAAAATTGCACTTGTTCTAACACCAACAATGGGAAGTTTCAAGATGTGGGACTTGTCGACTTGAAACAACCTCCATATTTTTGAGAAGCTGGTTCTTATTTATATCAAGTGTATACTAGGAAAAGGGACAAGAATTTTAACAAAAACACAAATGCAAGAAAGAAAATCTAACTATGGCAATGCACCTAAATGTAATTTGACCTTAATCCTAAGCACAGTGAGACTATATGTAAGATTCATTTACATTTAAGAGCAAACAAGTACATGATCAATCTAAAAGATGGAAACAATAGAAATAGAGGCTCACAGCATAGACTAATTTTACATTGATACAAAAAATGTCAACAAAGGCACAGGGTTCAATCTTCTTATTTGTATTTTCCAGTCACATAAAAGACACAGAAACATGCATAGTTATATAAAATTTTCAACTCAAAAAAATGAGACAAAGGCAAATGACATTCCTAATCATAGCTCTAGAAAGTCTAAAATCTTGACAACATAGCCTAGACTACTTTTGTAATGACACAAAAAATATCAACAAAGGCATAGGATTCAATCTTCTCATTAATTCTATAGTCTAATAAGAGGCACAAAAACATGCACATAGTTACATAAACCTTCCATCTTAAGAAGATAGAAAAAAAGCAAATGATATTCCTAGTCATAGCTCTAGAAAGTCTAAACTCTTAACAATAATTCTCTCCTAAAATTCTCTTTGGTATGCTCCCTCTCTTTTATGGTGATCTCTACACCCTTATTTATAGCCTTGGATTCACTCTGGATTGTCTGCTTGCTCCCAATCTAATGGCCCAACTGAAATCTAACTAAACTATAAGTGTCTAATAGAAGATATTTTATAGATTCTGAAATGCTTTGTCTTTTGGTAGTTCATTGGCTAAAACTAGATTTCAGGACACTCGCTTCTCTTAACCGCTAGATAACACTTAAAAAATTCTTTGAAAACCTTCTTTTTACTTAAGAGACACTAGAAAATGACACTTGGCAGGTTTTGCTACTTTACTAAGGACACACAGTGCTCTCCACTTTACCTATACTCTTTTTGAGTCTTTGCTTATGAGTGTTCAACTTTTGACACCTGTCGCAATCTACTTCTTCAAACTTTTAACAAATTAATATAAATAAGACTCACAACATTTCTTACTCTGAGTAATTTTAAAAAGGTATAGGGATAGGTGGAAATCTCTGCTACTTCATCAAAAGATATGTGGTAATGTTTGCTTTACTTAGCTACCTTTTCAGAAACTTGTGGAAGGTGACCTGTGGTAGTCTCTGCTTTACTCTATTTATATCATAGAAACAACCAAGTCTCATTTCACATTTACATGAACAGTGGCACCTGGTAGCTTCTGCTTGCTTCAGAAACAAAACTTGAGACCCACTAGAGTCTTTGCTATATCAGTGAAGCAAAATGAAAATAATTCAGATCTCGACACATGGTGGCTTCCGATCTCTTCTGTTGGGAAATGTGGCATCTTCTGTCATTTTTTAGAAAAGAAAAATTGAGACTTTTTGTGATTACTACTTGGCACTTTTCACCTGATCTTGATACTTGGCTTGTTAAAATCTTTCACTAAAAAGAGATGAAACGTGGGTTTCGATATGAAACGTAGATGTCAACACTTGGCACATTCTATTGAGTCGCTATGAGATACGTGGCACGTCCTGACCAACTCATAGAAATATGAAAGGTGCCTCAGATGATGACACTTGGTAGCTTCTGCTTGAATTCAACACTTAGATAAAAATGAATCAAAAGGAAAATTAGCACCTATGCTTTGTTTCAAAACTTTGCCATCTCAAACCAAAGTATGTGGGAAAAAAAATTTGCAGTGCGCGACTAAAAATCATAATGAAACATAGAGTAATTTTTTGAATAAGATGGCATTCAATAATGTGGAAACAACCATGGCTACCTCATAGTTCCATATTTAATCAACTCAGCTCACCCTTCCCATGCCATCATCTAATTTCATAGAAGAAACCATTGTAACTAGTTTAGGTAAAGGTAGGAAGGCCAAGCCCTAAATTTTCATAATCCATCCACTCCCTCATTTTGTAGGAGTGGATTGGTCTAAAATCATTTGGCCTTCCTTGCCTGACATCCTTGTGCAAGCATCCAAGAAGCAACCAATAGTTGAGGAGACTGAGGAAGAGGTTGTAGTCATAACATTAGGATAAATAGATGTTAATAAATTGAACATCCCTTCCTAAGCCATGGATTTGATATGAAATATCTCTCAGTTGTCTAGCTTTAAAATTATTGATCTCCCCTCCATCACCACTCTTTTTGATAATCCATCTAGAAGCATATAAAGGGTGAATAAGTGGAAGATAGAGGATGAAAAGGGTAGGGAGTTAATTATTGAGGAGAAATATTAGGTATTAATCCTCATTAAAAGATATAATAGGTATCTATGGTAATATTTTTATGTTGATAATTTTTTAGACCTAGCTGAAGCACATAAAGAAGCCATGGTGACCATCTATGAGGGTATAGAAATGACTAGGTAGGAGATAAAGGTAAAGGTTATATAATTGAAATAATAGGCCAAAACCATGCATATACCAATAGGCATAGAGGCATAGGTTCAAGATGAGGCCTATAGATGTTATAATTCTTTAGAATCTCTAGATTTCATGTAGGCTGAATTGGTCCCACACATCAATAAAACTAACAAATTATTCAATTATTTGAATAATGATGGCAATAAATTGAATATATTGGTATCATATACATGTAATAAGGTTTACATCCATTTGGAACTTATGACACCACTTAAGTCATATAATTCCCTTAACTTGGTTGCCATTAGAACAGAGGAAGCACAAGAATGGCTAACATCAATTGGGGCTTTACTCCCTAAATATCAAGTGCATGAAACCTAGGTTCTCTAAATTTTAAATGATCTAAAGTTATCTAAAATTAAGGATACCATATGGAAATTTATTATAAAGATAAAATTTGATCAACTCATATAGGATGTAATATATAAATTCAAGAAGAGTCTATAGGGCCTAACATTGGAAAAGATAGAATCTAAATTAAGTACCACTAGGAATAAGGTTATTGAGATGGAAAAATTCAAGAACAACTTCCAAATGACTAAGACAGAGCATGTAAAGCTCCTCAATCAAGTCAACTAGATTCACATACTATCTTTACTCAACTTGGACATCATTAGACAAAATCATGATGCCATAGATAAGTGTTACAAAGAGATTGAGGTAAAGAAGAAACAATCTCAATTTTCTAATTCTAGTGCTAGGTTGACATCTATAGTTTCTACATCCACCACCTTGGCCATTACACCAACCAAATTGCATGCATATATTTAGATGATGTAACCTTAAAGGGATAGATTTTGTGCATGAAAAATGTTATTACATCATATATATGTTTTGTATATATTTGTAGTTTTATTATAGTTTGAGATAAGATTTTAAATTTACCTTTTTATTTGTACACATGCACACATTACATGGTTTTTTAAAGGCTAACTTATCTAATTGACAACTATAAGTAAACTCTTATATGATTTTAAGCACATATAAAAATTAAGTTCTAACTATCATATATAATTACTTTTTCATGAACTTTGAGGATGAGGTGACCCCTTCCCCAAGTCTATTTAAACAATTATAATCCATAGTTTGGATTGGGTTAGATAATTTTGAATATATAAGAGTGAAGCAATTTGGATTGTCTACTCATGTGTTTGAATATTTTCTTTCCCTATCTATGTAATTTGATTATATTTCTTTGGTTGTATGATTTAATAATCCTTAGTGTGCAAAAGATGTGAATGGTTTCTTGATTATCTTGACTAATATATCAATCTTAGATGTGAAATAACTATTGAATGATTGGTAAAATACATTATTTAGGATAACTAAGTTAATTGATTCATAATTTTGAGTATGTATGAGTGATTTTTTTGATATTTTTTTTATGTGTGCAATAGTTACCTTAGATACCCCACTAAGCCCAAGCCATAATCTCCTAATTAATAGTGTGCAACCTTTGCCTTAAAAGGAGTAATCTTTGACTGAGGCTTGTGATTTTCCTATATCAATATTTCCTTATACTTCCTAGCCATGCCTGATTGTGATTGAACAATAGCTACTAGTAAAAAACATAGGTTTTTTGAAAGTAACTTGTCCACTTATGACCCAACAAGGGAAGTAATTCCTTAAGATCACATAACTCTTTTCTTTCCTTACCCTTCCCTCATTTTTGAGTTTATTTTAAGATATAACCACCTTAGATTAAAAACTATCCATCCACCCAACTCATATAAATTCTCACTTCCTTTTAAGAGACCACACCTTTATCCAAAAACTTTTTCAACAACCTGCATATTTTACCAGCTATCCCATCAATAGGTTTTTAAGACCACATACTTGTAACTCAAGCCTAGAGTGGAGTTCATATCCATTAAGATCTTAAAATGTTAGAGGATAACTCATTGTCTATGGTGTGCATAAAACCACATCAACACATAGATCATTAAATTTAAATCTATGATTTACTATGATCATTTTTGGTACACATATGATGACATAAGATAAACGAGGGTAGAATTGAATAAATGCAAATATTCCTTTGAAAATTTTACAAAACTATTGATACTACTTTATGATTATGCATAAAAGAAATGGATTTTAAGAATTTTAGATGATATTAATCAATGATGAACTAGCTAAGGGAAATTTTATATATATAGGTTTTGCAAGGGTACATTTACACATAGGCAAACCATAGATTATAATAAAACCCAATAATCAAGGAATGAGAATGTGGCCAATGACACAAAGGAATTTTAAGTTAAAGGGGATAGAATAATGGACCTAATAAAGACACAAATAATTTTTTAGATATTTAAATAACATGTGGGGTCCTACAAGGGAAATAAATAATCGATATGTAGGTTTTAATATACTTCAAATTGAATAGAGGTTTTATCATTTACCCATCAAGATGAAAGGAATACATAAGTCAATGGAAGATAATACAATGTCCAACACAAGGGGGAAGTACATAAAAAAAAGCCAAAAATATATGTACATGGACCAAATGTGATATAAAAGACAAAGATGAAATAGAAAAGGGTCTTATAAAAAAATTAGGTGTCTACATAATTAAAAAATATAATGGTAACATAATATATTTATCATATACTAGTTAGAATGGAGTATATCTATCAATAATATTATTAAGTGAGTTTACATCAACAACTACACCTAACTAGCAAAATATTGCAATTCATATCTAAACATATTATAGTAAAAAAAACTAATTAAAATAAAGTAATATTATAAAATAAATAAAAATTGTAAAGTTAGGGTTATGAGAATAAAAATAAATGGTAGTAAATTTGTGGATTGTAAAAGGTTGAAATTTATTGAAAAAATTCCCATGAACTAAGGTGAAAAAAACCTATTTTTTTTAGAAGCTAAAAGATTTCAATTTTTGACTTTGAGTTAACTACTACACTTGTGGTTAGGTTATAAGATTATGATCAATTGTATACCCTTTGTAAAGTATAATATCTTGTGAAAAAATTACTCATGGGCTTTGAAAATCTTGTTCCTATTTCTAGAATTCACTACCCATCACTAAGAAATCCTTATCCTTTCTTCCAACCCTAATCAACTTACACAACCTTGAAAACCTTTAATCAAGATGTAGTCATTGGGGAATATCTGAATCAAATCCCAATCCTTTTAAAATTTGGAAACCAACACTCAATGCAATTTCATAAGCAAACATGAGATGTAAGCCCTAATATTTATATGACTTTTCATTACATGATCAATTATAAATGATGTAATAATGAAGACTCGAAATGAAATTTTAATTTTAAAATCAAATGCTAGACTTCTACTTATCACTATTAACATTTTAGTGGAACTCTTTCTTCAATCCAATTTTTATATACTTTTTACCTATCCAATTATTTTATCTGAATTTGATTTAATATTATAATTAATCATTAATTAGATAAATGGAATATACTAAAGTAGGGTATTGTAAATACATTCATAAATAATAAATGGAAGATAAATCACTGACATAAACAAATTTGAATAAAAATGAACAAGATTAAGATATGTAAAAGAGAGATGTAATTATATTTTTGAGTCCTCATGCAACTATACAAGAAATAAAAATGTAGGAATATAAAATGTAGAAAACTTATAAACCTTCAAGAAGTTGAGTTTGAGTTCCCTCAAGGAAGGGAATGCCTAGTAGGATAAGATTATTTGTCATTATTGTTCATATTGGTTGATCCTTTTATTTTTACAAAAAACTATAACTTATAAAATAATTGGGTATGATAGTGAAAATTAAACCTTCTTTCATTGATTTGATATTTGGAAGCTATATGAATTCCTATATATACCCTCTTGAAGTTGTAAACATTATCTTTATGATAAAATGAGATAAATGGACATGAACAAGTAAAAATGGGTTATGGTTGGGGTTGTGTTATACCTCAACACCCCACTATACTGAGCATTTCACACATACTAATACTCTAAAGAGGGATCAAACTTCCATTTAATTCTATCACGTAAGTGCTTTGTGAAATTATTTTCATTTGACTATATGATTGGATTTAGAATTTGATTGATTACTTGATCATGCTTGTTTATGGATGTGTAAAACTAAATTCAAACTTAATCCATGTCTAATTTAAGTAATTATAAACTAATTTGTAAATAATAGGTAAATTTTGTCCAATGTGCACTTGTGTGAATAAGATTTTATAATAGAATTGACAACCTTGAAAATGTATCCTTAATGAATGAATTTAATGCGATTTTATTTTGGTTTAACTAAGAAAAGGATCCATTGGAGAGTTTAATAATCTTAAGGTAAAATTTAAGTATACTCTCATTTTTGAAAATTTTACTATTTGTATATTAGGAAAAGATTGACAAACAAGGAATTGAATGCTAAGTATTCTTATCCCTTCAAAAAATTTGTTAAGATTTGGGTCTGAGTCAAAGAACACAAATGTGTCAAGGTGTTTTTAGTAGTAATATCATTTTTAAAGGTGACATTATATGGCCTTTTGGTGAAATAAGGTCTTATATTGTGCTTAGGATAAGTCAAATTAGTGAAATAATTGTCAATTAAGTACACATGTAAATTAATGGTAAAAAGGGACACAATAGGCATGATCAAGTATTTGCGACCAAATTTAGGTTACTATATTTCTTCCCCCTTTAGTCTAGAAATGAAATTACTAGATTAAATGAAAACCATACCTTAGTATGTAAGAAACATTTTATCTTTTAGATACATACTTCAATTAGGCAAGGTACCATAATATTTGGAAAACATTTCAAAGCACATGAAGTAGTTATTTTGTTCCTTTGAAAATTGAAATATTGAATTTGAACATTATAATTTTTTCTTGAAATTTGACAAAATTTAATTTGAAATTAACTTTTGTAAATTTATAATTGCTTATATTTAAGTAATTTAAAAATTAAAATGAGAGTGTGGATAAATACACCTAAATGTGTGACAACCATGTTGACTTTTATGAATTTTATTGAATGTGATGCTTCCTTAAATAATTATATAAATGGTACCTCTTATGAATAACTTGAAGAAGATGGTTCCTTAACAAAATCATTGGAAAAAATTGGGGTGATCAAGCCCCAAATTTATTTTAATCTTTTGAAGTGAAAATGTGTTCATTGAAGAATATTGAAACTAATTATGTTTGTCCATATATGTAACCCCAAAATATAAGTGGTTTGGAATCATAATATATTTACACACATAATTATAAAGTGCTTAGTGACTCTAATTCATACACCATGCAATTAAATTGAATCAACCATTGGATATGGTTTATAGATTCAATTAAGAAATCTTGGTATAATATGGTATTTGAAAACATGATCATAAGAGAATGGAGTACACCCATGCTCCTACCATGTCTGTAGCTATAAAATGTGGAAAAAATCTATATCATTCCCCTATTCTAATTTTATAATTTGTAAATTTATGTGGATACTCATTTAAAATTTAAAATTATGTGAATTATGTCCTTGAAATCATAAATAAGAGTGCATATGCAATGACATATGCCCCATAATATGAACTAATAACTATATTTGAAACTTGAAACTTTTAATTTGTGATATCCTCTTTGAAAGTAGATTATCTCATGCATGTTAATCCCATTTAAATTCCCTAATTTTTAGGTGAGGGAGTTTGACTCTTGAAAATTCAATCATCTCAAAATAAAAGTTAACTTGAAATATTCATAGTAATATGTTATCATTGAAAAATTGTAGCATATGGAAAAGTGTTAGAATAACAAGATTTAAATGTTGCATAAGGCTTAAGAGGCAAGGTCTATATAATGCATCATTAAATCTCATTGAATTGGTATGTTATTATGTTATGGACTGCATGATATGGATCATTCCACTTATAAAACTCATAAAGATCAAAAAACACACACATAACAAACAAAAATGATAGACAATTGACATAGATAGACCAAGGTAAAATAAAGGACATTTTAAAATATACTAAACAACATGCATAAATGTGATGAATTTTGAAACCAAGGGAAATGTTCAAATTTTTTGTACACATAGGCATAATGTCCAAAGAAAGGACATGTTCAAATGTTTCACACCACACATAGGGCCAAGGGAAAATTCAAGGACATGTTCAAATGTTGAACACCACACATAGGGCCAAAGGACAATTCAAGGACATGTTCAAATGTTTCACACCACAAATTGGGCCTAGGGAGAAAGCAAGGACATTTTAAAAAATTTTCACACCACACATAAGATCTCATAGAGATGTATCAAGCAAATAATCTCACATAAAGGATAAGGTCTTAGGGATACTATAATATAAAATCAAAATTTTAATCTACTATGTACACACAAGTAATATCAATGGAACATAGAATTAACAAAGGTAGTCTAAGTTATGCATATGTCATGTGATCATATCCTATAAAATATCATGTTATTATACATTATGTAAGATAAAAATGTTATCAAGGTATTCATATACAATTGAAATATCAACAATAAAATGGTTATATAATGATAACACATGCATACTATCACATGTGAATAATATTCCCCCAACTTTGTAAGGCTAATGGGTAGAAGAAAGCTCAACATATTAATATGTGAAAATGTTTGTACATTAAACACAATACTTCATAGATACCCATGAAATGCATGTGTGATATATAAAGATCCTTATCATAGTGATGATTTGATCCTTAATGGATTCAAAACCATAAATAATAGGTATTTCTTGTGGAATATTCATACAAAAACCATTTTTAAGATGTGTAGGAGGTGGAGTGGTTTGAGTAAGGACATATTTATTTCATTAATTTGACACTATAGGTTATCTCAACTTACCTCTTGGGATAGTGACAACATGGACCTAGTTAGAGGGATGATAACTATCACCATATTGAGAATTAAGATGAGGCCTTATCATATCCTAAATATATGATTGTTCTTGTTCCCATGTTATGATTAACTTGATAAAATATTATAATAATGAATCTTATGTAAATTTATGGATAATTATCTTATCAAAGTGATAAAAAATATCTATGTCATCCATTGTAAAAGACATGAAAAAGATATTGCAAAAAAGAAAAAAAAGATGCAGAAAAGTAAAGAGAAAATTTTGAAACCATAGGATTGATTTTGAAACCCTAAGAATAAAATATTTATAATACTAGAAGGTTGATGCCATAAATAAGAGTTAGGGTTAGATAGTGTTCAGACAATAAATCAGATTACCAAATGTTTTATCTGAATTTGAATTAATATTATAATTAATCATTAATTAGATAAATGAAATATACTAAATTAGGTTTATGTAAATATAATACTAAACAACAAATTAAAGATAAATTACTAAAATAGACAAAGCAAAGCATAAGATAATAAGAGTAAACTTTAGAAATTACTCCATATTGGAGAATTTATTTATTATGAAAGAGCCAAAGGCTTAAATGTGCACAACATAATTTTTGGTCAATAAAATTTAATTATTTTATTCAAATTAAAGTATTACATTTATAGTGAAGATATATCATACAAAAAAGGAGATATTTCTAACCCTCTTATTTCCCACAATCTCTCATTCTATCCTATCCTCTAAAATCTCTCCTAAATATTGGTGAGGTGAGTTGTGACAATCATAGCTCATGTACTATTATTCTCACACAATTACTTAAATTATTTATTTCCTCACACATAAAATTATTATTTCTCACTTAATAATGTGACCACTAATATATATTTTCCTAACATTATTCCCCTTAGTTTTCACATGGGGAGAGGAAACATATTGACTAAACATTTATATATTCGCCCCCCCCAATAAGATGGATGTCAGGTTCACTACTACAAGATAGACATTAGGTTCACCACTATTAGTTCAAGAGCTCAAACATCCTAAAAACATAATTTTCTTCAAAAATGCATTGTAAAATATAAGGGGGATGTTTATTGAATAATTAATTTTAAAGAAGGGAAATTTGTTTTGAAAACCAGTTAAAAAGGGGGGTTTCTTTTTCTCTCTAAAACAAAATTTTACTTTCCAAATATTGTAATTTATAAAGCATTTTAAAATTTTCATTTTGTGGAAAATAAATTGGAAAAGAAAAAATAAAATAGTGCATTTTTCATAATAGTAGTGTTCAGTGTAAGTGATGCCTATGACTCGTGTTCATAGGTAAAGTCATCGCACTTGAATTACAACATACATATCCTAACATAAATGAAATAATGATGTCTAGGCATCAACCCTATAAAATCATTAAGGATAAATAAGGTTAAACATTTTCATTTAGCCAACCCTCTATTTACTCATTTGATACAATCAAAAGGTGTAAATATTGATAGGTGTAAATTCTAAGTATATATGGAAGTTATGAAAACATATGAAAAATTCCATCTAAACATGTGCTAATAATTGGTTTAACCTATTTTAGTACTATCTAGGTACTAAGTACTATTTTATTTCATGTACGTTTATGCTGCTTTTATGTAGTATTAGGTATTTAAAAAGGGCAATCTTATTTCACATTTTGATGAGTATATAGGAGGGGTACATATAAATAAAGTTTTGGTATATCAGTCTAAAATTATATAAAAAGGGAGACCTCAATACCTAGAGTGATAAAGAATCTATCCATCACCTTTGGTCAGATTTTATAATGGATGGAAATGGTCCAAAATTATTTTTTCCAAGCTTAAAAATTTTATGCAGTGACAATTATGATGCTTAGAAAAAAAATAAAGACACATATATAATATGAATACATTTGTCCTATTGTGAATAGTGCACTCACCTAATAGGCCACTGATATTGATCAATAATGTAAGTTCAATAAAATAAACTAGAAGGAAAAAGTGATAATAATTTTTGGGCTATTAGATGAGGTACAACCTCATATCCATGAGGCTAAAATATCAAAATATGCTTGGGATAAGCTCTAAACAGTCTATGATGACAAAAATTAAAGAACCATTCTCCATTTATAGAGTCAACTTCATTCACTCAAATTGAATTTTGGATAAAAATTTAAAGATTTTCTATGATGTGTTGTAACCCTAAGGGCTTAACTCTAAGAAATGGGTGAGAAAGTGACAAATACCTCTCTTGTACCTATTATCCTAAGATAAAAACCCCCATCTTATAGGATATTCATGGAATACTTGAATATCATATAACATAATCCATGTTTTGAAAAGTTGGTAAACATGTTACCATAGGAAGAGTCTATGCATATAGAAGAAGAATCAGAAGAACATGATCTCACCTCTCATCAATAGAAAGGGAAGAGATAGATTAAGTAAACCAAAGCAAGGTCATCCACAAAATTCAAAATGGAATAATAAAAAAAAATTTGCCTCATATTTATAAAGAAAGGCCATGATCTAAAGGATTTTAGGTATAACTCATTCACATAGGGTTCCTCTAGCAATAATAATCTCAATAACCAGCAATAATAAAAGAAATGTAATTATAAGAAAAAATCCAATCATCAAGGAAACATTGATGAATAATAAAATACTCACTCTAATGAGGAATTCCTCTATGCCTCTTAATCTTATGAAGAATCAACATCACAAAGTTCTATCTATTATGTTGACTTAGGTACAGCTCAACACATAAATGAAAAAAGATTGGTTCTATAGTATGAATGAGACTAATATAAAAAATAATGTCTCTTTGGGTGATGATTCTCCTATTTTGTTAAATCCATCAATAATATCTCCTTACCACTTGGATAAAATGCTTGCAATATTTCTAATTTACTGTATGTTCCCAGACTCACCAATAATCTACTCTCTATCAGTTAGTTACTTGAACACAACCTAAAAGTTTTTTTTAATATAAAATGTGGTAAAAATATGTGTATGATCAAGGATAAGTCAAAAAACCTGAAATTTATTTCCTAAACCTCAAGAGTTTTGAAAATATTCTAACTTAACTTTGTTTATTTGAATATCAGGCACTTATTGATAGGTATTCAAACTTAACCAATTTGTGGTATCACAAATATGGTCATGTCAATTTTGGATACCTAAAAGAAATAAGACATAATCACATGGTCCATGAAATTCCTTATTTTAATAAAAATATAGTCATTTTCCCTAGTTGTCTCACTATAAAATAACATTAGACATCTTTTGGTCAAAGTTCCCCAAGAGCATATAAAAAGCTAGATCTGGGGCATACCGATCTATGTGGACCTATAAAACCTAGTCACCATGGGTTTTAGTATTTTATGACTTTTGTTGATGAATACTCATGAAAAAAATGGGTATAATTTATAAATACTAAACACTAAGCCTTTAATACTGTCACAGATTTCAAAGTAGTGTAAATTGAAACCAATCTTAAAAATAAGGATCTCCACTCAGATCAAGGGGGAGTATACACAAAAAAATCATTTTAAAATTATTTAAAATAATATGGATTTCATAAATAGATGACTCCACCATACACTCCTTAGTATAATGGTTTTACAGAATGATAGAATCGTACTATCATGTACATGGTATGATGCATAATTAAAGATTTAGGTTTCACATAAACATATTAGGTGAAAGTAATGAAAAAAATAGTTTATTTATTGAATAGGTCACCCAATTTAATTTTTCATAATATTAATCCACATGAATCTAGGATAGGTCATAAACCTTTAATTTCTCATCTTTGATTTTTTAAATGTAAGGCTTATATGCATGTTCTTAAACATAAGAGAAAGAAACTAGATTGTAAATCCATGACTTACATATTCTTAAAGTAAATTGAAGAGTCATTAGCCTATAGAGATATGGATCTTAAAATTATGAAAACATCCATAATTATAGATGTAGAGTTTGATGATAAAGGTAAAACTAGTTTGATTTCCACAAACTCACCTGATTTAGTAATTAGATATATAGATAATTTATAAGTCATAACAATAGTAATGGTGATAATGATTATGGGGATGATTAGTAATATAATTTAGATTCACCCAAGATAATAGTGGAATGTATGCCTAAATGGTATACAAATAAATTAAGAGATGATAAACTAGATAGAGTTCTAGGCGCATTGATTACTAGACCAAGGACTCACAACATGACTAAAAATTAGGTCAATTTGGCCCTAATGAGCATAGTTGTAAAAAAATATATCCCTCTACAATTTAGGAAGATCTATAGTCTAAACCTTGGAAAGATGCCATGAATTTAGAATTTCAATCACTGATGAAACAATAAACATGGAAACTTGAATAACTTGAATTGTAAATGGGTTTTCAAAATGAAATATAAAGTAAATGGTATTATTGATAATCATAAGGCATGACTCATATAAAAAGGGTATGTACAAAATGAAGACATATATTATGAAGAGATATTTTCTCCTATAGCCAAGATCAAGACTATTAGAATGATATTTTCTTTGGATACTCAGTTTGGATGGAGAATTTACCAAATGGATGTAAAAAGTGCCTTTGTCAATGGGGATCTATAAGAGTAAGTTTATGTGATGCAACCATAAGTTTTTATCACCTCATAATGATGGAAAAGTATGTAAACTCATAAAATATCTATATAGTCTCACATAAGCTCCCTAAACCTAGTACATAAAAATTGATGAACATATCATTGAACATGGATTCTAACATAATGCCTATGATCCAAATCTCTACCTCAAACAATGAGGAGGGAAATTGTGATTATTATTGTGTATGTCGATGATATAGTCATACATACCAGTTTAGTGAAGATGATTTGTGAAACTAATAACTATATTAATAGATCATTTGACATGACATATTTTAGGATTTGACACTACTATCTTAGACTAGAAGTATCATAAAATGAACACCAAAAATTTATATCCTAGATGAAATATGACAAGAAAATTCTCAAGAAATTTTGGATGATGGATTGAAATATATTTTTTACACCTATGGAGATAAGGATTTAGTTGTCTCGTACAACTCTCTATCGATAGTTGATTGGGAGTCTTATTTACTTGAAATATACTAGGATAGAAATAATCTATGATGTCAGTAGTTTCTCATGATTCATGTAGGACCCAAAGATGTATCATTATAAAGTAACAAAGAAAATATTATGATATATCAAGGGTACAATGGAATTTGACCTAGAATATAAAAAGAATTATAATTTCTTCTTGATAGGATATTTAGACTCATATCATGCAAGAAATATTGATGACAAAAAATACACTTATACATATGTGTTATTTTTAGGATCTAGTCCTATATCCTATGGGAGAAAAAAACAAAACTTTGTTTTTAGATCTTCCACTGAAGCAAAATATCATGTTGTAAGATGAGCTATCTATGAATCGATATGGCTACGTCACATACTAGAAAGATTGGGAGTACCATAAAATAAATCTACCATACTATAATGTGATAATGAAGGTGTTCTCAAACTTCTTCATAATCTATTATTTCATGAATGCATAAAGACTATTGGGGTGTAAGTCCATTTCATATGTGAACATGTATAATAACTCAACATCCAACTCCAATATTACTTGACATAAGAATAACATGTAAATGTCTTCACCAAATCACTTGCACATGAAAATTTAAGGTATTTAGAGAATTTTTCTCCTATTCACTTTAAGATATGTTAAGTTAAGGGGGATAATGTTAGATTATATTATAGGGAGATTAATTCACCATAGAAAATTATTTTTGTATTTGTTATTATTGTTGTACCTATGTTTATTCTAGGATATTGGTTATTATTTTGTCTTATTTCTTAAGAGGTTTCTTGGGATATCTTCATGGATATATAATAGCCTATGCATTATTTTCATAACTAAATAAATATGATATTATTCATGCTCTATCAAAAAAATAAATCCATGAGATCTTTGTGAGTTTCAAGGTGGTTTTTACATTGAGTGCATAGAGGTGGGATATCTTGAGGGGATGCCAAGTTGATTCATTATAAAAGGTAAGGTTAATTTGGTTTAAATGATCTCTATACCAAACACATCCTAAGTAGGTTTCAAGTTAGAATATTAGATTAGGATAAAAAACAAATTTTGAGGAGTCAAGATGTAAAGATTGTGGTTGAAACTAAAGTGAGGGTGGACACCCTAATGAGGAGAATTTTAATGCAATGTGTTAAATCTTAGAAAAATAATTACTAATCTATGAGGATGTCATGTTGGGATGATCTTAGATCACTTTGAATCATAATACAAGTTGTCATTTATTAATGTAAAGTCACTATGATAAGTATTGAAGTGGGATTTAAAGGAAGATACATGATTGAGGTGAGTGTTGGATCAAGATTGATAGGTGACACCATGGATGGTAAAAAAGACTATTTTTTAAAAATAATTAAATTTTTTTTTGATACAAGTTTTTAATCAATACAAATTATACACTACTTGATCAATGCCAATGAAATGGAAAATATTCAAAGAGAGTGTCCTATATCCAAGTGAAGTTGATTGAGACATGGGAGAGTGTGAAGGGGAGTAAATTAATTTTATCCAATAAAACTAAAATTCATAGATATGCAACATCAAATATTCAAACCCTCATGTAAAATTTATATGACATCTATCTAATTTTACCTAAATTATATAATTATAAAGAAATTTTAAACACTTAGTATAATTTATTATGGACAACAACAAAAAAACTTACAATATATTTTTTTTCAAATAATGAATGTTAATGGGATTTGCAGTGGTTCACATTGCATAACCATGACAAAATTAGTTAAGGCCTATCAAATGGAAAGAACAATGGAAGAGATCTTCAATCAAATACTCTTAATATAAACATGACCTAAAATTTTAGATAGGTCCCATAAGTACCTACTCTAATATCATATGTAAAAATTACTACATATTTAAGAATTTATTTAATGTGAAAGAGCCAAAGGCTTGGATTTCCACAACATGATTTTTGGTTAATTAACTTCAATTAATTTATTTAAATGAAAGAATTACATTTATAGTGAATATATCTACTAAAAATAAGGATATCTTTATCATCCTCTTATCTCCAACAATTTCTCATTCCATTCTATCCTCTACAATATTTCCTAAAGACTAGTGAGGTGAGTTATGATAAAAATCATGTACTATTATTCTCACATAATTACATAAATGATTTATTTACTCACACATAAAATTATTATCTCTCACCTATTAATGTGATTACTAATCTATTTTTTCCTAACTTAAACTATGTAAAAGAGAGATGTACTTATTTTTTTGATTTGTCAGGTAACTACATAATAAAGTAGAATGCATGAACATAAAAAATGCAAAAAACCTAGAAAACCTTCCAAAAGCTGACCCTGAGTGCCTACAAGGACATGAACACCTAGTAGGACATGATTAATGTTATTTTTTTTTATAGTTACTAGTTTTTGTGGGATTCTTACCATGTTTACTTTTGATTAGATCTCCAACTGGTCTGCGACATAATGGTGGCCCAGATCCCCAAGTGATCATCTATCATAAGTACCATAATTACCAACAATAACCACAACCAACCTGAGAATACCATAAAATTTCACAATTAGGCCAATAATAGAAATGATTATCCATATCTAGCCCAAGAATACCAATTATCATCCATAATCAACCTTAGATACCATATCGAGATTTGAACCTAGGTGCTACTTGGAGGAACTAAGACACTTTACCAACTCACCCCCATCTCATTTATGAGTAATGTTATTATTGTTCATGTTTGTTAATACTTTATTTTCTTATAAAATATGAACTTACAAAATAGTTAGGTGTGATAGTGAAAATTAGGCCTTCTTTCACTGATATGATCTTCAAAAACTTTACACAGACTTGTATACACCCTCTTGAAGTTGTAAACCCTAGTTTTGTGCCATAGAGATAAAATGATGTAAAGGAGTAAAAGGGTTAGAATTTTGGGTTGAGATAGACCTCAAAACCCCATTATTATGATGAATACCTACATGTCAATACTTTGAAGATGGATAACACCTCTATGTAGTTATCCCACCAAAGTTATTTTTGAAATTGTGTTCTTTTATATGAATGCATCTAGAATTAGCTTACATATTTAAGCATGATTGGCTATGGATATGAAAAAATAAAATCAAACTTGGATAATTATTTATTGAAGTGATTAGAAGCTATTTGGAAAGAATATTAAACTTTTATCTAATGTGCACTTGTGTGAATAAGATCTTGTAATAGAACTGATAAGCTTACCAAGATATACTTAATGAATGAATTGAATATGATTTTATAGTGACTAAAATTAGGAAAATACCCATTGGGGAATTTGAAAATCTTAAATATGAACCTAATGATACTTTTTTTTTTAAATTTTTTTTTGACTATTTGTATGTAAGGAAAAGATAGACAAATATGGATAGGAACTTTAGGTGTTCCTATCCTCTTAGTTTCTTGGCCATTCTATAAAGTTGTTGAGATTTAGGTTTGAGTCAAATAATACATATGCACATTTTTTTTATTTATTTTTAGTAATATCATTTTCACAGGTGATAATAGATGGATTATTGGTTAAATAAGGTCTTATCTTATGCTTAGGATAGGTCAAATTAGAAATAAGTGTAAATTAAGTGGACATGTGTACAGTGGTATAAAAAGTCATAATGTGGTAGATATGTTGACAAAAATATGTAGCACACATGATATACATATATGGTAGATACAAAAGGACCTGTGCATAGATGTATCAAACCAAAAATTAACACTATGAATGACTCTCAATATAGTTAATATGGAGGTGATAATCAATTAAGACTCAAAATTGGAAGAATGAACATGATGATATCAATGCCATCGTATAGGGTATGGTGGATGACACAAAAAATCATATAAAATATTGCATGATGTAAATAATAAGATCTAAATGTTTTCAATGGTGCATAGGCAAGTGTTAATTGTAATACATTAGAAAACGATGATCTATGAATGCTTGGAATTATTGGTTATAAAACCTAGGTCAGTATCACTTAAGAAAAAAGAGATAATGATGAACAAAACAAACTAAAAAATGTAGCTACTACTTATCTCCAAAGCAAGATAATAAAATAATAGAAAATACCAAAAAAAAAGCTTAAAAACACTAAAAAAAATGAGATAGAGGTTTAATCTAAGACATACAAATATTTTTTCTTATATTAGTTCAAAAATACTACAATGAATACTTAAAAACTTTTAATAACATTCTACAAATACTATTATTACAAACACTTATAAAACTTCAAAATTTTCATGTTGTTCTATTATTCACACTCTTATAGGTTCTTGTATGTTGTTACTTTATTTTTTACTTTATTTGAATACTATTATTGCTCACATAGACTAGTACAATTAGGTTATATTTATTTTATGCTATTATTGAATGTATATACCCTCCTCTTTGTCTACTTTTCTCTCACTCTTTCTCTTTTTTCCTATAGGATGCTAATGCACATATCTATTTTATTACCTTCTCTATATTTTTATTATTTTACTTCTAATTAGTTCACCACCTATCCCTAATTTCCTTCTCATTATAAATGGCTTCTTAGTATTAAAAATTCAAATCTATCCTATATAAATTTATTTGGTGAATTAAAATGACTAATGATGTTGTTAAGAGCTAAGCTAGTAGTAGGTGGGAATAAGGTAAGAGTATAATATTTTAACACTCTCCATTAATATTGAACTTATTTTAATGCTCTATATAATGTTATTCAACCCATAAACCATTTATAAAATTTCATATAAATTGTTTATATGCTTTTAGATCTATTCTGATCATCTCCAAAACCAAACTATGCATATCTGGAGATAGATCGATGATCTTCAGAGCCAAACTGGTGATCTCTAGAGCTAGCCTATACATTTCTAGAGCCAACATATGGATCTATGGATCCATCTTGGGTATATTTAGAGCTAGGATAAACATCATCATATCCATAATATAATCCTCTTGAGTTAGTTTTGTTACATCTATGACTCCTAATCTCTCTCTTAAATGCACAAAGTTATATTTTAACAAGGGCTTAGTGAATATATTAGCAAACTACTTCTCTAACTTAAAAAATTCAAGT
Source organism: Torreya grandis (assembly GCA_037957365.1). Taxonomy (NCBI): domain Eukaryota; kingdom Viridiplantae; phylum Streptophyta; class Pinopsida; order Cupressales; family Taxaceae; genus Torreya; species Torreya grandis. Next base: position 1,289,498 of record JARHVA010002421.1, read on the forward strand.
ATATCACACACTATTTAGCTAACTCTCTAATAAAAATATACCTAATTGTGATATGTTTCCTTCTTATATGAAAAATGAGATTCTTTGACAATGCAATGGAGGATGTGTTATCACAAAACATAGTTGAAGCTCCTTGCTACTCCTCATGTAAATATGATAGAATTATTTTGATATATATGGCCTAACATGATATTTAATTTGGTTTTATATACTTCACCTCAACCATGGAAAGTGAAAACTATGGGGTTTTTCTTTGAATCCTAAGAAATGTATTCTAACCCAAGATGAAATACATACCCATATGTTCTCTTTTTATCATCAAGAATACCATCCCAATCACTATCCGTGTATCCTACTAATTAAAATTCATCTATTTCTACATATAAAACTCCATGGATTCTTGTGTCATTCACATACCTCAATATAATTTTTGCCTATTTTACAATGTATCTATTTTGGTGTGTCCATGAATCTAGATATGAGCTGATTGCAATCATGATATCTGGTCTAATTTTAGTCAAATACATTAAACTTCCCACTAATTTTTTATACCTTGTGGGATCCACATTGATATTTAAATCTTCCTTTTTTAGTTTAGAACTTATTTTAGTTATTTTTGATACTATTTTCTTATCCAACATTATAAATATTTCAATAATATCTTTGCATATTGGCTTGGCATATAAATATATTGCAATCTATTTGCTTAACTTCTATGATAAGAAAATACTTCAATAAAACTAAATCAGTCATATTAAACTCTTTATTCATGGATGATTTAAACTCTTCTATGGAATAATTTAAATTTATAGTAAATTTTAGATCATCCATATATTAAACAATAATAAAAATACCTTCATTGTTCACCTTGATGTAGAGAGCAGGCTCACTACCACTTTTGATAAAACTATTAGTTAACAAGTATGAGTCTATTTAGGCATACCATGCCCTTGGTGATTTATTGAAACAATAAAATGTTTTATTTAGCCTATATACCTTGTTATAATGCTCTATAATCTTATTACTAAGTGGATGTCCCATATAAAATTCTTCTTCTAACACTCCATTCAAGAAGGTTGAATTGACATCCATTTGATGCACCTTCCATTTATGTTAAAAAACTATAGCTATGATTATTCTCACTATTTATAGCCTTGTTATAGGATTTAATGTCTCATTATAGTCATGTATAGGCCATTTATTAAAAGCTTTGAAAATTATCTTTGATTTTTGTCTCTCAACCTTTCCTTCTACTATAGTGATCGTTTTGTAAACCTACTTTACTCTAATAACCTCTTTCCCTACTGAAAGGTCTACTAGCTCCCATGTATAATTTTTTATTTATTTTTTAAATTTATTCATCTATTACTTCACAATAATTTATATACTTTATTGATTCCTCATAATAAATAGAATCAATTGCTAAAAATAGGAAAAAATTCATATTTTTGTCTTCTTTTTATTCACACCTTTCCTACTGATATATGTCATGTAAACACCTTGTTATTTCTAAGTGATGACTTGATTTAGAGGATGATGATTTTATCTCATGAGCTACTCATTGACCTATTTTATAGTTGTTTCCATTATATGAATCATCCATTTTTGAAATATGGATCCAACTTAGTATATAAGTGGTTATACCACTCATTGGTTTAGTTTCAAATGTTGGTGAAATAACCCTTGGTTGTTTATGATGATGATATTGCCTATCTTCCCAAGATAGAATGTCTATAAATTAAAAATATAGGATAATATAATCTACTTGGTGATTGGATTGTATATTTATTAAGATTTTGATTTTTCACTATATGCAATGAAAATGCATTTCTCTCTTTTTTCAATTGACTTTGATCTTCTTTACTTGGGCACATGTGCATATGCCACACATCCAAACACTCTAAGGTGTTCAACACTTGGTTTATAAATTATCCATGCTTATTTATGTATCATATGCATATCAATATTCTTAGGACATATATTGAGTAAATATACTACTTTTGCTATAACTATAACCCAAAACTCATTGGAAAATCCTTTCATATTTAGCATTATTCTTACCATATCTTCAATGGTTTAGTTATTCATCTTAGATAAACCATTTTGATGTAATATATACCTCAATATAAATTTATTTCTAATGCCATTATATTTACAAAAATTTATGAACTAATTTGATATGTATTCTCCCCTTCTGTTAGTTCTCAAAATCTTTATGTAATGGCCTCTCTGCTTCTCAACCATGGCCTTGAATTGATTTAAGGTTTCAAAAGACTCTAATTTTTTATATAAAAATATACACCCATGTATTTATACAAAATTAATCATTTAATTTTGTTGAAATACACATTATTGGATAATGAGGAAGTATTCATAGGAACACATAGGTTTGAATGTATTAGCTCAAGTGGAGCTCTTGTTCTCCAAGACTTACCCATAGGAAAGGAACTCCTATGTTTCTTACATAACATGCAACCTTCACACACTTTGTTTGTATATTATATAAGATGAATCCCTCTCACCATTTTATTCTTTTGAATAAGGTTCAACTAGGCAAAACTCAAATGACTTTACCTTATATTCTAAAGGGTAGACTCATCCACTACCACTATATTAAACATTTATACTATCTCACTTTACAACTTTAAGGGAAACATTATATTGATTATCATCTTGAATAATAAAATATACCTATTACAACCACTTATATCATAAATTATTAACTATCCACACTTAAATCTCACCCTGTATCATTTTAATACAAGCTACCTAACATTGATTAGGTTGTGTGTTAACCCTAACATATAATAAACATCTCATTTTGTCTCTTATCACCTTGCTTGGTGTGGATAGATTTCTACCTTTACCCATGATGGGGACATTCTCATTATTTCTCATATTAACTTCTAATTTGATAAGTTCATCAATGTTATTAAACATCTCATTGTTCCCACTCATATGGTTTCTACAACCACTATCCAAATAACATATTTATCTATTATGTTACTTAGAAATGCTGAAAGTTACAAAAAAATTCCCCCTTTCTCACTCCTATCACTTTCAACCTCTTGTGTCTTAGAGAATTTTGTGTTTCATCTATTAAAATTTTACTCTTTATTTCTATACTCACTAGCATAGTGTCCATAATTCTTAAAATATTAGCATTATAAATTTGACTTGTCATACCTTTGTGTAAAACCACCTATTGAAGTGTTTATTATCCTTCCTCTTCCTCTTCTATGTGATTCTTGATGATTGTGTCTTACATCTTCTTAGATGCTGTAATCCCTTCCTATACCTTTGTTTTTTTCCTCTCCCCTACCTCTCACATTAAAATTAGACTTGAATGCTTGTTCATGGGAGGAGGTGGTTAACCTATTCAACCTTTGTTCATGGGTTTGCAAGGAAACCATTATCTCATCAACTATAATTTGTCCCAATTCATTAGACTCTTAAATTTCAAAAACTATAGGGTTAAATATAATTGGAAAGATCCTCAATACCTTATTTATGATTCTATGATCTTTAATTGCATATTTGTTTGTATTAATTTGATTTACTATGTTAATTTTCATTATAAAGAAGTCATTAATTGATTCATTTTATCTCATTTATAGGGTCTCAAAGTACTACATCAACAACTAAAAATTTATAATCTTCACCTTATCACTACCTTGATAGGAATTTTTTAAAATGTCCCAAGCTTGCTTGGAATGAACAACCAATGATATCCTTGGAAAGACCAAATCAACCAAAACCACCTAGATATATCTTAGATCCTTGGAATCCTTATTCATATTCTCTTCCAACATATTTATTTGTGTTTTAGTGAGGTAATTTTAAGATACCAAGTTTTTAAGTTCTAAATAACCACCTTCTACAATCTCCCATAGATCTTGTGAGAAAAAAATTGTCTTCATCTTGATGTACCATACATCATAGCTCTTTCCTTCAAAAATTAGAGGTTTCCACCATGAAATAATGATAATAATTACCATATTCAATAGTACTTAATAAAATTTTAGATTTGATACCATTTTTTGGGACTAAAACCCAATTTAGTAGTACTTAATATAGTAAAGAGAATGACGAACAAAACAAACTAAAAAATGTAACTACTACTTATCTTTAGAACAAGTTTATTAAAACAATAAAAAACACCAAAACATAAGCTTATAAACACTAAAGTAGAGGAGGCATATGTTTATCATAATACACATAAATATTTATTCTTCTATTAGTTTAAAAACTATTACAATGACTAGTTACAAACTTGTGATACCATGCTACAACTACTATTATAGACATAAAACTTCAAAATTTTCCCTCTATTCTACTGCTCACACTCTTAGAGTTTCTTATTATATATTATTACTAAGTTTTATAATTTTTTTGAGTATTTTTATTGTTTAAATAGACTACTAATATCATGTATCCATATTTCTCTCTCACTCTTTCTCTATTTTCCTACAAGTTGTTTCTACACGTATCTTTTTTTATCACATTCATTATATTTATCTTATTCTTCTTCTGACTAGTTCACCACCTACCCCATTCTTTCCCTCTCATTATAAACATCTTTCTAGGATTCAAATTTAAAATTTCCATATATTAAATTTGTATGGTAAATTCAAATGGTTGATAGAGTTTTCTACAACCAAGATAGTGGTAGGTGGGAAGAAGGTAAGAGTATACTATTTTAATATGAATGAAAAATAACTATAGGTTGATTATATATAAAATTAAATTCATGTTTCACACATTTTTAGGGATAAAATCTGGTGTAAATGAGTGATTTTATCTTTCTCATATATAACTTCTATCATGCATAAAATCTATAAATACTCTTCATTATTGCTATAGTTTATTTCACACTGCTTCTATCCTATAGTTGAAAATATAAACCTAGAGTTACTACAATTATGATCATAGTTTATCAAATGAATATCATTAATAGAGGTAAACAAGTATTTTTAAAATCCCATTCATAATCATCACAAAATCATAGGCTCTCAATTTTCTACTTTGATACCAATTTATGTAAATACTTGATTCCATATTATTAAAAAAGGTAAAGCTTACATATAGGAAAATTATCTCCTATAAACAAGGATAATGCATTATCACACACAAATACATAATCCTTATTTTATACAGATGATTTTTTTATACATTTTCACGCACACACACACCAAATAATATGTCACGTACTAATAAACCTAATAAAAATGGCAAAAGGACCCAAGTAAATAGGGGACTAGTAGCATAACAATACTCTTCTAGTCATAACAAGAGCATAATATTGTGATCTAGGTCAAATATTATAATAATAATACACTCTTATTCAAGCCTAATAAGTAACTAAAAAAAATGTGAGAAACCACACAAAAGAGAAAATAAAAAGCATGGGAGAAAAAAAATGGCCCAAAACATAAAAAATCATGATAATAAGAGCTTAATATGAATTGATAATAAATAGACACATAAATACTCTATAAAATGAAAAATAACATCTAAAATAAATAACATCTAAAAATAAGGTGTTTACATAATTCCCCACTTTTATATGTGTGTGCATACATATCAAAGTAAAATAAACAAGTATAAATAGAAATCCTTGTAGAATATGTTATGGTAGAACCCTGTAAGAGAGATTACATTATATTATAGTATATATCATATGAAATACACAAAATAAATCATTTCCTCTTTAGATTATGTGTGAAGGTATTTATTACCACTATGAAAAGTCATGAAGATCCAATAAACATGCATGCTTTTGTGTTTGAAATATTATAATATTTATATTTTAAAGCATAAGGGAGGCATATACAAGTGAATTAGTTTATATATAAATATATAATCAAGTAAATTTTTAAATCAATGAGATAAAATGAAAATTATTAATGAAACACATAATTGTGTGGAAACTATGAACTCATCTTGGTGAAATCCATATCTCAAAATTTTCATCATCATTGAGTTTGTGTCTCTTTGACTAGACCAAGTGGAATATGTTATATAACACTATGAATACTTCCAAATATAGGGGAAAGGAGAAGTATATTGTATAATTTTTTTTTACTAATGGGATCATCATGTTACTAGGTGTATCATAAGTGTATGATTAACCCCACTTTCAAGATGTGAGATGAGCATATGAATTACATATCTCAAAATAATGGATTACATGTACCATGTGTAACATAGAAAAACTACAACATTGATATGTAACACAATAATATGTCATCATGAAAGCATGTATGTGTAAAATTCAATGGTATAATCATAGAAAGATAGTATCATGAAAGAACATATGTGATAGGTAACTTGACTCATGCATGTTTGATTTGATGTAATGTAGGAAGAGTAACAACAAATTACCCTTATATGGGAAAATTATAATAAATGGAAGTATATTAGTAAGAGGTTTCCTTTATGTAAGAAATATATAATCAATGTAAGCATAGGGGTAAAATTCCCTAATGGTAAATATAAAATAAATGAAGAAAAAAACAATAATATTCCCCAATATAAGCATGTTTTCATCAAAACATGACCCTCCTAAAAACTCATAACTTTCAATCTACCATGTACATAAAGTATGAGAGATTAATTTTCACTATGAATACTTAGCATAAAAAAATTCATATTATGTCTCAAATTTTTTTTGGAAGGTTTTAAACAAATTTCACACCCAAGTAACTTCTTAAAGCTTTGAAAATATGCGTGAAATGGTCTTGGTGCTTGTAGTTCCTCAAAATTGAAAAATACGTGAAATAGTCTTGGTACATAAAGTTCCTCAAAATTATGAAACATATGAAATGAACAAGGTTTCTCAAAGTTATGATAGGATGAAAAAACTATAAAATACCTTAAGGTGATTGGGGTTCCATCTAAGCATGAAAATGAATAAATGGTTAAAAGTTATTAAAGTTCCACTTAAGTGTGAAAAGTGTGAAATCGTCTAGGTATTTGAAGTTCCACTACAATGTGAAATTTTCATAAATGTATTGAAATTAAAGGTACTATAGGTGCCCAAAGCACATGAAAAACATGACAAGGACTCAACATGTTTAAAAATAAAATAAAATAAAGTGAATTTGATGTAGGTTTTACATCTATTATGGATTTGAATAAGGTTCCAAAAGTCATTAAAATGTGTGAATCAATGGTAAAAAATGTATTAAATATTAAAATCAAGTTTAAAACCTATATAAATCCATTGTTGGGTTATTATTCACATGAAAACTTTTGAATTCTTCTCTAGTGAAGACTGCCAACTGCAACACAACATTATCCACTATAAATTGCACATAATCTCTTTGATCCTAATTTTTCAAGGTTGGTACTACCTATCTTTTTTGTCTCTACCATTTTAATCCTTAATTATTACATTTATTCATTTCAATTAAAGTACCTACATCTTTATAACATATTTCAACCTTATCCATACATTTTCATTACATTTTGAGCTACTTGGTGTATTTTGTGCCTAGGAGATGTTGTGGGTACCTTGAAGTTATGATTAGATCATATAAAGCTTAAGAAGAGTTTTGGAAGAATATTTTAACATATTTATGAACATTATGGTCCATTATTTGCATACACATAAAATTTTATTCTTCTTCATTTCATGCTCATAAATTTGAAGTTTATTGTTGAGGCTATCTTTTGTATAACTAAGCCTCTAAATATTAAGTTTAGATAAATGGGATACAATCCCATTTACACTTTGAAGATAGATATCCATAAAATTAGAGATAATAATATTGGTCACATTGACCTGGAATAATTATAAAAGAGAATGCAAAAATGGAAACATAATACATTTTGAAAACACATCTTTAATAGTGAGCTCATATAAGCCACTATGTTTCCAACATTAGTTCAATACACAAACCTGGTAATCACTTGTGTGAAGTGTTATAATTGGATTAGTAGATAATTTTGGTCTGAAGATGATGTATTGATGGCCAAACTAGATGGCCCTTCAATAAGTGTGAAACTTATAATTATGCCACATGTTGAAATGGTGGATATGAGTAAGGATATTAGACAATAATATTAGGACCAAAAAAAATAAATTGAGCATGGTAAATAAATATTAGTTGAAGATGAAGAGGAAATGTCCTTTTAAGATCCCTAAGGCTCTTTATACATCATATTTTCAAGAATAAATGTTTAATAAAATCACATTATTGAACAAATAATGGGACACTTAACTAAAAATGTATTTCATGAACATATGTGCATGTTTCAAAAAACACTGTGAGTGAAAATAGTTCATTTACTGAGGTCTAGTCATCAATAACACCCTTTAATGATTAATTGATAAATCTAGAACTCACACAATCTAGAATATACACAAGTTTCCTTCATATTTGGTATATTCAATTAATTTTTTAAGAGTGTGGATGGGTCTCAATGTAAATGGGAAATATACTCTTCGAAGGTTGATATATGATTTTATTCCTCATCTCACTCATGATAAAGGAAATAAACATTTCAAGAGAGTTAATGATGCATTTTAAATGCTATCAATGATAACTATAGAAGGTAACACAATAATTAAAATTTAAAATGAAGTTACCAATGTGATGAAACAATATGGAAGTTACTTCATTAAATTCCCAAAATTAACACATATTAGACTTGGAGGGTTTGAAGGCACTAAAAATAGGATACTTAGTATGTAAGCAATAAAATGGTCCTTATTGAAATTTTCAGGTAATTAGGAGAGATTCATAAAAAGTGAAATAAAAAACATGTTGCTAGAAGTTCCCTATTGTACTGAGCTATTACATCCAAAAAACTATGGATGATGCATAAGATATTGAGAAAATAATGGTTCACTTTCAAATGCATTTTCATACAAATATATTTGATTTTGATACTAAGGATTTTGTGAATAATGATCTCAAAGTTAGACTTGGTTTTCAACATGAACTTGAAATTGAAGACTACTATGAAGATTATGTGAAAGATTTTAAACTCAAGAGAAGATATTAGTTAAGAGTGAACCTAGATCAATTAAAATATTAAAAATATAAAGGATTACAAAGTGAATTATTGTAATGAATTTAATTAGATAATTCACACCAATGGAATATTATATCACATAAATATGACAAGAATAAGTAGATACACAATAATAATTGATGAAAGAGAATAATACCTGATATATATAACTAAGCCACTTCGAGGGGGAAAGCTCCACCATAATACAATAAGAACAAAATTAATTATATGATGCTATAAGTCTAACCAATACCTATCATATATATTATAAATAGGCCATGGTTATTCAATAGTCTAACTCTACTAATAATATAATAATCCTACATAAAAGTGACAAGATATTATGAAAGGTTTGTAAGCCATAAGTCAGCCATACATATCCCTAAACATGTTATAGGTTAAGGTAATAACATTCCACTTCACTTAAAAACAACATTACCTCAGTGTCGAACAACTCTAAATTTTTTTGTAGATTTTTTTTATCCTCTTATATTCATCTTCATATTTCAAATTATTCCATTTGATCAAATACTCCTTAACCTCTCTTATTCTCAACATTTTTATGCAGGTGTACATGATCTCCTCAAGTTCTATAATGACTCATAATTATTCATATAATTATATTAAATTATTTTGAGTATAAAATATCTATTCAATTACAGTATTTAGGCAAGATACATGAATTACATGATGTATACGAGTGGATTAGGGTAGATCCAACTTGCATGTAACACTACCAATTTTCTATAGGATCTTATATGGGCCATACCACTTTGGAGAAATTTTGTTATACTTTATATATTAATTCAAATACATCTAATTATATGGTTAAATCACATAAATACATTATCACCTTTGTAAAATTCCTCTCACTCTAGTGTTGATCCACTTGTGGCTTCATTCCATTATGTGCAATTGCCAAATTCTCTCTCAAACTATTTAGTACCTCAAGTTAATGTTAAATGTGTTCTTTAATTGCTTGAAACTTGGGATACACACTCAAGGAAAAAGTAATGGATGGGGGTTGATAACCATAAAAAACCACAAAATGAGACATTTTTAAGGAGGTATGGAAGGATGTGTTGTACCACTATTCTAGTAGTTGTAACCAATGAACCCATTGTTCTTGTTTATATGATGAAAAATAATGGAGATACCCTTACAAGAATTTATTGACCACTTATATTTTCCCATTATATTAAGGATGATATGAAAATATATGATCATATTGACTACCCAAACATGATAAGAAATTAGTCTAATAATTACTAGTAAAGATGGGATCACAATCACTTACAATGATCTTGGGAGTACCATGCAACTTTTGAACTATATACAAAAAAGAAACAACTACTGTAATAGATAAAAATGGCTATGACAAGGAGAAGAAAATGAGAATATTTTGTGAGCCTATCTAAAATTACCATGATGACATGTTTACCTTTAGACCTTGACAACCTTGTAATGAAATCCATGGAAACTTCCTCCCACCTTTGGCTAGGAATGGATAAAGGTCATAGAAGACTAAGTGTCTTAATTATTTCACCCTTATTCTATTACCATACCATTCATTGAACCAAAAAGTTATATATCCCACTTGAGTCCTTCCCAGAAGAAATCCTACTTGATTCTATGATAGGTTTTAAAAAATCACGAGTTACCCCATATTAGAGATGCATGAATCTCTTTAAAGAACTTATGCTTGAGGCTAGAAGTATTACATAGGTATAAGTGATATTTATACAATAATGCATTAAATTTACACTCAAATTTATCCAAGGCATCAAAATTGTGCTAGATATTCTGAATCAAAACTTGTGTATCCATGCCATTCTCCTATTCTACTCATGTTTCTTCTAACCAATCTACCTTCCAAATGGTCATTGGACATAAAAATGCCTCAGTGTATTCATCCCTCATAGATAGTGCATCTACTAAAAAAGTATCTTTTATTTCCTTATATATTATTTTAAAATCATATCCAAACATTTTAGTCACCCATTTATATTATTATTCTGATGACAAGCATTTTTATAAAAATATTTTAGACTATCATGATTAGTCTTTACCTTAAAGTGTATACCCATTAGATAAGGTCTACATTGCTTGAATGCATAAAGAATAGCCAATATATATTTCTCATAGATTATATTTATCCTATTTTTACCCTTGATTTGATGAATCTCAAATTTAATAGGTCTTCCTTCCCATATGAGTACTGCTCTCATGTCATAACCCAATGCATCAAATTCAACAATAATTTTTTTGGAAAAATTAAGGGTAGCCAAAATGGGAGAAATACACATAGGTCACATCAAATTCTCAAAATCCTTGGTAGATACATCATTATAATGGAAAGATTATTTATACAAAAAGGATATGAGTGTTGCTTCTATGTTACCATAATTATCAAAAAACTATGATAGTAACCTATTAGCCCTAAAAACCCCCAAATATTATTGAGGGTTTTTGGCACCTACCATTTTATCATATATTTGATATTTTGATGATAAAATTTTAGTAATTAATGCGAAACAATATGACCAAATTAATCCACCTCTTGGAATCCAAAATCACATTTTAAAGGTTTTGCATAAAATTGATGTTGTTCCAAAACTAATAATACCTATTTCACATGATGCAAATGTGCTTCCCAAGTTTTACTATATATTAAGAAGCCATGAAAAGCACCAAAATAAATTTTCTCAAAAAAGGCCTAAAAAATGTTCATTAAAGTTTGAAATGTACATGGTTCATTTATGATACTAAATTACATGACCATAAATTTATAATGGCCTTCATGAGTTATGAAAACTATTTTAGGGATATCCTCATCTCTAATATGAATTTTATGGTACCCAAAATGAAGATCTAGTTTTATAAAATACACAACACCATGCAATTCATATATCAAATCATCAATTATTCTAGTAGGGAACTTATCTTTCATGGTTTATTTTTTGAGTTTTCTAAAGTCTAGGTACATCCTCTAAGTGTTATCTTTCTTATGTACCATGACCACTAGTGGTAAATATTCAAGTTGCCTATGTTTTATAATACCTAGCTCTAGCATCTCATGTACCATATTTTCAATTTAACTCTTCTAGGCATATGAATACCTATATGGTGTGATTTTAGGTGGTTTAGCACTCAAAAGTAGGTGAATGTCATGGTTATGTTCTCTACTTGGTGGTAGTCACTTTGGAATGGTGCCAAAAATAATTGGGTGGTCATTAAGAATCCTTTATAGACACCTTTATTGGTTGAACTTATATGGAGATCAATCATGATACAAATCCTGAAACCCTTTTTTTAAGAATATTCATCATCTAGTTTGAACTAACAAGGATATTTTTATTGTAATCCATGTATAAATATCCTACCCTTAGAATGAAAGTGCATGAATACTTTTTATAAATTCATCTCTATTATACCCAACGTTGTAATCCATTGTACTCCCAAAGCATTATCTACCCAACTCATGGGAATATAAAACATAGGTGATTCCAGCCTATAGTCTCACATAACAAGATTAATACTATGGAATTTACTATAATAATTTATTGTGACACCATCTACAATCATGACCTAAAATTATGGACTTAGGTAAATGAAATAGTTTAAATGAGTTGCCAACTTACTCTTGATGATGATATGTGTACTCCCTGAAACAAGCAACACTATCACCTTTTGTTTATATAGGAATCAAAAAATCTTAAGGGTTTGAGGTGTGTTAATACCCTAAAGTGTATGATAGGAGATAATAGGGTGGGAATCTATATATTACTCTTTTATCTCTTCCTTACCCTTACCTAAGGCCAAATCATCTTCTTCATATTCATTGGCCCCTTTAATTTAAAATAATTTAATCTTAACACATTTATGTCCTTTATTATACTTAATATCATAACTAAAACATAACCCATTTGAACACTTCTCTTAAATTTATTGAGGGATCAATGTTGTTAGATAAGGAAATGACTGTGCTAGGAAATTATGTTTACAACTAATAGTGAAATCCCTCCATTTGAACAAATCCATTTCCTCTACCTTACATGATAATGTTATGGATTTAGATACTGAACCTAGTTTAAACATTAAAACATTAGGTTGGATGTTATCATTGATTCCACCAGAGAATAGGTCATTCGTGTTGTCTTCATTGATGTCATCCACACATAAGGAGAGATTTTGAAATTATTGAATATAATACTTGATAGGATATATTTTTCATAATGTTGATAACTAAATAAAGGATTTTTTAGATACATTATTATGATATTGTATTTTTATCTCATCATTCAATACCAAATATATAATAGTAAGTCCTTTATTTTTATTTTAAGCATATAACAACTGATACCAAATGAATTGTTTAGGTTCTAGATACAAAGATGGCATGACCACATTTTGTGCACATGATTTTTGATGTAGATCAACTAAATTTTTGATTTTATTGATAGTTGAGTGGATCATTACCATAAAAATTTTGCACTTCTACTTTTAGCATCATGTGCTTCAAATAAGTATTGCATTTTGGATTGTTGTGGTTATGATAACTTGAATGGAGTGGTGGAGGATTATTTGGATGAAGATGAGCCATAAGAGTGGTCAATTACCCACTGATAGTTTCTAATTGAGTCTTCACATCATTGATATCCCCTTTTACCTCAATGATGTCCCCTTTTACAACATCAAGTTCATATTTCTTCACCATACTTTGCATATCTAACTAAAGTTGGTGAATCACCTCAAAAAACAAAGGATCTAAAGTTTTTGATTATATGTCATCATTGTGAGGAATTTTTGGAGTGTCTTGCCCTTTTTGGGCCCAAAAATAGTGTATAAATAGATTACATCATTGTGATTATCTCATTAATATTAATCTAATGACTTATAATTTCCACAAGGGTTCAAAAAAATCCAGTCTTTTAAAAAAATAGAGTATTCAAAAAATGCTATGGTGATGATAAAATTAAATTCTTATTGGATCATAATTTGTTTTTGATTCCTCAACTCTCATAATAAAATATATAATAGATCTAAAAACTAAAATGTTGTAGAAAATTTCCCAAATAGATGCTTTGATACCACTTGTAATGAAATTAATTATATATCTCAAACCAATGGAATAATATATCATTGAAATATGAGAATAATAAATAGATCCATAAAAATAATTGATAAAAGAGTAGAATACTTGATGTACGTGATTGAGCCACTTCTAGTGGGAACCTCCATAACAATGGAATAAGAACAAAATTCATGATATTTTACTCAAAGACTAACCACTACTCCTATATAGACTCTAATTAGTCCATGGTTATTCTATAGGCCAACCCTACTAACAATATACGAATAATAGATAAATGTGATAAGATATTATGAAAGGTTATATAAGCCACAATTTGGCCACACATATCCCTAGACACACTAAAATTTAAGGGTGTATCAATTTGTAACTACATCTATGATATAAAACTCCCATTATTCGCTGATAAAATTCAATTTTTGCCTTTTCCTATAATGGATTGGGCTTCAAAAGAGCTGATATATTTTAATGAATGCATATTTTTTTTGAAGATAAAATATGTCTTAATAAGTTGGATGAATTCATGAGCGTAGGGAGATCTAGAAGAAAAATACTCCAAAGGATAAAATAAATCATCCTCATTAGAAACAAAGCAACATACCACTAAGGTGAAATTCAAAATTCCACATTCCATTGTAACAACAAGTAGTGGAGGTGATGGGTAAAATCCCAACAAGACAAGTTATTTGATTAAACTTTTTGTAGTACATGTCAAAATATCCCTAACCTCTTCAACATCTCTAGTGAAGTTTCATATTCATAAAAATTTGCTTCCTCCATGATAATTGATAATAATATTCCAAAATTATTGGTTTTAAACCAAGGTTTGGGTTATATGCCTATTTTTTCTATTGCTGCCACTACCAGTCTACCATCTCCAACCAATTTCATTCTATTTCCCCCTAAATTATGATCTCCACCTCATTTATATCCTCCTCCACCTACTTCTCCACTTGTTAAGTAGCCTAATCTTATGGTAAAATCTCGTAGTGTTATTAATAATCAAATGGTAAGTCATTCAAGTAGTAAACTATTCACTTGGCTTAAATAACTACTATGTAATAATAAAATTGACCTTGATTTTAACATAGTGAAAAATCTATTACAAATACCTTTAGGTAATAAGACCAAAGTCACTTCAAGTTTGATGTTTCATCCTTTCAAGGCATAGTTTTTAGATATTTCACAAAAATTATCTAACAAACAAAAATTAGGAATAAATGACTATGGATAAATATAATCTGAGTAGAATTTATCTTAGGGAGTCAAGTCATAAGAGTGATATTCAAAATTTTAAAGAGTTTGTAGCTAGATTGATGAAAATAGCATTTGATGGAAAATTAACGTAATGAAAATTTAAAGAAAATGTTCGTATGATTTTCATGTACATCAAAACATTAATAAATATAAATGAAAACCCTATGACATCTACTTCAAAATCTGATCCTATAGAGGATATTGATAAAATGTCAAATTATAAAATTTATAAATTTAAAAACCATGGTAAGGTAATGGAAACTTGGGTCAAGTAACTATTCATACATGGGATCAATTTTATTGATGAGAAAGAAATTCCTATGGAATTTTAATGATTAAATAGAACAAGGTAGATACATAATTAAATAAAATAAATAAAGAATTAAGGATATGTACAGGTATGATCATAAACATGAAAAACATGGCCTATGTGGATGATAAAATGTTGATATCATAAGGTGTCTTCAACCAAATTAAAGAAGGTAATTCCTGCTTATGGTCACATTGAGTTGATAAAAAAAAAAGTGCCTTAGAGGATGATTTTGAATACCTATGTAGAATAAATAGTGTGATGATATGAAATTTGAAAGATGTGCAAATAGTTGGGCATTGCATTGTGAGTTGATGAAGGAGAAAGAATGTGAAATCCTTATTAGATTTCTTTTTGGTGATTGAACTATTCCAAAAGTTGGTGAAGTAAGAGTTATCAAGATATATATTTTTTTTACATGGAAGCCATGAATAAGATAAGAAAGATTCATTATGACCTCAATAAATTCAACAAAATTATCCAAAACTTATTCAAATGGATTGATGAGATGTTAGAGGTCATGAATACATTTCTGATTTGATTTTCTAATACCATCATCCTAAAGTAGGAGGGATTTTTTTAGTTATGACAAGGCCAAAGCATAAAATTGAAGTATTCACAAACTTAAAAATAGAATTTAAATACACAAATAGTCTATAAAGAGATTAAATCAAGCTAAGTTCCTATTTCTAACTAAACTTATCTACTTTGCCCTCTCTCTCTCTCTCTCTCTCTCTCTCTCTCTCTCTCTCTCTCTCTCTCTCTCTCTCTCTCTCTCTCTCTCTCTCTCTCTCTCTCTCTCTCTCTCTCTCTCTCTCTCTCTTACATTTTTTGAAATGTCATTTTATTTTAAAATGTATTATTTTCAACTTTAATGTGAACAAGGTGAAAGTAAAACTTAGAAATAAAAATTTATTATTAAGAAGTTAGTTATGCTTACACCTTCCTATCCATTATAAATATGAATTGATTCTATTTTAAAGGTTATTTTTGACATTGGAATAAAATTTGTAAAATAAAGTGTTTGGAATAAGATTTTATGCTTATTTTCATGAAAATAAAAAGACAAATTTGAAATAACATTATATCTTACTATTTATTTGTGTTAGTTATGCATTATTATTTTGTTTAATGCATGTTATTTTCTTATATTTATACATATTAAACCATGCAGTGTTAAACTGACAGTTAATTTGTGAGTTCCTTCTTACATGTAAAACAAAATATGAGTTTTTTTGTTGTTGCATGTACCCATTTATTTTTTTATTCATAAATATCTCTATTTCTCACTCTCCCTCATTCTCCATACTTATTTCCAAATTTAATTTCTAAAAAACCCCATAATAAATTTTGGATGTGATTAATGTATATATTTTTTTCTTCAAGTAATTTCCTATTTTAAACAAGGGAACCTCCCCACATAATAGAAGAGGGACTTTGACCTTTTTCTATTAAAAAATTTCCCCCATTTTTCACTTACGAAAAATAATCCACAAACAAACCAATGTAGCAATAAGTATACCAAATGAAAATTTACACAAGTAGTTGCTCCCCAATAGATGTATGGTAAGAACCATGGCAATGTGGTTAACATATAAAAACATAAGCATGATACATATGTCAGTAAATCAAGGAAAAATATGTATGATATATATCATGTAGCTAATCAATAATAATAAAAATTAAATTGAGCAATCAATAAGGGCATGCTAAACACATAGTAAACATACCCCACTCATATTAAATAATATAAGACACAAATAGTAGTGAATATCATAGAAAAAACACATGAATGTGACATAAGAGTATACATGGAAGCATCACTCATGGGAAAATAAGAGAGGCATGCCTAGAAAAAATCATATGAAGTAAACACATCAGATAGAGGGAAAATAATAAAGTTACACCAAATAATATACATAGGGAGAAGTATATCAAGTAAAATGTAGGAATCCAAACAATCATATAATTAAGAACAAAGAAACATTGAATCCAAATAAAATATAACATGAAATTGAATACATGTAGAAGAAAAGAGGATACAGAAGTGTACAATAGAAAGTATATGATAAATGAAACACAAAATATAGAACCCAAATCACTAATAAGAGATGCCTCTAGGATGCCCCCAGAGAGAGCATGAGGGATGGAAATGACCAATTGTGAATCCATAATCATATATACAATATTGTATCTACTACACATATCTAAATACTATCATCAATAACATATGTGTAAAAAATATATAACCTCTTTTAATAGGACAAATAATCATATCATAAAATAGAGAGTGTTTTTAATAAGATAACTATAGGAGCATATAAAGTAAAGGAGTTAAAGCATTTGGATCATAGAGTTATACATCACTATGGTTTGAATATTTTTTACTACAAGAAATCATACATAAACAATTGTTTTCATTAGTAAATTTATATAAAATAAGACTAATAGTATGAAATGAAGAAATAACCATGTTATAAGGTGAATATATATGCATATTCTCATGACACATACATTATTGTTTCTATTTTTCAAAATTATTTCATTGTATATTTATTATGTTAAGGTGTGGAGCCTAAAAGCTTCACCAAGGAACACTTTGCAAGGTTGCAGTAGTTACACAGTCACCAACATCGGTCAGGAGTGACTGACATCAGTCAGGATCAGTTTAGAAGACACTAGCGTCGGTAGGGATCAGCTGATGTCGGTCACAAGCAAGCAGGTAGGAACCGGCTTCGGTTACCTGTGCATCTAAAAAGCTATTTCTGAGGATAGAACCGAGTGTTTGCATGATGAGATTAAGTCATAGTCTTAAGTCTGCATCTCTAATATTAATAAGACTATTTTAGAGCCCTTATTTAAGAGGCATAACTATTGGTTATAAATTCATGCTCAAGTTTCCTAATTCTATATTAGGATAGATCTCCTTAGCTTATTGTATTGTATGCGAATGTTGAAAGAATAGTATAGAATTGTATAGGTGAATCATTCTAGGTTGTTAGAGTTGATTGTACTTGAGAGAGAGAGAGCTCTTGAGGGAAAGAGATCTAGAGAGAGATCTGTACATCTGAGAGAGGTGTGGAAGAAAGAAGTTTATTCAATTGTATTCCTTCTGTAAAGAGTTTAATACAAGTTTTTAGGGTGGTTTCTTGTATCTCTTGTTCTTTGCTATTATCTGATTCTAGTTACTTATCATTCTAATTTAATTTTGCATTTATTGCTTTCATAAGTGTAATCAAATAATTGGTTGATCCCCAACAAGTGGTATCAGAGCTCAGGTTCACTAACAGGTGGTTCAGATCTATGTAGTGTGTATTGATTACAGGTTACTCACAGGGGTTTCTGCAGGGATTTTTGTTTGAGTGGGAGAAGCAATGGTAGAAGAAAGTAAACTAAGAATGGAGAAGTTTGATGGCAAAAATTATCAACATTGGAGAATGCAGATAGAGGATTATCTGTATCAGAAAGATTTATACTTACCGTTAGGTGGGATTGCAAAGAAGCCCATAGACAAGGATGATGAAGAATGGGAAGTTCTTGATAGAAAGGCTTTAAGGTCTATAAGACTGAGTCTAGCATCTACTGTGATATCTAATTTATCATAGGCAAAGTCTACGATAGAGTTAATGACTAATTTAGCAAATTTGTATGAAAAACCCTCAGCTTCTAATAAGGTATATCTTATGAAGCAGTTATTTAATTTGCATATGCAGGAAGGTGGATCTGTGTCTAATCATCTGAATGATTTCCATGGAATTGTAAATCAATTAAGTTCAATAAATATAGTGTTTGATGATGAAATTAAAGCTCTTTTAATATTATGTTCTTTGCCTGAAAGCTGGCATAGCTTAGTAATGGCAGTTAGTAATACTGCATCTACTTCAAATATTTTAAAAGTAGAGGATGTTGTTAGTGTTATCTTGAATGAGAAAATTCGCAAGAAAAGCATAGAGGAAACATCAGGGAATGCTTTAATTTTTAAGAGCAAGGGAAGGCAAAAAGAGAAGAGCAAGAAAGGGAGATCAAGATCTAAGTCAAAGGTGAGAGGAAGATCCAAATCTAGAAATGGCAGGAAGCCACAATGCTGGAATTGTGGAAAGATTGGGCACATAAGCAGAGATTGCTGGTCAAAGCCTAAGGAGGACAATCAACACAAAGGAAAGGAAGAAGCAAAGGTTGTAGGTATTGCAAAAGATGCTTTAATATTCTCTTTGCATAATAATATAGAATCTTGGGTTTTGGATTCTGGTGCATCTTTTCATGCTACCCCTAATAGAGAATATTTTAGTGACTATATCCATGGAGATTTTAGAATAGTGTATTTAGGGGATGATGAGCCTTGTAAAATTATTAGCAAAGGTAAAGTGCAACTGAAAATGCAGAATGGAAACACATGGGTGTTGAGAGATGTTATGCATGTTCCTAGCTTGAAGAGGAATTTGATTTTTGTAGGAAAGTTAAGGGATGAGGGTTGTATCGTAACTCTCACAGTTGAATCTTGGAAGGTGACCAAGGGTGCACTTGTAATGGCCAGAGGTAAGAGAGTAGGTACTCTCTATTTATGTAATTGTATTACTAACAATTCTCCTTCTATATTATTTACTTTAGATGTGGATGCAAAATTGTGGCACTCAAGGCTTGGCCACATGAGTGAGAAGGGAATGTCAATTCTTAAGTCTAAAGGTAAGCTTTCAGATTTGAAAAGCATAGATTTGGATTTTTGTGAGCACTGTGTTTTTTGGAAATAGAAGAGAGTTAGTTTTCTCAAGACTAGGTCAACAAAGAAGCATAAGTTGCAGCTTGTTCACACAGATGTGTGGGGACTGGCTCAGGTTTCTTCTATTGGAGGATCATATTACTATGTTACATTCATAGATGATGCTACAAGAAAGGTATGGGTCTATTGTATTAAGAAAAAATCTGATGTATTTGAGACTTTTAATATTTGGAAAGCTATGGTTGAGAATGAAACAGGCAGAAGATTGAAGTGCCTGAGATCTGACAATGGTGGTGAGTTCTACAGCTATAAGTTCAACTAGTATTGTTATATGTATGGAATCTGTAGGCAAATGATGGTTCCAAGGACACCTCAGCAAAATGGAGTTGCTAAAAGGATGAACAGAACAATTATGGAGCATGCAAGATGTATGGATTGCATGTTGGTTTGCCCTTAGAGTTTTGGGTAGAAGCTATTGACACTGTAGTGTACCTGATTAATAGAGGACCCTCTACAGCTCTAAATGGTGGAATTATAGAAGAGGCATGGACAAGTGAAAAGGTAAATCTCTCATTTCTCAAAGTTTTTGGTTGTGAAGCCTTTGTGCATGTTGATAAGGAAAATAGAAAGAAGTTGGATGTTAAGTCTATGAGGTGCACATTTATTGGCTATGGCTATGATGATTTCGGTTTCAAATTTTGGAATTTAGGAACTAACAAGATAATTAGGAGCCATGATGTTGTTTTCAATGAAAAAGTGATGTATAGTGATCAACTGAAGAAGATGAATCAATTTAGGCAGAGCAATGGAGAATTGGATGAGGTGATGGTCCAAAATGAACTCGTGGGAAAAATTTATCACAAATAGGAAAACACAGAGATTGATGTTGACTAGGTAGGAACTGACGTCGGTAGGATAGAAACCAATGTCGGTCATACAGAGACTGATGTCAGTAGGACAGGAACCAATGTCGGTCAGGTAGAACTGATGTCAGCTAGTTACAGGCCTGTAGGTGACCGAGGTCAGTCATTGTTAGAGAAATTGGGTGGATAACATGTTGTGGATGAGTCTTAGATGCCCATCAGGAGGTCAGAAAGGGTAAGTAAACCTCCAATTTGATATTCTCCTTCATTATTCTATCTATTGCTAACTGATGGTGGAGAACTAGAGAGTTTTCAAGAAGCAATACAGGTAGAGTCTAAGAGTCAGTGGGAGCATGGCATGGTTGAGGAAATGGAGTCCTTGAAAGAGAACCAAACATGGGATTTGGTTGAGTTGCCAGTAGGTAAGAGGACACTAAAGAACATATGGACCTATAGATTGAAAGAAGGTGAGAATGGACAGATAAGATATAAGGCCAGATTGGTAGTGAAAGGATTTGCACAAAAGCCAGGTATTGATTTTGGTGAGATTTTTTATCTTGTTGTTAAAATGACTTCTATACAGACTGTACTATCTTTAGTTAGTACTGAGGATTTGCATCTTGAGCAACTAGATGTTAAGATATCATTTCTTCATGGAGATTTGGATGAGGAAATATATATGGAATAGCTGGAAGGATTTGAGGTCAAAGGTAAGGAGAAGTTAGTGTGCAGATTGAAGAAAAGCTTGTATGGCCTCAAGCAAGCTCCTAGATAGTGGTATTTGAGATTTGACAGGTTTATGATTGAGCATGGCTACAGTAGGTGTCAATTTGACCATTGTGTGTATTTTAAGAGACTGAATAATGGTAGATATATTATTTTGTTGTTGTATGTAGATGATATGTTGGTTGCAGGATCACACATGCAGGATATCTCTAAGCTTAAGGTGAAATTAGCTCAAACATTTGCCATGAAGTATTTGGGAGTAGCAAAGAAAATCCTTGGCATGAGCATTAAGAGAGACAGGAAAAATCATAGGTTGATTTTGTCTCAAAAGGATTATGTTAACAAGGTGTTAAAATAGTTCAATATGCAGGATGCAAAACCGGTAAGCACACCTTTGGCTGGACATTTTAAATTGAGTAAAGAACAATGTCCCAATTTACATGATGAGGTAGAGTACATGAGTAGAGTTCCATATTCTTCCATAGTAAGGAGTTTAATGTATGTAATGGTGTGTACTAGACCAGATATTGCCCAAGCAGTGGGAGTTATAAGTAAGTATATGGCCAATCCAGGAAAGGAACATTGGAAAGCAGTTCAGTGGATCCTTAGATATCTGAGAGGAACCAGCAGTAGGCATTTGTGCTATGGAGGTTTAGATACTTCTCTACATGGTTATGTAGATTTAGTTATGGTAGGTGATTTGGATGGTAAGAGGAGCACCATAGGATATGTTTTCACTGTTGGTGGAATGGCAGTTAGCTGGATATCAAAGTTGTAGAAGGTTGTTGCCTTGTCAACTACAGAAGTAGAGTATATTACAGTCATAGAGGCTAGAAAAGAGATGATATGGATGACACAGTTCATGGAAGAGCTTGGAAAGGAGCAAGAGAGTTGCATATTGTAAAGTGATAGTTAGAGTGTAATTCATTTGGCTAAAAATTCAGCCTTTCATTCAAGAACAAAGCATATATATCTTAGGTACCACTTCATAAGATAGGTATTGGAGGATGGTGAGTTAAAGCTAGAGAAGATCCATATAGATAAGAATACTACTGATATGTTAACCAAGCTAGTTACAAGGGAGAAGTTGAATCTTCATTCAAATTTTATTGGTCTTCATGATTGAGTTAAAGATGGAGGAGCTAGAAGATGTTGCTATACAGGTACTGGTGCAACTATTTATCTCCAAGTGGGAGATTGTTAAGGTGTGGAGCCTAAAAGCTTCACCAAGGAGTGCTTTGCAAGGTTGTAGTAGTTACATAGTCACCAGCATTGGTCAGGAGTGACTGACATCGATCAGGATTAGTTCAGAAGACTCTGGCATCAGTAGGGATCGGTCGACGTCGGTCACAGGCAAGCAGGCATGAATCAACGTCGGTTACTTGTGCGTCTAGAAAGCTATTTCTAAGGATAAAACTGAGTGTTTGCATGATGAGATTAAGTCATATTCTTAAGTCTGCATCTCTATTATTAGTAAGACTATTTTAGAGCCCTTGTTTAAGAGGCATAATTGTTGGTTGTAAATGCATGCTCAAGTTTCCTAATTCTATATTAGGATAGATCTTCTTAGCTTATTGTATTGTATGTGAATGTTGAAAGAATAGTACAGAATTGTATAGATGAATCATTCTAGGTTGTTGGAGTTGATTGTACTTGAGAGAGAGAGATCTTGAGGGAAAGAGATCTAGAGAGAGATCTGTACATCTGAGAGAGGTGTGGAAGAAAGAAGTTTCTTCAATTGTATTCCTTCTGTAAAGAGTTTAATACAAGTTTTTAGGGTGGTTTATTGTATCTCTTGTTCTTTGTTATTATCTGATTCTAGTTACTTATAATTTTGATTTAATTTTACGTTTATTGCTTTCATAAGTGTAATCAAATTGTTGGTTGATCCCCAACATAGTAAAGTGGGCATGAAAGGGTTGTAGTGTCTTACATAATTATCATAAAGTATGTTTACCATTAAAAATGTTGTGAGCACCAAAATATCTATCATTATTATAATAATGTATATTTCTTATTCTAACATATGCTTGATCATTTATATATGCACAATTGAAATCTTTGTGTCTTGTCATTGTTATTATAATTGATTTATTGCTTATATTATAAATAGAGGGAAGAAAAATCTCTACAATACCTTTCTCTTTTTTTCAAAGTCCTTTACCACTATGCCCCTTCTTTTACACACATTTTAGTCTAAATCCACATGTTTTCAAGGATGTTTAAATAAGACTAGCACCTTTATCATTTCTATTTGTGAAAAAGAAATCATTACTCACTAGTTTTTATTCTTATCTTCACTTATTATTTCTTTGTACTTACTAAATAAAAATTTGGCATTCTATAATATTATAGAGTGATATAAAATTGTTTAATTTCAAAAAATTGATGTCATCTCCATATTCCCCATGATCCATTGGTGTAAAATTTAGCTTGGATAAGTTTAAAATATGTGATAGTAATTTTATTTGCTATATACATTATAATTACTATAACCACCAAATTCAAATGTTTGTAATTTGTACATTGGAAAAATTTGTTAATTTTCCACTATAGTTGGTTGAATTCAATTTATATGAGGCACAAAAATATCTTCAAGCTCAATCAATTTACAATATATAGATAATATATCATCTAAAGGACATGCATATATGATTCCCTCATGTAATAATTTAAACCATCTATGTAATTTGGATGGAATAACTCCTATATCATGGATCCATGTTAAGCTAAGTAATAATTTGTAGCCCACATTTTTAGATATGATTTGAGATTCAGTTGTAATAACCCTAGGTCCAATGAATATATTCAAAGTGATTATTTTAAGAGCCTTTATTAGTTGATTATGAAATCCTTTAATGATCATATATGAGTTTTCAAGGGTTTGTCCTCATATTCCAAGTTTAAAGAGAAATGAATCACTATTAATGTTTATATCAAACCATTATCCTTGATAAACCATTTGATCCCTATATTTTTTATTACAACTTGAATATGTAAGAGTAAAAGGTAATAAATTTCCCACTATTTGTTAAATATATAATAATATAATAAAAGTTAGAAGGTTAAGAATTATTTAGAGTGTCTTATAATGCCTTACAAAGAATATTATAAAAATTTAACCTTGTAAGTAATTTTAAAATTAATATCTTTAATTTAGTGTTTTTAATTTGATATACACTATGATAATCTTTGACAACTCACACTCTATAGGCACCCAATTTTGGTACAAATCCATTTTACATAGCATATTTTACCCATATTTTCACACTTGGTCCACATGTATATTTAATTATTTTTGGGACACTTCCTGCACCAAACTATTCTCTTTCTAACCTCTTTAATTCTATATGTCTTTAGTATTAATCCATTTCAAATTTTGATCCTTATTTTACTATCTTTAGATCTACTTGTACCCTTTTTGAACACGTCTCTCCTACAATGGATTTTATAGTTATATGTTTACCATAAAATATACCCTGTGTGGATTTGACATGATAGTGAATTTATCCCTTATGTTTTTTTTTCATCTTTCCACCTTGTCATGACATCCCATGCCTTTAATTTCACATATCACTACTTTCCATGGATGAACATTACACATTTCATTTCTTAGATATACCTAGATATAAAAATAACTTATAGTAACTTAAAAAAGTGTCAATTATAAATAATATAAGAATATCCCATGCTTATGTATCTAGTTTTAAGCTAAATCCTTCATTTTTTATATCTATTAAACTTGTGAAAATGTCTTTTGCCTTGTTGCTTCAATCATATCCATGCTATTATAATATCATCCATTTGTATCAAAAGATTATTTTAGGGAAATTTTCATTTATTTGCATCATCACTCATTTGGAAGAGAATTTTGAAAGAATTAATCTATATTACATGTACACTTCATCATAGCTACATAAGGTCCAATTATATCATGTGGGATATGTATCTACAAATCCTTTAAGGTTTCTTGACCTAACTATTTCTACCCCTTTTTATTTTCATGTGTGTTATGGATAATTAGGTAAATAGAGGAATAAAACATAAATTTAAATAATTTTCTTACCAATCAAATGAAATGAAATAACACGATTTCACATTATTTGAAGGCAAAATTGCATAAAAAATCTAATACCTAGAAAGATGTGCATTACAAATTTAACACCTAGTAATAAATTCATCAATCATAGTATCAAGCGATATTCCATGGTTAAATATACTTAATGCATAATCATGTGGAAAAATATGCCAAGGGAATTTTCAAAGATAGGAAAATAAGTGACAAATTTATTTTTGTATAGTGAGTAGTTTAGGTTTCGCACATCGTTGACTCAACCTTTCCAAACCACTACTGCTCTTTAGAATCTTGAGATTATACCAAGGTGTGAATGTTAAATTAATTTTACTTTTAATATTTTCCATTGATTGTCAAATAAATTTCATTTATTCTTCTTTACTATTTCTAACACTTAAGGTAGATTTTAATTATTATTTTAGACTACTATATTCTATATCTAGCCTTATGTCATAATTTAATCTTATTTACATACTGTACTACTCATTATGCATAACTTAGGTAAAACAAGCTTTAATCTTGGGAGTTTGAGGAACATTGTGATGAATAAGAAGGTCTATTACATGTTGTGACCAACATGCCCATTTTCATAAAAGAAAAGGGAACCTATGCATCGTGAAAAATTTAAGAGTTCTCAGCCTTCTATCAATCATAGCCCAATACTTAAAATTCTTTATGACCTTGATAGTAGTCTTTTTATTAATAATTGAATATATTTCACAACTATCTAATTTAAAAAGAATTGGTCCCATTTCATTCTTTAGGTTTTTTTATACTTTATTTTTGAGGTGATAACTAAATCTTTTGAAATTTATTATTCATGCACTTTACTAGAATCTTATATGAAACCTTGTTGGAGGCATTTTTATAGACATACAAGAGTCAATTGGATTATGAATCACTTCATATTTAACTATCCCATTTGTGTACACATTCTTAGGACTCATAGGTGTCAAAGATGTTAGATTCTAAGAGGCACAAACCAATGAGGAGGCACTACATGTCACCAATCACCCAAATTTGTTATAATTATAAATAATAAGAGGGTGGGGGTGAATTATTTACCTTAAAAAATCACTCAATTTCACTTATCATTCATGAAGAATTTATTCAAACACATACATCAAGCAATGCATAAACAAGCATCCACATAAGCATATAACATATGAACACAAGAGATATGTGGGAAAACCTCAAGGGGATAAAACACATTAAAACATATATTTGAATATATTCCAATAATAATTTAATCAATATTTAGTGAGGCACCAACCCCACAAGAAGCACTAACCCCTCACTAGTCAAGCACCAACTTACAAGGAGGCACCAATAACCTAGGTAAATCAACAATAAATCAACCACTTGGAACCTATTATCAACTTTGGATACCTATTTCTCACTTAACTGATAATTTTCACCTTATTTTTCTCTTCACACTCTTCTATCTCTCTCAAATAGCCTATTAGGCCTCTTCGCTCAATTAGCCCTCTTCTTAGAAGATTTAGGTCATATGACCTTGATCATTATATATATAATCAAAATTATAAATTAATTAAATATTAAATATACCTATATTATTATATTAAATACCTTTACCTAGTTTTCAAACTTCTATTTAATTCATTCACAACCTCAATATTATGACTAGTCAAATTTAGCCTATTAGACCTTCTTCTTAAACTTGACTCTTGATTTCATATACATTGGTTAGACATAAAACTATACATAATTGTATTACCCTTGGAATAGATCAAAAATGTGTTTCAAAAGTGAAACAACCATTACACATGTAGGTCACCACTCATAAGGACCAAAACCACTATTAGGCCTAATAGAGCCCTAATGCAATTAGGCCTTCTCAAAGCACACGTTTCACCTTGACCACCTATGAAAATATTGATCCCAAATAAATGGATGAAAATATTCACACATAATTAAATTATACCCATTATAATATCACCTTAGGTCCCCAACACCATTTATCTCATTTTAGTCCTTGAACCATAACATTAGGCCTACTCATAATTAGGCCTTCTCACTGCTAGAAAGTCTCCTTTGAATATAAGAAGTATAAACTCAAATTTGAAACATAAAAATATCAAAAAATAATATTTATAAACCCTACATGACCTCAAGGTCATCAATAGGTCCATTATACTTCACTAAACAAGGTAAAAGACCTCAAATAGACCACTTCCATATGCTCACTAAGAACTACAAATAGGCTTCAAAACCCAGTCAAGAACCTTTGAATTTTACCTCCTTCATAGGAATTTATCATGAATAAAAATAAATTAAAATGAACCTATGAGACTTATATAAAAACTTTATATGAACTATAATATTAAACTCTATGCATAATGACTCAGGAACATCACTCACTAGCACACATAAAATTACTTGAATGCTCTAAAGCACAATCATGGAACTAATGACTTAGAACACATGTAGATTAAATTTCATGATATTAAAATGGATTTATATGATCCTAAAACATCATAATATTAAATTATAACAAATATTTTATAGTATTAAATAACAATATTGGTCTTACAGACCAATCTCATGTCTTTAACCTACATAGACCATAATGTGTTAGACAGGTCACTTTAAGAGAAAATTTATGCTTCTGTATAATCATATCCAAAGGGGATATATGTTACATGTATTGAATAAAAATCTTGTGAAATTTTATCCATCCTTAATCCATGGCAACACATCCCTAATCTCATTCCCATTTTTACCTATTTTTCTTATTATCTTCCTTACTAGGACTTTTTAGTAATATGCCAAATTTCATGACTAGTTTAGTATATTTAAATTATGTAAAATTGTAAAAATATCACATGGACACAAAATAAAGTTCTCACTCATCATCTTCCAATCATTTTCATACTTTGACCTGGTCAAATCTATCTGCTATATCAAAAATCCAAGAAATAGTGTCAAACATATTTAGACATTAGATACTATTGATTTGTATCCTTCATAAGTCTTGACAACATTTCATGGTACCTTATTAGGTCAGGCAAGGTATAGGACTAGTTTGGATGTATGCTTAGGATTAAGACCTTACCCCTATAGGTTTACCTTGAAACTTTCTTGAGTGTTCCCCTAATTCATATTCATGATTTGGAGTCTTTTAACATCCACTCATACATATGTGTAACCATATTACTAGACCACCATCTTCATACATATGCTCATGATATGATAATGCTTCTTAAACTAGTGATAAAAAGTATGATTACCTTGTATCTTGATCTTAACCTTGACATGTCATCAACCTTATAAGAATTACTGAGTTGCCTTTATATTCTCTCTCAATAGAGAGACAATAGGTTGCCCTAAAATTCTCTCTTGTCATAAGAGTCCTTGTCACATACCACTTCACTATGCATGACACCAAATTTGAATTTGACATTAATCCATCTTTACCTTAACATCAATGACAACATTTATGCCATAACACTAACAACAAGAACATAACTCAATAAAAGGTGGCATGTGTGTTAGATCCCTAAGAGGTATGAACCAATGAGGAGGCACTAGGTGTCTTTGTGCACCTATAGGTGTAATAGTTTTTATAGACTTGGTAGGCCAAAACCAATGAAGATGAACCATGTATATTTTGTACATAGAGGTGTTAGAGTTATTAGAGACATGAGAGGCCTAAACTAATGAGGAGGTTACATGTATCTCTTTGTACCTAAAGGTGTTAGATATTTTATATTCCTTAAAATCTTAAACCAATGAAGATGTGAAAATGTATCCATGCACTTTGAGGTGTTAGAGATGTTAGAGCCTCAAGAGGCCTAAACCAATGAGGAGGCACCACATGTCTTTGTGCACATGAAGGTGTGTGAGTTTTTAGATCCTTGGGAGGCCTACACTAATGAGGAGGTACCACATGTCTCCATGCACCCAAAAGTTTCAAATACCTAGGATTCCTAATTGAGTAAGAAAAATCCATGTGTATTTCCATAAACCCATATGGTATCAAGCAGTAAAAAAAGGTATAAGTCATACCCCCAAACCAATCATAGATTACCACATGTACTTTATACACATAGGTAACTAAATCATGTAGGAATAGTTTTCAAATAAAATAACTCCCCATCACATCCAATTGTCATAGTATTTAGTGAGCCTAATACTCTCTAAGTGATGTGTGGCTAAACCTAGGGAAGTTCATAATTTCATGAGGGATAAACTAGGTGTTTGCCTAAATGATCCTCATGTTTACTAGATTACATAGGGGAGATAATGATCTAACTATTAGAGGAGTCCCATCACTATTATCCAATCCAAATGGGGATCATTTTCAAATTTTTGAAGTAATGCCAAATCAGGAAATGACTAATTCAAACTTGTGCAATAAACTCATATTTTATTGAAAGAATCATGAGCCCACCAAAATAATTACTATGAAAATATCAAAGATTCTTATATTGTTTAATCAATATTTTATTCACCATTATCAATTCTATGCTTCTCAACAATTCAGAGCTCTTTACCTTGAGTTCAATTAAAAACATAAAGGATCCTCTTTATTGAATTTTGTGCTTGAGCGATCAAACAACCAAATAATGGTTACCTCTACTTCCAATCATTAAATAGATCCAAAGTTTTGGGACACCAAATTAATGTAGGGTGGCACTTGATTAAATTAATATAATGAAAATTTGAAAATAATTGAGGACTTCCAGAGACTAGATACTGATGATGACGCTAATGACAATGATATCCAGCATGAGGATGATCTTGTCACCATTATAGATTTAAGACTTCACCAATACATGGATAAACAAAAATTATTCTAGTGTGCACACCTCTTTGAAAACCTATTATTCTCTTCTAAGTGTATAATGTATATTGTGTACTCATCAAAAATAAAATTCAATAATACAAATATATCTGAGCCTATATTAAATCAATAATAAAACCTTATTGAATATGTAATCACTTATGACAAAGAGCTCATAGACACCTAGGAAAAAACTCAAAACATCCATTAGGTCCTCAAGTAATGGAATGAGGACATAAATAGATGGCTTAAAAAATAAGTCATTAATGTAGACATGATCATGACATTATGATAAGGGGTGCACATTGGCATGATACTATTAAATCACTTGTATGGGGAAAGCAACATGGTACACACCAATAAGTTCTGGGTTCCCATCCTCAACATCATCATTAAGGGGAAGGAAGTTACATATTTGGGGAGCATAATCACATTAAACCTCACTTAATAGGTAAATAAATATCATGCCTAAGGTATTTTTTACATGATGTCCTACATAGTGTATGTAATCTCCACCACCATAGAATTCAAGAACAAAACATTCCCTTCATGGGTACCAATGGGGTCTATGGTGCATATAGTATCATATCTATAACATTGATTACTTTTGGAATCATATATGGGACATTTTTTACCACTTTTACGATATTGTGTATCATACCATCAATGAGAGACTGATGCCAAGCATTTCAGAGGAAATGAGCTTAACTCTAACACATTAATGATTATTAATACTATAAGGATATCCATAATTAGGGTTAAAGGTATGATTATTGGTGATATAATTATATCCATAATTAGGGTTGAATTTATTATATGGGTACCTATATTATTACCATACACAGTCCCAAACCACCTTATAGAGTAAGAAATAGCCTGTTAATTGGCTAATTGCATATTAGGTTTCTACATCAACAGAAGATAAAATCCCTACTTAGTTCTCCCCATGGTCATTAGTCACCATGAATACAACAGTGTGAAAGTATTTTTGGTAGTGTTATAACACAAAAACTCCTATAACTTTAATAAGGTTGAAGATAAATAGTGGTATTTTCATGGTATGGTTCAAGATCACATGGATAAATACCAAGCATGCCTTAACACCACATATCATCATAAAGGCCACCCATAGGTTAAAATTCACCTCAACCTAATCAATTATGTAGAGATGATTTTAAATCTAGATAACTCCATCTACTAGAAGTCCTAAGCTCAAACTCAACTCACATTGGAAGAAAGGATGACTCATCCATAGCCACCTCTGGTGTAGTTGACCCCTCCACAACAAGCTAGACTAAGGATAGTTTTTGAGGGCCTAAAAATTAAAAAGAGGATCACTAAGAAATATTATAAGTAGTCCCAACTATCTCCAATAATTCATTGACCTTGGTTTTAGTTCCACCCACATTATTTCCTTAGGTAAGTAAAACCTAGGCTACAGATGCCCTTCACTTTGAAAGCAGTCTAGAGTCTATTCCCATTTGGGATATTCCTTTGGCTTCCCTTAAGGTTACTTACCCAACTAATATGTTTCTTATATGAAATTTTAGACTCCCAAAATTTTATCCATTATGGCACAACACATGCCTATCATGATTCTATTTTATCGTATGAATACAAGTGCATAGTTTCCTTCCTTACCTATGAATATGATCACATTTAGTGCCCCCAACACCCTAGTTCCTCTTGTGCAACTTGCATCTCAATTGTGGCCTTATTTAACTTCACTATATTTTTATACACCATCAATGGCTCTCCTCATATCCCCATAGGTTAGCCCAAGTCTTAGTCTAGCTAAAAATTACCTTTGATCTTACATTATTAATATCCCTTGTAGTCATAATTTCCCCATTACCACTAGAGTCTCCCAATCTAGTGTCTCATATGACTTCTAGTTAGTTTTTTATAGCTACAATTAGCACATCACCAATCATATAAGTAGTCATATAGTTACCATATGTCCATCTGAGATGGATCTAATTATAATGACATCACTATATCTAGACCCAAAGAAGAGGCATGCTAAGAGACAAAAATTGGTTACACCTAAGTCACATGTGCATCCCTTGACTACATATACAAATCATTCTTAGAAAATCACAATAAGATCTCAAGTATTTGGTTTTAATTAGTCAATATCCTCCATCAAATTAAACACATAGCTCTTAGGAATAATTTATCCATAATTCTTTATGACCCTAAACCAATTAAGTTATCAACTATTATCTTGGGATCCCCATTTGGTAGATCCTACCTTCACTCACATTCCACTTCCACTACCCTTAATTCCATTTCACCCTTCACCTTAATCCCTACCTGCTCCACCCATACCTCTACCTTTCACTTTAGCTTCTACCACCCTCATTGCCTCATCTTCTACTACCTTGTGTACCATGGATGAGAAAGGATGGATGGGTCCCATTGAAACTTTAGGTGCATAAAGACCATAAATTATCTATCATGGGGACCCAAATATCCATATGTAATTTGATAGGGATTCAAGCCAAATGAAGAGGGTGATGACACATACCCTCACATATGATGGATATCTTATTATCTATAGAACATAGTAGGTCCTCTTATCCCTCATAAGAGTGAGGAATACCATATGAGAAGAGAATATAGTAGAAGACCTAATATATATGTTGTGGGCCACCAATGAGATCACAAAAAAATTAATGGAGAAGCTCAAGGACTAAGTCAAGACTCTATCATCCCATGTGAAGAGCTCATTCTTAGTTTAGATGATTAAAAAGGTTGAAGAGGATTTGGTACAATTTTCCATATCCCTTAGGAGGGTGTCTAAATATCTTTCAAAGATAAATGTGCTGATATAAATAGAAAAAAATACTTTGACAAAATCATCAGAGTGGCTAATAAGTGTAATAAGATGGTAGCGAGTATAAATAAGGGATTTTTCTAGAGCTCAGACTCATGCCTCTCATTGATATGAATTTATACCAAAAATTTATGGGGACCATGAGGAACTCAATTGAATATTAACTTGGAGATATATATTCTACCATTAGGCCCTTGGATTATAGAAAGGAATAGATAATTACATAATTTAATTGGTCAACATCATAGTCCTCTTCCACCTAGATGGTACCTTACTCAACTTTAATGAGTTTGGGTCCACCTCAGCCACTTCAAGGTAATAATTAATAGAAAAGTTGTAAAATATAATATGTATGAAGATAAATATATCTTAGATATTTTCACATAATTAACTACCAATATTAGATAGGTTAATGAGGTGAAAGTATAATTGGAATTCCCCTTCAAAGTTCATGACAGGTTGTTGAATCAGGCATAGTTTCTTTTTCGAGAGGCACCTATGAATTTAAAAAAGATAGATCATGAAGTAAATTTGGTGGTGAAAATTCATTATGCGTAATGAGATGTCCAAAATCAATTGGGAAGTGGTCCCCAACTGATCTCAACCTGAAGACTCACGTGGTCCCAACCAGTGGTGTGTTGTCAATACCCTAGGTCCTCTTTCTCTTTCATTTATCTCTTCTAAGAATATCATGGGAATGATTAGGATTTAAACTATTTTTAGACATCATGGCCAATATTAGACTATTGTGTTATTTAGAGATGTGATTCATCTCATTTAATGTATATGTTGTTATGTAGTTCATTCTAAATTTCAACATTTTTGTAAAAGACCACTATAAATATTAATACATAGTTTTATTTTCATCTCAATGTTTTTGTTTTTTAATGAATTACTTATAATATTATATGGTATAATGTATGATATTGATGCTAGGAATTTGAGTAAATGACTTTCTAAAATTTATGTGATAGTTAAAATGAGCAACATGCCATTCTAATTTAGTTTCTTTACTCTTTCCATTTCATTTAGATCCATGTGACTCTATATGAAACTAAAAACAATTTAGTAGGTGTTTATTATTATAAATATTTATTTAAATTTAACATATATCTTTTTCGCTCAACTTGATTTCATGTGTGGCTAAATTTTGAGCTCATGTGAAACTCAACATATAGTGGTGAAACTATAACTAGGCACATATTCAGGTCTCAAGCATTGAGGTTCCCCAACCTACCAAGAAACCTTCCTTATCTACCTTACCCTTACTTCCTTTTTATGTTTATTTTTTATCTTTAATATTTCCCAATATTTAAAAAATTATGTTGCAAATTTGTTCAAGGAATGAAGCCATTGAATTGTATCAACTAAGTGTGAGGAACTTAGTTTTAATGGTAAACATGGATTGAATCTATGTTGGTAGCACTACATCTCTTGAATATCTATTTAAAGTAATATTTCATAGAGGATAATACCTAAAACTCATACCCTATTTTTTTCAACAAAAATCATAAAATGAGAGGATGAAAGTACCCCAATTATCTCTTAATATTTATCAATACATCTAACTCAATAGGTGTATTAGGGAGAATGAGGTTTTAGGTAAAAAAATAAATGACATTATAAAGAGGAAACCCCTTATCCATTTGATACAAAATCCTTATACCACTAGTTGATATAAAAAATGGATCCTCCTACATGGATCACTAGATTTAGTTCTAGTCATGGTTGATTATTAATCTCACCCCTATTATTTAACATAAGGGCTAGGTTCAATAGAGGAAGAATAAGACCCCAAATTAACCCACCTAGAACACCCTAAATAGGCCCTCCTTATGATTTTACCAATGGAATGGATAGTTGAGTCTAATAATAATTTCCATAGAGCTATTCATGACTTATCCTAGAATTAGTGTTGTACATTTCCTAGTTTACACCTAATAGAGGACACACTACTAAGGAGTATGTGAATTATTATAAGTTGTCCCTAAATATCCTTAATGTTTGAAATTAATATGTAACTTACAACCTCTTTCATTTCATGTTTATGGATGTAGCTTATGACTAGTTTCAAAACCTACATGAATATTCCATCACAGGATGGGAATGATTTAGTAACACCTTTTTGGATCAGTTTGGCCAAGTC
Organism: Torreya grandis; assembly: GCA_037957365.1. Lineage (NCBI taxonomy): Eukaryota > Viridiplantae > Streptophyta > Pinopsida > Cupressales > Taxaceae > Torreya > Torreya grandis. Next base: position 1,325,351 of record JARHVA010002421.1, read on the forward strand.
ATTAACCCTAGTGTCTTATAAAAATAATTTTATAACATTAAAATATAAGTCAATGAGCCCATTAGGTCATTTAATTTTAGACTTCAAAATATGTACAACAAGGTCACTATGCTATATAAGCCCACTATCTCTAAAAATGTATAAGAATGCCTTGGATCTATAGATTAAAATTTTCTTATGTAGAGATCCAATCACTATGGATTTTACACTAACCTATGCTAAGGTAATAAAATTACAAAAATAATTTAATGCTCAAGGATAAATGGCCCAATGATCCCAAATATATTGCTAAATATGCCTACCTTGAATCCTATTTTTAGTAGCGATAAAAATATGTTGATGCCACATCTCGTGCCTATGAAAAACCAAATCCCCTTAAGGCATGACACACCTAATAAAATTTTGAGTTTCTTTGGCCCAATTAATAATGAAGTAGCACCTTAATCTCACTATCAAACACTGATCCCTACCATGAATAATATCCAAATCATACACTAAGAATATACCAAGATTGAATTGGATGACATATAAAATATGGTATAAAAGCTTAGTAATGAATTATTGTGCCTTCAAAGGTAGACTAAAAATAATGGTGGGAATAATTCCAATAGTATTTTCACCTATAAAAGTTTGACCACCCCTATAACCATCCTAGTAACCAAATAGATTCCTCTCCAAAAAAGATACTAAAGATTAACATTTATGAGTTAACACTACCAAACTAGTGTCTTGTACATAGCATAAACCAACATGGGGATTTAGAATGTATCAAGTTCTAAAATGCATTTGACATATTCCAAAGATAAATGAAATAATACAAGGTGGTCCCAAGCCACGCCAATGCCACACATCAACTTGATTACCCTATTTATTCAAGATCCCCAAGTACTAATATGATATTAAAGACCTTAAATTCCCTCTCTAAGAGGATAATGAACTAAAAGAGGCCACTAATGAGGTACACAATTTCTAAGAGTATCAGAGAAACAAATATGCCCTTAGGAGTTGAGCACATCAACAAATCCTTACTACATCTACTCTTCCTAAAAAATACATAACCCCTCTTGATTATAGATCAATAAATGATCCTATACCCCAAAAATATAATGACCCAAAGCTCCCTAAATAAGTCCAACCTAATCCTAGCACGAGTGAATATAACATAGTAGAGGACATGAAGAATATCAAGGTAAATTTCAAATTAAATGAGCTCTCATAGATCAATAAATAAAGACATATCCTCTTAAATTCCCTAATAGACAAATCATCTCAAACCAAGCCTAATATTGCACACAAAAATGTGATAATACACAAGAAAAAGGTAGAGGTTTCTCATTCCCTCCTTATAATTAGGTTTTTTGGGTAGAACTTACATAACTTTATAGTCAACTCAAAATCCTTTAAAATGTCACACCTACTAGAATTTATCAAATATTAGGACTAACACATATTAAATTAGAGAAGGTAGTGGTTCAACTAGACAATTTTAAGGTAAAGATAGTAGGTGATCACTAAAACTTCCACATGCATATGGAATATATGCTACCTAGAGTCTAATAATTTATATAAATTCAAGTGGTGGAGATCCTAAAATATTATAGAATGGTACTTAGTAGGGCCCTAAATGGATATGTGGATACATACATCTCCCATATGGGGCTACCTTAGAGAGTTGTGCCCAATAAACTCCATTTTGACAAAGAACCAAGGATGAAACCTATGATCACAAAATACAATGTAGTCAATTATAAGATAAACATAGTATCCCATAATATAGGCATCTAAACCCTGTCTATATAATGAGTAAAGGATAAATCTGAAGAGAATCCTCAATCATTAGGCTTGTGGTCTATGTAGTTCAATGGATAATTTTAAACAAGGTTTTGGCATTGGAAACTTATTTATTTTCCCACAATGAAAATGACATTTAACTTCCTATAGGTTATATTTTCATTACATAAATAACCTCACAAAGTATGAAGCTTTAATCAAATATCTATAATTGGGTCTAAAGCATAATGTCAAAGAACTAAAGGCATATGTGGATTGTGAATTAGTAGTCAATCAGGTCATAAGTAAGTTATAGTGTAAGTTATGTTACTTAATAAAATATAAACGTAGAGCATTAAATTTGATAGATACATTTAATGCCTTCAACATCATTCTTATCCCTAAAGAAGAGAACTAGGTTGTAGATTATTTAACATATTTGGATACTAGTATAACTCCTTTCGATGACTCAAAACTACAAAACTTTTCCATATATTTCATACACTACCTATTATTCCCATACAACATTGAGAATTCTCACGATTTCAATGATGATCACCATATACTAGATTTATTAAGTAGCTTTAGATCTTTAATGCTTAGATCATAGATGAAAAATATAGATGTAATCACTTTAGTGAGGAATGTGATGAATATGGTGTTATGAAATTAAGATAAAAAGTCTTCCTAGAAGGAATAATCTTGTTAGACAAAGCATTGATCTAGGCAATCTATGCCTAGACTAGAGATGCCATCTTTGTTGGCCAACAGTCACTCATCATTGACCTGGGCTTAGTTGAACAACCTTAGAATGTTCATATTGATCTCAAATATATCCCAAATGAAATAGAATAAATTAATAGATTAATTTTATAGTATAGGGATGTAATTGTTTATAAAAACAAAGATCTCAAGGTCTTTGACCCTAGTGTGATAATGTGTGTCATCTTGCTTAAGTAAAAAAAAACATTCATGCATAAGCAATGATACCTAAACCCAATTATTGATCCCCTTATCCACAAATAGGTTCATAAGCTTCTATTAGGTGGGATTATTTTCCAAATCTAACATTACACATGGATTCACTAACCTAGTGGCCATTCATAAAAATAGTTGATAAATTTGATTGTGTGTTAATTTTAGGAACAGGAATTGGGCTTATGATAAATAAAAATACCCATTCCATCTTAAGACAAAGTAATTAAAATGATAAGTGGATCCTGATTTATGTCCTTCTTAGACTGATTCTATAAATACAACTAGGTCCTAATAAAGCCTGAGGATAAAGTGACAAATGTGTTCATAATGAAGTGGGGCACCTTCACTTACAAAAGGATGTCATTAATCATCATTAACATAGGATCCAAATTTTATAGACCCATAAAATTTACCTTTGAGGGATTGATTATTAAATTCATAATTATTTATATGGATGACTTAACTATTTTCTAAAAGTGAAGATTTGATCATGTCCACCATTTAAAAAATATATTCAAAAGGTGCAAAAGGTATGGTATTTATATCGACCATAATAAGAGTGTCTTTGACATCATGTAAGGTAAGACCCTTGGTTATTTTATCACCAAGGAAGGCATTTATATCGATCCTAAACATGATAATGTAATTTATAAAATAATTTGTCCTAACATAAGAAAATAATTAAAGTCATTCTTTGGTAAATAAATTTTGTGCACAAGTTTGTATCTAGTTTTTTTGAGATTATTAAGCCCTTGAGTGTAATGTTAAAATAGGAAGAAAAGGTTGAGTGGACACCTATAGCTAGGAAATCCTTTTAGGACATCAAGGCTACCATTATTTAGGCATCAATATTGATCAATCTATACTACATGAAGGACTTATACCTTTACTTATTTGCTTCAAAACATACCATGGCCACATTAATCACTAAAAAATTAAATGAAAGTGATCATCTAATAACAGCCATGAGTAAAAACCTGAAGGATGATGAGACAAAGTATTCTAACCAAAATACACATGTTTATGTCTTAGTGAAGGTTGTGAATATGTTCCTACATTAATCCTTAGAAATAAGGTACAAGCCATTGCCTTTGAACCCACCATAAAGATTATGATAGGATATAATGAGTTAGGAGAGCACAGGGGTTGATGGATGGCCAAATTTCAAAAATATGTCCTAGAAATAAACTTGGTCAAGTTGGTGAAAGGCCAAGGTCTCACCTAGATTATTACTAAATTTAACCTAAGGATTAATATGGTATAATTAGACCAATTAAAAATAGTCTACTAGGATTGGTATGATCTAATTATTCATTACATTCTTTACTAGAGTCCTCCTCAAAGATTGAACCAAAAATAAAATAGGTCCCTCAAGATGAAATCAACACATTACATTCTCAAAAAAGGAGTGAAAAACCAAAATAACTATGAAATTATACCTCAAGTTCCTATTAGAATAAGAAGAAAATAAGGCATGGTAAAATTTCATGAGAACTTTGGTAGTGAACACCCTTCAAGAATGATAATATCCCATAAAATCCTAAGAGTTAGATATTATTGGCCCACCATTTTCAAGGATTCCCACGTTGATGTTCACAACTAATGATGCCAAACTTTTGACAATATATATTTTCATGTAACAATTCCTCTCCATCATGTAATAGAAGAGCATATTTTTTCTTAATGGGGACTTGACTTCATAGGAGTCATCAACCTAAATTCATCACCAGGCCAAAAATTTATAATCAAAACCATTGATTATTGCACTAGATGAATGAAAGAAATATAATAAAGAAAAAACATAGATAATTAGGTAATAAAGTTCCTTGAATATAACATAAATACATGGTTTGGTACACTATACTCACTTGTATGGGAGAATGGTCCCACATTCTAATTCATTAAACTCACTGGATGGGCTTATGAGAATGGCATCAACTTGAATTTATCATAAAAATACTACCCATAATGAAATGTCTTAGCTGAGTCAACCAATAATAACCTAATAGATATAATAAATAAATACATAAAAAAGTGACCTAGGGACTAACACTTCTTACTAAAATATACACTATGGGCTGACCAAACAAGATATAAGTGAGATCTTAAGAGTTCAACCTTTCTACTAGTATATGGTTTGGATCCAATATTCCCAATGATTCTTAATATTCCCATGTATAATTTCATGCAAGAATACATGGAAGATGATGTGAAGGATAACTCAAGGATACTAGATATTATTTAGAATGAAGATACATGCAAAGAAGCTCTATAAATCTCTAGTTAACATTGGGACATTATCAAAATATGGTTTAAAAAAGGGAGAAGGTGAAGTCATTTTTAATATTAGATTTAATCCTTCTATGGAAAAATTTCACAAGAATAAAGGGTAAGATTCCAAGACCTAATCTAGATTGGCCCTTACTAGATTTTGAGTTGCTTAGGTAGAATGATTTTAAATTGAAAGACATTCAAGGGAATAATCTCTTATTTCCTATGAATTAATAGTTATTGAATCAATAATTCTTATCTATGCCATCCATTTTGCTCTTATAATATCCCTATAAACAATGGTTGATAATGTAAATATATATTATAGTTAGTTTAGTTTTGGTTAAGTTTGATTATGTTGTACATTTGATTATGTCATCTGTTTGTTTCTTGACTGTTCACATTTGTTACTTTTATTGTGTGCCTTTAACTCCCCTGTATTTACATTTTTTTATAGAAGCCACAATATTTTATCATAAATACCTAGAAGTGTAAACCCATTCCCATAATAAGATCAAGAAAATAGTTGATGCTAGAATAGAGGTAAGACTAACACCATGCATTGGTCCATGCATCCTCATATTTGGTCCTTTCAAAAGTAGGATATATTTTAAAGACACAATATAGGAAATAGAAACACAAAAAGTGGGTTTCCATTATTGAAAAATATAATACATGGAGGAAATTATTTTCCAACATATAGTAATAAATAGGCTATTGCTTCAAAATTGAGTGGGTAAATTAAGAAAAGTTTCATTTCTAACAAGAGATCATCACTACTCATAAACACCAAAAGGTCACTATGAACTCATTAAATAAGTAAATAGTCCTAGTCATTGCTAAATAACTCACTAAATCAACCATTTACCTTGGCTACATTGGTTCCTAACCCTCACAAATCAAAAATAAACAAAACATCATAACTAAGGGAAGTATGAAATCTTAATAAAATCTTAGTCTCTTCCTAAGAAAGGGTGATTTGGGAAACCTCCTAAAAATATTTATAGCCTAGATATCAATGAAACAAATCTTGGAGAAGAACAAAAGGTATCTCTATTAGGGCTATAGACACCTGACTAGAAATAGAGAAATGTCTAAGCCTCCCCTCCCTCAACCAATTTGTGTGAAATAATAAGTACCTTTTAGTATCTTTGTACACTTAGGTTACATCTTATCTTAATCATAGATTCAAAGGGAATCTAAAGGAATAAATTATTCCCCACACAAGATGATCTCTTGAAGGAATTCAAACCCAAAATGTTATGTGCAAAAGAAAACTTAAGTGATTTTTTATCCTCTAGTTTTATTGAAAGTAGTTCTAACTAATTATCTATTAGGTTATGGAGCTAAAAGCTTCAACTATGCAGACATGGAGGAGGTTGCTGAGTTCTAGGGATACCGGCATCGGCAGTGTAACCGATGTCAGTCATCTACAGTGTAGAAGGGAAATCGGCATCAGCAGGAGGTCGGCCAATGTCGATCAACTCTAGGAAGATAGGGACCGATGTCGATCACCTGTGTGGTTCCAAAACTATTCGTTGCATGAATAGTTAGTCTGTTGAACTGAGTGTTTGCATGTAAAAGGCTATTTTTGGTCTTGAGTTACAAGTCTAATTATTGTAAATTAGAAGTCTAAGTTATTGTTTAGTGTGGGATCTATTTATAGACCCATTGGCATGTATTGTAAAGGGTGTGCTAGATAGCCAGAGTGCTAGTTAGAGTTGAGCAAGTGTAGCTCCTTCTAGTTCCATAGATGAGCAAATAAAGGAAGGCAAGGAAGATCCTTCCAATTGTAAGAATAGGGTGATCTTCAAGTTGTTGCAAGATCAAGGAGAAGTTCTACATGTGTAAGTAAGATCATTTGAGTTACAGGTTGTTGCAAGCTTATGGGAGATCTACTTGAAGTACTTTGAGTACTTGTGTACTGGTAGCATTATTACTGACTGGTTGGAGGTGAACACTAATTCTGTGTTTGAGTTGTGTGTTGGGACCATTTTTGGTAGGAGAGTGAACTCTTGAGAAGAAATACTGTACACTTGGTGTGGGAAGCCTAAAAGGTGTGGAAGAGTGTGGCGTCTCTTCATTGTATTCTTTTTTGGATGAGTATTAATACAGTTTGTGTTGTCTCTAATATTCTATCATTTGTGAATTCTAGTTACTTATTGCTTTTGGTTAATTCCACATGTTTAGTTGCTAATACAAGGTAAAAATATTATGCTCTTATTGAGGAGCAAGATCCTAACAAGTGGGATCAGAGTTGTTTGTTGTTCTTGATTCCCCATCAAATGGTATCAGAGCTTTTGGTTGGGTTACTAATAGGTGTTTTAGATCTAGTTAGTGTGTGTTGATTATAGGTTACTCACAGGGGTTTTTGTTTGAGTGGGAGTATAGCAATGGCAGAAGAAAGTAAGCTATGAATGGAGAAGTTTAATGGCAAGAACTATCAATTATGGAGGATGTAGTATGAATATTATTTATATCAAAAAGATTTGTACTTACCGTTGGGTGGGGTTGCATGCAAGCCCATGGATATGAAGATTAAAGAATGGGAGGTTCTTGATCGGAAGGCTCTAGGATCTATAAGGTTGAGCCTTGCATCGTCTGTGATTTCCAACTTATCTCAGGCTAAGACAATGGTAGAGTTGATGGAATCTTTGGCAAATTTATATGAAAAATCCTCAACTTTGAATAAGGTATTTCTTATGAAGCAATTATTTAATTTGCAAATGTTGCAAAGTGGATCTATTCATAGTCATCTTAGTGATTTCCATGGTTTGGTAAACTAGTTAAGTTTAGTCAATATTGTTTTTGATGATGAAATTAAGGCTCTCTTAATCTTATGCTCATTACCTGAAAGTTGGGAGAGTTTGGTAATGGCAGTTAGTAATACTGCGTCTGCTTCAAAAATCTTAAAAGTGGATGATGTTGTGAGTGTAATCTTGAATGAAGAAATTCACAAGAAAAACACAAGGGAATCATCAGGGAATGCTTTGAGTGTGGAAAGTAGGGGAAGGCAAAGAGAGAAAATCGAGCATTGGAGATCAAGGTCTAAGATAGGTAGGAGATCCAAGTCCAGGTATGGTAGAATAACCTACTGGAAATGTGGAAAGCAAGGGCACTTAAAGAGAGATTGCAGGTCGAATGAAGATCATCATGAAGGACATGAAGAAGCAAATGTTGTAGATTATGTTGTACAAGATGCTCTGGTATGTTCCTTAGATAAAGTAGAATCTTGAGTTTTAGATTCTGGTGCCTCTTTTCATGCATCCCTAAATAGGGAATTTTTTCATGAATATGTCTAGGGAAACTTTGGAGAAATTTATTTAGGGGATGGTAAGCCTTGTCAAATGGTTGGCAAAGGGAAAGTGAAGCTGAAATTATAGATAGGGAACACATGGATGTTGAAGGAGGTCATGCATATCCCAATCCTGAAGCAAAATTTGATTTTTATTGGAAAGTTGGGTGATGAGGGTTGCACAGTAACTCTCACAGTGGACTCTTGGAAGGTTACCAATGGTGCACTTGTTGTAGCAAGAGGTAAGAAAGTAGGTATGATTTATCTATCTACTTGTATTACTAATTCTCTTTTTGGTTTATCTACTTCAGCTGTAGATTCAAAGATGTGGCTTAATAGGCTTGGTCACATGAATAAGAAGGGGATGCATGTTCTTGAGTCAAAGGGTATGCTTTCATATTTGAAAAGCATGGATCAAGATTTCTGTATGTAAAAGAAGAAAGTGACATTTCTTGAGAAATCTGATGTTAGTGACAAGAACAGGAAAGCTTTGGTTTTCGAGGAGAAGATGACGAGTAGAGATCAGCACAAGGGGTTGAATAATTTTGAGTAGAGCAAGGTTGATATGGACAAGGTTTTGATCCAAAAGGAGCTCGCGGGTAAAGGTCATTGGTCACAAGTAAAACACAGAGACTGACGTCGGTTAGAAAACTAGCATCAACATCCAGACAGGGACCGATGTCGACTATGTGCAGCCCAACATCGGTGACTTAGAATAGATAAACACCAGTGTCGGTTAGGGGAATTGACATCAGTGATGAGGTAGTTGCATGGAACCAACATCAGTTAGATGCAGACTAAGATGTGACCGGCATCAATCACTGAGATAGATTTTGGGCAGACAACAAGTTGTCAAGGAGTCTTAAGCACCCATATGGAGGACTTAAAGGGTAAGTAAGCCTCAAATTTGTCATTTCCCTTCTTTACACTACTTGTTGCTCACTGATGGTCAAGAACCAGGAAGTTATTAAAGAAGTAGAGCAGGTAGATCTAGGAAATAGTGGGAGCTTGGCATGGATGAAGGATGTGATTCCTTGGAGAAGAACCAAATGGGAGTTTTTGGTGGAGTTGTCAGCTGAAAGAAAGCACTGAGAGATGAATGGATGTTCAAGATAAAGAAGAGCGGGAATGGACACGTGAGACAAAAGGCCAAGGTATATGGTCTTGAGTAGGCTGCAAGACAATGGAGGTTTGACCATTGTGTTTCTCTTTACTAGGTTGGATAATATTAGCTACATTATCCTATTACTATATTGCGTGCTTGTTGCAGGATTACATATACAGGGAGTTGCTGAACTAAAGGTAAATTTAGTTCAGAGATGTGTCATGAGGAATTTGGGAGTAGCAAGATTCTTTGGCATGTGTGTGTTCTAGGGACATGGTAGGTCACAGGTTGATTTTGTCTCCAGATGATTGTGTGAAACTAGTTAGCACGCCGATGGTTGGACAGTTCTATGAATAGTGTCTTGATTCACATAATGAGGTTAAGTGCATGGTATGTACTAGACCTAAGTTTGCCCAAGCAGTGTGTATTATCAAAAAGTTTGGAGCCAATCCAAGAAAAAAGCACTGGAGGGTAGTTCAGTGGATTCTTAGGTATCTGAGAGGGACTAGCAACAGGTGCACATGCTATGCAGGGTCAAGTTATTTTCTACATGGGTTTGTAGATGCAGATGTGGTAGGTGATTTGGATGACAGGAGGTGCACCATAGGATTTGTGGTGGTTGGTCTTCAAGAGTGATTTTGAAGAGGGATACAAAGCCAAGAGAATAAACTAGATGATGTATAGGTACAGGTATAGTTGTAACTGTTTATCTCCAAGTGGGAGATTGTTAGGTTATGGAGCTAAAAGCTTCAACTATGTAGACATGGAGGAGGTTGCTAAGTTTTAGGGATACCAGCGTCGGTAGTGTAACTGACGTCGGTCATCTACAGTGCAGAAGGGAAACTGGCATCGGTAGGAGGTCGGCTGACGTCGATCAACTCCATGCAGATAGGGACTAACATCAGTCACTTATGCGGTTCCATAACTATTCGTTGCATGAACAGTTAGTTTGTTGAACCGAGTGTTTACATGTAAAAGGCTATTTTTGGTCTTGAGTTGCGAGTCTAATTATTGTAAATTATAAGTCTAAGTTATTGTTTAGTGTGGGATCTATTTATAGACCCATTGGCATGTATTGTAAAGGGTGTGCTAGATAGCCAGAGTGCTAGATAGAGTTGAGCAAGTGTAGTTCCTTCTAGTTCCACAAATGAGAAAATAGAGGAAGGCAAGGAAGATCCTTCCAATTGTAAGAACAGAGTGATCTACAGGTTGTTGTAAGATCAAGGAGAAGTTATACATGTGTAAGTAAGATCATTTGAGTTGTATGTTGTTGCAAGCTTATGGGAGATCTACTTGAAGTACTTTGAGTACTTGTGTACTAGCAGGGTTAATACTAACTAGTTGGAGGTGAACACCAATTCTATGTTTGAGTTGTGTGTTGGGACCATTTTTGGTAGGAGAGTGAACTCTTGAGAAGAATTAATGTACACCTGGTGTGGGAAGCCTGAAAGGTGTGGAAGAGTGTGGCGTCTCTTCATTGTATTCTTTTCTAGATGAGTATTAATATAGTTTGTGTTGTCTCTAATATTCTATGTCATTTGTGAATTTTAGTTACTTATTGCTTCTGGTTAATTCTGCATGTTTAGTTGCTAATACAAGGTAATCATATTGTGCTCTTATTGAGGAGCAAGATCCTAACAAGTGGGATTAGAGCTATTTGTTGTTCTTGATTCCCTATCATTATCTATTTAATCAATAATGGAGGTATAAAGTATAGATTATAAACAATGAGAAGTGTTTTACCCACTTAATTGTCATTTGTTATGACCAACATACCCTTTTTTGTAGAATGAACCTATTCATAATGGAAAATTCAATTTTTTTCAACTTCTATCAATCATAACCTGATCCTTAAAATTATATGTGACCTTGATAGTAGTCTTTTTAATAATATTTTAAGATCTTTCATAACTATTCACTTCCAAAATAATTGGCCCTATTAAATTATTTATGTATTTTTATACTTAGTTTGCTTTCTAGGTGATAACTATTTTTGTATAAATTTATTATGCAAATGATTTCCTGAAGTCTTAGTCTTAGATTCATATCTTTCACCTTACTAGAGTCCTTTTAGTAGACATGCAAGCATCAATTATCCTTTAAGAGAACTTTCAACTAATTTTGCCCCTTTATGTACATCTTTGTAAGATGTGTTGTCACTTTTATTTGAACCCTTGGAGGATATGTCTAATCTATCCTCATCTAAATGTCACAGTGGAAACACCTCTAATCTTGTGGGTAGCCTAAGGATGAGGTAAATCTATAGATAGGGATATCTCGCTTGATGTACCACTTTGGATCATAACTACACCTAAAATTTGGAGGGGAAAGGGGTGAGAGATAAATGAAAGAAAACTATCCTAAGGGAGGTAATATACCAAATAAGATGATGAATTCCAACTTGTAGTATGTTACATATGATAATAAAGGACTAATGCAACATACACTCTTTCAATCTACATCTTCTCACATCAATGTTATATTATGAGGTTATAGATGAATTTTCAAAGCAAGGAGGACTAGACAAGAGGCCTTGAATGGAACTATTGAATATATTAAATCACTCAATATTTGATATTTACTAGAACACTTCACATTCCTTTCAAGATGAATCTCTCCATCTATAAATAGGATGAAATAATGAGACAACATGCTAAGGAATCCATAGTCTTCACTAAGCAAGATCACACATTTAAGTAAAACACACTATGAACAATCATGAATATTTAAAAAATTAATAGTCTTATTTATCAAATGGTATGAAAATGAGTAGGACTTCACCATAATCAAGTGGAGCATAAGTTACAATGGCCAAAATGTCTAGTTCTTATAGAACTTAAGAGAGAGAGAGAAAAAAGAGAAGTCCAAGGGTCACAAGGACACTTTTAAAGCTAATAAAAATAGTTACTTGTGTATTATAATATTATTTTGGATGAACCATGTAAGGTTAGGAAGCATAAGTGTCCATTCAAGTCATCAAAATCTTGTAAAGTGGCATAAAATTCCTTATTCTAGCTCAAAAAAAATGCCTTCATGATTTGGAATTATTGAACACCTCATAACTAACTATGAATAGGTAAAATTATTATAATGAAGGGTAATTATTCTATACATGCCTATACATGCATTGGTTTTATTCTTGGTCCTTTGGAATCATCCCAAAATGAGATATCATCATCTACTATCAAGAAAACTCCTCTTTCATGCACCCTGCATAGTTAGCCTCAAAATTGGATTTAGTTTTCCATGAAAATACATGGGAAGGAGTGTATAAAACTTTTAAATATCCTATATGGCCTTAGAATCATCAGGCACATCTTAAAAAGCCTCACACTAAATTTTTTCACCCTTCTCACTAGCTTGGTCACTATGTCAATTTTGACAGGTTGAGATGAAGTAGCTATTTAAGTAACTTAGAATTTGTATCAAGGCATTAATTTTATATGGGGAGTTATACTAAGTCTTAATATTTCCATCCATGTGATTTTTACCTCTTGAAACCTTATGAAACCTAGTAAACACACAAAAATATCAAGAAAAGCCTATTTTGTACCCTATCTATACAATTCCATATAGTCCAAAGGTATGGGGAGGATCCTGACTGAGTCTTATAAAAAATCCAATCATCATCCTCATTAAAATATTCCATTATAATATCTCTCCAACTCCACTATGAACTGGTCACTAGGAAGGGTTTGCAAGGGTTTTGAGTAGTTTTGACTATTAAGCATTATTCATAAAAAATTGACATTCAAACTAAAAAAAATCTAAAAAAAAATTATTTTAAATGACCTTGATAACACATAAAAACTTATTGATCCCTCATGAAAAGATTCAAGAGAGATGTGAGCTTTCAAATTTGACTTATCGAGCTTGTCTCTCTATTTCTTGCATGCTTAAGTTGATTTCTGAGACAAAAGTGAACTTTTCATAGTTTATATTTCATCTTAATAGCTTTAACACATCTTATATGACCTCATAAACATTTCCTAATGGGTTGGAATTAATATCTCATGTTATAAGTGTAAATGGCCTCTCATTTAGAATCGAGGCTTTACTATGCCTAGTAAGCTTGATTACACCTTAGAGCTCAAAATGACATTTTATGTTTTCCTTACCTCCAAATATTTTATAAAATTATATCATGATACCATAATAATTCTCCAATATTATATAAACCATATCAAATACTATAAGTGAAGATGACTTCCTCATTTAGCACTAAGATTCACCATTCCTCATAGCCCTGACCGTAACCTTAAGAGTATGGAGAACCCTATTGAGTTTAACCCTAATATGGTTTTTTTTCATGATTTTTATATGTTTTTTAAAACTTTATACACCTTCCTATAATTCTCTTTTATCTTCTAGTCTACTCTTTTGTCCTCATTATCCAAATTTGCCATTTAGTGCATAAAGGGAAGTGCCCTCTGTCTGAGACAAAACAAAGGGAAATATAACTATTTAATAATACAAGTTAGATATTTTATTGAACTCTATAAGTGGTAGTTATTTCTTACACGAAAAAAAATCCCTTGTTTCTAATAAAATCTCCTCCAAAATCAAGAAAAACCAAAACAGACTTTGTGAAGATAAACTGTGTATTTAATAGTCATAGACTGAATGTGTATTGATTTTAAAAGGGGTACCTTATGTTATAATTCCTTTAATTGGGTTCATGATATGATAATTACTATTATTAATCTATTAAAATCACATTTTAATTATAACCCTTTGTAAAACCCCTCATGGTCATGTCTTTTATTTGACTAGTTTTGTGTTTTGACTATGTTTCTTAACTCTATGGCCAAAAGATGACTCATATTGGTATAAATGCATGAATTAACCTCAAAAATAGTGTCTAAAACCTCATATACCTACCTTATATTAATTTTTTTTCTTTTTGGATCATTTTTTTATCTCATCCTATAAGCAACACCTAGAAATACCCCTTTAGATCACTACCTCCAACAATCAACACTTGGATGTAGGTGCATATAGAGGGTCTTAAGAGGTTTATATAAGCTTGTTTCACACATTAAAAAAATTAATAAGGTAATAATATCCATAATTAATGTTTTCATAAGATATTTCATCATTTTAACTTTACTTTATCCTCTTTACATGCACTTTCAACTAACCAAATTGAGCTTTCCCTGTACTGACTGAAACCCTGCATATGATTCTTATAGGTGTGTGTAAACTTTGATTTAGATCTGGTCATAATGTGTAGAGTAATTTATTTAAACCTTTTAGGTCATAAATTATATTCTCCTTCTTGTATCCATATTGAATATGCTAAAACATCATAAAGTTATCATGCTTAAACCATTGTCTACCTGCAACTGTAGGTGCACATTTATGAGAGGGAAGAACAACTTTAGGTTACTATAAGACTCCAAATAGTCTATATAAACGTCTCATAATGGCATAAATGACCATTTTGTATCCATTTCATCATCAAATATTGGTATTTCAATGCTTAAACTCTTTCTTGTGAGTGATATGGAAATTAGGTCTTGGTTATAAGTCAACATTATCTTAGTATATGGACTGGAAGTATACATGGGAAGAAACAAAACATATCCCCATCCTTTGATAATAAATTAAGTCATTAATTCCACTTGAACCACTTCTAACTAATATAAAATGTTGGCATGATCTATAATTGTCAACTTATAGTATAAGGTCACTTTTGGATCAAAGTCTTGTAGACATCAATGCCTGAGTTTAGTCATTTTATAGATAACTTTAAGCCTCTCAAAAACTATCTTCCCCCTGGTAATTCTCCCTTAAAAATTTTAAAATTCTCTCTCCATTATATAGGATACAAGATGAGCACATTAGGATGCATCAGAATTTCTTGAAACTATGTCATATGATATTCACAATTTGCCCATGGACCTTTGTTTTGCATTTTTAGGGACTAAATCCTAGAACATAGTCATTGGGCCTAAGGGAGGTTATGATTTACTATTTTGTAAAAATAACACTTAAAAAGGGGTATTCCATGATAATCAACACATGTTATGACTTAAATAATATTTTCAGTTCATAATCCAACACTCTTCATGACTTCTTAGACTTTCTAATAAGTCACATGTAGGTGAACTTTACACACTCAAGCAGTTAAAAATGAGTATGAGCAGTGGGAATTATATATAGAATTTAATTAGTATTATACCACTCTTAGGAATGAAAAAATAGACTCATTTAATATTCAAGGATCTATCTCAGTCTAAACTCCTTCTAAACATGAAATTCTTCATGAGGACACCTGTAGGTGCTTACTAATGGTAGACTGTGTACCAATGTTGCTCGTGACTACACCAATTCCCATTTTATTGAATAAAATGAAATATTTATCCACTCATTGATGATGTTAAATGATATACCAAGGATAAAAATCTTAAATACACCTCTATGAACATGACATATAGTTTTAATACATGTTCATCACCATGGTTACAAGTAAACAGTGAGCAAAAGTTGATTGTATGATATTCATAACTACACTCTCATGGATAATTTAATTTAATAATTATATTTAAAGTTAAATGGGAATAAATATAACATATAATTCATGATAATATACTTATCACAACCCCCTTGAGCTATTATCAAAGCATGAAATTGTGAACATGGTGAAAAGCTGCTTGTTGCACAAAAAAGTGCTTCCCCTTGTAACCTAAGATACTTTGCTCATTAAAAATTAATGAAAATTTAAAATAATAATTTTAATAATTTTAACCAATAGTATCAATTGGATTGTACAAAACCACTCAAACCAACTCAAAACCTATAGGGTGCATGAAACAACAAATAGGAAAACATAGTCATCTTGTAAAGGATGATTCATAAAGAAAAAATTATAAATATTCACACTATTAATATTTAAATTAAATAATTTTTAACCAATAGGATCAATTGGATTGTACAAAACCACTCAAACCAACTCAAAACCTATAGGGTGCATGAAACAACAAATAGAAAAACATAGTCATCTTGTAAAGGATGATTCATAAAGAAAAAATTATAAATATTCACACTATTAATATTTAAATTAAGGTATATTAGTGTAATATCACCTCCAAAAATCATTTTCCCTGAAACCTCTTAAGCTATCTGTATTAAGCACAAACTTGAAGGTCACTTCTGTATGTCAAGGAAAGCAAAGGAGTAGAATAGTTTTGGATGAAAAATTGAACTTGTATATCATGTAAATAATTTATATGAGTGTGAGGAATATTAATAGTCCCTCAATGATCTTATCCCAAGTGGCACACTTCCCCATGAGCCATATAAGTGCCAAATTCTTCTTTTTTCTTAATAAAACTACCTTTTCTTCTGAAGAACCTACCACTTTTCAGTTATTTTAGTTGATTAAGACATATTAAGATGTATGTGATGCTAAATAACATTTTTTAACCTTCACACTTCCTAATAAATATGTACAAGTCATTAAATGCCCCTTTTTTGACCTCAAAATGACTCCTAAGACTAAAAAGATTAAAAAGACTAAGGACCAAGGCAAATATGGAATTAAATGACATAAATTAACCTATATTAAACCTTTATACATAATATATTAGAATTATAAACACCTAAAAATCAAATTTTAACCTATAGGGGTCCCAATTTGACCTACAGGGTCAAATTTGGTCAACAAATTGGTGACTCATAGGGGTAGTATGCTTGTTATACTAACTAGACCAATAGCCTTATCAATCCATTAGGATAAGGAAGTAATATTAAGTTTTATAAAGACAATAAAACCTTTTACCATTTAACACAAGGATTTGATCAAGACAAGACCACTTGACTACCTCAACCACATATAATAAAGGACACACACAAAGTAAACCAGACACACTAACAAGACACACATGTGCCTAAAGCACTTAAGGTAATCAAAAAATAAAATATTATGCACAAATATAAACTAAACATACCTCCTTTCTAGTATTAAAATGGAAATTACTTGAATCTTCTTCTTCATAATATGAATCATAGTGCTAAGCATGTTTTTCCTTAGATTGGATGCATTGAAGGTCAGACCTATTCCTTGACACTTCATTTGATCTACCCTCAATTATATAATATTCAAATAGGTCTATAATATATATATATATATATATATATATATATATATATATATATATATATATATATATATATATATATATTCTTCTTGAACTTGTGTACATACCTCATACTTCTTCCCACTCTTCATCTCATGATCAACTAGTATCTTCTTGGTAGGCATGGCTTTAAGAGGATTGGTTTCTTATTACTTAGAAGATTGAGACCAATAGGATATTGTTCCATCATTAAATATATGATGTGTTTATCCCAAATATATAAGAGGATGATATCAAATATTTATTATTTAAAACATGTCATCATGATATGCATATGTCTCTTGGAAGGATAGATTTGAAAGGTTGCTTTTTCTTTGCATATTTTCTTGAGTGCCATGGTTACCTTCTCCATCTTTGACTAGATCATAGCCTCCTTGAAGAGGAGTATATCCTAATATAATGATTTAAAACAAGTCATAAAAATACACATTAATAACTTGTCCTTGCCCATCCATGACATCTTACAAAGTGATGGAAGAACCAATGAATGTTTCCTCTTCTTTGGCAAAAAGAAAACATTCTTCTTCATCAACCCAATCAAAATTATCTGTAGACACCTAAATTGTGTCAACCCCCCCTTGGTCCAACATCTCTTAATCCACACTCTATTAATTTAAAATAAATTATCTATTTTAAATTAATCATCCCCTTTAGACACCTCACCTTGGATTCTTAGCTCTTAGGCCATTTATCACCCTATGACTAATCATAATTACCTAATCCCTACTTCAACTCCCCCACTAATCCTCACACCTATTAAACCTGCCATTTGGACTATTTAACAACAACAATTAAACTTGGAAGATGGAAGAATAGGCAAAAGGATAAAAATAGCCTTTTTACCCATTCTCTAGCTACTGACATCGGTCGACATTCAACCGACGTCAGTAGTATCGCCAACATCAGTTGCTTAAAACCAAATTCCAACCTTGACTACAGAACTGAATGCTAATTCTCTTGCTCCTAGAATTTGACCTCTCTCTCTCTCAGATGCACACAAAGCATCATAGGCTATAGGAACTCTACATCAGTCACTCCACACCTGATTGAAACATTGCAAGAAGTCTTCTACATCAGCCGCATTGGGAACAAGCATTCACACCCCTAATTCTTCAACAAACAAGAGCTAAGTATTCTTCATCTATTTCATTTCATTAATTTATAAAGAATTAGCAATTATCTTCTATTTAGCATTTCTAAATATCATCAACCAGACCTAACTTTCTTCCTAGAGAGGCTGAGAGGCCTTCCCCATATCCTTACTCCTTTTGACAACCTGTCCTCTATCCCTTGTCCCTCTTAAGACTCCATTAACTTCCCTACAATCTTGCACAGACCTCCAAACTCTTATAGACCTCCCAGACCCCTTTGTTAATGATAAACCCATCCAAAACCTATCCAAGGTCATCACCCTGACTGACATTGACCATTTCCCCTACTGACGTTGGCATAATAACCGACATCGGCAACCTTGACCAATTGATGCCAGTAGAACTACCGACGTCAATGACTGTGACAGACCGACAACAGAGTACATGTATGCATTATCTCTATTTCTTTTATTTAATCTTTCACCATTTCTCTTTCTAGCAACACTCTTTTATCAACTAGTGGACTGTTATCCCTCAAGGAAGTCTTTGCACTTTTGGGACCGAGCTTTGCTTGGTAGTCCACCATATATCTATCTAACATTTTCTTTGTTTAACTCTTTCTTATCTATAGGTGTTATCCTCCACATCCAAAGAGGAGCTCCTTCAATCGTCTGGATATGGTGTGCAACTTCATCTGGGTACATACAAACCCCTGACCATTTATCTTTAGTTTCTTCCTTCTTTTTGAATGTAAAAAGTGAAAATGAGTAGAAACATTTTGGCACACCTGGTGGGACCTTGGAGTTTTCCTTGGGTTCATTTCTTCTAAAACAAACTTTCATATAGGTGCATTAGGAAAGTTTCTCTTCTTGCATCCTTCTTCTTTCTTTCTCTTTCGAAAAGACACCATTATCACAAGTTAAAAAGAACTGCTTCTTTTTCTTCTTGTCACTTCTTTTCTACATCTTAGAGTAGTGAAGATCATGCTCTTAACCTTTTCCTAATTGTTTTCATCTGCACAAAAACATTTCAATTTGGGTTAAAAATATATTACATCTCATTCCTACTTGAATGCATTTTTAGCTCATCTAGTAATTAAAAGTGCATTATGAATTAATTGTAGTGTACGTATGTTACACGACTAGACCACTTTCACAATTAAACATATAAACATACCTGAGACAAGGCCTAACTAGGATTTCATCACTTAGTGGATACCTTACCCTTCCTAGTAATCTTACTTGGACTTCACTACCAAGGGGAGAACCCACTCTGTTCTCTGGCAGAGTATAAACTCTAGGGGAAGTATATACTGGCTAAGTGACCTAGTTTGTCTATGGGCTTGTGAAGTGAGGAGAGCAAGCTCCTAGCACTAGGCCACATATAGAACTTAATACAAATTTTGAGCACCAAAACTTAACCCAAAACCAACCTTAGACTGCCTCTTTTAGGACCCATTCTAAAAGCCCAACTTCCCATACACACTCTTCTAAGGCATAAGCCAACACGACTCTAAAATTTATTCTTAGGAATTAACGTTTAGTGTTTGCTTGCCTTCATCTATTTTTCTATTTGTATCTAATTTTTTGAGCTGGTGAGGTCGCATTTTGAGATCTAAAAACAACTCAAACTTTCTTCTTTCTTCCAAAAACTTTTAGTTTTTTGAGTTTCTAGAAATACACAATAACTGACATCAATTTTTCCATCGATGTCAGCAACTATCTTCACTGACATCAGTTATCTGACCGACATCAGCAACTTACTTCATCGACATCAATTTTTCTACTGATGTCGGTCACTATAAAAAATCTTTCTTCTCAAATAGCAAGCTAAAAACCTAACCTTTTTGCTATTAAAAACACATTCTAGTTTTCTGAGGCTGAAACATATAGTTTTTAGAACTTGAATCTATTTTGCCTTGGATGGTTTTGACACGTAATCAAACCAAAAATCTTGTTGACCATGTAAGGCAAAAACCACTCCCACCTTCACCTTCTATATCAAGTACCCAAATGGAGTATAATTCAAAAATTGAACGTACTCCTATCCAACCAACCCCAACTCAACCCCCTATTGTTCTCGAAGCGGACCAAGACTTTGAAAGGTTCCTTGACCTCAATGTCAAGGCTCTTCAACACTATCTCGTGAGAAGTCAAATGTGAGACTCTTCAAGTAACAAAGTTTAAGAGATGCCAACTTCCTTAGTTGAAATGACAATCATATCAATAGCCTCCATGACCCAACCCATGGTCACCCAGGCCATTACCTCAACTAACAACCCGACCATGACCAATCTTCAAAGTGTGGCCTCTCCTTCTATTTTTGGGCCTACATCCATTGGGGTTTTTGTACCCCCTCAACCACAAACCATTCAACAAAGTCCTACACCATTACATAACTTATTTGTCTCCATCCCACCTACTCTTGCACCCATAAATACAAGAGTGACTACTTATCCTTCAGCTAGTGTTTCCACCATCCAACTACCTTTGGCGACATCAAGTCAAGTTGTGCCCTTTAGCTTCATGGCACAACCACCCTTGACTTCAACATCAGTCCTTATGACTAGTTACCAATATGTTGCACCAATACAAACACAACCTAGTATGTCATACACTCCACCTAACACCTTCCAAATGCCTTATAACCTAAGGGGCACCCCACCTACAAATCCATCAACTGATCTAATCAAGATGTTAATGGATAAGGTGTCTAATCTTGAGATAGCCATTTCGGGTTCAAGAAATGTTCTCTCATATGAATAAATCTATAATGAACCTATTCATCCTTCAGTCCCAATTTGACCATATCCTAGTCAGTGGGAACTTCCCAAGTTTACTCGCTTCTAGAGTAAAGAGGACCCACAACAACATCTACGAGCATTTAGACATGCTTGTTACCTTATAGCACATGATGATGCATTATTACTATGCACATTTCCCATGTCACTTTCTGGTGATGCCCTTGATTGTTATAGTTTTATTACCAGTCACTCTCTATTTACTTTCACGAAACTAGCTCAACTATTTCTTGACCACTTTTCAATTAACATAACTAAAAAGGTCTCCATCACAGACCTATATTCTATCAGACAATTTGATGATGAATCAATAACTGATTTTGTTGCCTATTGGAGAGGTTTAATCAACCAACTCTCCTTTTCTTTACCTTAACCTGAGCTCATTGAGCTCTTTTCACAAGCATGTGCCAAACACATCTCATCTACTTTGTGGGTCCAAACATTCTGCACATTTGACGAAGCTTTCACCATGGCCAGGAAGCTTGAACTCCATGTTGTCAAAGAAGATAGAGTCACATTGCGTAGTAAAAATACCAACACAAAATCTAATGACCCTTCTTCTTCCAAACTTTCTTCTTCCTCCAATTCCAAATCCAAGGGATCAACAAATGCTATGGTACTTAGATCATCATCGTCGACCACAAATAACCTATCCAAACCTTCCACTTCTCAAAGCATTACACAACAATTCCAACAATGATATATACAGCATCAATATACTCCAATAAGAGAATCATGTGCTTCTGTGTTGGATAAACTAGTCAAGTAGGGGGTCCTTAATCTCCCTCAAATCTGACCACCTCAATTTGACCCCTCAAAAGCCATCCCTACATGGTATAGGGAAAATGACTTTTGTAAATATCATCATGTCAAGGGTCATGACACAGACAACTGTAAAACCTTCAAAAACATCATTCAAGACATGCTCGACAAGGGGGATCTTGTTTTGGATAACCCAAATGCACCACCTAACCAAAACATTGACATCTTTAGACAACCCTTCCCTAATCATCCCCCTAGTCAAAACAACATCCAGACCATGGCTGATGACCTCTAAGAGCATAATATATGCACGGTCAACACAGTCTCTCCTTTTATGCCTAACCAACCTCTCCCACAATTTGAAGAGGTTAGTCAACCTATTTGTCTACAACAGGTAGAAGAGCCTTCTTCACCTATTTGTCCACCACAAGTAGAAGATCCTTCTTCTCCTATTAGTCCACCACAGGTAGAAGAGCCTTCTTCTCCTATTAGTCCACCACAGATAGAAGAGCCTTCTTCTCCTATTTTGGAGGATAGTCCTCCATCTAGCCTCTTTTCACATGTGGGAGAGTCTACTTTGATCTCTCCCATATTGGAGGATGCTTTGGTGGCACCAATGTCAGTGGCCTCGCCCTCATCTTTCTTATCATCAATGGGGGATCACACTTTCCCCACTCTTAGACCACACATCAAAACCATGATCATACTTGAGCTCTATCCTCTAGAAGAGCCACATTCTCCAATTCCTTCTCCACCAAGAGAAGAACCTGTCACTTTACCCACTTTAATTGAAGAAGATCTGGTGACAACTTTCTCTCACCTTCTACCCAAGATCATTACATCTCACACGTTTTCATCCACATCTGAACCTAAACCCTCACAAGCGTCATCCATACTGAAAGAAATTAAATCTCTTGGTATTCACCCTATATCAAACCTCACTCACCCACAAATGAAGGTAGACTTAAACCTCACCCCACACAATAGTGGTCCTTGCTCTAAACTAAAGAAGGCTACTAAACCACATCAGAGAACTCCTCCCCCACCATCATCATCATCCTCTATTTTGGGTCCACAACCATCCACTTTAATAGGAGTGCTCTCAACTCCAACATCTCACAAAAAAAAAATCACCTCCCTTACTACCTTTACCCATCAAACACATACATCCTCCAAAACATCGAACACCCCTCACCACAAAAGTGCCATCTACACATGTGGCTACACCGCCAAACAAAAAGATGGTATGAAAAACTCCCCCAACAATTTCTAAATAGAAGTTTCCAACCCCTATTACAACAAAACATGTAGACTCATTAGCGGGTTCCTATGCTTTACTATTATGCCAATTGTTATAGTCTTCTAGCATCAGTCTCCCACCTCTTAAACCATACCAACCTCTTAGACCAAAACCTGCTTGGTTTGATGACACTAAAATCTATGCATATCATCACACACTTGGGCATGGCACTGAGCATTGTTGTGCTCTTAAAGCTGTCATTCGCTAACACCTAAAAAAGGATCCCCTTCTCATTAAGGATCCTCTTGACCACTCCTTTGACAAACTACTGACACTATCCCATGTCTCCCAAACCTCTTCACCTTTACACTCATCAACTCTTAGATCAAAACCATCTTGGTTTGATGACACTAAATTTTGTGTGTATCATCACACACCTGGACATGACACTGAGCGTTGCTGCACTCTTAAGGTTGTCATTCATCAACACTTGAAAAAGGACACCCTTTTCATTAAGGATCTTCTTGACCACCCTTTCAATAAACCACCAACACCATCCCATGCCTCCCAAACATCCTCACCTAAATTGAGAACCCATCATCAGACTATGGTCCCTCTACCACCTGCTCCCCCTTTACTTGAAATCAACACCATTAATGTGGCCACCAAGTCATAAACCATGAAGGATAAAGGGAAAGAGAAGGTTTCTCTCCCTCAAACATATCCATTTGTCAAGCCTTTTCAACCACCAAAACCCAAGATTTCAATCTTAGACACATCCCAATCAACATCTTTGAAGCCAATTCATGACTCAATGGTGAAACAACTTCACCAAACCCCTATGAAGACATTTTTGTATGACCTGATTCAAAGCTCTCCACAACATCACCAAGCTTTAATCAAAACTTTATAGACAATGGAGGTCCAACCTAAAGACCCCCAACCACTGGTGGCCTTAGTCAAATCATTACCAACCATTGCCTCCATCATCGTCCCTAATTCTGAGATTCTAAACTCCAACTTGGAAGATCAGGATCTCACCCTCTTAAACTAAGCCTATCAAGCAAATGCTTCATAGGATGCATCCTTGCATCACACTCCTTGTCAAAGAGGGGCTTCATCATCTTCTCCTCATCTCATTTATCCAACTCATTGATTATCTGCAATGAGTGTCAAACATTGTCCCTGTTACAAAAGTGACTGGGAGAATTTAACTCTATACTAACTATCATGACCTCAACCAAGCATTGACCAAACATCAACCAACCAAGCATTGACCAAACATCAACCAACCAAGTATCGACCAAACATCAACCAACCAAGCATCAACCAAATATCAACCAACCAAGCATTGACCAAACATCAACCAACCAAGCATTGACCAAATATCAACCAACCAAGCATCGACCAAATACCAACCAACATAGAAATGACCAAACATCAACCAATCAAGCATCAACCAAGAATCAACCAACTTCTTAATCATCTTTAACATGTGACCAATATGGAAAGAAATAAATGAGGCAAGTTTGCTCCTAATTGGCTCGGACCTTATATCATAACACATAAGTATGGATCAAGGACTTATCATCTATCTTCTCTTGAAGGCCAGCTAGAACCTAAGCCCCTTAATGCCTTGCATCTATGACCAATCTAATATTAATCAAGTAATCATTCACTTGATGTTTAACTTGAGCTCATCCCTTGAGCAACCCCCGTCATCATCATTCTTATTCCTTTCAATCCTTTCTCCCTACAAACATTAGTCAACCCTTTGGTAAAGCATGAATGTTTTGTCCTTATAAAATGGAAACCCCCAAACCTCTATAGTCATGTCCATGACCAAAAGTTCAGTCAAAAAATAAAAAAATAAAAAAATTGGGATGCCTATACAAAGGTCATAAACTATAAATGTAGATTGCTCCCTCGAAGGATAGCTACATCATTGCTATAATTAATAGACTGCTCCCTTGAAGGATAGCTATTTAAAGACATTCAAACATAAAAATTAGAATATAGACCACTCCCTTGAAGGATGGCTATACACAAATTTTGCTCCAAACAACACTTTCTCTGAAGCTTCTTGCATCGATCAGCTTCACATATGACCACAAAACAAAACAACATCCCCACGTAGACTTCCTGCATCGATCAGTCTACCAAAAAAATAAAAAATAAAAAAAATAAAAATAAAATTGACTAACAAAATATTAAGTCATGGACTTGCCTATAGTCATTCTCAGGGTCACCTATAAAAGGGGCAAAGTTATCCTTGCTAAAAAAAAGGGTTGCGCTATCCTCACACCTCACATAATCAAACCTACTACCCTAACATACCCAAGGGATTTTGAGCTCACTTAACATCAAGTGATTTGAATACTTCTCTAACACAAACAATGGTCAATGACGTAATGCATGAACATGGCTTTTGTTTGTAAAATCCCTATCTATGCTATCATTATGTTCCTTGTCAATGAAAAGCACAACACCTTTCAATTCTTTTGTCACATACAACCAAATCATTTTCTAACCAAACCAATTCAAGCCAAACCAAACCAATAACATGACATCATGACATCCTAACTCATCATAACCCATTCACACTAGTTTTTATGGACAACAATACACATAGAAACTATCAACCCAACACAATTTATGTCAAGCATTTATCATCACCAATATGAAAAGTGCTGAAGCATAAATACACTCATTTCATTTTTAGCATACATCCATCACTAATATGGAAACTTGCTAGGGATGAAAAACCACACAACCAATGTTACAAAATACACCATCACATAATATGGAAAAGGCTATAACATCATCATACACTCATCATTTCAAGCATGTACCATCAGACATATGGGAAGTGCTAAACCATTAACATGACCAAACTAATTATCAACCATCTTCAACCCTTCCTCCCTTTTTGAGAGAACTACATTGGCCTAAGGCACTTTAAACATGGGCTATGTAGTTAGCACTCAGTTGACATGATGTCTTCTAGGGTTAGCTTAGCCACAGTCATTTGTTCATCTATCTGATGGACCAACCATACAACCTTTAACCATGACTTATCCTAGTCAAACCCACATCCATAACCTCAACTCCTTCCTCCCTTTTGGGGAGAAATACATTGGCCTGAGGCCCTTCAAATAGGGGCTATGTAGGTAGCACTCAGTTGACATGATGTCTTTTGGGGTTAGCTCAGCCACAGTTATTTGTCTATCTATCTGATGGACCAACCATACAACCTTTAACCATAACTTAACCTAGTCAAACCCACATCCATAACCATGAATCCTTCCTCCCTTTTGGGGAGAACTACATTGGCCTGAGGCCCTTCAAATAGGGGCTATGTAGGTAGCACTTAGTTGACATGGGGTCTTCTGAGGTTAGCTCAGCCATTCCTTCATCCATCCATCTAATGGACCAACTATCTATACCAACCCAAACTCATGACCAAACAACCAGCCCTAACACTATAGAATTCACCTTAGATTTCTCATAGGGCACATTGGAGATCACATACATCTCCCCATCCACAACAATCGCCACTTGAGATCATACCATGACTCAACCCAACTCGACCAATGACCTTGGAGATTGTGACTATCTCCTCAGACCATGACCACTTCGGAGACAACTCTGCCTTGGCTATTTTGATTACATGTATGTTACCTCAAGAATAGTTAGCAAATTGTACGCAACCCATATTATGACACTCACACATGTCAGTTCATGCTCTAGTTGATCCTCAATATTTGTGACATTTTCATGTTTTCTAAGAGCACTTCTTGAGCCCAGGATACTTGGAACATAATGACCATTGGAGCTACAGCTTTGATCATTTAACCCAATCAACTAAGACTAAATGCTAGGGACTGGTTATTTCAATTTTAGCACTCCTTGAACTTTGACTGTGACAATTTGACCTACCTATCACATGAAGTGGTATATGCACAATCTCAACTATTACAATGTTCACACTCAACCTTCACCTTACCCATCCACTATTTGTCAAATCGGCACCTGATATCAAGTTACCTTCCCTCGACTCCTGCTTTAAGGGGGAATACCTCATCCCTTACCTAGATCAACCTACACCTCATCCCACATCTGGGGCAACCAACTCCTATTTTTGTCTTGCAATTCATTAGAACAACCAATAGGACAAAAATGACCCTATCCCATACCTGGGGCAACTTACTCCTATTTTTGTCTTGTAGTTGTCAAGAACAACCAACAAGACAAAAAGGGGCAAATGTAGACACCTAAATTATGTCGAGCCCCCCTTGGTCCAACATCTCCTAACCCACACTCTATTAATTTAAAATAAATTATCTATTTTAAATTAATCATCCCCTTTAGACACCTTACCTTGGATTCTTAGCTCTTAGGCCATTTATCACCCTATGAGTAATCATAATTACCTAAGCCCTATTTCAACTCCCCCACTAATCCTCATGCCTATTAAACCCACCATTTAGACCATTTAACAATGACAATTAGACTTGGCAAATGGAATAATGGGTAAAAGGCTAAAAATAACATTTTTACCCATTCTCTAGCCACTAACATTGGTCGACATTCGATCAAAGCCGACAGTATCGCTGACATCGATTGCTTAAAACCAAATTCTAACCTCGACTGTAAACCCAAATGCTAATTCTCTTGCTCCAAAAATTTGACCTCTCTCTCTCTCTCTCTCTCCTAGACACACACCAAGCATCACAGGCTATAAGAACTCTGCATCAGTCACTCCACACTTGATTGAAACATTACAGGAAGTCTTCTACATCAGCCACATTGGGAACAAGCGTTCACACCCCTGATTCTTCAGCAATCAAGAGCTAAGTATTCTTCTTCTATTTCATTTCAATAATTTAGAAAGAATTAGCAATTAGCTTCTATTTAGCATTTCTAAATATCATCAACCAGACCTGAATTTCTTCTTGGAGAGGCTGAGAGGCCTTCCCCATATCCTTACTCCTTTTGACAACCTGTCCTCTACCCCTTGTCCCTCTTAAGACTCTATTGACTTCCCTACAATCTTGCATGGACCTCCAAACTCCTATAGACCTCCCAAACCCCTCTATCAACCATAAACCCATCCAAAAACCATCCAAGGCCATCGCCCTGACTGACATCAACCATTTCCCCTACTGACATCAGCATAATAATTGACATCGGAAACCTTGACTAATTGATGCTGACAAAACTACCGATGTTGGCAATTATGACAGACTGATAGCAGAATACAAGTACGCATTATCTCTATTTCTTTTGTTTAATCTTTCACCATTTCTCTTTCTAGCAACACTCTTTTATCAACTAGTGGACTATCATCCCTTGGAAGTCTTTGCACTTTTGGGACCGAGCTTTGCTTGGAAATCCACCATATATCTATCTAACATTTCCTTTGTTTAAGTCTTTCTTATCTACAGGTGTCATCCTCCATAGCCAAAGAGGAGCTCCTTCAATCATCTGAATATGGTGCACAACTTCATCTGGGTACATACAAACCCCTGACCATTTATCTTTAGTTTCTTCCTTCCTTTTGAATGTAAAAAGTGAAAATGAGTAGAAACATTATCCACACAAGAAGTCACCTCTTATTCATCATTTAGGATCCCTTGATTTCTCTCACTTTTCATCTCAACTACCATATCATTAATTTAATTCTCAAGGACTGCAAAATCCTCCATTTCTTTATCCTTCTTGGTGATACCAAGACTAGGCATCTTGTAATCATGTGACTTAGTCCAATGAGGCTGCCAAGGAGTTAGGATTTCTTCAAGCAATATTTTTGAGTTTTTTTTAACCAAATAATCATATTTAGGTTACAATACCATAGTTATATTAAGGCAAATGGTGATGGAGTAAGGATAGGTTGAACTAGTTGGTGGAGGTGGTGCATAGAACTCCAAATCAAATTAAGAGTGAAATGTAAGGGATTCTTTTGGAAGCTCTTAAGGAAGGGGAGGTAGCCCTTGGGCTAAAGAAACCTAGTTTTATTCCTTCCTTATATTTTATAATCAATTCATTCCAATCTTATTTGGATTAATAATTCTATTGAAGAAGGTTATATGGGGTGTGTTTAGGCATATGATCTTCTTTTAGTTCTAAACCTTCCATCACACCTTAACTTAGCAATTTAATCTTTGCCTCTAACTCTTCAATTTTTTTGGCTAGATTCTCTTTGAAAAGTCTCTCTTGAAGTTTATAGGAATCATCATGAGGATGATGAGTACAAGAGGTATAACATAGATAACAAGAGGCCTTTTTAGGAAGGGAAGAAGGGACTTGCATAGGATTAAGTTTCTATTCAACTTCACACTCTTTATATAGGATTTTCTCCTACTTATTTCCCCATGATTCCACTATCTTACTCTATATTATGATGTTGGGATTAGGATTATTTTATCTAGGTGGTAATTCAACTTGAGGAGTGGATGAATTATTTAATAAACTTGGAATCACCTTAGGATTTGAATCTCAACCTTGTCTCCAACTTGGAATGGCATATCTAGAGGTCTCCTCTTGAGGTGGAGATGTAATGAGAGAGGGAAATGAGGGTTTGAATTATAATTAATTTTATGATAACATGGAATATTACATATGAATATTGTTTGACTCAATTTTCCTATCAAGGGTTTATTAAAACATAAGGTGGAAATATGTACTTCTCATAGCTTAAGAGTATCTTCTTGAAGGTGGAAATAGATTGAGTTGAGAAGTGTCTAGGTTAACTAAGGGAAGTAAGAAATTGAGGAGGATATCTATAAGATTGGTAATAATAATGAGAAGGATGATAATGGCCATGTGGGATTTGATTGGGATCACAACAAGACTAGTAAGGATCACACCAAGGCTGAGATGGAGTGCCATAAAATGGATATATCTCACCAACTTGTGTAAAATAATATTCAACATCAAAATTAGCCATGGAACTTCATTGAAAGTAAGAACACAAAGAAAAATGTTACCAAAAATATACAAAGGAAAACTTGGGATACTTGACCAACTGATAGAACTTTGGAGTTGTCATTGATGCTTAGATAGATGCCTCTAAACGCTGATTGTTGAGAGACAACACCAAAAATCTCTCAACTTCTTAGACCAAAAGTCTCATTAGGTGTACCACAAACTATTTTCACTTGGATTTCAAACATTTTAGGAGATTTATAAGTTATAATCATCCAAGTACCACAATTAAAACACCCCTAAGCTTGTGGGTAGCCTAAGGATGAGGTGAATCTATAGATAGGGCTAGCTCCCTTGATGTACCACTTTATATCAAAATTATACCTAAAATTTAGTGGGGAAGGGAAAGAGATAACTAAAAGTAAACTATATTAAGGGAGGTGATATACCAAATAAGATTATGACTTCTAACCAACAACATGTTACACATGAGAACAAAGGACTAACCAAACATACACTCCTTCAATCTACATCTTCTTACATTAATGTTACATTATGAGGTTATGGATGAATGTGAAAAGCTAAGAAGACTAGATAAGAGGCCTTGAATAGAAATAGTGAATATAATAACTCACTCAATCTTTGACATTTCCTAGAACACTTCACATGCCCTGTAAGAAGAAGCTATCCAACTACAAATAAGATGAAAGAATAAGACAACATGCTAAGGAATCCATAGTCTTCACTAAGTAAGATCCAACATTCAAGTAGAAAATAATATGAATATTAATTAATACGTAAAAAATTAGTAGTCTTGTTGATAAAATGGTATGCAAATGATTAGGGCTTCACCATACTCAGGTGGAGCATAAGTTATAATGGCCAAAATGGCTAGTTCTTATACAACTTGAGAGAGAGAAGAAAATAAGTCCAAGTGTCATAAGAACACTTATAAAGATGAAAAAATTAGTTAATTATTAATGATAATAGGATTTTGGATGAATAATGCAAGGTTAAAAATCACAAGTGTCCATCCAAGTCATCAAACTCTTGTAAAGTGGCATGAATTCCTTATTTTGGCTCAAAAAAATTGCTTTCATGATTTAGGATTCTTGAACGCCTCATAAATGACTAAAAATATGTCTAATTATTGTAATTAAGGGGAAGGATTTAATACATGCATCTCCATGCATTGGTTTTAGTATTGGTCTTCTAGAATCATCCCAAAATGATATATCATCATCTGTTATGAAGAAAACTCATCTTTCATGTAGCATGCACACTTAACCATAGAATTGGATTAATTTTTCCATTAAAATAATTTGGAGGGAGTGTATTACATTTTTTAAGACCATACATGGCCTTAGAGGCATCAGGCATATCTTAAAAAGGCTCACAGTTAAAGTTTTTATCCTTCTCACTAGCTTGGTCACTATGCCAATATTGATTGGTTGAGATGAAGTAGCTAGTTAAGGAACTTGGAAGTTGTTTCAAGGATTTAAATTGATATGGGTATTTACCTTAAGTCTTAATATTTCATTCCATGTTATTTTAACCTCTTGAAACCTTTTAAAACCTAAAAAACACACAAAACTATTTATAAAAGCCTATTTTGTACCCTATATGTACAATTCTATATAGTCCAAAGGTATGGGGAGGTGCCTAAATGAGTCTTATAAAAATTTAATCATAATCCTAAGAAAACTATGCCATTATAATATCTCTCCAACTCCATTTCCACAAATTGGTCACTAAGAAGGATTTGCAAGGGTTTTGAGTAGTTTTGACTCTAAAGCATTATTCATAAAAACTTGAGGTTAAACCTACCAAAAAATCTAAAAAAAATGATGTTAAAGGACCTTTATAAAACCTAAAAACTAATTTTCCCCCCATGAAAATCTTCAAGAGAGATGTGAGCTTTCAAATTTGACATATTGAGCTTGTCTCTCTATTTCCTACATGCTTAAGTTGGATTCTTAGCCAAAAGTGACCTTACCATAGTTTAATTTTCATATTACCAAATTTAAAACATATTATATGACCTAAAAAACATGTACCAATGGGTTTGAATTCATATCTCATGTTAGAAGTGAAAATGGCCTCTCATTTGGAATCTAAGCTTCACCATGCCCAGTAAGCTTGACTATACCTTAGAGATCAAAATGATATTTTATGGTTTTCCTTACCTCAAAATAGTTTATAAAACTCTATAATGATCCCATAATAATGTTTAAATATGCTATAAATCATATCAAAGACTAGAAGTGAAGATGACTTCCTCAACTAGTACTAAGCTTCACTATTCCTCATAGCCCTGACTGTAACCTTAAGAGTATGGAGAAACCTATTGAGTTTAACCCTCTTGTGATTTGTTTTAATTATTTTTAATCCATATTTAATAGGCTAAAACATCACAAATCTATCATGTTTAAACCACTATTTGCCTACAGCTATAGGTGCACATTTATGAGAGAAGAACAACTGTAGGTTACCCTAAGACCCTATATATATATAAAAATCTCTCTTAATGGAATATATGTCTATTTTGTATCCCTTTCAACATCAAACATTGATATTTTAATGCTTAAACTCTTCCTTGTGAATGATATGGAAAACAGGTCTTGGTTGTAGGTCAACATTATCTCAGTGTATGAACTAGAAGTGTACATGGGAAGCAAAAATAGAATATGCCCCTCATTTGACAATCCATTAGGTCATGAATTATAATTGAATCACTTGGAACTACTATCAAATGTTGTCATGATCTATAACTATCAACTTATAGTACAAGGTCACTTTTGGATCAAAGTCCTATAGACATCAATGCCTGAGTTTAGTGGTTTTGTAGGAAAATTTAAGCCTCTCAAATATTTTCTTCCCATATTCATTCTCCCCTTAAAATTTTAAAATTACATATCCATGATAGAGGATACAAGATGAGAACATTATGATGCACCATAAGCTCTTTAAACTATGTCATATGCTATTCACAAAATGCTCATGGACCTTTATTTTGCATTTTCAAAGACTAAATCCCAGAACACAATCATTAGGCTTTAGGGAGGTTCTTAGTTCTTATTTTTTCAAAATCACACTTTAAAATGTGTATTACATGATCATAAACACATTTTATAACTTAAAGAAGAGTTTAAATTCATAATCCAACACTCCTCATGACTTCTTAGACTTTCTGATAAGTCACTTGTAGGTGAGCTTTGCACACTCAGGTAGTGAAAAATGAGTATGGGAAGTGGGAATTATTTATAACCTTTAATAAGTCTTAGACCACTCTTAAGAATCAAAAAATAAACTCCTTTCATATTCAAGTATCTGTCTCTATCTAAACTCCTCAACATGAAATTCTTCTTGAGGACACCTATAGGCACTTACTAATGGTAGACTGTGTACCAATGTTACTCGTGACTATAAAAATTCCCCTTTTATTTCATTATATAAAATATTGATCTAATATTTGATACTGATAAAGGATAAATTAAGGTTAAAAAACTTAAATAAAACTCTATGAACATGACATACATGTGCCTTACCATGGTTGCAAGTAAATAGTGAGCAAAAGTTGACAGTACGGTGTTCATAACTACACTATCATGGAGCATTGATTTGAAAAATGATATTTAAATGTGAATTATAATCAATATCACATTAAATACATGATAATATACTTATCACAACCCCATAGAGCTATTGTCAAATCATGAAATCTTGAACATGGTGAAAAACTACTTGTTGCATAGAAAAGTGCTTCCCCTTGCAACCTAAGCTACTTTGCTCATCAAAAAATTCATGAAAATTGAAACCAAGAATGGTAATCTCTTAAGGATTAGGTAAAAATAATTTGAAACCAATATTATCAATTGGATCGTATGAAACCTCTCAAACCAAGGAAAAACCTATAGGGTACATGAAATAATAAGTAGAAAAACATAGTCAACTTGTAAAGGATGATTCATAAAGCACAGTTGATAAATCCTTGCACTCTTTATATGTAAATTAATTTCTCTTAGTTTAATATCACCTCCCAAACTAATTATCCCTAAAACCTCTTAAGTTGTCCATACTAATCACAAGCCTGAAGGTCACTTCTATATGTCTAAGAAACCAAAGGAGTAGAATGGTTTTGGATTAAAAATGGAACTTCCAAATCATGTAAATAATTTGAGTTTTATTAATATTAATATGCCATCCATGATCTTCTCCCATGTGGCACACTTCCCCATGAGCTGTACAAGTGCTAAATTCTCCTTTTTCTTAAGAAAATTGCCCTTTCTTTTGAATAACCTAACACTTTTCGGTTATGTCAATTTATTAATACCTATTATGACATATGGGACATGAAATAACCTTTTATAACCTTCAAACATCCCAAAAAATATGTACAAGTCATTAAATTCCCCTTTTTTGACCTTAAAATGACTCTTAGGACTAAAAGGATTAAAAAGACTAAGGACCAAGGCCAATATAATATTAAATGACATTAATAAAATTTTAATACACATCTATACATAATATATTAGACCCTAAAATACATAAAAATTAAGTTTTTACCTATAAGGGTCCCAATTTGACCTGTAGGGTCAAATTTGGTCAATAGGACCCAAAAGTATTAGATCCATCAAAGATATGTGAGGCCCAAAATAATGAGAATATGTTAGTGTATCTATTAATATATAGGTGTTAGAGATGTTATATCCTATGGAGGCCTAAACTAATGAGAAGGCACCAAATGTATTCATGTACCCAAATGTGTAAGAGTTGTCAGATCCCTAGGAGACCTAAACTAATGAGGAGGTACCATGTGTCTTTGTGCACCTAAAGGTATCAAATTTATTAGAGCCTCAAGAGGCCTAAACCAATGATGAGGTGCCACTTATCTCCATTCACGTAAAGGTGTCAATTTTTTTAGAGCCCAAGGAGGCCAAAACTAATGAGGAAGAGCTATGTGTATCCATGTACCTAGAGGTGTCATAGCTATCAAAGCCCTAGGAGGACCGAACTAATGAGGAAACATCATAGTATCCATGAACCCAAAGGTTTTATAACTATTAGAGCCTTAATAGGCCCTAACTATTAAGGAGGTGTCATGTGTCTATGTTCACCTAGATGTGTTAGAATTTTTAGATCCCTAGGAGGTCAAAACCAATGAGGATGTGCCATATGTCTCCATGCAACTAGAGGTGTCAAAGCTATTAAATCCCTAGTAAGCTTGATCAAGTAAGAAAAATACATATATAATTCTATACATCTCAGTGGTAATAGGTTGTATAAATCTAAAAGGAGTCAAAAAAGGTATAGGTTTTACCCTCAACCCAATCATAGAATGACACATGTACTTTTTACACATAGGTGACCAACTCATGTAGGAATATCTATCAAACTAAAGATTTCCCCACCAAATCTAGTAGGTATAGTATTTAATGAGCCCACTAATTTTCAACTGACATGTAGCCAACCCCTAAGATGTTCATAGTTCCATGAGAGATAAATTAGGTGTGTGCCTACCATAATCTTAGCATTTATTAGTTTGGATAGGGGAAATCATGATTTGATAACTGGAGGAGTCTCATCACCACCATCCAATCCAAATGGGGCTTTTTAAATTTTTTTTGAAATAATTTCAAATTTGGAAATGGTTAATTTGGGATCATGCCATTGACTCAAATTTTATTTCATGCAACATGAGCCCACCAAATATTTTACTATGAAAATATCATACGGCCCTATAAAGTTACACAAAGATATGATTCATTGTTATCAATTCTATGTTTCTAAATCATTCAAAGTTATTTACCTTGAGTTTAATTTGAAACACAAGGGATCCTTTTTAATAAATTCTTCTCTTGTAAGCTTAGACAACCTAACAATAACTACCTCTACTTCTTATCCTAGACTGGACCCAAAGTTTTAGGACACCACATTCCTGTAGGGTGTCACTCGATTTAAGCACTATAATAACAATTTAAAAATGATTTAGGACATCCAAAGGCTAGATACTAATGATGAAGCTAATGACAATGATATCCAATATGTAGATGATCTTTCCACCTTAAAATATTCAATAATTCACTAGGCCATTACCAAACCATAAGTTTTCCTATGTATAGACCTCTTTGGAAACCTACTTCTCTCTTAGAAGTACAGTATGGATATCATGTAGTCATTGAACATAAAATTCAATATTGTAGATATATATGGGCCTAGATTAAATTAATACTAAAACCTATAGAAATACATGATCACTTATGACAAAGAGCTCATAGACACTTGGGTAAAAACTCACAACATCCAAGAGATCTTCAAGGATTAGGTTGAGGACATAGATAGGTGGGTCAAAGAATAAGTCATTTATGCATACATGATAAGGAATTTTTGAGAAGGGTTGTGCATTGGTATGCTACTATTGAATCACTTATATGGGGAAATGATGTAGTGCATGTCAATAAATTTTGGGTTTCCCTCCTTACCATCATCATGAAGGGGGAGGAAGTTTCAAATTTGGGTAATGTAGACACCTAAATTATATTTATTGTCTAAATGTACCTAAAACCTATTAATAATTCTTCTTAATATAATTCATGACATCTCCATCCAAATTTAAAAAATTAAATAAATCAAATTAATCAATTATTCACACTTTTAAATCATTTTTTAAATATAAAATATGAATTTTACACCTCGCCCAACATCTTCCAACTTATTTTCCCTTACATGTTGACTCATCCCAACCAAATACATAGTTTTCTCAACCTCCTTTGAGTCACCCCTTTATTTATCAATTTTTTTGACTCATTCCTAATGGCTTAGCTAACCATTCCCATACTTTTCTCAACCATTTAAAATAGTTATCGTCCTCATTGATGAGGAATCATTAGCCACCATTTACTATTTGGATCATTTAAGAAATCCAAATAATCCTCCACCATTGGATCTTCCTCCAAAAGATTATAAATAAGCTTGAAAGCTATCATTCTCATCCACCTTGACTTATGCTAACAAAGAGATATTCAATTTAAAAAAAAATACAAGTGAATCAAATCAAATCAAAGCATCAAAAAACTACTTTTCCACCAAAATGTTGCCCATTTTCCTTTGCATTGGAAGATTGAGCAACCACATTGTTGAAGATCAAAATCAAGTTTACATCACAATAGAGGAAACATGGATATTTAAGGTATAAATTTGTGTTTATTATTTTCTTTATTTTTTGTTCTATCTTAGGTTGAATTTAAGTTAGATTACAATTACATAATTAGTAGATTTATTATCATTTCTATATTTAGTTCATACATTTTGGCATGCTTGGTGGGACATTCCCTCATCCTTTTCATCCTACTTTCATCATAATTGCATTTAGAAAGAATTTTTCATTTGATTTTTTCTATTTGTATTTGCATGTGTTTAATCTTGTCTTTGTGAATGTTGGTATAAGCTATAGGTCATTATTTGATGTTTTCTACTTGACTATGTATGCTCACTATGTAACAACATATTTGGAAACATCAGTTAAAAAATTGTACCTTGTAATAATACAATCATTTTTTGACCCATTTCTAAGTCTTTTTCCTAACTTTGTTTGCAATATTATCTTTTTGTTCACTTTATGCTTCTATTTTTATTTTTAGCTTTTTCTAATTGCTACATGAAAACTATGAAATCAATTTTTTTTTTAGCAAAATCATTGTTTTTAACTATGAATTCATCTTAATTGGTTGCAAAATCATTAATCTTGGTAACAAAATCATCTTATAACCATGAATTTGTCTCTTTATGTTTTCTATGTTTCTATGTTTGTAGGTCTAACAGTGAAATCATTTTATAATTTTGAAATCATCCTTTTGAGTAGTGAAACTTTTGTTTTGCATAGTGAAATTATTTTTTTATCAATGATTTTTTTTGCATGCTACAAATTCATCATTTTGCCTAGTGAAATTGTTGTCATAACTATGAAATTATCATATAGGCTGATGAAATTGTTCTATAAGTGCAAATTTTTTTATTCTATATTTTTTGTATTTTGTTTGTTTCTTATGTTTGACTTATTATAATTTCACTTTTCTATCTTTCTGTGTAATTGTGAATTTATCACAAAGCAGTTTCTGCATTATTTTTGTGGTTTTTATTTTCTCTATCACATGTTTCCTTATACCAAGCCTAAATAAAACATTATATCCATTTGTTCACAAGACACTTGATAAAGATAATCTATATAATGGGATAAACAAAAAAAAATTCTTTATTTTACTAACTCTTTCAATTTTATTTTTCCAACAATTTTAATAATTACATCACATTTCATGTTAAGTTATTTGTTTTCCTTTTAGCATTCTATTTTTAATTGTGGAAATTATGTATGCTCTTCCCTAGGCATCACATTAGTGATGAGACTTGGGAATAAAAAACAATTCAATAATTTTTTGTATTACCCAAGTGGTGTTCATGTATGCTTTTTCCTTGACATGACATTAGTCATGATACTCAAAAATAATAAATGAACACTTACTTTTTATTTCTTTTTATAGGGGCTCTATTGATGATGGATTTTACCACCATGTAGTAGGACAAACCCTATTTATTTATTGGATATATAAATTGAGATCCAATTATTTGAATTACCTAAGAGGTTGTGTGTTTTAATCACATCATAATGTGATGGGATTTCATGCTCTAATATCCATGGTTTCAATAGCTACCTCAAAATATGATATCATTGATTTCCAACACACTAATACCCCTATGACTATGTTGGGAAATTTGGAATAAGAAATAATAGTGTGCTTATACTTTATCTATTTATTATATAGTTTTTATCCCTTAGATAATCTTGTTTAAACCTTAAGCCTAGGAAAGCCGATTTTGCCATTCAACTTTGGTGTATCAGTTAGTGGTTAGTACAGAAACACCACCTTACACACACCCTCAAAACTAGACTTAGTGGGCTATGGGAATGGTAGGATCTTCCATGGTTATTAACTTTAATATCAGGCCAAAACTGAGATTCTCAATGAGTCAGTGACATTAGAAGGCCTAAAAGTTGTTCACAACCCTTATCTTAGTTTTTTATCTTTTATGCGAAATTGCTTGTTTGTTTAGAATATAAATTTGTTTGTTATTTCCTTGTGTTTATCATGTGATACAAAATCCTTGTCTATAAATAAATTATTTTGAGTTTAAAATGATATCTTAAAAATCAAGACCTTTTCTTAGAAAACTCAAATTAACTAGTTCAAGAATTCAAAATTTTTAGTCACCTTTTGATTAGTTTTGTTTTGTTTAAAACTTTCTTTTCTTTGAGTCATTTTACTTTTTGACCATATCACATATTAATATTAAAATTTCCATGTTAAACAATCCTAATCCAAGGGTTGAGCCTTTTAGAAATGATCCCTTTCAATTTCCTAGTCAAGAGCATCATGTAGAAATACATGAGATAACCGAACAAGAAGAAGATGAAAGAGGGGCTTACCAAGATGAAAGTAGCCCAAAATTTGATCAACCTAGACCCTCATTTTATGAGTATATCATGTCTAACAAGAATGAATTATTACTTCTAGCCTTGGGCTTTGGAGCAAAATTCCCATCCATCTTTGTTGTACATAATTTAAAATATTTAATTGCAATGAAAGAACCTTCATCCTATAATACTAATAAACCAACCTCATAAGGTTATTTATATGGTATAAATACCCTACTCAAATATTTTCAACCTCATCCC
The DNA here is from genome assembly GCA_037957365.1 of Torreya grandis. Taxonomy (NCBI): domain Eukaryota; kingdom Viridiplantae; phylum Streptophyta; class Pinopsida; order Cupressales; family Taxaceae; genus Torreya; species Torreya grandis. The sequence continues at coordinate 1,365,461 of JARHVA010002421.1, forward strand.
TAAGTATCTCAAGATAAATGTAAAACTATTTTACATGAAGAGACATCTCAAATAAACCATGGATTTTCCATAGAAATCCATATAACTCAAGGAGCTTAAGAGATTATGAAATTTAAATCTCATCAATCAATCAATCCCTTTGGTAACCATAATTTGAATGTGAATATGAATTTACCCTCAAAAGTTTATCCAAATAATTTGAGTTTGAATTTTCCTTCAAACTCACCAATCATTTATCCAAATAAGAAAAACTTGAATCTTACTTCAATTTTACCAAGCATGAAAAAAGTCAACCCAAACTTGAACGTGGGGTTCCCATCTAATTTAAGTTTAACCAATAAACATTTGATTAAATTTAACTTGAGTACACACCCAAATTCACAAGGTTATATTCAAATTAATTTGAGTTTGAATCTTTATTCAAACTCATCAATCAACCCTAATCAAAACCACTAAGGCTCACCAATCATTTCCAATCAAAGTCAAAAATAAATATTGAATACCCATTCTATCTTGACCATTCAACCATCTAATACTTAGTTTAGTATTGCTTCATAGACACTCAATAATCTAAATAGTGGTGTAGAAAATCAATTTTCTTATTCTAACACTCTTGGATTGGTTCTATCCAATCCAAGTTTCAATCCAAATTCTAATATAAATCTAAATAAATTTAACTCTAATCCAAATATTTCGTTTAATTCTAATAAAAATACTAATATAAGTTTCAATCAAACTCAAACACAACCTAATTTGAACAATTCCAACCTTAATCCTAACTTTAACTTCTATATTCTAAAGACAAATCCTATTTCTAACCTTAACCAAAACTAAAGCAACCCAATCCAAAATCCCAACCAAGCTAATTTAAACCTAGGTTCTAATCCATTTAATTCAAATTTTAACATGCTTCCACAATAATATAATCCAATTTTGTTCAACAAAAAACGTTTTGGTTAGAACACCATTCTTAATTTCATGAACTTCAACACAAATACACCAAACAATTCATGTTTTAACCCAAACCCAAATCCAACAAACCTAAACATAAAATTTACACATTACCCCAATCCTATTTTCAACCCAAATTTAAATCAAACAAATTTTGGTTCCAATCCAAACCCAAGTCAAAATATTTTTTGTTCTAATTTAAATTTAAACTTTGGTTATAACTCTAACTCCAATCACTTTTCAACCCTTCAAAATGCTAATTTTAACAATCAACCTCCAAATAATTTTAACCAACACACTCCACAAAACACAAACCAATTCATGGGTCAACCACCTAATAAATTAAGTCAAATGAACCAACTATCCCTATATCTCATATAATAATTTCAAAATACAAAGGATAGAGTTCAAGGCTTACAATATGGCACTTATTCTAAAAAAAAAAAATTTAAGTTTGAGGAAAATTTCTCATACCCATATGATTTAAGTAAAATGACTACACCTTTTCTTAGGTAATTTTAACTTCTAAAATTTGACAATTATAAAGGTAAATCAAATCCAAAAGAACATCTAACTAGGTTCTATCATTATGTGTGGACGTTGCTTATAGTAATGAATACATGTTGTGTTTATTACCACAAAGTCTTGAGGGCCAAACCCTTGAATGGTTTTCATGACTTCCAAAAGGATATATTTTCACCTTTGAAGACTTATCTAAAAAAAAAAAAAATTCGCCACTTCTCTTATAATATCAAAAAAGACTTGACCACCTTATATTCACATGACACTAAGAAATGTAATAATGAAACTTTTGCTTCCTTCCTCCAAAGATGGCAAGTAATATCAAGTCATTTTACATGTTCATTTCCTAAAATAGATCTTGTGGACATCTTTATGAACAACTTAAATTCAAAATTGGGACACCGTTTATTACTTTTTTGCCCAAGGTATTTTGACAAAATTATTGAAAAGGGAGTTCAAGTAGAAATAACATTGATTAATAGAGGTGCAATCAAAATATTTAACCTGGATAATAATAATTCCTCTAAACCAAAATATAAACCAATTTTTTTGCCAAAAACAAAATTTTTGGTGGAGATAGTGTAACTGATGTCAAACGGATTCAAAACCCTCAACCCTAAACACAAACATATACTCAACTAATTAATAATATCACAATCCCTGGTGGATAACCAAAACAAGGAAGACCTAAACATAAGTTCACTCAATTGAGTGATACGAGAATGTTTTTAAAATTTGGATCATGTAAACATGATAAAATGTCTAATCACTTAACCCTTTGATGAAAATGTTCCCAAACCTAACTGGTACAAAGAGGATGAGTATTATGAATACCATCATATTAAAAGACATTAAACTAATAGGTGTATGCACTTTAAACACTATGTTTAAGACCTAATTGATAGAGGTGACATAGTAATTAGAAACCAACCATATAAACCATCTAATAATTAAAAAATGGGGATATACCAAGATCCATTCCCAAATCATGATCAAGGAAAGGGGAAGTAAAAACAAGAACAACTAGAATCTAGTAATGTTTATCAGACAAGTCATCCATTTGATTTTATCATCAATAACAGAGATATTATGCATATTCATGTTAGTGTTATTACTTTTCCATCATAATAATTCATAATTACCACAAGATGAGCAAAACTTACTCTCCCAAGTGCATCATCCTCTAATGTTGAATGCAAATATAACATTATTGACCATCTTTATAAAATTCTAACAAATATTTAAATTTTAGACTTTATTAAGACATCCCCTATGTATAAAGATATTTTGTATAAATTCATCCAATATTTAAATTTACCTCAAGATATCAATCTTACAAGTTTCCAAGAATTAATGGTTCTTTATCAACAAATAATAAAGTAACATTTGATCATTCAGATGTCACTCCTATAGGATAAGATCATAACTTCCCATTGTATATAGAGGTTAATATTTCTAGGCACAAAGTGAAAAGGGTTTTTATATACAATGGTTTGTCACTCAATATACATACATTGAGACTTATAAAACATCTAGGATATCCAAAAACAAAATTGGAAACAAACATCATTACCATAAAGGCATACAATAATAATGAGTGATAATCTATTACAATAATCCATCTTCCTTTGATGGTGTGGTTTGTTATTAAGGAAAATCTTGTTCATGGTGTTTATCTTGATTTACCATACAGTATACTTATTATATGCCCATAAATTCATTCCATGAAATCTATTCCATCCAGTCTTCACCAATGTTTGAAATTCTCCCATGCAGGAATGAAATTTACTATACAAAGTGATCCTGATCCCTTCCAATATTGTAAACTATTGGAAGGAAAATAACAAAATTCAAACTATCTACCAATTATAAATGATAATTTTAATTCCTTTAAGGATTATCCTTCACTTAAAAATTATGTCCATCCAAAAATATTATTTCAAACATCTCCCCTTGGTGGTTGGATTAATACACCAACTACTTCCATATCCATTGAAAAAGTTTCAACTAGTGAAGCATCTAACCAAAAATCTGAGAAAGCATCAAATAAACTATCTAAGCAAGATTTAAATAAACTATTTGAGTAAGATTAAAATAAATTAACTGATCAAGCTTCAAATAGATTATATGAGTAAGATTCAAATCAATTGTCTACAAAACAAACTCAATCAACCTTATATGGAGCAAAATTTCACTAAAAACCCCACTACCAAAGCATCGTCATATACTTATTCCCACTTTAATATCATCAAAATTTTTACACAAATATAATCCGTACCAATCCAAATGACAATGGCAGGCCCTACCATCTAAATAACATAGAATTTTTAATATGATTAGCAAGACAAAAATATAGAATGAGGTTTTATTTTAGATGAACATATCAAAGATTCAAACCCTTCTTGGCTTTATTATGATGAACTAGATACTTGCTTCTTAAACAAAAAATATCTTGTTACCAAATCCATCATGTGCAATATAATGAACCATAAAGGTAAAGGTCTTGGTCTCCATGAACAAGGATCCATAGAACCTATCACAATAAAATAAAATGAGGAAAAACATGGTATTGGATTTAACCTAATCAATGTGCATCTTACACTCTCCCAAAGTGACTCCTCTAGTGAGTCTGTGGATGATTCTTCAAATAACAAGATAGTTTCCATAATTATCCACTTTGAAGATCTTGCCCTCACAAACCTATTTCATGAAAATGACATCCTTACACTTAACCTTGCATACCCATACCTGATATAGTGGGACCAACAAGAAAAACCTTAACTTGACCATTTTTAGAATGATGAAGTTATATTCAAATTATTGAGAATAAGAGATCAAATTCTAGAGGGTGACCACAAGAAAGGATTTATAATTTAGTTATAAGATTCATCATACTTTTGGGATAAAAAATTACATCACAATATCAATTCAACTTCTACATCCAAACAAATAGAGTTTGAGGAAGATTTCTATCTTCCTGAACCACCCCTAAGTTACAAAGATGAATCAATTATACTTATTGAAGAAACCATTCCTATGAACATTAGCATCAAAGAAAATCATAAAAATTGTTAAACTTGTCATATCACTCACTCAAGAAGAAAGGAATATATTTACACTTTTGTTTCAAGAATTATCTGATGTGTTCACATGGTCTTATGTGGATATGCCAAGACTAGACCCATAATTAGTAGTTCATCACCTTATGGTGCATCCATATGTAAAACCAATAAAATAGAAACTACATAAGATGCATCCTAAGCTTACACTATGAGTAAAGGAAGAACTAAATAAGTAGTTGGTTGTTGGTTTCAAACATCTTATTGAATATTTAGACTAGATATCAAACATTGTACCAGTATCAAAGAAACCATAAGGGATTAGAGTCTACATAGATTTATATGATATAAAAAAAACATGCCCAAAAGATGATTTTCTATCACCCAACATAGACATGATTGTAAATTCAATTGTAGGTCATGAGATGTTATCTTTAATGGATGGATTTTTAGGATATAATCAAATAAAAATTAATGTTGAAGATCAACACAAAAATGCATTTATAAATCCATGGGGGACATTATATTATCTGATGATGCCTTTTGGTTTGAAAAATGATGTATCTACATATAAGCAAGTAATTACCATCATTTTCCATGACATGCTTCATGACATTATGGAAGACTATGTAGATTATATTCTTGTTAAATCTAAATCTAGGTAAAAATACCTTCAAGTTCTTTGATATATTTTTAAATGCATGAAAGAGTATAACATGATATTGAATCCAAATAAGAGTGTGTTTAGTGTGACATCAGGAAAGTTATTAGGGTTTATTATTTCATAATGTGGCATTAAATTTTATCCCTCTAAAGTTTCATCTATCTTGGATATGCCTTCACCTAAGAATCCTAAACTTATAATTCTATAAGGGAAAATTCAAGAAATTAGAATATTCATATATCAACTTGTAGACATTTGTCACCCATTCACCTTTTTGATAAAGGAGACCCCTTTTACAATTAATGAGAATTGTGAAAAATCATTTGAAAATATCAAACAATATCTTTCCAACCCCCTAGTACTAATGCCACCTATTATTGGTAAATTTTTTTGTTGTACATTTCAGCTACTCAGTTTGTATTGGGGGCATTATTATCACATCATGATGATAGTGGGAAAGAATGAGAAATGTAATACCTAAGCATAAATTTGATATCATATGGTTACAAATACTCTTAGATAGAAAAATCTTGTGTATTAGTGGTTTATTTCTAAAAAAATTATAGCATTACATGCTTAATAATCAAAACAAGATTATTTCTATGATTGAACCTCTTAAATATATTTTATCTAGAACAAATCTAATAAGTGGGATGTCCAAGTGGGTTATGATTCTTAGTGAATTTGATTTAATGTATGTTAACCTAAAATAAATAAAAGGATAGGTTTTAGTAGATGTATTGGCAGAATCACCACTCAATGACAAGGCATCTATTCTTACAAAATTCCTAGATGAATAAATAATGTCTATAGATGAGTCTATAATTTGGCATATTTTATTTGATGGTTCCTTTAATAATCATGAATTAGGGGAAGGTGTCTTGTTAGTCACACCTAATGGGGATTGAATTCCTAAGGATTTATGAATCAAACTCCCTTATACCAATAACATAATAGAGTATGAAGGTCTCATAGTAGGTCTCAATATGGAAATCCAATGGGAAATTCAACATCTCCTTATTTTTGGTTCTTCTAAGATTATCATAAACTAATTCATTAATGAATTACAAGCTCGTGATGATAAACTAATCCCTTACAAATGAATGGTGAATAGTTTGAAATTGTCTTTTGAGTAAATCCAATTTGAATAAGTGCCAATACTCAAAAATCAAGCAAAATATGTTATGGATACCATTGGTTCCATATTATATTTAAGCATAAATAATATATTTTTTTGGTTGAGTACTTATAGATACCAACTTATGACGCACCTAATTTTGAAAATGTTTGTGAGGTGGTTGGTCTCACTTCTCCTTGGTACTCTGATATATATACATACCTTCATAATCATATCATCCCATCTAAATTATCACCTAAACAATGCAAGTCCTTTATTTAATGCATGTCTTAATACACCCTCCTTAGAAACACCCTATACAATATATGCTATGATGGAACCCTTTTACACTATTTAAAATTTGAAGAATATACTTTGGTAATTAGGGAAGTTCATTAGGGAGTATGTGGAGCACATTCAAGTTGTATGGTCCTTGAAAATAATATTATATGAGTAGGTTACTATTTTCCTACAATATAATCCAATTCAGGTGCTTATGTCAAAAAAATGTCTACCCTATCAGAAACATGGGGATTTTATCCATATTCCATTGCATGTTTTACAACCCATCACAACACCTTGGCCATTTTCCATATGGGGGTTAAACCTCATTGGAAAAATAAATCATATTTATTATAATGTACATAAGCATATTGTAACAATAATATAGTATTTTACCAAGTGAGTAGAGGCAATACCCTTACTTATATCAATGGAAAGTAAATTTCCAAATTTATCCACAATCACATTATCTACCATGTTGTTCTTCCTTCCACTCTCATTCATGAAAATGGTAAATCACTAAAGAATAGAGATGTTAAGACTCTTTGTCACACCTATCATATCAATCATAGGTGTTCCACTCCGTATTACCCATAATGCAATGGCCAAGTTGAGGTAACTAAAAAAAATATCTTGTGTATCTTTAAGAGAGTTGTTGATGAAGCCAGTCATGATTGGCATACTTAGTTATATCCTTCCCTCTAGGCATACCACCCTAGTATCTTCACACCCATGGGGGTAAACCCTTATTCCATTATCTATGATAGTGAGTCTATTATTCCCATAGAGGTCAAGATTCCATATTTGTGAATATAATTAAAAAAATCATCAATGAAGAATAATATTGAACATCATGCCTAAGTGAACTCAACATTTTTTATAAAAATGAATTAATGCTTTAAACCATCTAAAAGTATATCATAATTACATTCACCATAACTATAATAAGTGGATTAAAGCCAAGGAATTTGAAATCTAAGATATTTTTCTTAAGGAGAACCACTGAGACACTAATTTTGAAAGAGATAAGGGAAATTTTGAGCCTAATTGGTTAGTCCCATATTTTATCATTGCCAAGTATGGATCAAGATCTTACAAATTAGCTACAGAAGATGGAGAAGAGCTTGATGAACCTATGAACATCATTCAACTTAGGAAATTCTATGCCTAATTTTTTTTATATGTTGTTATTGGTATCCTAGGTAGTAAAAAAAAATCAAAAAAATATTAAGAAAAATTAATAAAAACAAAACAAACAAGAAAAATACATAGATCATCTAAATGTGAAAACTAGTTTACAGGCACTTTGGGCAAGTACCATGGTGAAAAATAGATTTATGGTACCATGTGTAAACCATTATCTATATTCACCCTAGTTACTTTGGGGCATCATGTTTTAATAATAAATTGTCTATTCCCACATTTATCATTTGTTAGTTGTTTCTCCTATAGAATGTTAAGTTCATGGTTGATATTCCTACATGTGAACCTACATCCTTTCTCATGATAGAAAAAAAATACTTTTATATTAATTATTTTTAAAAATACCAAAATAAAAAACATTACACTAAAAATCCCCCCAAAAAATAGCTCAGGCAGGTCACCAATAGCCCACCGATTCGAGGCATAGACCCCTAGGCCCAACCCTTAGAGCCAATCCTTTTCTTAAAGTTGTAGATCCATTTTTCAAACTACCCTTACCTCCATTATTATATTAACCATAGGATATTCACCTTAGATACCTGATGTGGTTATGAGTATGAGTGAGTGTGAATAGTACTCAATCCTTTAGATTTTTAAGGGCTACTAAAGGTGCATTGGACACTATAGGAGGTACAATTCTCTTTCAACCACTAGAAGAGCATTGCATATCCTATTGTGTCTAGTAAATGCAACCCATTTATATATTTAATTCATACAAAGAACATCATCACATTGAACCTCACTTGACAGGTAAATGAAACCCATACTAGAGGTAATTTCTACATGATGCCCTACATAGTGGACACAATATATGCTACCCTAGACTTCAAGCACACAACCTTCCCTTTATGGGTACTAATGGGGTATGTGGTGCATGTAGTGTTTTAAAATATACATTCACCACTTATGTAATAATATTTGGGACATTGATGGCCACTTTTACCTGATTATGTATCATTCCATCAATGAGAGGTTAATGCCAAGGCTCTGAGAGGAGATACATAATACACTCCAACCCATAAGAATTTATTGGTACTATAGGGATAATACCATAGTTAGGGTTGAAGTTATTTTAGGGTCTCCTATATTACTACCATACACAATCCTAGACTACCTCATAGAGCAATAAATAACTTGGTAAATGGACAATGGAATCTTAGGTTTCTAAATTAGCATAATAAAAAATACCTATGCAATGCTACCCATAGTCATTTTTCTCCATGAATACAAGAGTGTGAAATCACTATAGGTGGTGACCCAACATAAAGACTCTTACAACTTGGGAATGATTGAAGATAGATTATAAGATCCTCATGGTATGGTGAAAGATCATGGGGAGAAATACGAGGCATGCCTCAACACCATAGATCATCATGAGGGACACTTGGAAGATGTAATTAACCCCAACTTAGTGAAAGATACAAATGTGATTACAAAGCTAGAGGTCATCACCTACTATAATTCCTAAGCTCAATCTCAACCTATGCTTGAATAAATTCTAACTCCTCCATAGCCACCTCTATTGCATTTTACCCCTCTATAAAAATCTACACTAAGGTAAGTTATTAAGGGCCTGCTCACTATAAAGAGGCTCATTGATAAAATCCTACAAAGGTCCAAAATACCTATACTACACCATTGACCTCAATGTCAATTCTATCTACATTAGTTCCTTAAGTAAGATAACTATAGGATACTTGTGCCATTCATTTTGAAAGAAATCTAAAGTCTAATCTCATTAGGGATAAAATTTTAGATTCCCCTAAAGTTTCTTCGAAAACTAATAGTATTTCTTATATTCCATTTACAATCACACAAATTTATCCATTTTGGCATGACCCACACTTTTCATGTTTCCCTTTTCACCTATGATGACAAGTGCCAAGTTGCCTTCCTTTCCTATGAATACAACCATGGTTAGTGTCCATACTACCCTATTTACTCTTATGCACACTAGAGCCTAATTTTGGTCTTTTTTTAACTCCATTATCTTGGTCTCCACCATCAATTATTAGCAACCCATCCTTGTAGGTTAGCTCAACTCCTAATCCAACTCAAATTATCTTTGATCCACATTCATGATATATCCTATAATAAAAAATTACCCATCGCCATTAGTGGATCCTATGAGTATGAGTGAATATATTTTAGCTTTACCTAGCACATGCCCAAGCCTAGTAGTAGTCACACAACTCTCATAGGATCCATTTAGGATGGCTCCAATTACATCAACATCAATACAAGTAGACCCAAAGAAGAGGCCTACTAATAGAAAAAAATTAATTGCACCCAAGACACATTTTCAAACCCTATATACATAGCTTTCATAGGATCCATCTAGGATGGCTCCAATTACATCAACATCAATACAAGTAGACCCAAAGAAGAGGCCTACTAATAGAAAAAAATTAATTTCACCCAAGACACATTTCAAACCCTATATAAATATGAAAATATTTATTAGGCACCATATAAATCATATTAATATCTCAAGGATCTGGATTTAACCAACCAATATCCTTCTTTAGGCTAAACACACAACTCTTGGGCATGATTGGTCACCAAGTATTCATAACCCTACACCAATTGAGGTTTCACTGATCCCCTTAGGCTCCCCATTTGGTAGATCCTCCCTTCACTCCAATTCCACCTCCCCCACCCTTATTTCCATTTCTCCCTTCACCTTCATTTCCACATCCTTCACTCATGCCTTGACTTTTCATTTTAGCTGCCACCACCCATGTTGCCTCATCTTCTACTACCTTGTGGACTATTGCTGAAATATTTGGTAAATGACAACAAATAAAGATTTAACTATATTTTATGAGACTAAAGTCTTTATCTATTATGAGGTTAGGTTATATTTATTTAAATAAATAAAAATAAAAACAACTATATACAACATTTACAAGTTAAATGAAAGGGGGTCGATAGAAACTCAATCTAACAAAAAATAAAGGAAACATAAAAGATAAAATGGAGAGTCATTAAAGAGTGAATAAACGTATATTTTATGCACTTAAATATAATATTTAAATTAAAAATATAAATTTAATTTAAGACATCAAACATCATTCATGCTTGGAATAATGACAAATACATTGACATAAGAAAAATGGATGTTTAATAAGGAAATAACCAGATACAATGTTTAAGTAAGTCCTTATTATTGGATAAATAATGGACATAAACTTTCCTTCTTCCTCCTCTTCAATTTTCAAAAATAATGGACATCAAAAATCCCTTTTTTAATTGCCATTTCTTTTATTTATAACAAAGAGAATGGGCTAACCCTTTACATTCCAAAATGGCATTTCATATTCTATTTCTTGTCCTATTCTAATTTTCATGATTTTCACTTTTACAATAATAAAATATGAATTTTATAAAATATAATATGGACAAATAAAGTAAAGAGAGAACAAATTTCACCAAGAAGCTTTCTGTGAGTTAGCAACATTAGTAAATGGGTTGAATACTAATGAATCTTCTTTGAACTGATCTTTATCACGTGTTTCCTTAAATGTTTGGAATCTCTTGATTTCTTCAATAATTTTATTTATTTTTATAATAACCATATGATGATATTTGTGAACCATCCTTTTGAAATGAATGTCAAGGAAGATTGAGATTTTGACATATCTTTCAATTAGGTCTTTAACTCTTGTAGTGAAATATGTGTTGGAACACAACTATCTACTGAGAGGGGGGTGAGTCAGTAGATTGAATAAATTAGTATTTTTAAATCCCTTTTAGAACAAAATAGAAAGGATATGAAAATTAAAACATATATTCATAGATCACACACACAAAAACACATAACACCATATGTATATGTGGAACACCTAATATGGGAAAAACCACGGTGAGAATATATGCTAGAATCTACTATTTTAATCCAGCCTCATAGTCAAAACCTCATTTATTACTTATTTAAGGGAATCAACCCTAAGGATACACCATTCCCAATTTTAAGAGCACCAAATCTAAGGAAACACCAATTCCCTGATTTAAGAGCACCAACTCCCTAACTAAACACCAACTCAGCTTATCTAATGTCACCCACCAATAAGATCTATATGGATCTATAAATCCAAATTATGATATACATTCATAAAATAATCTAACCTAAATTATCTATTATAGGTTTGGTCTATAACTTCTCAAACTTTGCACATTATCTCTCTCTACTCTTTCAATATGCCCCTCTATTTCTATGTCTAGATATATCTCTTATTTGACATAGTTTATCTCTCTCTACATTCTCTTCTCTACACCTCTTTTGGTTCTATGTCTCTTATATTTCTCTATTTGACACAATTCAACTACACCAACAATAACAACAACATCTGACTGTATCCTAGATGTCATATATATAAGCATTTGATCTAGGTTTTTGTATATTCTCTATGTTGACACTTGTTTGTTAACACATCATGCTTAGTTATATTTGAGTTTATTTCATGTATTTAACTATAAGTTTACCACATATTGAACTCATGCTTCACCACCATGATTATTGGTCTCATTACTATTTTTAGCATATACTAGGCTCTAGTTTTGATGCACATGCATTATTACATAAATTAGATCGATCACTGTAATCTAACTCATTATCTATGTCATCATTTATGGATTATTTAAAAGTTCTTGCATGTTCCACCACTTGACCATTTGGATGAACATATATTTAAATTTTTACCTTTGATCTTAAGTTCATGCCATGATCTAATGGTCTTCATTCAAATTGATCAATTTTTAAAACACATCTATTGGATCAAATTTTGATAGGCTCACACAATCTATTTGATCTTTATACACTTCTAAACTTTAACTTTTCATCTTTAAAATGCATCCATTGATATTTTTGATCCATGCTCCCACATGCTATTAGATATTCATATTTGCATGAATTTTATCTCTATCTATGGTTAAACATTGACCACTTATCCTCATCTTGATGCATCCTCAGTCTTTAGAATCAATACACTCCATCGATCTCATCAAACTAGATCAATATTTAACTCACCTCTATGTCATTATTAATTAAGCACTTGGTCCCATTGAGCTCATTCACTCTTATAGATATTCATTACACAATCACATCCTCACCTTTATATCTTTTGAAAAGCTAATTTAATGTGACATTTGGCATTAGCATGTGCCTTTTACACATTTCTATCATTTACCACTATTGAGACACTTGGCATCCTCACATTTATCATTGACTATTTGACTTGGAACTACATCATATATTTACTATTCAAGCTCTATGATTGTGACACTTATCACTAGTGCATTCACTCATAGGTAATTTTGACATATGGACTTCATTTCACATCATTAGATATTCAATGTATGATTAAGTGATCACTATTAGATATTATAACAAGATCAAACTTTACCTTATGCATATTTGACTAAGTATGGGGACCATCTCAATATGCTTGGAAGGGTTGCTTTGCACCTTCATATATTTTTCTTTTCTCATCTGCTTGTTATGAAATTTGGACCATATAAAATAGGCATGATAATAAACAAATACATATTCTCATCTCTTCCTAAATCCTTTACATGTAATAGATATAACACCATTAATATACTTACTTATATTCTTCTACCATAGAGCTAACTATGCTTAAAACTTCTTGGAAGGCCAACTTTTTTTTTGCATAACTTTTGATGCACTTCATCACATGACCTATAATTTAGTGCATAATATCCTCTCACATAAGGTATTTCATCCATATATTCATATGCTTTAGAAACCTTCATACATGTAAGATATGACATCATAAAAATTCATTTTCAAGTTTTTCTCGCCATCTACAAATTTGTTTAAGTGTGGGAAAATACTATCAAAATGTTTGGGAACCCAAATTTACACATGCACATCTTTTGTCATGCTACATTGTGTAACTTGATATTCAGCGTATAAAAATTAGGCACAAAAATAAATAAACCCATATGACCATTTTTTCCTAACACTTCCATGTGTGCAAATGTTGACTTCATCAACATTCTTGGCTCTGCTTGAGCCCTTTTGTAAATTTGGCTAAGTATAAAAACTTAGTGAATTCTTTTTGAGTAGCCAACTTTACATCCTCATATCTTCTATCGTAATTCATCACATGAATTTAAATTTAGCACATAATAACTAGGGACTAGTGTGATCATAACCATATAACCAACTCCCCTAGACTCATCCACAAGTGGTAATGGTGACATAAAAAAACTGCATATTTATATTTTCCTCTATAGACCCAAAATGTATAGATGATCGATATGAAGAACTAGATGAATTCCATTCATGAAAACAAACACTCCAATCATCCTTGACCTATGATAAGATCCCTTGCATATCCTCTAATCATAATATTCAACCTTGAGCATAAATGCCATCCATAATTCTAATAATTTCACTTTTGACATTAATGACAATCATATTGCCAACAATCTCCCCCTTTGTCAATGATGGAAAACTAAATGATCTGATCTTCTAATAGTTTTCTCCTTCTCTAGCATTACTTGTATTGGATTCTAATGTATATGAACTAAAGATATTCATAACAAACTTTCTCCCCCTTAAGCAACAGATCATTTTCCAAAACACAACATGGACACATGCTCTAATCCTATTTAGCATTTGCACTTTTTATCCCTTTTTTACATCAATGGTAAAGTGAATCTTTTGCACAATAACATCTCACACCTTGTAACCTCTCCTAGGTTAATTCAAATAGGTACATTTCAAAAAAATATACATAACTTAAAATTCTCATAACTTTACACCAAGGGACTACCTATAACACACCATAAATTCATTTAAAAATTTTATATAGTTATTTTACACATGTTCTCCATGTCTGGTGACCAAACTCCTTACACACCCAAATATACAAAATGTCAAGGGTTTCTTACATTTGAACCCTTATGCCAACCTCTGATACTACTTTCACACTAAGAGACAACCATCACACACTTTTGCACTAATATTTGAGCTTCCACACCTTTGAAACCTTTACTTCCTATACCATGGGTTTAACCCTGAGGGTTTAACTACGAAACATTGTAATCTCCAAGAGCTAAAATAAATCATTTCTAAGCTCATTTGTCTTCATCTAAGCTTGTGGACCATATTTATGAGATGCATCATTATGTCACATGGAATCACTCATTATATCCTTGTAGACACTACATACACATCACTTTTATCATATTGACACACCAACTCTAACTGGGGGCACTAATTTCTTACCTTTTAGAATCTTATAAAGAATACCACATCATCAATTGCTTCTCCACTAAAAGGAGTCTCTTAAGAATCATAGATAGAGACACCCTACTTTACAATGTCTTAGAATAATGTGAAACTAGGTATTGCCCATAACTCCTTATATTCTTTCTCCTCTTTGGTCATCTTGTAATTGTAGTTCTTCTTCTTTTTAGGATTAAGAGAATTAACATGCTCATACAATAAAATGTTATCCTTTTCTTAGATGATTAGATTAACAATACATGAAGACACTATATATTCATGGCATACCTTTTCATCTAATGAATCTTCCTTGTAGTTTATAATATCATCACTAGGAACAAAAGATTGATGTTTTATCATGACAATTTCTCAACAATAGTAGGATGTTCACTTGAATCTATAGACACTTCATAAATATCCTTGGCCAACACCCTGGACTTCACTTTGAGCTTGTTCTTTTCATTCTCAACATGAGCAGACATTGAGAAATCTTGAAATTATCCAACCTCTATAACATTCTCCATCATAGCTTGATATTTCACTTTCCACACATGCTTGGGTTTCTAATATTTCCTATTTTTTCCATTTTTATAGACTTGTGAACCTTTTTTCACATTGGGATGCATGCCTTTATTTACACTTTATGTCTTTGGTTTTACAAAGCTTTTTCTACATTATTTAGCTATGTGACCAATTTTATTGCAATTATAGCATATTACATTTTTATCTAAAAAAGGTGCAAATCTATTTTTTCTTACAAATTTTGTTCTCCTTTTAGATATAACTCTACATTCACTAGCCTTATGACTAAAATGATTATAGATATAATAATAAACATAAAAAAATGAATAATACCTAGTCATAGCATTTCTTTATGTAGGATGGGGAGTTATTCTTAAATTTGGCTTCTTCAAATCTCTCACTCTTTTGTAAACATTTTTATCAACTACCTTTGTTTTTTACATATTCCTTGAGTTTTTAGAGATGTAATCATTATTATTATTCCTTTCCTTAGGATTATTTTTTTGTTTAGCTTTCTTCATATCAAAAATGCTTGTATATGTCTTTGTATCCTTACAATCTTTCTCTTTCTTTGATCCTGGTCATCCTTCTACTTTAAAGTTGCCATATAACTTTGTAGATGTATCAGTTATGGGACTTTTTCATTTTTCATAAAAAATACCATATCTCTCTTTTAAAGGATATTTAGATTTAATCAATTCATCATGAATTACTTAACTTCCTTTCATCCTTTAAACCTTTGTCTATTTGTTCTTTAGCCCTTTCAAGTTATTTTCTCAAAGCTGATATATCTATTTCTAGCTTCATGCATTCATCAAATCTAGATTTTAGTTCAAATTTGACTATATATTCTATTATTTTGGGCTCTTTAACTTGTGTCTTTAGGCTTACTACCATCTGATCAAATATTTTAAAACATTTGGACATTTATTAATTTCTTTTTGTCCAAGATTTTTTTGCCTTGAGTTCTATTTTCTTAGCATGTCAATCTCATCTAGATCATAGATGAGTTCACATTATATATCCAATTATCGTTCCTCTTCTTCATCAGAGTCTTTAACTTCTTCTTTTTCTATATCTGAAGCTGATACTAATTCCATGAATAAGGATTCATTTCCATTAGCCATAAAGGCATAATCATGGCTATCATTTGATCTATCACTATCATTCATCTTCTCTTATATACAAGCCCTTATTGTTTTTAAATAAGTTCCTCTTCTTGTAATAGTGAGGTTTCATATTTTCATGATCCTCTTTTTACTTAGAGTTATCCTTTTTGTTGTAAGAGCATTTATCATCAAAATGTCCTACCTTACCATAGTTAAAGCATTTAAAGGGTAACTTACCTTTGTACTTTCTAGATCCTCTTTTTAATCTTCTAAGAAAGTTGGCTTCTTATTCATTAGTCTCATTAGATCTAGATGTAAATGCTTCTTATTTTACTTTCTTGGATGTTTTGAATGTAGATTATCTCTTGGAAGTATCTTCTTCTCCCATTATCATCTCATAGGCAATGAAGGTTCCATGTAACTTATCAACAATGACTTTATCTATATATTTTGCTTCCTCTATTACAAATATTTTAGAGTCATACCTTGATGGTAGAGATATTAGGACCTTTTTAATAATGATTACTTATTTCAACTCTTCTCTAAGGTCTTTTATTGCATTAAATATTTCATCTACTCTGAGAAGGTAGTCTACAATTTTATCTTCTTCATTCATTTTAAGACTTTCAAACATACCTTTGTATGTTTGTAGTTTGGTCTTCTTTACCTTATCATCACCTTCATAGATGCTCTTCAATTTGTTCTAGACATTTTGTGCATTTTGACAATGCATCACTTTGACAAACTTTGATTTAGATAATCCACAAAGGATAGCATTCTTTGCCTTGTCATTTCTCTCATATGCCTTCTTTACATCTTGATTAATAGGCGTTGTAGTAAGAGCTATATATCCATTTACAACAGACATCCATACATCAAAACCTAATGAAGATAAATAATTTTCCATTATAATGATCTAAGATTCATAGTTTGTTCCATCAAAGAGACATACTTTATTTGAGGAAGAGCCTTCTTGACTAGCCATTTATGTTCACCATCCAAGATCTACCTAAGTTGATTAAGATTATTTTAAGGAACCAGTGCCTTGATACCAATTATTGAAACATAAGTATCTACTAAAGGGGGGGTTGAATCAATAGATTGACTAAATTAGTCCTTTTAAATCCCTTTTAAAATAAATTATATAAGATGTGCAAATCAAAACACATATACAAAGATCACACACAAAAAAACAAATAACACCATATGTATACGTGGAAAACCCAATATGGAAAAAACTACAATGAGAATAGCTACTAGAATCTACTATTCTAATCCAACCTCATAGTCAAAACTTCACTAGTTACACATTTTAAGGGAACTAACCCTAAGGAGACACCAATCTCCTAGATTAAAAGCACCAACTCTAAGGAAGACCTAACTCCCTAATTTTAGAGAACCAACTCTAAGGAAGAACCAACTCCCTAATTGAATACCAACTTAGCTTATCTGATAGCACCCACCAATCAGATCTATATGGAGCTATAACTCCAAATTATAATATAGATTCATAAAGGAATCGAATCTCAATTCTTTGTTACAAGTCTGCTCTGTAAATTCTTATACTCTACGCATTATCTCTCTCTAATCTTTCACTCTGCCCATTTTTCTCTATGTTTAGATATATCTCTTATTCAACACACTTTATCTCTCTCTGTAGCCTCTTCTCTTCTCTACACTTCTCTTCTAATTTTGTGTCTCTTATATTTCTCTATTTGACACAATTCAACTACACTAGAAGAAACAATAAAAACATCTAATTGTATCCTACATGTTATATGTACAATAATTTGATCTAAGGTTTCATATATTCTCTATGTTCACACTTGTTTGCTAACACATCATGATTAGTTCTGTTGGACTTTAGTTCCTATCTTTATGTACAAGTTTCCAACATCTTGAACTCATGCTTCACCACCATGATTCTTGGTCTCATTACTATTTTTAGCACATACTGGTCTCTAGTTTTGATGCACATGCATGATTACATAAATTATATCGATCATTTCAATCTAACTCATTGTCTATGTCATAATTTATCGATTAATTGTAGGTTCCTACATGTTCCACTTCTTGACCATTAGGATGAACATATCTTTAAATATTGACCTTTCATCTTAAATTTTGTACCATGATCTAATGGTCTTCATTCAAATTTCTCAACTTGAAAATGCATTCATTGGATAAAGTTTTGATAGGCCCATGTGCTTCATTCTATCTTTATATGCTTATATTCTTTAACTTTTCAACTTTAAAATGCATCCATTGATATTTTTGATCCAACCTCCCACATGCCATTAGATCTTCATCGATGCATGAACTTCATCTTTGTCTATGGTTAAACATAAACCACTTGTCCTCATCTCATTACTTCATTAGTCTTTGGAATGAATACACTCGATCAATCTCAT
Organism: Torreya grandis; assembly: GCA_037957365.1. Classification (NCBI taxonomy): domain Eukaryota; kingdom Viridiplantae; phylum Streptophyta; class Pinopsida; order Cupressales; family Taxaceae; genus Torreya; species Torreya grandis. Next base: position 1,384,559 of record JARHVA010002421.1, read on the forward strand.
CAAACTAGCTCAATTTTTAATGCACCTCTATGTTATTAAACATTGAGCACTTGGTCCCATTGAGTTCACTCACTCTATTATATCTTCATTGCATGATCACATACTATTTGATCTTCTAACAATCTCAAAATTTATTTATGATAAGCTCCCTAAATGTGACACTTGGAATTAGCATGTGCCTTAAACAAATTACTATTAGTTCTCACTATTGAGACACTTGGCATCCTCACATTTTTCATTAACTATTTCACTTTGAACCACACCATAGATTTACTATTCAAGCTCTATGATTGTGACACTTGTCACTAGCTCATTCACTCATAATTGTCTTTGACATACTAACTTCATTGCACATCTTTGAATCTTCAACATATGATTAAGTTCTCACCATTATATCTTCTAACAAGCTCAAACTTTACCTTGTGTAGATTTGACTAAGTATGGGGACCATCTCAATATCCCTGGAAGGCTAACTTTGCACCCTCATATCTTTTGCTTCACTCATCTACCTATTATGAAATTTGGACCATATAAACTAGGCATGATAATTAATAGACTCATATGATCATCTCTTCCTAAATCCTTTATGCATGAGATATATAACACTATTAATCTTCTTACTTAAATTCTTCTACCACAAAGATAACTATGCTTAGAACTATCTATAAGGCCATCTTTGTTCTTTTATAACTTTTGATGCACTTCATTACATGACCTATAATTTAGTGCATAAGATCCTCTCACATAGGGGATTCTATCCATAAAAATTCATTCATGAAAGATATGACATCATAAAAATGCCTACTCAACTTTTTCTTTCCATCTAAAAATTTGACTAATTATGGGAAAACACTATGAAAATGCTTGGGAGCCCAAATTTACACATGCATATCTTTTACTTCACTCATCGACCTACTATGGAATTTGGACCATATAGACTAGGCATGATAATGAAAAAATGCATATGATCATCTCGTCATAAATCCTTTGTGCATAAGATATATAAAACTATTACTCTGCTTACTTAAAATTTTCTACCACATAGCTAACTATGCTTAGAACTACCTAAAAGGCCAACTTTGTTCTTACATAACTTTTGATACACTTCATTGCATGACCTATAATTTAGTGCATAAGATCCTCTCACATAGGGGATTCTATCTATGTATTCATCTAATCTATAACCTTCATTCATGTAAGATATGACACCATAAAAATGCCTACTCAATTTTTTTTGCCATCTACAAATTTGACTTATTATGGGAAAACACTATGAAAATGCCTAAGAACCCAAATTTACACATGCACATCTTTTGTCACGCTACATCATGTGACATGATATTTAGCACATAGAAACTAGGCACAAAAATGAATAAAATCATATAATCATTTTATCCTAAAACCTCCATGTATGTGAATTATAACTTCATCAACATGCTTACTTAGCTCTACTTGAGCCCTTTTGAAAATTTGGATAAGTATAAAAAATTAGTGAATTCTTTCTGAGTAGCCAACTTTGCATCCACATATATTCTATAGTGCTTCATCACATGACTTCAAATATGGCACATAACAACTAGGGACTAGTGTGATCATAACCATATAACCAACTCCCCCAGACTCATCCACATGTGGTAATGGTGACATCAACAAATTACCTATTTAGATTTTCCTCTATAGACCCAAAATGTCTAAATGATCAATATGAAGAACCAAATGAATTACACTCATGAAAATAAGCACTCTAATCATCCTTGACCTCTGATAACATCCCTTGGATATCCTCTAATAACCATATTCAACCTTTGGCATCTATAATGCCAATAATCTTTGTTTTGACATCAATGACAATCATATTACCAAAAATATGAATTTTGTTGAGAGTTTTGATTGAAGATTTATTGAATTTACCTTCATTTAGAAGATCTTATTTTACTACCTTTTGAAAATAAACTTTACATTCATATATAATGTGTCATAAATCTATCTTATTTATATAAATGGAAATGGATCTCATCTAGATTTTTGTAAATTAGTTTGATTTTTTATTCACCCATATATCTACTCTCCTTCAATTCTTCTATAGACTTGTTCAAGATTTCCATTTTTTGAAATATACTTATTCCCATTTAAAGGATGTGTCATCCTCTTCTTTGTTGAACACTCCACCTTCTTCCATTAATTTGGCTTCCATCATGACCATTTCTTTCATGTCTCCACTGAATTATTCCCATACCTTTAAGGTGAAGGTGTGGGATTTGATCTATACATGGATATCTTGAAATTATTGATTGGTGAGATCATATATCTTCATGACTTATTCAATGTATTTCATCCCATTTATGAGGAAATCATCTCCCCATGCTTTGATAGTTTTTACATAGGTATTGTATTTGATTACTATGGTAACAACATTCTTGTTTATTCCTAATAATTGTGTTGAAGCATCAACTAGTGGCACTACAAGATTTTATAATAGATGGAGTAGATACTTAACATAGCTTGTTAGTTATTTGATCTATTCTCTAAGTTGTTCTTGAGTTAACTCATCCTGTTTAGAACTATTAATGATCCTTTTAGTGGTTTTTAAGAGATTATAAATATCAACTTGTCTTATTACTTCTTCGAGTGATATCCTTTTCATATTATAATATTTTAATATCATTTCTTTGAAATCATTCTCAAAATTTGGCTCAACAATCTAAAAAAAATGTGTTCTTGGTGAATTTTATACTAACCTATACGTGGTCTTTAATTTATTTGGTGTAAGATTCTTCAAGAGATCTATTTTAGAGAATTTTATCTTATATTATAAGAAAGGAGGAAGAAAGAAACTAGATACAGGTATGGTTGAAAAACCTATTTGATTGTGTACACATTGAATTAGATGATTATAGAGAGATTCTCTTTGGCTTGGGAGGAATGACCTATAAATATGATAGCACTAAAGAAAATGGTTTGTTAGATAAGTATTTGGCTGGATTTCCTAGCACTATCTAGTTCTCAAAATTAAGAGCTTCCTTAGGGGTTATTAATCCACACATTTTAAATAATTAAGTATAGAAAATAGAAGGTAAAGTACTTGCATAAATCACAAAATGTATTGAAATGTAATACAAGAAATGTTTGATAAATAAATAGACTAAAATGACTAATATATCAATAAGAAAATCAGTATTAATGCTAAATAGGTTAAGTGTGATTCAAAAAATAGATTGGGGCTCTATGAACATGCATAGGGAAATAAAGTTGGATTTGGTTTAGGGTAGTCAGGTAAAAATAGCTTGTTGTTATCTTTTACCATAGTGACCATAGATGGTTGGTGTATCCATTAATGGTTAAGGTGACCATTGATGGTTAAGGTAACCATCGATGGTTGGACAAACCATCGATAGTTAAGAAGACCATCGATGGTTATTGTGCATTAGGTTTGGGTGATAAAAGGTCATATTGATAGGATCACAAAAGGAAATTCTAGGAGATTGGTTTATACTAGGCTGATTGTGAAATGAAAATAAAGTAACTAACATATTGAAAATAAATACTTAGCTTTTCAAAGGTTGATCTATTAAATGGTTGAGGTGGTTGGCTTGTTGATGGAGTCTGACATGATTTTGATAGAGTAATGATACTTAGCTATCGATAAAGGGGTAGTGATAAGTTGGCTCTTTGTCATGATGGCTAGATTATTAGATTGTTGTAAGAATACTTAAAAAATAAACTCTAGATTTAAAAGCTCTTAATATTTATGGACCTCTTTTCACCTATTTCTCCTCTCTCATTATATGAAGGAAGGAGGGGTGAAATAAGATGTTAACAAGGGGTCTAAATTTCTATCTAATTTTAATTTATGCATGTATTGGCTCACACATAAATTAGATGAGCTAATATAAAAAAATCAAGTTAGAGTGATGGGTCAGTTAAGTTGGTTTAAATGGTAAAAATTGGCTGTTAATGGTTAGGGTGACCATTGATGATTGAGGGTCAAGGTCAAGTTGAGTTAAAGAGGTTGGTTCAGTTAGTAGGTCAATTTGACTAGGGTTAGGTCTAGTTTCTAGTTGAAAGGTTGAGTCAGGGCCTAAGGGAGTTGCGAAATTTGGAACCATCATGTGCAAATTTTTGGTGTATATATTTTTCCCCTTTTTGTTATGCAGTTTGTATCAATGAGCTACAAAATAGAAATGGATTTTGGGTTAAAGGTTTGGTTACCATGAGCATGAGGGGAGGTGTTCCCCTTCAAAATAGGAGTTGATGGGGTAAAATAGAAGTGGGTATGAGTTTGAAAAGTGGTGAAGGTGATGATAAAAGGTGGTTAATAGCTTTGGGCATTGAAGCATAAACATGCACACATAGTGAAAAAAAAGTGTAATAGTTAAGATTACACATAGATTTGGTTGCCATAATTGGTAAAAATTAAGGTTGGTTCTAGAAGGACAAGTGACAAGTGGACTGCATAACATCATTTAGTCATGGTGGTTGGGAACACTCAAAAATGTAAGTCTCTAGGTAAGGTCTATGTTTTTATGGGTATCCAAAGTAGAAAGTGCTCCCAAGGAAAACACAAACTAGTCTAGTGAAGTCATGTGTATCTAAATTAAGAAGTGTTCTCAAGAAGACACAAGTGGGTATGGTGTGTACAAGGTAGTGCAAGTTAAAAAATAGGTCGACATGGCAATTATTATCATTACAATTAAAATAACCAAACAAGATCATCATAAAACATGCATGAGTTAGGCTAAAAAATACCAATGGTGAGGTGATGAGGTGGTTGTTGAGGTAGATAGAGAAGGAAATATCTTAGGTGGGAATTGGGTATGGGTTATAAAAGGAGTTTGAATAGTTAGTTGGTGGAAAAACTCTTAAGAGCTTGATCATCAGTGGTCAGGGGCCTTAGGGTCGATCATTGGTGGTTACCCTAACCATCGATGGTCAAGGTAAAAACCCTAAAAGGTTAAAAAAAGTGACTCAATGAGTCATTTTAATTCATTTGTGCTTTTTACTACTATAACTTATTTGCTTGGCATTTTATGCAAAAGTTATAATGGTGAATTCTAGTGGGTGGGTTACTGAGCTAGATTGATCAAGTGGATTGCGTGGACTAAAGGGGATGTTGGGAAGACAAGCACAAGGAGATAGTAATTCCCTAAGAAAGAATGGTTCACCAAGGGCATAGTCATGATAATAGTTATAAAATACTATATTTTGTTGTATATCATTTTGATACCAACCTGTGAGTCGATGCGGTGAGATGTATATTTTGAGAGAGAGACATGTATATTATTGTATATATTATGATGTTGTGGATGATAGAATCATGATTTATAGATATGATCCTCATTTATTTCTTATCATTCATGGTTTGTGATTTGATGTTTATGTTCATGATTTTTATTATAATTATGTTGATCATAGATGATGTTATATTGATTATGCATATGTTATGCATATAGATACTGATATAGATTCACCTAGATAAGCATGTGATGAGATGTATTTTTGTTTTATTTTCATATGATATTGATGTGATAATTACATTTATGTTAAAATTTAATGAGTATATGCTTCCTTATTTACATTTAGACATGTGGTAAAAAATGGTTTTTTGTTTATTTTCTAATAGATGCTATGATTATGATATGATGATGGATATGCTAATGATGTGTTCTTTTGATTATGATACATTTTGATATGATGTTATGTGGGTATTATTATAGTTATTTTAATTAAGATAAAATGCATAAATTAAGTTTAATAATAACACTAGATGTTAGAAAAAGAATATAATCAAGAGGCAAACATTTTAGTGAATATATCAACCAATCATGATAGTATAAAAAGAGGGAATGATGCTTTTTTTTGGCAAAGAATAATACAAAACTTGAAGTTAGATTGGTTTAAGGAACATAAGCCCTTTGAATGATTCACATTATCATTCATTAGTTAGTTAAAGGTGTCTTAATCACATAATGTCAAGTGAGATCAAAATCCCTTGCTTATAGTGTATAAAGGGGAGATGGATGAGAAATTGAACCTTCTTACAAGAAAAACATGCCTATTCTAGAGGTTACTAAAGAGTCAATATAAACAAGCCTATGTCATATAGGGTGTAGATAGATCGATGTAGGAAGTCTAATCATGAGATATGATTATATCATTAAAAATTATCACTTATTAGTGTTAATTGTGGCCTTAAGAATTACTTTGTTTTTTCTTGATAATGGGTCTTTTGATTATTTTGTTGTGTGGGAGGGTTGGGGAATCTGATCGATGTAAGAAGCTTCTAATAAATTTATATACTTTGACAAATGTTTTACTTAGCCATCCTTCTAGGGAGTGCTCTAAGTTTGTGTGTTTTATTTAATGAATTTTGATAGCTATCCTTCAAGGGAGTATTCCACCTTACTTATAGTAATTTTGATATGTTTCCAACACCTATGTAATCTGTGAATTCTAGGAATGACCCACGATTATTTTTGGTTATGAATTTGATTTTGATTTTGATTTTTTTTAATATATTAAGGGGCTTAGGTTTTAGGTTTCCCTCAAAAGAGGATAACCAATAAGCTCATGATCCATACTTGTGGGTTATGATATAAGGTCCAAGTTAATTGAAATCAAAGTTGCCTCACTTGCTTTTCTCCATATTGGTGACATGTTGGTTTTCCTTTAGTATGAGGTATCTGATATTGAATTATCATGCTCTAATGTGTTTTTTATAAGCACATTTGATTCAGTCTTGTAGACATGAATATGGGTGAAGGAAACTAAATGACTCTCATCAAGTAGCTCATGTTGGGTTAAATGGTGTTGATGATAATCATCTTAAAAAATGAGATCATATAGGGATATTCAAGTGAAGGAATTTGGACCTCAAGAGGTATGATAGCTTCCACTTCAAACACAAGAGAGAATGGGGTATCACCAATAGGGGTTTTAATTATAGTATGATATGCTCATAAGGTGAAGGAGATGTGAAAGTGTCAATCCTGACTAGATGCATTGACTATTTTAGTGAACTTATTGTTAAGAGTTTTGTTAGAGGCTTCTTTCTATCCATTTTCTTGAGGGTGATAGGGTGATGAGAAAATTAACTTGATACCAAATGAATCACAAAGACATTAGACTTGATTGTTTTAAAAATATTTGCCATTGTCGGTGATTATTTTGTGAGGAACACTAAAGTGATAGATGATGTGCTGATTAGTGAAGTCAATAATATTTTCTACTTTGGTTGAGACTAGATGAATAGCCTCTACCCATTTCATAAAATATTTAGTCATAGTGATTATAGAATGACTTAACTATAAATAATGGGGGTTAATTTCACCAATAAGGTCTAAAACCCATTATGAGAAGGGCCAAAAATTAGTGGATACACGAAGACTATGGTTAGGTTCATGATTCAAATTGTCATGTTGTTGACACTTGAAACACTTTTTCACATAATCACAATAGTCTTGGTTGAGGGAAGGCTAGTAATACCCAAGGAAATGGATGTGTTTAGCAATGGATGTGTCCCCCATAGATCCCATCATGCATTTCCATGATAGCATGAGAGGCTTCATGACTATATAGGAAATGGAAGAGGAGACCATAAAATACATGTTTATAAATAATTCCCCTTATAATGGTATAACATGAGTTACTTTAGATAAACACTCTTCAAGCATTCTTGAAAACACCAGAAGGAGTGATGGTAAGGTTAAGATATTTGAAGGTCTATTGATACCAAAGATCAAGTTGGTTCTCCTCCACATTAAAGATGGTGGGAGAGTTAGGTTTAACATAAGTGGGTTGGGTGAGTATGTGGATAATGATAGATAGCTTAGATTCAAAGGGTGTATATAGGATCTGAGAGGTGAAGGATGTCATGGTGTTGATAAACTTGTTGGTAGATTATGGGGTGGATTGGATATGATAGTGTTCAAATGATGCTAAGATTTAATCAAATAGCTATTTTTACTATTAGAAAACATCATTATTACACTATTAATAGCCATCAATTTGATTGACCACTAGTTAAGAATCTCTAAAGATGTTTATCATTTTGACTCCCAAGGCTAATGTAATTTGAAAGCCTATGACTAAGGCTTTATACTCACCCATATTGTTGGTACATTCAAAATCTATAATTAAAGATAAATTAAGATGTTTGCAATGAAAGGGAATAAGGATAATGTCAGATCCCCCACCATGTTGACACTTTGATCCATCAAAGAACATGGTCACTTGATAGGTAAATTCTAATTTATAGAGGGTCATGATGGACTCATCGAGAAACTAAAGAGGATGAGGTCAATTATCTTCTAAAGGTTCTTTAACCAATTAATTGGTAATGAATTTCCCTTTAATTGAATTTTTATAAAGAAAATCAAGGTTAAACTTAGATAAAATCATGAGCCACTTTGCCATATTGTTTTAGTATGGCTTAGAGTGCATATATTTGAGTGGGTTGGTATGTGTTATGACATAGGTTTTGTGGTTAAGAAGGTAGTGTCAAAGTTTGGTGGCCATGAAGACAAGGGATAGGCAAAGTTTCTTAGTATGGGTGTACTAGGTCTCATAGTCTATAAGTGTATGGTTAATGTAGTAGATGGCTTGATCTTTATGTTGTTCATCCTGATGAGCAAGCATTGCCCCTAGGGAGTGGTTGATAGTAGAGATATAAACTATAAGGGTTATTTGTCCTTATGAGGGGTGAATATAGGTGGGACCAAAAGGTATCTTTTAAGTGAATAGATGCCTTTTGACAGTCATCATTCCACTTGAAAGAGACATCCTTTTTCAAGAAGTGATGGAAGGGTTGGCATCAGTTTGAGAGCTGAGAGATAAAATGATGAATGGTTTGGAGATTCACCTGTAAACTATAGAGTTGTTTGAGGTTGATTATAAGAAGCATGCCAAATATGGATTTGATTTTTTTAAAGATTGACTTCAATTTCCTAGAGAGAATTGATAAATCCAAGGAGTTTTCTTGACAAGACCCCAAAAATGCACTTCTTAGTGTTAAGGTGGAAACGGTAATGGATGAGTCACTCAAAGATAATTTTGAGAATAGCAAAATGATCCTTATGATATTTGGGTTTCCCAAGAAGGCCATCCACATATTCCTCAATAATTTTGTGGATAAGGTCATGGAAGATATAATTCATGGCACGTTGATAGGCTGAACTAGCATTATTTAGTCTAAAATGCATGACCCTATAGAAAAGGTCCTCCATGGGGTGATAAAGGTAGATTTATGATAATTTTTATGGGAAATTAGAATCTGATTGTAACATGAGAATCCATCTATCAGAGATAACATCTCATGGCCAGCTTTAAGATTAATATCTAGTCAATTCTTGGTAGAGGAAAGTCATTTTTTGGGCAAGCAAGGTTGAGGTCAAAAAAGTCTACATAGATGTGTAGTCCCCTTATGTCTTTGGTGAGAAGTATGATATTAAATACCTATTAGGGGTAATCAATGGGTTGAATGAAATTGATAAACAAGAGACATTAAAGTTCTTCTTTGATGAAAAGGGCTATGTGAGGGTGCATTCATTTAAGTTTTTAACTAATGGGTTTGGCATAATGGTTGGTGACTATATTATGTGTATAAATGGAGGGGTCAATTATTGGCATGTCACTATAAGACCAAGGAAATTCTATGCTTTAATATTGTAAGGAGGGGAAATCCTAAAGTTCCTCAAAATTTAGTGATTATCCAATTTTGACAATGTAAAGGTTATATGGAGTGCCCAAATAGATATATATGGGGGAATCATTCAACATGGTCAAAGTCTTAGGAGGAAGGGATTTATGTATGGAATAATCTAGTGTAGAAGATAGGTGAGAATGAAATCATCATCCTAACACTAAATGGTATTCATGGTATGAGAGTCATCTCCTATCATCTCAAGATGGGTCAAATGGATGGTTATAATTTCCCCTTCCTTTTGATAAGTTAGGGATCTAAGGTTGATCATGTTAATGAAAAAAATTTAGGTGGGATGATGTCATCATCCTCACACTCAAGTGGAGAAGAGGCTGGTAAGGAAGGGATGTCTTCCTTAACAATGGTGGTGGTAAGCAATTTGGTTTTCTTTGTGGGTGGAATGAATCTGAGGCCATGTTTCTCATGAGGATTTCTTATCTCAATTGAAATCAACTCATGCAGCCCATGTTCATATCATCTGATACTAAATCCATTCTAAGCACACTAGTAGAGGTATGTCTTGGAAAACTCTAGTTTATCTAGATAAGAAAAGTTGGAGGTGAATGGTCAAGGTGAAAAAGAGGTGACATAATAGCCAAGGGGTTTATCAAGTCCTCCATAAATTAAATGTGTTTTATAGTTTGAATGCCCAAAATGGATAATGGTTCTAACATTGGGGTCATAACTAGGTTGGTGGTCAAGTTTCTCATACTCTTGGGGAGTAAGGAACATGTCAAGGGTGAGGAGGCAATATTCCCCAAGTGAAAGATGTTATAATGTAAATTCCAAGTGGTCTGTGGTAGGGATTTAGTCTAAGGGGATTGATGAGCTAGTAGATGTCTCATTAGTCAAAGGAGATATGGCTTCATCCTTTATAGGTAAGGGCTTGTCTTTGGCTAATGAGGGTGTGCTAGATGGATTTAGGAGGATGTCTTTGGGTTGAGAAGTCATGTTGCATGAAGAAAAGGGACTTGAGTTATCTTATATAGTGATAACCCGACCTTTGTGATCAAATTTGATGTAATGATGAAGGGTACACAACCCATGTAATAGATCCAAGGTCAACCTAGAAAAAAATTATAATAGAATTCACCTTTCATTACATATAATAGTTATGGGAGTCTAGGTCTGAAATAGATATGAAAGACAATAGTTCCTAGAGTAGTGGCCATGGTGTCATTCAAGGATCAGAGGACGGCCAAATTTTTGGACATGACATTGTTTGGTAGTTTAAGTTGATCATAGGCATGAGAGGAGATGATATTAATATTTCCCCCCATCAATCATAACCCATTTGATGTGGTTTTGGTTGATGTAGGTAGTGATGAAAAGAGGGGGATCTAGGTTATCAGGGTGGATAGAAGGTATTTATGAATTTTTGAAGGTGACAAGGTTAGAAATTTAGAGAGTTCTAACAAAGGCTGCCAGAGGTTGATAATATTTAGGTTGGAACTCTATTTATTAAAATTCTTCTATCATTAATTGGTGATGATGAGGTGAGGTAGAAATAAACTTGTATAGGTTCATCTTTATGAGGGTTTGGTTAAGTTGTTTAAAAACCACTCTTCTAATTGATTTAGAGGGGTTAGACTGAGAGGTACCCAAGATAGATACCTTGTGTTTGGCTAAAGTTGAAGGTGCTTTAATTTGACTTGATTAAGAGGTGTAAGATGGGTATGTCCATGGGATGGAAACTTTAGCCTTCCCCTTATCCTTTTACTGAGTATGTGATCATGTGACCACATGGATAGTATGGATAAAGGGAAGAGTTAGGGTAAGAGATTGGTTTGGTTCCTCATCACTTTGAGGTGAGAGTCTGGGAGTAGGTAGGCATTAGGTATTGGTTGTTATTCACTAGATTGGTATCAAGCTCATGGGTTGTTCATTTTTTATTAGATCATCCTCATCATATAGCCAATGGATTATGGTTTGAAGAGCTTTATAGTTCTCTATGTAATGTTGAGTGTCCTATGATAGGTGAATACTTGATAGTAATTATGCCAAATAGGTTTTGGACCTATAGGGTCAAATAATCTAATAGGAGGTAAGGTCAAGAAAGAGGCTTGTGGTAACCTTTGGAAAATAGTTGAGTAAGACTCAGCTAAAGGTGGTGAGGGTTTAGAGGTTCTAGCTTTGGTTGGTGATATGGAAGTCTTTTTAGAAAAAATCTTTGTAATAGAGGTCTTGGGTAAGGTGGTGTTATTAATGGGTGATTTTGGTTTAGGTAAGTAAGTTAATAAGTTAGATGTAGGAGATGCCAAGGTATTTATGTTGGTTATTGATGGCTTAAGACAAATGGGTGTGTCCAAAAGTAAGAGTGATGGGGTAACCAAAAGTGGTGGTCAAGTTTTGGTTGAAAATTTTATTTTACTAATCATAATAGAAGGGTGAGGCCCTAATACATATGGAAAGGTTGAGGGCAATAAAACTCTATCCTTCTATCCTTTTACTAGTTTTAGCTCCTTGGATGATTTGGTTTGGTGCTTGATTGGTAGGTTTGGTAAGGATAACACTAGTTTCAAGGATGGATGATTAAGGATATAGGTAGGGAAGATGCCAAGGATTTTAGTTGGTTTAGTTGAAGTGATAGAGGGATATTTGGTTATTTGGGATTTAGTTGCTTTGTATGATTAATAAATGGTTGGGTTGATAGAGTTTTTTATTAGTTTGATTGATATGATAGCAAGTTGGATGATAGAGGTGGTGGGTTGGTTTGTCAAAGAGGTGGTTGGAGGTTAATTTTTAGTGATGTAAGGGAGCCTCAATTTCTTCCCAAAATTTGATCTATTCATGTCAGGTTTGGAGACAAACTCCAATCTCTAAACTAATCTATAGAAAGGTTTATAGACTAGTCTTATTCCCTAGGCAATGGGCTCGAAAGATAAAACCATAGTTTAAGGAAGGGGGATGATAAAATCATCCTTTTCATTAATCAAAGGATGAAAGGTTTATATGGGTGGTCCCTTTTTTTAGGTGTAGATATGGTGGTCTCTTCCTTGGGAATGATCTCCAAATGAGGGGTGAATTATTTAGTAATTGAGGGGGAAAGTAAAATGGTGATGGTTGCTTGCTCTAGTATGTCAATTGAAGGACAAATTGATGAATCCACTACCTTAATAAGTGGAGGATTGGAAGATGGAATTTACTTGGTTTGAGTCTCCAAAGTAAGATAATGTGACTCCACTACCTTAATAAGTGGAGAGGGTGAAGAACATGTAGATTAGGTGGTAGGTTCTTTAGAAATGAGTGTGTCAACCATATTGATGGTATGGGCATCATGAGAAGACTCAGCTTTGTTTCTCTCATTTTTAATAGGTGCATGATTGGGGAAAATTTATCTAAAAATGCCAAGGGATTGGTTTGGAGGTGCATTAGGGTTGTCTGACATAATTTACCCTTGTTAATAAGGGTTTAGACAACTTTTTTGAAGGTATTACACTTACTAACGTCATGCCCAACTACTTGATAGAAATCACATAAGTCATTCACATTGTACTAGTTAGGTATAAGATGAGAAGAATACAATTATTAAGGGGGTTTTATGGGAGGAAGTTGTAAGATATTAGATTTCATCAACTTTTCCAAGACTAAAGCATAAGATTTTCCAAGTAGAGTAAATTGATTCTGATTGTTTCAGTTTGGTTTCTCATGTTTAGTTTTGAGGAGTTAGAGGAGTTTGGCTGATTGAAAAATGGTGGAGGGGTAGTCTTAAGGATAAATACATTTGTATTTCCATTGATTTTGGTATTGGTATTAGTTTGGTTACTTGGTTTAGAGGAAGAGGCCTATTGGAGTTATAGGTAGAGTTTTTAGTTTTTAAACTTTAACTTTCCTTCATCAATGGCTCTATTTTCTAGCTTATGCACCATGGTAAAAGCTTCATCAAAGGTTCTAAATCTCTGAACATGTAATGTAAAATAGGTGTACTAGGCACACACCTAAGGAAAAATTTCTATTATTTTAGGTTGGGGTAAGAGAAGGAAATTTGATTGATTAGGCTCTTCCAATAGGCTACAAATTTGACAATAGATTTATCATCAAATTACCAAATAGATTAAATGTCAGTGATGGAAAATTTCTTGGAGATGTTTATTAAAAAGTGATACAAGAAAGTTTGGGATATTTGGGTCAAAGAGAAGAGAGAATGTTTAGTTATGGCACTATACCAAACTAGTGTTGGACCAAATATGGACATGGGGAAGATACAAAGAAGGATAACATCATCATAGGAAATAAAATAACATGAATGCCTCAATTTTTTGAGGTGTTGTTGGGGGTCCTCCTTAATTTTAAATTTAGAAAAATTGGGAAGTTCCCATTGAGGAGGATATGATTTGATAGGGATAGATGGGTGAATGGGCTCATTATAGATCTAGCCATATGATAAGATGTTGTGAGCACTAAAGATGGATGACTCTAAGGTAGACATTTTATCCATGAGCATTTTCATTAGATATATTTGGGGTTGTGAACCTAAAAATTTGTGAGGTGCATATTATTATGGTGGTTGGGTAATATATTAATAGTTGGTGGGAGGTTGAGAAGCTACCACATATTGATATGTGGACATAGGTGACTAGGTGGATACTATATAAAGGTAAATGGATGTAGGTTGTTGGGTAGTGGGTAGAGATACATGCTATTGTAGGTTACGGATGTAACCCAAGTTGGGTGTGATGGGAACCTATTGATAGGTTAAGTTAGGTTGGGTAGTATCTATGGTTGGGTTTGTTACTAAAGGAAAGGTGGTGACCTTTATACTAATCAATGGTAAGGTATAAGGTATATAAACCACAAGATTTTGAAGCGGATTAGTGACTAATGGATTGGGAGTAGCTAAAAGAAGGTTGGAAATGCTAGTAATAGGTGATTCCATGGTGAGGTGAGTAGAGGTGGTTAATGGTTAGGTTTATCATAGGGCAGAGGAGTGGTTGGTGGGGGTGGAAAGTGTAAGGGTGTTGGTTTTTTGGGTTGGTTGGTTTTCCATAGTAGTATCAAAGGGATTATTGGTGGATGAAGATGCTTGGGTGCTTAATGGTTGGGTGGTGACTATGGAAATGTAAGGGTTACCTATAAGGTGTAAAGGCATTCCATAAGGTGGGACCATAGGTGGGACTGAAGTAGGGCTATGGTGAGGCATGGTGTTGAGATAATGCTAAAGGGCTATGGAATTGTTATCTAAGAAGCTGTAAAAGTTTATATCTCCTTTGGGAACTACCTAAGGGAAAGAAGGAATTCCCAAAGGGTGAGGAGAGTCTTTTGGTTTAAAGATGTACTTCATGGATAAAGAGGTAGAAGAGGTTGATGGGTTTGGTGATGGGTTCTATTTTGCTAGGTTCTTTCATTATTGGCAAGTTAAGACCATGTAAGAGAGGGGGGAGAGAATACAAAAAATATATCACCAATAAAATAGAGAGAAGATAAGAAATGAGAAAGGAAATTAAACACACACTAAAAATTACATTAAGTCTTAAGTTCCTTTTAGTCTTTCTTTTGGATTATGCCTTGAGCTTTGTAAGGAATTATGTGACTAAAATTGTCTTGTAGAGTGGGTACTAAAAATGAAGTATATGGTTGGTTTCAAGATGTGTTTAGGATTTAAAAATGATATATATTATAAATAAATATGTGGCTTGGTATTGGGGACTACCGCCTCACTTCACACACTGTAGAGATAAGAGTGTCAGGTGCTTAGCCAATACATACCAATTTCTAGAGTTTATACTCAACCAAAGAGCTGAGTTGGTTCTCCCCTTGGTAATGACCTCCAAGTAGGACTACCAAGAAAGGGTAAGGTGACATCTAGGTGATGAAATCCTAGTTAGGCCTTATGTCAAGTTTTTTAGATGTTTGATTGATATAGGTGGTTTGGTTTGTGTGTGTGATACAAGTGATACTATGATCAAATTACTTTGATTTAATTTAACTAAGTGATCTAAAATTTACAAGAAACAAATGTATGTAGTTTGATTTTAAACCTAAAAGAAATTTTAATTTTGTTTATAAGCAAAAAATAGGGAAAAGATCATGTAGATGAAAACAACAGAAACCTAAGTAGATTCTCAAGGGTGCTATCAGGCTTGCCATAATGTTTCATAGAAATTTAGATTATATTCCAAGAAAGGAAGAAAAAAGAAACTAGATACAAGTATGGTTGAAAAACCTATTTAGTTGTGTGTGCATTGAATCAGGTGATTATAGAGAGCTCCTCTTTGGCTTGGGAGGAATGAACTGCATATAGGACAACACTAAATGAAATTATTGGCTAGATATATAGTTGGGTAGATTGTCTAGAACTAGCTAGATCTTAAAATCAAGAGCTTCTTTAGGGGTTGTCAATCCACATATTTAAATAATTAAATATAGAAAATAATATATAAAATGATTTCATAAATCATAGAAGAGACTAAAATGTAATACAAGAAATGCTTGATAAAGAAATAGACTAAAATTACCAATATAGAAATAAGTGGATCAATCTTAATGCTAAATAGGTTGAGTGTCATTTAGAAAATAGGTTGTGACTTTGTGAATAGGTAGAGGGAAATAAATTTGTATTTGGTTGAGGATAGGTGGGTGAAAATAGTTTGTTATCTTCTACCATAGTGACCATCAGTGGTTGAGGTGATCATCAGTGGTTGAGGTAACCATTAGTGGTTGGATAGATCATTGATGGTCACGATGACTGTCGACGATTACTATGCATTGGGTTTAGGTAATAAAAGGTTAGAATGATAGAATCATAGAAGGAAATTATGAGAGATTAGTTTATACTAGGCTGATTTCAAAATTAAAACAAAATAAATGACAAATTGAAAACAAATATGTAGTTTTTTAGAGGTTGATTTGATGAATGGCTGTGGTGGTTGGCTCATTGATGGAGTCTGGCATGATTTTAGTAGAGTAACAGTACTTAGTTGTCAATCAAGGGGTGGTGGAAATTTGGATCTCTATCATGATGGATATATTGTTAGATTTTTGGAATAACACCTATAAAAGGAACTCTAGATGCAAAATCTATTGGTAGTTATAGATCCCTTTTCACCTCCTACTCCTCTCTTATTATAGGAAGGAAGGAGAGGTGCAATAATATATTAACAAGGGGTCCAACTTTCTATCTAATTTTAATTCATACATGAATTGTCTCTCAAATGAATTAGATGAGATAATTATAAAAATAAAATTAGAGTGATGGGTCAGTTATGTTGGTTTAGATGATGGAACCTAATCATTGATGGTCAGGGTGACCGTCAATGGTTAGGGTGATCATCCATAGTTGAGGGTCAAGGTCAAGTTGAGTTAAATAGGTGGGTTTAGTTAGTAGTTCAATCTAACTAGGGTTAGGCTTGGTTTATAGTCAAAAGGTCAAATTGGGGCCTAAGGGGATTATGACATTTAAAACCATCATGTGTGGATTTTTAGTGTCTCTAAGATCAACTACCACATCAAAATCTAGTAAATTAGCTTCAAGCACCCTTTTTATTTTCTAGAGCATAGGTTACATCCACTGGAATGAAAGATATAGTAGTGGATAAGAAGTAGGTTAATTTTGATGAGGAAGAGGAACTTGTGGGGACCCATATGGAGAATGTGGGTTCTATTATTCAACCTTTTATGTTGTTCCATTTTGAAAGGTGAGGCTACGTATTTTTGTGTGGTATTTGGGATGAGAAAGTTGGGATCACCTAAGGTTTCAATTAAAGACTATGGTCTCATTGATTTCTTAGCTTGCTTATTGTTACCTACTACCATATTTTATTTACATTTCTTTCCAAATTGATTATTGGGGTTGGGATCCACATATCCAACATAATTCAAACTAGAGGACCCTAAGGATTCAATAACTACCTTATAACTACTTTTCCTAGAAACTAATGGGGGATATTACTTTAGGGGAACTAAAGTTTTTCACGTATTTTCACCACCCATGATTACTCCAACTAATTGTTTATCTAACCATTTATTTATGTGAGTCCATACTCTTTACATCCTTTATTAAAAGTTAGATGGTTCTCTAATTGACCAATTAATAGTTGGTAAAGGTGCATTCATGATTGTTTTGGCATATTATGGATTAAGAAGATTTGACTTGTCATCTACCATCCCCTTAGGAACCAACTCATCTATAAATTCCTTTATTTGATCTTGGATAATCTAACTCAATCTATTTCAATTAACTCAAATTCATCTACATAATTACCCCAATAGTCTTTTTTATGAGGTTTATATTCACATACAGACCCTATACCTAGATTTTGATTCACATACCTTTTAGTATCCATAGAGTTTGTATTAGCATAGGGTTGGAGAGTGAACTTAGAGATGAATAGTTATATATCATGGGAATTTACAATAGAATTACAAATAAAATGACCCAATATAATTGGGAAAGAAAAATCAACCACATGTTTTTCTCTACATCATTTATGAACTAATAATTTCTTGTAGAGCTCAATGAGGATGATTATATCACTAGATAACCTTAGAATTCTTAAGGTATTCCTTTCATAACCTATAAATATAATGTATATAAATTTTTAGAACTAAATATAGTAGCTACCATATTAGTTAACCAATTTGGCTACTTTGGCAAAGATCCTCACTCCCCAAACTTCTTCTACAAACTCCATTACTATCATTATGAATGCATTATTGAATCTGGTATAGTGTTTATTACTTTGTTTTAGGGTGATCTAGGTAAAACACTCAAATAATTTTATCAATTGAGTGATAGTTCCACGTTGAGACAACCCTGGGTATACCATCTAAGAGGCTAATGAGTATAATATATATGATGTCCTAAATAACTAGTTTGATGTTTAGATATTCAACAACTGATCATTAGGGACTCACTTAATTCACCCTAGTCCATAAATTTTTTCCAAGACAAATGATTTTCATTTGGAAGAACATCTAATGGTATAAAGGTCTAGTGTCTTCATTACCTACTATCTGATTCAATAAGGTAATTAGATATAAAAGTTCCTCTTTCAAATCTACTCTATATGAGGTCTTGGGAATCTTAGAGAGTTTCTCCCTTTTGTGTTTTAGCCAAGAATTATTGATGGTGGTCAAACACTTGGTAGGGACTTTGTTCTAATGTGCCTCTCATTCACTTATGATGGTACTAGCTAACTCTTCATGGAGGGGGATTCTCAATGTCATGCTTATCTCTATCCCATCTATCTTTGCCATGAGTTATCTATATTTTGACTTGATTTCCATTTTTTATGATTTGTATTACTTGGCATAAATAAATACTAAATAAGAACATTGTAATAAAGTGGGAAAGACAACTATCTATGGAAGCCTGCTCTATGTTAGGTGTTTGATCAACATTGTTGGAATTTTAGAATTTAATATTTTTGGAAGTAAATCACATCCATGTGCCTAATTTGAGAATAAAAAATATTTGGGATGTCATAATATAACACCAATAAAGGTTCATATCCCATGTATTTGAATTTTATCTTTTTGGTTCTAGATTGGCTGATAATGAATTAGTAGGAAAGTGGAAGGATATCTATCAGATTAGGAGGAAAAAATGCTAGATTGGTTGAAATAAATATAAGGAAATAGACATATTGGTAATTTTGAATTTTAATAGAAAGGATTTTCAAAATAAGATCAAGATGAGGGAGTTGTTAGCAAGATAGGGTTTGCAACATTTCTATAATTTTTTTGATAGAGTTTCAATACTATGGGGTAGAGGGAAAAAGCAAAAATGAGGGGAATGTATCATGAAATAAGTATATAAACTATTTTTAATCTTTGAATTCCTTGATCCCTACATGTACATGCATTAGATGAGGACCGATAGTCTAGCTAAGGGTCCCTTGGGGATGTGAAAATATGGATGTAAAATTTACCACATATCACATCTCTATATGGCTGAGGGCCCATAGGTCTGGCTGGTAGTCTCATAGGGATTCAAAGACATGGATGTGACATTCATTACATTTTGTATCTCTACATAGCTAAGGGATTGAAGGTCTAGCCAATAGTCTTCTAAGATGCACAAACACATACATGAAATTCATTATGTTTCATGCCTCCATGTGGATGAGGGCCCAACGGTCTAGTCATGGCCTTTAAAAATTTGTGAACACAATCTTATTAAAAATTTATAAGTAATAAATTTTCCAATTTTTTGATCTTTTATACTAACATTTTTAGCAATCAACAACTAGCTTAGGTTGGGGATACGACTTCAAAAGAAGGCATAAAAGAATGCTCTAAAATTTGGGTCTTTAGTAGACTGATGACTTGTCCATTAGCCTATGGATCCAACTTAAAGATTCATAGGAAGGCAAGAAAATAGTGAAAAGTAAATATGCAACCATAACAAAAACACATAACTGCAAGGGAAATAGTATGGGATAGCCTACCATCATTCTTTATACACCTTCAAGTATTACCCACTATAGGGTAGTGGGAGGTGATAACCATCTCTATATGATAGATAGCATTTATTTTCACCATAAAAGTGTCAAATTTTGAAAGGTCCCATCCATAGAGATTCAAATTTCTCATGGCTTCCCCTTGGTTCACTTCTTTTATCCCAAAGCAAGACCATGTCACCAATTTATAAATTGTTTTATCAATATTTTTGGTTAGATAGATTTTTAACATTCTCTAAAATGAATTGTGTTATTTTCAACCATATTTATTCATTCCTATTCAATATTTTCCATGTACATTACTCCTTTCTCTATTGCATTTTGAAATGTTCATCTTTAATAGCTTGATCTAGTTTCAAAGCTAGTAATTCCATATAAATGAGAATTGTAACATCCCTCCCATACATTAGATGAAAATGAGACATTTAAATTTCTCTTTTAGAAGTAATCATGTAGGACCATAGTACATCACATGTTTTTTTATGCCAATTCCTTTGATTTTCATTGAGTGGCTTACAAATAATGGTGGTTATATTCTTGTTGCTAAACTCAACTTAACCATTACCTTGAGGTAATAATCTAAATAATTTACTAGAGATATTATGTATCCATAACATAAACTTATTAGTTCTCCAGAGGAAAAATTTGGAGCGTTATCTATCACTATCTTCTATGGGACATTGAATTTGGATAGGATATTTTATTTGATGAAGTTACACACAATTTTAGGAGTGGTAGATCTTACTAGAATATCCTCCACCCAATTCATGAAGTAATCAATGGTGGTCAAAATGTGAGTGTGCCTGACACTAAAATGAGGACTTAGAGTGCTGATGAATTCTAACCCCTATTCTTGAAAGGATTCTTCAATGATTACTAGTTTGCAAGGTAAAGTAAAAATATTTGGCCTCCTAAAAAAATATTGACAAGATTCACATTTGAAAACCCATTCATGTGCATCCTTGAATAACATGAGATAATAATAATGAGCTTAGATAATTTTGAATGTAGTGACTGAGGATAAAAAATGTCCTCTACATGTTTTGTCATGAAAAGACTCCAAGATCTTCTATTGTTGTTTTTTGTTTACACATCTCTGAAAGGTACCATCTAAAGATTATTTATATAATGTATTATCCTAAATCACATATTTGACTACTTTTAATATAAGATTCCTCCTTTAATTTGAATTCAAATGGGTCAAAAATTCTCCATAGGTAATAAAAATGTTATATATAAATACCATTCTTCGAGGGACTTAACAAAAACAACTAATGATAGCCATTCTTTTTCTTCTCTCTGAGAATTGACACTTTCAAAAATCTATTGGCAAAGGCCTCATCCTCTTACCAATTTTTTAAGCTTGATCTGTAGATAATACTCTTATACTTTGTCAATCCACAACACTCTTTTTAACCCAATTTATTACTAAGTGAAAATTGATTTTACTAATAAATATAGAACCATAATAATTGCATGAGAGTTTAGAATGTAGAACCTAAAATTTTTCATGGCTTTGACCATAACATATGCATGTTTCTCTACTAGATAATATTTGATCTCATTATATTTTAATTCACAATCATGAATGCAATGTAAGATTCAACTCATTCATCATTTTTTTGTACTAGGATTGTTGAAAGAGTATAATGAGAGGAGTATAAATAAGTGATGAAGTTTTTACTAAAATCTAGACACATCAAAACTGATGCTTTAGTAATTATTTATTTGATTTCACTAAATGTTTTCTATCCATCATTGATCTAACTAAAGGAATATTTTCCACTCATTATCTTTGTAATATGCTTGGTGAGTTTTAAAAAGTCTAAAATGAATCTTCTAAGGAAATTGGCTTCACCAAAGAATGAATGAGTATCGGGTTTACTAGTTGGCAAAGACAACTATTGAATAACTTTCACCCTTTCTAGGTTAATCTTAGTACCTTGTTTAAGTACCATGTGACTTAAGAGATTGCCT
Source organism: Torreya grandis (assembly GCA_037957365.1). NCBI lineage: Eukaryota > Viridiplantae > Streptophyta > Pinopsida > Cupressales > Taxaceae > Torreya > Torreya grandis. Next base: position 1,406,633 of record JARHVA010002421.1, read on the forward strand.
TATATTAATATGAAAAGAGAATTCTTTGGATTTAAATAAATTCCATGAGAATGACATCTTTCAAACACCTTCTTCAGGTGTTCAAAATGATCTCTTTATTTTTAGAAAATTATGATATCATTGAGGTAAGTGACTATGATTTTGTTTTTCATTTCACTAAATTCAAAATCCATCACTCTTTGAAATATTTCTCCTACATTTATGAGGCCAAAGGTAATTCTTGTGTAGGCGAAATTTTTCTAAGGGATAGTGTATGTTGTCTTAAATTGGTCTTTCGTGGCTACTTTGACTTGATTATAGCCAGAAAAATTGTTCAACATTAACATCATTTCAACTCATGTGATGGATTATAGGATTTGATCCATGATTGGAAAGAGATAATTATCCTTGAGTGAGGCTTGGTTAAGACTATATAAATCCACACAAATCCTAACTTCTTTGTTCTTATTTTGAATGGGTATGATGTTGGCTAACCAAATTGAATGTTGAATTGGAAAGATAATTCCAACATTTTTTTTTAAAATTTCTTCATAGATGGTGCTAGAGACATTAATATTATAATTCCTCAACATTTTTTTTGAATGAATTAATACTAGTATTCAATGGAATGCCATGCTACATGATTTTTGGTCTGAAGGATTTTAGATTTGCATAACTCCAAGCAAACACATCATTTTATAATTTAAAGAGATCAATGAACCCTCTACAATCTTTTTTGGAAAAACATTTTACAATATCTACATACCTTGGTTCTTCCTCAGTGCCAATGTTTACTTTCTCATATTCAGGAGATCTTTTAGGGTGTTCTTGAGTTTTATATTTAACATACATATCATGTTTGTCAAACATTCCTTCTAAAGAAATGAGACCTTTTGGTATCTTATTTATTTTTAATTGAATAACATTTCCTTTAGGTGGCTCTAATTTTATACCTGGTGTTGATGAATTTAGTTCTCCTTTATCGTCTAAGATAGAGGACTCTCTATACACATTTAGACTTCCATTGAAGATTTTTTTTCTAAAATTATCCTTATACTCCAAGAAGGAAATGATTTGTTCATAATTATTGAAAACTTTCCAATGTTCAGTGTTGTCTAGCACACTAGGATGGTATACCATTTCAATACCATACTAATCATGGTTGATCTATAATTGAGGAATCATTAAGGAAGCATATATGACCAACACATATACTTTGGAATTTTTTTCTCTTAGAATAGCATTTAGAGAGAAAGCCTAAAATGCCTTAATATAGTCCCAATATCTATTTTGGTAATGTTTGAGCCTATCATTTATTACTTGATATTAACCTCACACTTTTTTAATTATTAATTTGATGTCACCTTGAGCTTAGAGGTCATGAACACCTATTTATTTTTATATCTATAATCTTAGCATTAAAGCCTCATATTTACCAGTATTATCTATACATTCAAACATAAGTTTGTATGAGAAAGGAAAAGGTTATTTACGTGGATATACTAAAAAACACCAAATTTTGAACTAATGGTCAAGGAATTTCCTCAAATTTTAGACTTTGAAAATCATTAGAATCACCTTCTGTCATTTCTAAGAATTTTAGATATTTTTTAGACATCATTATATAGGTTCTAGGTCCAGTCTCTTTGTAAAATATATCTACTCTCAGATCATTAAATTTATATACTAGGAGTTTACATTTTGGACCTAAAAGTAGCTTTTTATTAATTTATTTTTATTATAATTATAGCCTAAGTCCAATCGAGTTTGATTTCTCCCCCAAGATATTTGTAAAAGGACCTACTCAATAACATTCCATAGCTAGGAGGAATGTCCACCACTAATATATCCATATTCATCCTCTTTTGTATAAAGATAGGTAGATAAACCTATGCATCTTTTATCTATCTAATCAATGGAAATTTACTATCTTCCATATTGAAACAATTCCCAAAATTTTCAATGTAACTTAATCCCAAGGCATGGGCCACCTTTATTGGCATGACATTGCTATAAGACCCCAAATTAATTATACAATTGTTCATTTTATAACCACCTATGAAAATAGATACATAAAAAGGCTTAAGCCTCTCATGGCCTAGAGTGGTGATGGATATAATATTTTATAAATTAGAATCATCCATCCTAATGTGTGCTCCATTAAAAGGGGTAATAAGATCTAATCCTTAGATAAATTTTACCAACTTATCTAATTATCTGAGATTATTCTTGAGATATTCAATTTAATAAATTTAAACCTTGGTTTTATTTATGTGATCAATTATATCAAATGAGTAATTGGCAAGTTATTCATTTGTAATCAAACAAGAAATATTAAACTATTAGACTTTTCCAATTGGAAAATCTTTTGAAAAATTAGGCACAAGGTGCCTCTATTGAGGAAAAATTTGGGACCTATCATAGCTTTAAAAACTAATTTGGTCTTTGATTTATCAATGTCTCTATTATTTTATAAAGCTTTCATATTTTAATTATGAGCTTGGGTGAGTAATGCATATGAATGACTATTCAGATCCTCAAGGCTTTTTTCATAGTCATCACCTTTGGGTTCATACACAAAGTAACCCATAGTGGAGTCACCATTAGGTTCATAGATTTTAGGATAATAGTTTTTAAAAATACCTTATTTGAGTGGTTCTTTGATTATGTAGAGTTATAACATTCTTGATATTTCTAGTTAATTTAAATAATCAAGATCAATATTGGGGTAAAAATTACAAGAGTTATGAATAACATCTAGAGATGATTCAATAGTGAGTTAAGGAGTTAGATAAGGTAGTCTAGGTTAGACACTACCATTATATAAAACAAAATCCCTCTTAGGTATATCTTTATATGGAACATTTTGAGATTGGAGAATCTATATCTTCAAAGCCAATATATCATTTTCTAATTTATGAACAAGAGGATGAATCGAATTATGTTCTTTAGTTTTAAAGGCTTATTTCTTCATCATTATATCCATGATCATATCATATTAAATTTTAGTGTCTTAGATTTGTGCATTAGCTAATGTTGTTAGATGATTTCTTTGAAAGAAGAAACTTACTTTGGGTACATGAGAATTGAGTAAGAAACTTTTATGTTTTTCTACTATGGGCATCATAAATATAGGGATTTTATGTACCAACTTGTTAAAGTTGGATATGAAATAACTCATAGGTTGATAGGAATTTTTTTTATCTCAAAAAATTATTTCAAAAGGGAATGTTCATCTTTGGTAGGTATAAACCTCTTCTTAAACTTGTCTCTCATAGTTTGCCAATCTAGGATGGAAGTAGTGAGAAAATGGTGGAACCACTATGTGGCCCCTTTGGCCAAAGTTTCCATGAAAAATATAATTGATACATCCTCATTAAACACTCAAGATATTTTATGTATAAAATAAATCTCTGATATGTTCATCAAGATTATGTCTCCCATCTCTAGTGAATTTAGGAAAATTATTTCTTAAACCTTTTGGCAGCTCATGGAGTTGAGCACCTAAAGCCAATACAACTATACAAGAACCCCAAGGTACAATTACAACCATATTTATGTGTTTTAATACTTTAGACATAACTATTTATATGATGGATAAGTTTATACTTATTTTATTCTTTCTAGAGAAAGTGAAACTATATTCCTCTTGCAAGTCAAAGAATGCATCATAGATCCCTCTATTATTTATGGACCTTCTATATATTTTATCATCCAGGATGTTGAATTTTTTTAAGGATCTCTAATTACTATTATTATATTACTAATACTGGGTGAATATTTTGTTGTCAACTAATTAATGACAAAATGGGGATATCAGCCACAGGATAGGGAGATTTACACCACGAATATTATGGGTTTACCAGATCTAGACAAAGTAAATCTCTCCTCTCATTAAGGGGAGGTTCCCTATAAATACTTATATGCTGGATATATGCATATAATTAAGTAGAAAATAACACATGGCGATGGTATAACAACATCTACCTCTCTTTTTTCAGAGGTAATGTATAAAGAACAAAAGAGGGAAATTTTGGTCTTAAGCTAACAACACTCCTCTTCTTTTAGGAATGATATTAAACAGAAAGCAAGAAATCACCTGAAGTAATAAAGTCCACAAGAATGCTCATGCAAGCACAAAGTCTTCCGTAGCTTCTTTCATCAATTTAGAACAAGTACAACCATAGAGTAAAGTGAAGCACAAAGTCTTCACCTGAAACTACAAAAGATAACAGAATCTCAAAGGTAAAAGCAACACAAAGTCTATCTTCTACCCTCTAGAAGAGCCCAGGTAATATAAACACACCCACTTTGCTTATTAAATCAAATGAATAAGATATTACTAGGAAAAAGGACATAAGAACTATTTCCTAAATAACATAGACAATCTCAACACAAAGTCTGAAATAACCTGCTTCTCATTCATTCAACAGAATATGATTTACAAATTTGAGCACAAAGTCTCAAAAGTTGCTTCAATTTTAGAAGAGTGTTTTCTATTAATTTTTCCAAGCCCTATTACAAATGAGGTCTCCACTATATATAGGGGGAAAATCGTCAAAAATAGAAAATAATAAAATATACAAAATATCTTGGTCAAAGATGACTCATCTTTGACTTTTAGATTTTTTTCTAAACTTTTTACATGTAATTACATTTTTAAAAATAGCATGCACTTTGCACAAAACAAAAGTGCATAAGGATAGAAGAAGAAAGAAGGAGAGAGAGAGAATCAGTTCTGGCCGCTAGGTTTCTTTAGATAAGCATCGTACATGGCAATAGATGCTTGAATTCCTATGACGTCTGGTGTAGCTACGTTCTTGGAAATGATTCTTGCTCTGATCAGCATGTCCTTCAATGCTGTGATGGCTTTAGCATGGCCAGTTAATCTAGATTTTAGATTCTCCAAAGTTAACTGAGCATCTAGAATGCTATCCACCGAAGACATTGAGAAGGATTTTTCCTCAAAATCTCCTCGAATCATTTCCTTGAAACCCTGAATCATCTCTTCTACCAAAAGGAACTGATTGTACTTAAAGGTTAAGTTGCATGGTAGCTCTTCTAATTTATTTAGTAGAATCAGGTCACTCTTCTCACTAGCTTCCTTGAAAGCTTTAAGATCATCAATTAAATCCTTGAGTACCTGGATTCTGAAAACCAGTGATTCCTTGATCTCAACATAGGTGTCCTTGTTGGAGATGACACCGATAGACATTAGGCTGCTCTTTTTGAGATTTTTCATTTCTTTCCATCTACTGAGATCTTTCTCCAAGCTGTCAATCTCTTGAGAAATATGGGAGATGAAGTCATCTAACTGTGTTCTTACTTTCTTCATTTTACCTATCCTTTCTGCCACTTCTGTAAGCAAAGAAACTCCCTAAATATGCATTATTTTGATATAGTCCTCTAGGACTTTCCCCTTTAAATAAGTCTTTCTTACTTTTTGAATGACTGATTCATCCACTGAGAAGGCCTCTAGAATTGCTTCTTTAGGAGGAAGAGTGAACCTTTTGATCACTACTGTCAGCTGCTCTGCTTTGGCTTTATAATAGTCCTTCATCTCCTTCTCTCTGTCAAATTTTTGGATCATAATGTCCATAGTTGACTGAAGATCACTCTTCACACCTTTGTGAGTAACTTTTCCAAGTTCAACATGAGAGATGGAATAGCTGCTCATCTCAAAACCCTTAAGGGTTGCATCCTATGGAGGCTTGGCAATTTCTAGAAAATTTTGCCCCTTTTCTTCGACCAACTTGGAGAGGATTCTTGGCCTCTTTGGAGCCTTTGCTTTCACTGGCACTATTTTGCCGAAGTCAAACTCATCTGGTGAGATGGGCATCTTCTTTATTTTTGGCATGAAAGCAAACATCCAAGGCGATAGAGAAGTTCCTATTGTGGCAATGGTTGTCTCTGCTGGCATTACTATAGCAGCTTCCACACTGTTAGTGGTGATAGTAGTTGTAGTTGGAGTAACTGGTAAAACTGCACCAACTACTGATTCTAGCTCAGGTGTAGGGCTTGTTGGCAAGGTGAAAGAAGGAGATGACAGACTTAGAATGGATCCAAAAGAGCGAGGGGAACCTCTGAAAGGACCTTGAGGATGCCAAATATAACCCTGGAAGGAGAAGCAGCTCTGGAAGAGGGAACACTGATTGGGGAGATAGGAGAAATGGGCACCACAGGAGATTGAGGGGGAGAAGGAGAGGTGCTTTAGATCGGCTGTGCTTATCTTGATGAGAGTGGAGACCCAACACTTGGTTGTTCTGAAGGTTGATCCTTTGTCTCCATGGGCTGAGCTGCCTATGCCTCGAGGCTTTGTTCTTTGGTTCCTTTAGCTACTGATTTAGGCCCTTATGCAGTCTTAGGCTTCTTGGACACAAAGATGATCCTAGGCTTGTGAGGCTTAGAAGGAGAAGGAATGTCACCCTTATTTTTAGTCCTATTCTCTGCCTTCCTCTTCAATTCTCCCTGGTAGTCAGCCTCTGATCTCATAATAAATTCCTTCAGGGTGATCCCTTTGGCTACTAACCAATCATTGGTGTTAGCCAATATTGGTTCAAATCTTTTTCTCAGAGAAGTCAACTCCTTTTGAGACCACTAAATTGGAATAAGAGGGGAACCAACAACTTTTTTCTCTAGATATCTGCTATTTATGATGTTCCCATCATCGATTAGACCAAAAGGGATCTCTACAAGCTTGAGTTATTCTATCTGCTCCAGTGTTAGATGGCAATAATCCATTTTCTTTATCTCTTTAGCCATCCTCAGGTCCACCTAGATATCCTCAATCATGGGTTCATGGAACTGAGTTTTCTTTCTAATCTTCTCTTTGACTCCTCTGTAGTCAAATTTCTCCCACCTCTTGAACAGATTGATAGTAACCATTTGCATTTGTATTTCCATAACCTTGGCTTTGGTTGATATAGCAACTAAAAACCTGCCAATCTGGATAGGAAACTTGAAATCAGGTCTCTTCAGTTCCATCTATTTAGTATGCACGACAGCCAGTTGTCGGCAAAGCTCCATTAGAACTAACTTGTCTGAAGGGAACTTGGGGAGCATATAAGGGTAGCCTTGGTAAAAACTAACCTAAAGATAATAGAAAGTGTGGAACTGGAGGAACATGTAGCCATAATTGTTTACTACTGCCCAGGCCTCGTCTGATATTCTCTTTTGCTCAAGCTGAGGATCGAAGAGACATAAAAATATGATAAAGAATGCATCATTTACTCTCCTAAAATGACGTGTCAACCCTTGAAGCATCAGTTGAGGATAATATGAGTAGACCAGGGTGGTCTTTCTATCCCCTTTTGTAGTCAATCTTGACAAAGACTGCATTGCAGTAGCTATGTAGACCAAGTATGAAGTCATGTAGAATTTAAAGGAAGTTTGTACCCTGGTCAACTGTTTGTGAATAACATTGTTGATTTATTCCCCCCAAAAGATAGTTTGCTTGCCCTAGAGGATGATCTTAATTAATGGATACATCCATTCATTTAATTGTGAAGAAGACGGGAGGCCCCGTACTCTGCTGAGAAGGGTGATTAGGTCACTGACTTCCTCAACAAAATCGCTCCTTGGGAAGTTCTTCAGCCATCTGGAGAGGTCGGTTCTAGGGGTCTTTAGCCACTTGTAATTTATCACTTTCTTTGCCCTCTTAGGGTCTTTGTCATACTCTTTTTATGCATCCATGAAGTCAATTTGGGTTACTTCAGTGGCTGGAGGGCATAAGAAAACTTTGTCAATAAAATTGGGGTCCAACTGAATTATCATGCTACCACTGGCATCTAAAACCGATCTGGTCTCCTTGTAAAAATGCACACATTAGAGGATGAACTCGACATGATGCACTGCTATCAGGAAAGTGGCCACTAGGTGAATGTTGCTCTCAACTATTCTCTTTATCCTAGTGCTGGGATTTGTTGCCTTGGTTCGCACCAGGAACTCGGCCATGTCCACGTGGCCTATCTCGGTGTCTCAAATGTCATCGACATTTGAGGAGACTGATGTGGGTAGGAAGATGCCCTAGTACTTGTATTTCATGGTTTTCACCTTTTTTTAGATGCTTCTGTCATGGAGAATGATCCTGACTAGATGGGAGCAGATGTGTAAGAGTTTGCTGAAGGTGCTGTAGTCATGATCACAAATGAGAGAAGAGTGAGCGAGAGAGGGAGAGCACAATTTAAGTGATATTGGTTACTGGAGGTCACTTAAATAGGCTAGGTCTAGTGAAGGAGTGAAAAACAAGGAAGAAAAAGTATGAAAGGGACAACTCAGAAATTTTTTTGGGAGTTAAGCAAAAATGGAGGAAAAAATGCAGGGGTAGTGAAAATCACCACCTCTACATAAAGTTGGAAGAAGCAGGGGCGGTGAAATTTGCCGCCCTTGCAGCTGGAAATAAAACATGTAGGGGCAGCAATTTTTGTTTCCCTTGAAAGCATGAAAGGAAAAAGTAGGGGTGGCAGAAATCACCACCCTTGCACTGTAGTTGTAAAATCATGTAGGGGTGATGATTTTCACCACCTGTGCATGTAGAAGTAGGAAAACGTGTAGGGGCGGCAAAAATCGCTGCCCTTGCATGTATGGGGGAAAAAGAAAATGTGGGTGGAAAAAAATGCCACCCACGTGTGAAGAGAAAACCACAAGCAGAGAAAAAGGAGAAGCCCACAGTCAAGGACGGAAAAGAAACATCTATGGAAATGAGAGGAGGGACAGGTGGAAGGATGTGGTTAAGGAAGCGGGTGGCAAAATTTGCCACCCGCATGAGGTTCTAGCAGAAACCCATGGGTAGAAGAGAGAAGAAAAACAAAAAAAAAAAACAAAAAAAAAACTTTAAATAAATGCTAAGCTAAAATAGAATAAAATAAGAAATAAACATAAAAACAAACCCTACCTGAGAAACCACACGTGCCACGAGGTTAAATCTATGAATTCATGCTTTGAATCATCAATTGAGGTGCTCAAGTATAAGAGATAGGAGGAGAAAAGGAATCAATAAAGAGAATGGGGCTCAAATCAGATTATATGGGGTGAAAACCCCACCCTAACAACCTGCCGGGCGTGGCCATTAATGCCTGCATGGAAATCGAGACGTGCAAGGGCGGTAATTTTTGCCACCCTTACATGTAGTCAGTTTATCTTACAGGGGCAGCAAAAATCACTGCCCTTGCAGGTCAGAGAGTAGGGGTAGTGGAAATCACCACTCTTGCGAGAAACGTGCAAGGGTGGCAAAATTTGCTGCCCTTGCAAAAAATAAAGAAAATGCAGAGGCGGCAAAATTTATTGCCCCTACATGGAAAATGGAAGAAAAAGACCAATTCTGAAAGGAGAGTCTGGGGAAGGGAAAACTTGGCTGGGATGAGATGGTAACCACTTCACGTTCTGAGGCCAAGATGAAAATGAATTTTGAAATTTGTCTCAAAAAATGAACTTAAAGAGATGAAAAGACGAAACGGATAAGTTTCGTAGGGGGTTGTTTCCAAAAATGAGATAAGCTGATTTTGGAAACAACAGCTGACTCTTATTGGGGAACTTCTATTTAATCAAATTGATTAGTGGAAGTAGAAACCAATCTCTAAGTGCCTTCATCTAAGCCATTGGGCTACGGAGTCAAGTGAAAAATAGAAGAAAAATAGATAAAACATAAAAACTATACATATATACAAACAGACTCATCTGAGCTTCAAGGATTGAATAGCTTGAGATGCTATCTATTGTGAGGTAGTGCAAATGGTGTTCCATCTTTGTATTCTAGCAAGAAGATGGCTTTACCACAGAGCTGTCAAATGGTGAATGGGCCCCTCCATAGGGAGTCAAATTTGCCATGCATCCCTTTTGGTTCTCATCACTTGTCCCATAACAAGACTTGATCTTCAACTTGGAATTCACGCACTCTAGCTCTCTTATCAAAAAGTGCTTTTACCCGGTCCTAATGTTCCTTGATCCTATCCACCACCATAACTCATTGTTCATTCAGCTCGGTCAGACACATGATCCATTTGTCAATTGAGCTTTCAAAGGTTGAGTCTTCGATTGCTCTGGTTAATCTGAGCGCTGGTAGTTCAAGGGTGATGGGAATTTCTACATTCAATCCATACAAAAGTTGGAAGGGTGACATACCTATAGCCCTTTTAGGTGTTATCCTATCAGCCCATAAAACATCATACAAAGCTTTGTGCCACGTCCTCTGATTATCGTCCACCAACTTCCTGATAATGGTGACCAAGTTCTTGTTACTCAATTCTGCTTGTCCATTTATTTGAGGGAAATAATCTAAAGTGTGAGATAAGGTAATCCCATAATGGAAACAAAATTGAGTAATTTCATGCGACAAAAAACAAGCCGCATTATCTGTTATGATCTTTAGTGAAACCCCAAACCTGGAGATAATATTTTCTTTGAGAAAGCTGCATACCACTTCAGACGTAGCATGCTTGGTTGGGATGGCCTCCACCCACTTGGTAAAGTAATCTATTACCGTAAGAACATAATCATGTCTAGCACTTAAAGATGGGTTGACCACTCTAATGAAGTCAATACCCCACTACTGAAATGGTTCCTCGATCACAACTGGCTTGAGGGACAGAGCTGGCAGCTTAGGCTTTCCAATGAATTGTTGACATAATTCACACCTACGTACCCATTTTTAGGCATCTTGGAATAGCATGGGCTAATAGTACCTTGCTCGTAGAATTTTGTGTGCTGTCACTGGTGTATAGAAATGTCCTTTATAAGCCAAATTTTGAAAAGATTCTAAGAGTCTTCTTTGTTGAGCTTTGTCAACACAATGAAGAAATGCCCCATCCAGGTTTCTCTTGTAAAGACCATTTTCCCACAGAACATAACCAACTACTTTCAATTTAACATTCCATTTCTCTTTGAAAGAAAGATGAGTGGGACACTCACCATATGTCAAAAAATAAGCAATGTTAGAATACCACTCATCAGTAGTGGCAACAAAGAGAACCGTAGGCATGCCTTCAATCTCTTTTTCTTCACTTTCTACTTTACCTAGAATGTTGTTGGCGATCAATTGGCAGAGACCCCTTCTTTGTACGAGCTTGGTTAGTTTGATGTCCAAATCAAACTTCTGAGTTTTGGCAATCCAGTTACCTCTCTTTGTATCGAACTCTTGCTGAGTCAAATTGAATTTTACTGTTGTATCTGGTACAAGAACTTTAGTGTGAGAATTTAGGATATAAAACCTGAAATACTTGACAGCTTTGACCATGGCGTATGCATGCTTCTCCATAAGGGAATATTTTAGCTTGTGATCCTTGAGTGGACAACTCATGAATGAGATAGGAGATTTTGCACCTTCTAGATTTTGCTAAACCAGAATAGCTGATAGTGTATGCTCAGAGGCATAACTATATATCTTGAAATATTTAGTATAATCTGGACAGACCAAGACTGGTGCATGAGCAATTGCTTCCTTAATCTCTTTGAATGTTGACTTACCCTCAACAGTCTACCTGAACGTAGTATTGCCCTTCATCATGTTAAAAATATGATGGGTTTTCTCAGCAAACTCAGGAATAAACCTTTTGAGGAAATTCACCTTTCCAAAAAAAGAGTGAACTGCGGTCTTGTTGGTAGGCAGAGTAAGTTCTTGGATGGACTTGACTCTTTCTAAATCGATTCTGATACCTTCTTAGGACATGATGTGTCTAAGAAGTTTCCCTTTAGTTACTCTAAAAATGGATTTCTTTGGGTTTAACGAGATACCATTTTGACGACAACGTTCTAGTATCTTTTGCAAATGGTGAACATGTTTAGAACGATGTTTTGAAAATACGGTCAGATCATCCAGGTATACTACAATGAATTTTCTCATCTCATCTTTGAAAACAAGATCCATTACCCTTTGAAAAGTGGCACCTACATTTATCAGACCAAAAGGCATCCTGCAGTAAGTGAAAGTGCCCCAAGGGGTGGTGAATGTTGTCTTGTGCTAATTTGCTTTTTCGACTTCGACTTGATTGTACCCTAAAAAACTGTCTAGCATTGATAACATTTTTGAACCTATTACCATATACAGAACTTGATCCATGATGGGAAGGGGGTAGTTATCTTTTAAGGACAACTAGTTTAAGTTCCTAAAATCTACACAAATTCAAATTTCACCATTTTTCTTTCTGACAGGCACTATGTTGGCAATCCATGTTGAGTGATGGATTGAAAAAATTATCTAGGCATCCATCTTTTGTATCTCAGCTAAAATAGTACTTGAGATTTTTGGATTATATTACTTGGATTTCTATTTATAAGGCACAAAGTTGGCTTTTAGGGGAATGTCGTGATGGATGTCATTTGGCCTGAGAAATTTCAAGTCATCGTAGGAATAGGCCAACACATCCATATACTGGCGGAGCAAACTAGCGAGCTCGAACCTTTCCTCAGGAGTGCAGCATTTCCCAATATTTACCATCTTAGGATCACACTTAGTTCCCAAGTTGACTTCATCAAAATATTGAAAAGAATTTGAATCTGTTCGTTGTTGTTTGACAAATCTATCATGGTTATCAAACAAATTCTCTAGAGAAACCAGACCCTTAGGAATTTTATTCCCCTTGACCTATAAGAAATCTTCACCTATATTGACCTGGGTTTCAAGGGTTGACCAACACTTTTGGGGCTCACTACCTTAAAAACACAGTTGTTTAAAACTATCCTTTTGCTCCAAGAAGGTGATGATTTGATCATCATTATTAAACACTTGCCAGTGGCTAGCATTATCTGGTACACTTAGTTAAAAAACTAGCTCAATAGTATATTTATCTCTCTTAAAATCTAGGTGAGGAACTAGGAGGGTGGCAGAGACAACCAATGCATCTGCTCGGTCATTGAATTCCCTCGAAACGATAGAGATGTTAAAGGCATCAAAATTTTCAATCTGATTCTAGACCAGGTTGCGATAGTGGTGTAACCTCTCATTCTTGGTCTGATAGAGGTTCCTCACCTGATAGACTATCAACTCAACATCTCCTTTAGCATGGAGTTCCCTAATACCCCTTTCTCTGGCAACCTGTAGTCTGAGCAACAGGGATTCATATTCGGTCGTGTTGTTGGTATTTTTGAACTACAATTTGTAGAAAAAAGGGGTAATCTCTCCCTAAGGAGATACCAACATAACCTTGGCTCCTGACCCAGTAGAAGAGTAGTTGCCATCAAACTCTAAGGTCCATAGCTCATTAGATATTGCTTTTTCCACAAAAGCTTTTTTGCTTCAAGGGAAAGGTTCTTCCACGTGTTCATTTTGCTTTGGTACTCTACCCTTTATGTCAGCTGAAACCAAATCTAAATCACCACCCATAGGAGTTTCATCAAATGTATCGTGGATCTCATTTGTGGACAAGAAATAATTGCCTATGCCTGAAGACTCAAATAAAATTTGAGCTTCAGGTGCTGCAGAATGGGTAACTACATACCTGGCCTCTTTTTTAGGAAGCAACTTCTTCATGATTCCTTGAATTAGAATCCTTGCTTCTGATAGGTCCATCCTTAGCTCACCCCCAACATCTTTACTAAAATTCTACCCAAGTAGGATGTCAGAAGATGCTGGAACATCAGCTACTAAAACTATCATTTTTATCTGCTTTTTCAAAAAAGCCGCAAAGGCATATTGAGCATCTTTTATTTGACCAAGGAGGGGAACTTGCTTGTTTTCCATGGAAAAACACCTCCCAAAAGTTTTGGTCAAAGTTAGGCCAAGAGAATCTGCCACTTTTGTAGGCATGACATTATTTGAAGCTCTGGAGTCTATAATATAATTACTCAGTTTGTAGCCATTTATAAGCAGGAAAACATAGAAAGGTTCTATTTTCTCAAGAGCGATAGGAGGAGTCACAACCAGATTGTTTTGAACTGGTTTGTCTTTAAGGAGATCAGGAACAACTTTCAAAGAGTCTTATCCTACAGGGACAGCTTTATTTTTCACATACTCTGCTAACCTATCAAACTGTTCTAGGTTAGCTCTTAAATATTTGACCTTTGTAATTTGAATTTTAGTCTTTCTAGCATGATCGATTATATCAAATAATTAAAAAGAACTTGTGATAGAGAAAGAGAGTTCATCATCAGGGACTTTAATAGGTGTGGCACTAGTCTGAGTAGCAGAGGTGGAAGATATCGAGTGATTAGAAGTATTCACTTTTTTATGGGTTACCTGATCTTTTGATTGTGGAGGCAATGGAGTCCCACATTTGGCAATGGAAACTGTTAGTTGGGATTCTTCATCTACCTTTCCTTTGTCAGTTTGTGAAGCTGACTGATTTTGAGATCTGGTAAAAATAGCGTAAGCTCCCTCTAAACCCTCCCCTTTACTTCTAGCTTCATCTTGGTAATTCAGGAAGCCGATATGGGAGTTACCAGCTAATTCTTCTTCCTGCTCAACAAAGAGATTAGCATTTTCTTATTGATCTAACTGTGGTTGAAAAGAGTTGTCGTACTCAGATTCTAGGTAACTGACTACTGAATTGGCAGGTGATGCTTCGATGGCTAATCTCCCTGAAGGGGGAGGTAGGTGGTTTGATTTCCCTTGGGTCCGGGCAGCATTACCCTAATATTGCTGATTCTAAAATGTTCTCTTGGGTGCATCTTGATAGGTAGGAGCAGATGTACCTTGGACTATTTGTCTTTTCAAAGCTATTAGTTCATTTGTTAATTTCTACACCATAGGGTCTGTAGTGCCCGTGGAAGAGCTTTCAACAGATGAAGGAAATTTATTTTTACTAGGATCTTTCCTAATCTTACCTACCAAGATAATATCATCTTCAATCTCGATAGCCAAACCTCGAGCCAAGGCTAGGTCCATAGGGCCAGCTCACCTCAATAGGAAACTTACTTCAAGAAGCTGCGAGTTGATGAAAAAATACTTGAGATTTTCTAGTGTGGGCTGAGCCACGATCAAGATTCAGTTCCTCAACTTGTTGAATTTAGCTATGAAATCCCTCATGGGTTCCTGGGATTATTTCTTCAATTGTGTCAGCTATGCCAACAAAGTGTGTGCATCCTCAGTGGGTTTAAATCTAGCTTCAAATTTGGACTTGAGCTTATCCTAGTCTGTTACTGACCCGGCCTGCAGGTGATAGAACCAATCCACAGTAGCTCCTTGTAGGGTTTCCACAAAAAGTCTCACTACCACATCTTCAAATTTGACACCAATTATGCCACATGATATGGAGAAAGCGGAAATATGCTCATCGGGGTGGACCTTTCCATCACCAAAAAACTTAGGGAAATTTTTTCTAGAACTACGAGGTAGTTCATGCAGAGGTGGGATCAAGTTAAGAGGGCCAAAGGAGCTACCCCATGGGCCTTGAGCCATTATGATAGGAGGATTAAATGGTGGGATAAAAAACCTTAGTGGAGTGTTTATAGGCAGGTGGTGATTAACAGTGGGAAAAGAAGTTCTACCTTGTGTTGGTGACCTGACAAGGCTAGAAAGAAAACTCCTAGACCGTTGAAGAGAAGCTGATGGGGGAAATAGGTCAAAATTACTTTGTTGTGCCAACTCAAACACAGGGTCAACAACACCCTTAGATCTCTAGCTTTTGGTGTAGCGTGGAGTTGCCAAATTTTTTAAAATAAAAATGGGACCTAAACTATTTCAAGTTGAAGCTTAAGGCTTCAAAATGCACATTCGTATTCTAGCAATTTTGGTTTTGCAGACCAGATAATATAAAAGAGGTTAATAGTAAGGCTATAATGATAATGGGTAAGACATAAAACTGAGCCACCAGACTATGTAATGGATAAGGGTAGGGACTGCTTCAATCTAAAACTTGAGGTTTCAGACTACACATCCGAGTTCCCAAGTGGAGTCACCAAAAAACTGTTGGGTGCATATTTTGTCGTCAACTAACTGATGACAAAATGGAGATATCAGCCACACCATAGAGAGATTTACACCATGAATAGTATGGGTTTACCAGATCTAGATGAAGTAATCTCTCCTCTCATCAAGGGGAGGTTCCCTATAAATACTTACGTGCTGGATATATGCATACAATTAAGTAGAAAATAACACATGGGGGTGGTATAACAACATCTACCTCTCTTTTTTCAGAGGTAATGTATAAAGAACAAAAGAGGG
This sequence comes from Torreya grandis, assembly GCA_037957365.1. Classification (NCBI taxonomy): domain Eukaryota; kingdom Viridiplantae; phylum Streptophyta; class Pinopsida; order Cupressales; family Taxaceae; genus Torreya; species Torreya grandis. The sequence continues at coordinate 1,422,708 of JARHVA010002421.1, forward strand.
AAATTCTGGTCTTAAGCTAATAACACTCCTCTTCTTTTAGGAATGATATTAAATAGAAAGCAAGAAATCACCTGAAGTAACAAAGTCCACAAGAACGCTCACTCAAGCACAAAGTCTTCCATAGCTTCTTTCACTGATTCAAAACAAGTACAACTATAGAGTAAAGTGAAGCACAAAGTCTTCACCTGAAACTACAAAAGATAACAAAATCTCAAAGGTAAAAGCAGCATAAAGTCTATCTTCTACCCTCTAGAAGCACCCTCAGATAATATAAACACACCCACTTTGCTTATTAAATCAGATGAATAAGATATTACTAGGAAAAAGGACATAAAAACTATTTCCTAAATAACACAGACAATCTCAACACAAAGTCTGAAATAACTTGCTTCTCATTCATTCAACAGAATATGATTTACAAATTTGAGCACAAAGTCTCAAAAGTTGCTTCAATTTCAAAAGAGTGTTTGCTATTAATTTTTCCAAGCCCTATTACAAATGAGGTCTCCACTATATATAGGGGAAAAATCCTCAAAAATAGAAAATAATAAAATATACAAAATATCTTGGTCAAAGATGACTCATCTTTGACTTTTAGATATTTTTCTAAACTTTTTACATGTAATTACATTTTTCAAAACTGCATGCACTTTGCACAAAATAGAAGTGCATAAGGATAAAATAAGAAAGAAGGAGAGAGAGAGAATCAGTTTTGGCCACCAGGTTTCTTCAGATAAGCATCGTACATGGCAATAAATGCTTGAATTCCTATGACGTCTGGCACAGCTACATTCTTGGAGATGATTCTTGCTCTGATCAGTGCATCCTTTAATGCTGTGATGGCTTTAGTGTGGCTAGTTAATCTAGATTTCAGATTCTCCAAAGTTAACTGAGCATCTAGAATGATGTCCACTGAAAACATAGAAAAGGATTTTTCCTCAAAATCTCCCTGAATCATTTCCTTGAAACCCTGAATCATATCTTCTGTCGAAAGGAATTGATTGTCCTTAGAGGTTAAGTTGCATGGAAGCTCTTCTAATTTATTTAGTAGACTCAAGTCACTCTTCTCACTAGCTTCCTTGAAAGCTTTAAGATCATCAATTAAATCCTTGAGTACCTGGATTCTAAAAACCAATGATTCCTTGATCTCAACATAGGAGTCCTTATTGGAGATGACACCGATAGACATCAGGGTGTTCTTTTTGAGATTTTTCATTTCTTTTCATCTGCTGAGATCTTTCTTCAAGCTATCAATCTCTTGAGAAATGTGGGAGACGAAGTCATCTACCTGTGTTCTTACTTTCTTCATTTTACCTGTCCTTTTTGCCACTTTTGTAAGCAAAGAAACTCCCTGAGTATGCATTCTTTTGATATAGTCCTCTAGGACTTTCCCCTTTAAATAAGTCTTTTCTGCTTTTTGAATGACTGAGTCATCCACTGAGAAGGCCTCTGGAGTTGCTACTTCAGGAGGAAGAGTGAACCTTTTGATCACTACTATCAGCTGATCTGCTTTGGCTTTATAATAGTCTTTTATCTCCTTCTCTCTATCAAATTTTTGGACCATAATGTCCATAGCTGACTGAAGATCTCTCTTCGCACCTTCGTGAGTAACTTTGCCAAGTTCAACATGAGAGATGGAATAACTGCTCATCTCAAAACCCTCAAGGGTTACGTCCTGTGGAGGCTTGGCAATTTCTAAACATTTTTGCCCCTTTTCTTTGACCAACTTGGAGAGGATTCTTGGCCTCTTTGGAGCCTTTGCTTTCACTGGCACTATTTTTCCAAAGTTAAACTCATCTGGTGAGATGGCCATCTTCTTTCTTTTCAATGTGAAAGTAGACATCCAAGGCAGTAGAGAAGTTCTTGTTGTGGCAATGGTTGTCTCTGCTGACATTACTATAGTAGCTTCCACACTGCTAGTGGTGACAGTAGTTGTAGTTGGAGTAACTGGTGAAACTGCACCAACTACTGATTCTAGCTCAGGTGCAAGGCTTGCTAGCAAGGTGAAAGAAGGAGATGACAGACTTGGAATGGATCCAAAAGAGTGAGGGGAACCTCTGAAAGGACTCTGAGGATCACCAAATACAACCCTAGAAGGAGAAGCAGCTTTGGAAGAGGGAACATTGATTAGGGAGATAGGAGAAATGGGTACCAGGGGAGATTGAGGGGGAGAAGGAGAGGTGCATCGGCTGTGCTTGTCCTGGTGAGAGTGGAGACCCAACATTTGGTTGTTTTGAAGGTTGATCCTCTGTCTCCATGGGCTGAGCTACCTATGCCTTGGGGCTTTGTTCTTTGGTTCCTTCGGCTGCTGATTCAGGCCCTTATGCAGTCTTAGGCTTCTTGGACACAAAGATGATCCTAGGCTTGTGAAGCCTAGAAGGAGAAGGAATGTCACCCTTTTTTTTAGTCCTATTCTCTACCTTCCTCTTCAATTCTACCTAGTAGTTAGCCTCTGATCCCATAATAAATTCCTTCAGGGTGATCCCTTTGGCTGCCAACCAATCATTGGTGTTAGCCAATATTGGTTCAAATATTTTTCTTAGAGAAGTTAGCTCCTTCTAAGACCTTTGAATTGGAGGAAGAGGGGAACCAACAACTTTTTCCACCAGATATATGTTATTTATGATGTTCCCATCATCGATTAGACTAGAAGGGATCTCTGCAACCCTGAGGTATTCTATCTGCTCTAGTGTTAGATGGCAATAGTCCATTTTCCTTATCTCTTTGGCCATCCTCAGGTCCACCCAGATATCCTTAATCATGGGTTCATGGAATTGAGTTTTCCTTCTAATCTTCTCTTTGACTCCTCTATAGTCAAATTTCTCCCACCTCTTAAACAGCTTGATAGTAACCATCTACATTTTTGTTTCTATAACCTTGGCTTTGGTTGATGTAGCAACTGAAAACCTACCAATCTGGATAGGAAACTTGAAACTGGGTCTCTTCAGTTCCATCTATTTAGTATGCACGATAGCCAGTTGTTGGCAAAGCTCCATTAAAACTAACTTGTCTAAAGAGAACCTAGGGAACATATAAGGGTAGCCTTGGTAAAAACCAACTCAAAGATAACAAAAAGTGTGGAACTAGAGGAACATGCAGCCATAACCATTTACTACCGCCTAAGCCTCATCTGATGTTCTCTTCTGCTCGAGCTGAGGATCAAAGAGACACAAAAACATGGCAAAGAATGTGTCATTTACTCTCTTGAAATGATGTGTTGACCCTTGAAGTGTCAGCTGAGGATAATATGAGTAGACTGGGGTGGTCTTTCTATCCCCTTCTATAGTCAATCCCGAGAAAGATCGCATTGCAGCAGCTATGTAGACCAGGTATGAAGTCATGTAAAATTTAAAGGAAGTTTGTACCCTGGTCAACTATTTGTGAATAGCATTGCTGATTTGTTCCCCCCAAAATATAGTTTGCTTGCCCTGGAGGATGATCTTAATGAACTGATACATCTATTCATGGAATTGTGAAGAAGATGGGAGGCCTCATACTCTACTGAGAAGGGTGATTAGGTCACCGACTTCCTCAACGAAATCACTCCTTAGGAAGTTCTTTGGCCATCTAGAGAGGCCAGTCCTAGGGGTCTTTAGCCACTTGTAATTTATCACTTTCTTTGCCCTCTCAGGGTCTTTGTCATACTCTTTCTGTGCATCCATGAAGTCAATTTGGGTTACTTCGGTGGATGGAGGGCATAAGAAAACTTTGTCGATAAAATCAGGGTCCGATTGAATTATCATGCTGCCACTAGCGTCTGAAATTGATCTAGTCTCCTTGTTATAAAAATGTGCACATTAGAGGATGAACTCAACATGATGCGCTGCTACTGGGAAAGCAGCCACCAGGTGGATGTTGCTCTCAACTATTCTCTTTATCCTAGTGCTGGGATTTGTCGCCTTGGTTCGCGTTAGGAACTCAGCCATGTCTATGTGGCCGATCTCGATGTCTCAAATGTCATCGACATTCGAGGAGACTGATGTGGGTGGGAAGATGCCCTGGTACTTGTATTTCATGCTTTTCACCTTTTTGAGAGACACTTCTGTCATGGAGAATGATCCTGACTAGATGGGAGCAGATGTGTAGGAGTTCACTGAAGGTGCTAGAATCATGATCACAGATGAGAGGAGAGTGAGCGAGAGAGGGAGAGCATAATTTAAGTGATATTGGTTACTGGAGGTCACTTAAATAGGCCAGGTCTAGCGAAAGAGCAAAAAATGAGGAAGAAAAAGTATGAAAGGGACAACTCAAAAAAAAATTTGGGAGTTAAGCGAAAATGGAGGAAAAAATGTAGGGGCGGTGAAAATCACCACCTCTGCATAAAGTTAGAAGAAGCAGGGGCAGCAAAATTCGTTGCCCTTGCAGCTGGAAACAAAACATGCAGGGGTGGCAATTTTCAATGCCCTTGCAAGCATGAAAGGAAAAAGCAGGGGTGGTAGAAATCGCCGCCCTTGCACTGTAGTTATAAAATCATGTAGGGGCGGTAATTTTTGCCACCTGTGCATGTAGAAGTAGGAAAACGTGCAGGGGTGGTGAAAATCACCACCCTTGCACATATGGGGGAAAAAAAATGCAGGCGGCAAAAAATGCTACCCGTGTGTGAAGAGAAAACCACGGGCAGAGGAAAAGGAGAAGCTCACGGTCAAGGACGAAAAAGAAACATCCACAAAAATGAGAGGAGGGATGGGTGGAAGGACACGGTCAAGGACGCGGGTGGCAAAATTCACCGCCCGTGTGAGGTTTTGGCAGAAACCTGTGGTAAAAGGGAGAAGAAAAATAAAAATAAAAACCTTAAATAAATGCTAAGCTAAAACAGAATAAAATAAGAAATAAACGTAAAAACAAACCCTACCTGAGAAATCACGCGTGCCACGAGTTTGAATCCACAAATTCGTGCTTCGAATAGTCAACTGAGGTGCTCAAGTGCAATAGATAGGAGGAGAGGAGGAAGCAATGAGGAGAATGGGGCTCAAATTAGATTATATGGGGTGAAAAACCCACCCTAACAACCCACCACGTGTGGGCATTAATGCCTGCATGGAAATCGAGATGTGTAAGGGTGGCAATTTTTGCCACCCTTGCATGTAGTCAGTTTATCTTGCAAGGGTGGTGAAAATCACCGCACTTGTAGGCTGGAGAGCAAGGGTGGCAAAAATTGCTGCCCTTGTGAGAAATGTGCAGGGGTGGCAAAATTTACCACCCTTGCACAAAAATAAAGAAAATGCAGAGGCGACAAAATTTACCGCCCCTGCATAGAAAATGGAAGAAAAAGACCAATTCCAAAAGGAGAGTCTGGGGAAGGTAAAACTTGGCTGGGACGAGATGGTAACCACTTCACGTTCTGAGGCCAAGACAAAAATGAATTTTGAAATTTGTCTCAAAAAATGAACTTAGAGAGACGAAAAGATGAAACAGACAAGTTTCATAGGGGGTCGTTTCCAAAAATGAGCTAAGCTGATTTTGGAAACAACACTAATAATAAACAACATTTGAGAAAAATAAACATGTCACTTTCCCTTGTCTAACATGATTATAGTTCTTTAGAACTAGAGATTATCTACCAATGATTCCAAGCAAACTACCATAAATCAAAATAAATATCTGACTATGTAGCTTATGTCTATATGTAATAAAAAATGATTCATGTTTATAAATCAATCCTAGCTCAGAGAAGATATAGCATACCTATACTTTTGATTGGGAAGATATTTGTTAAGCGAGAGCATGACCAATATGGGGATCTGCTAGACCTGATTAGGGAATCCTTTATCAAAATACACTATGCTAAGTTGGGTTTCAAATACTATAGTATAAAACAATCATGAAATAACTCTAAGGGGGTCCTAGGTTTTTATATTTCACCAAAACTAATAACAAGTAAAGTAAATCTAATCTAGTGCTCACCAAAGCTTGTGGTATAAAATAGGGGTTAGAAACAATATAACTAAACATGCATAGGAGACATATACTCATGTCAATGTATATGGAATACTAATACATGGAATTGAAGAACAAATTCATATCTATCTACCCTTACAAAAGGATAAATAAAGTTATGAATACTTACCTTTGAAGATGAACCCATCGAGTCTCAATCTCTCCCTTGGCCAAGGTGCTTCACAAGAGGTTGTTGTGGTATGTAAGGATGATAAATACAAATCATATATAGGATAAAAAACCTATCAATACCTATAAAATAATTTTTCATAAGACAAGATCTGTATCTCCAAATAAAGTATGGAACCCTAAGCTTTTCTTATCAAGTAGAATGGTTAATAAGCAAATGTTCATTTTCTCTTACTTCTTATTTTAGTTATTCTTGATAATTGATGGAAATTAACTTGTATATATAGGTGGATCTTTACCTAAACCCTTAAAAAAATGTCAATTGATAGTGTTGACCTAGTTGACCTAATATAATTCTAGACAATAATTCACTAGGTCATAAACTAGATCAACCAAAGGTCAACTAGCTCCTAAGTGAAAAAAAACCCAAAATTGTATAGGGTCAACCCAATTGACCTAGTACAATCAAATGATAAAAAGGGATTTAGGTGAGGAATAAGAGGATAAAATTTAGCAAATGCCTATAATGGGTAAAATATAGAAGAACAAGATTAGGGTAAATGGTTTTAGGAGATAAGTGTGTAGGTAATAAGTGGAAAAAGAGACAACACTCTTGTGAAGCACCAATAGTCTACCCACCACTTTCCTGATGCACCCATTAAAGCATGGAATTAGATATATTGAGATTCAATTGGTTATTACAAGATAAAAAGTGTCACTAATTGATAAATTTTTTAAAATATTATGTGTATACATATGCCCCACTCAAATCCCATGATGTGTCATGTGAGTACAACATGGGATGGTGCTTTAGGAAATAGAACATGATAACACATAATGTTGATGCTAAGTAAAGTGTAGTAAGTGGAAAATAAGATAAAGGAAAGGACAAAATTGAAAAAAAATACCTTTACTTATCTTATTACTAAAGATTAATAAGTAGACTACAAGAAAGGTGAAGGTGTCCAATGTGAAGAACACTAGGTGAACATGTAAATGTTAGTACAAAAAATAGCCAAAAATCATTTTGTATGGAAGATAGGAATATGATAGTGAAAAATATTTTCTACATCATCATTAATCTAGAACATTTTATAGTTAAAAAAATGGATGAGTAAAAACAAAGATGGAGGCAAAACAAGGAATCTACCAAAAAATAATTTAAAATTTTGAACTGTGAAAAGTTATTTTAAATAGGGTGAAATGAAAGTCATTTTTTATTTTTGTATTATGAAGGAGAGAAAAATATATCTAAGAGACCAAATGAGCTAAGATGGTGAGGAGATGATAGGATAAGTGAAAGGGACCCCTAGGGGTGGCAACGGGTGTAGGATAGGTAGGCAACTAGAATCTTAAGCTAATGTTTTGAATATTTTAGTGTTTTAAGTGTATTTTTAAAAAATTATTTTTTAAAGCATTTATAGATTTTGAAATGAAATAAAATTAGATGTTATGTGTAGGAAAAATTGTTTATGGAAATGGGTTTGAAGGGTTTGGGGAGAAAACTGCCACAAGGCACTTTTTTTTGTAGAATGTAAGAGGTTAGTAGGAAAAACAAGTGGGTTGACCTAGTCAACCTAGTAGGTTAAAATTTGACAAAATCCACACTATTGACCCAATAGGTATGTATCAACCCTACACATTTTATAGATTATTGACCTAGTACATTTTTCAAACTGAGCAAAAAAGTCTAGTATGACAACAATGTACTAGGGGGAAATAAGAGGGTTGACTTAGATTTTTAAGTCATCTAGGTCAAAAATAAGGAAATTTTTGTCAAACTAGTTTGACCAAAGAACCATAATAGTATGAAAATGCAAGAAAGTGGTCTAAAAAGTGTTAGAATGATCTATAATGACCAACTAAGGGATAAAAGGGGTGAGTAGGCTAAAAAAAGTTTCAAAATGAATAAATTAAAGTGGTTTAGGCTTGTTTTTTTATTTTTCTTAAATAATTTATTTTGATTATACATGACATGAAGGATCAAGTACATCTTTTATTATTTCCTAATTTTAGGGGTGACCTAGCTTATGGCATTTTGTAGATGCATCATGGATACCATATATATTAGAGTGAATAATAATAGAGGATAGGGAAAGATTGATCTCTGCAAGCCTAGGCAACATAGCAGAGATGAGTAGGATACCCCTAAGATCAGATTTATTAGTTATGTTCTAAAGATGCAAGGAAGGATTAACTAACACCTTCAGGTAAGAGGTGGGTGGGGATATGATAGAGGTGGGCATCATCCTAGAGGATATACATAACATCCTAAGATTGTTGATACCAAGGACACCATGACTATTAGGATACCTAATATTGAGAATAAGAGGAGAGCCTTAGTCATATGGGCTACAAGCTCAAAGATGATATATTCAAGCCAGCTAGTGAGTATGTTTTATGTGTATAAATCATAGGTTTTAGATATATAAAATGATATGATAAGACTTGTGACAACATGAGTGTTATGCCACAAGTCAAAAAATAAGGTATCACTCTTCATGATAGCCTTGAACTAGATGATACTAGAAGGGAGGGTGATATATGATTTAAGGTTTGGTATCTAGGTATAACTCATGTATGATATGTATAGAGTGTTGTCTAAAGGGTAGAATTATATTAGAATAATAATTTTATTAATGGCCTAGGACTATGAGAGGTTCCCCATGTATCATCTAGTTGGGTTACCCCATGCAGTCAATGTTAGGTTAACTCAGGTTTAAATATGGAGATAAGATTAGGTAGCATAGATCATGCCCCATATGCTAACACTATGGTTAATGAGATGGGCATATATAATATGGTATATAAATGAGCACATTACTACTACATTACCTAATGGGACATATTTACGCTAAATTTAGATCAATGGAGGTGATAGGACACTACACCTAGTAAATGGAGCTACATCTGATGGCATGAGTACTAGGATAGATGGGCTTGCCTCACCTAGTGGCATTGATAGTGGTGCCCATTTTTGGGGCTCAACATGTTAGAAAACCATGAGGGATATGAGACTAGGGACACCAATGATGAGGTTGATGCTCAAGGCACATCATGAGAGACTATGGGTTGGTTGAACATGATAGGTAGTAGAGTGAAAAGAGATGTGTATGGAGGTAGGAGCACAAAAAGTACCACCACTAGCTCTACATCAGGATGAGTAGTGACTACCAAGGACATGACATTGATAAATGCAATAGGAGTAGGAGATAGCAAAGATAGTAGATGTCTTAAATGACCTAGTAAGTGGGCCAATGTAGAGTTGGACAATAGAGAGACGACTCAAGTATAGGTTGAGATAGACTTGAGCTATGACTGTAGGATTTATTTTGAAGAGGTGACTAATAGAGGAGGTTCTTAGAGGCTACACATATGTGAAGACTATGATTGGTAGTCACATAGAAGGCACAATAGTGGTGGCTGACACATAGGTAGGTAATAAAAGAGGATTAAATTATTACTTAAGGGTATTTGAAATATACTAGAGAAAGAGAGATTTTGAGGGATATAAGTGATTTAATATCTATCTAGTGTGGTTTTTGTAGGTTTAGTAGAGGAGGAGATCATATGGGGGTCCCTAGTGAGGGAATCACTTCATGATGTCCTAGATGAGGCACTAATGTCATGTGACCCCACTACACTAGAGGATCTTAGGGTACCATGTACCCTAGCTTAGGCAATTTGGTTTAGACTAGCTAGAGAGGTAGTGAGGTAGATAATTACATATAGAGAGGGGATGTAACTGCTAAAAAAATGTGTTTATGAGAGACATGAGCATGATAGTCCTTGGCTAAGGAGAGAGCTGCACATCTAGTAATAGTGACATAAATGACTTAAGCACATATCTAGGATAGAGCAATATAAGTAGTAGATCTAACCCATATGACATAAGTAAAAGAATAAGAGAGAGTGACACACGTAATGACCTTGAAACATATAACACATGTATAGGAGTAGGAGAGAGTGACACATCTAGTAACATTAGCCTAATTGGCATAGGTAGAGGCTCATGTAGCTCATCTACAGGGGCAAGTGTCAGCACTGAGATCTCAAATAACCTCATTATAACATTTTGTGTGGAGGGGTCAGACTGAGGCATTTGTAGGTAATTGGATAGGCCCATGAGATATGTAAGATGGGACCCAACCATAGAGATGTATCATTGTATATGATTTCATTTATTATATTAAAACTCTCTCTCTCTCTCTCTCTCTCTCTCTCTCTCTCTCTCTCTCTCTCTCTCTCTCTCTCTATGTGGATCATTTTGGCATTTTAGATATTGATTGTATGTGTTATCATTATGGTTGTCATTGTTGATGTTTGGATATGTTTTTTATAGCACATATATTTATCTATTTTTATATATTATATAAGAAATATATGAGGTGTGGTTTCTTTTCTAGCATTATGTAAGACACATGCATGGTTAAAAAGAAATTGGAAAAAAGCACTGAGTAAAATATAATCAATCAAAAATGTACTACACATTATTTCAAGTTAAAAAATGTGTAATAATAATGAAATGACTAAGTATAAATAACCAAAGGGTAGTAAAAAAGATGGTAAAAATTAATTTATTTTTACACCAAATGAAAGATTGACACCAAATTAAAACAAGTACAATCACACTAGATCACATTGGGAAGTATGAAAATAATGTAATAACATGTAAAAGGAAAAAATGGTACAAAAATAAATTATTTAAGTTAATAAATCATACTAAATTACATTGGGAAGTATAAGAGAAAAATAAAATTGGCAAAATTTGGTGTTAAATTTATCACACTAATTCAAGCTAGGAAGTATGAAAATTCAAGAAATGGTTATTTTCTTACTTTTACTTAGAAAATAAGAGGATAAAAGTGAAAGAGAAAATAATTATTCATAAATCATACTAAATCAAGTTGGTAAGCATGTTAATGATGTGTAACTTCATGATAAATCACATTTAATCTCATATTTGACACATGTAATTTTGATTGTGATTTGTATTATTGGAAAATTTTGTGAGGAAGGCTAGGTCCTATCCATGGTATTACAATGTAACTCACAAAGTGAAAACCAATAAGGTGGAATAAATTTGAAAATTTGGTAACAAAGGGTGTGGGTAATATGAATGTAAAATGGTGGTAATTTTTAAGGAATACTAGGTCCTATCCATGGTCTTATAATGAAACTCACAAATGGAACCCCAAGGGGAGTGATCAGTGACTAAAAAATAATTTCTCAAGAGGAAATATGAGGAATGTAGTGAGTGAAAAAGGGAATGTAAAAATAATAATTTAGGCAACTTAAGAAAATACCTTAGGAGATAGGAGGCATATTAAGGACACAAGAAGACACTAAGTAACTAGTGACCATCAATTTATAAAGGAAACATGTTCACTATAGATACAAAGATTTGTAGGTAAATAAATGTGATACTAAGATCAAATAATGAAGTTATATTCATACATAAGAAGCAAAATGGACCTAAATCTCCATGATGTGTTCCCCATTCCTCAAGACCCCTTATAGAGCCATCACTCTACTATGAAGATTGGGTACTTGCATGAGAAAGTAGGTAGCAATAAAATATATATTTTATTCTCCTTTATTAATCTACTGGCCTATTGCACTCCAATGGACCTTAGATCTAAAATGAGTCCAAATATGAAGTTTGAGCTTCAACTAAAAAAAGGGGATGTGCATTGAATCACATTTTTTAGTGTGATTTGACTTTTAATAATTTTGATTGTTTTTTCCTTTTATTTAGTGATTTGGATTCTGAATAGTTTTATGGATTTTATGATTTCTCCTCCATATAGACTTAGAATTACCAATCATGAGAGATGGAGTGATACACATGAATGATATGTAGGATTAGGCTAAAAGAAGTTAATTAATCAAAGATAAGACTAACTAAGACACGTAGGCTTAAAAATGAATCAACATGTTATCCCAAGTCTCAACCATGTATATGCTTAGTTTATGACAAAGGGGAATAAAGGGGAAAAGGATATCCAAAGTGGATTAGTATAAGGATTGAGTATCATGAGATGATTTTTTTTGCTAATTGATCACATAGTAATAGGGAATGTTTGAAGGGAAATAGGTTTGTATAACCAAGTCATAATGAACATTATTTATGAAAAATAGAGATAAGAAAGAAAATAATCATAAAGACACAAGAAGGGAATAAGAAATAAAATGTAAGAAGAAAAGAAAAAGCATTGATAAATAAAAAAATCCATAGGAAAATATAAATGATAGTGTAAGTAGTATAGATTTTCAAAGTAAAGTTACCATGTAAGATAAATAAGAGTTTGACACAGTGTCAAATGATATAATATATAGATAAAGATAAAATTAGAGAACAGATCCAATCCAAATATAAATATAAAATCACCATGCATGTGGTCATAAGTACTGATAAATCTACCCATATACATTATCCAAAACATTAGATAGATCTCTATGAAGATGGATATGAACTAATTCTAACATCTCATCTATCTTCAGTCAAAACTAGGAAAATACTTTTCATCTGATCTCCTCAACAAAAAAAGTAGGAATGCTTAATGGATCATTTTAAGGAGGGAAATAAGGTAAGGTATGCTTGGGAGAATGCATGGGAGTGGGATCTATGGGAGATGAAATAATCATCGATGGAGAAGGGTCCATAAGTGAGGGACTCATAGGTGGAGAAGGATCCATGGGTGAGAGAAGGTCCATAGGTGGATGCACAAAGGTGATGAAGGGACCATAGGAGGGGATGGAACCATAGGAGGTGGAACTATGGGAGAAGAAGGAGGAGCCTTTTTATGGGAATGATTTATGGGAGGAATGGTAGAATGTCCATAAATAGTTATAATATGATCCTTAAGGTGTTTTTCAAGGATGTGGTAACTATCTATGTGATGGGTACCACATTGGTACCATAAACAATACACCTCTCCATACTTAGGAACATATTAGGAAGAAATTTTTGGGGAGGCATGGATCTATTTGAGGAATAAGGGGAAGAAGGATGTAAAGTATTAATATATTTTCAAATATTCTAACAATGGGTGGATGAATGATTATATGTGCCATGGAAGTAATAGATACACTTGTGAGTGGTATTATAGAGGCACTTATATAAAGAGGTGTAATAGGAATGGAAGGATCTTGAGAAAGCTTATCAACCCATTTGGTGGGTAATGGAGCCATTTGGCGTAAATGAATCAAACCATCACCAAGGGAAGGTGGTAGTGGGGAAGTAATGAAACTAAACTCAATGGAAGGAGTAATAGGATTAGAAGTAAGGATAAAGTCAATAACAATGAAAGTAGGAATAGGCTCAACTATAGTGGGAGAAAGAATGGGTTCCAATATAGTAGCAGTAGGAATGGGCTCCATTATAATTACCACTAAGGGAGGGGTGGGACCTCTAGATGGATGAAGAAGGATTGCATATATCTCAAGGATAACCAGACTATAAGGGTTAAGGTACCTAGTAAAATGGTAAGGCCTTGTTATAGCATGATCTATGATCATACTCTTATGAGGTTACTTAGAAACTAGAGGTTTTGGTACCATCTCTACCCTATGATAAAGAGTAAAAATAATAAAATTAGGAATTATAAATGAGTGAAAATGGGAAGATACTTGAAAAGACTCAAACAAAGAAGAATGATAATTGATAATATTATTATCACAGGCTTGAACAAGACCACCTAGGAATGAATCATCTAAGGAATAACCATCATAATAATTAGGTGTGTGAAGATAAATGATGAAATTAAGAATTAAATTTTCATCTAATGAAGTTTGGTGAATAGAATTTTGTCTTAGTCAAAATTACAAGAATATCATCATAAGGAGGTTTATGAGAATGAGGCTGCAAAGAAGCTAAAAGCTATGAGATGAGATGAGGTGAGAGATCAAAAGATTTGATCTTTAGGTTGATATCATTAGGATCATTGTCATCAAAATCTAAGAGGTTGAGAGGAATATTCACAATGAGTTTGAAATTTCTATTATAACCTCAAGTTGAATTAATGGGAAAATTGAAGCATTGAGACTCACAAAATGGAACACTAGGAAAAGGTTCAAGAGTAGGAATCTTGAGGATGCCATAGTATTAGAATTATTTGAAATTATAAGGGTTAGTGTCACCCTTAATCCTATAAATGGATCTATTTTAAGGGAATTTAATGTATTGATAGGTGTAATAAGAAACCACTCTCATACGGTGAGTCCATAGCCTACCAAGTAAGATGTTATAAGAAAGAGGAAAGTTAAATATCATCACCTTCACATGATTGGTGATAGGTGGGATATTAATGGGAAGACACACACAACCTAATCAAGGAATTTACCTTTGATCATATCCTTGTCATGTGTTACATTTGGACTTGAGATTACATTCAAAATATCCAAAGGTTTTGATAAAACTGAGAGAGGCAATACAAGTGCCTGAACCCACATCAATCAATGCACGCTTGACTTATATATCACCTATTTGGACACTAATTAATAAATTAAGATCATCCACACAAATAAAAATCTCATCGAGAATCATATAAACAATAGGGAATTTTAAATAAAGAGAAGTGTCCATTGTTTCATCAACATGGATGGACATCTCTTCACATTGTTGTAATATGCTATTCTCAGTCTAGATAAGGCTACTTCACATCCTGCTAAGGGGGATGATGGATGTTCATTTTGAACAATAGTTGCATAAGATGGGTTCTATGATGTGGAAAGGTCCTCATAAGATTAAGAAATAAAATTGAGATGGGATATTAGTGAGTTCCATGAAGGGATCCCATTCATCATAACCCATAATAAGGTTGGTATAAATAGGTGCATAATGATTAAGAAGATCCTCTAAAGGAAGAACAAAAGTACATTAGAATTTGTGTTGATAATAAGGAGAAGGTTTAAAAAAAAGGTTGTAAATTTTGTTTTGAATATGAAGTAGTTGGTTCATATTGGTTTTGAGAATTGGTAGAAGAAGTGTTAGTAAAAGCTTGATTATCATTATTGATAAAAGATGGAAGAATGGTAGAAATATAATGGTAAGTGTTATCCAAGGGAGAATTTGGAATTGGATCATCAAATCTTATAAGTTCATCTTATCCCAACTCATTTAAAAGAGTTAAATAAGAATCTTGGATAACATGAAATGTGCAAGACAATGGAAGAGTGTAGATAGGTTGAGAATTAATAAAAGAAACCACCCTTCACATATTAGTCATGTTAACCACATTATCTTCATAAGTGGGGTCAACAAGACTTTATATATTGTTATTAGAAGGGGTGGTCTTGTCTTGGTTATTTTGATTAGGTTGATGATTAGGAAGAAGGTCTTTATAGATAGTTAAATGATCTTTAACTTTATTTAAGGATTGAGATTTAGTATGTGATTCATGATCTTTAAAAGTAATGTCATATGCTTATTGACATTTTTGAATGATATAATCATGATCAAAATTAGGACCAAGAATAAAATATATAGCTAAATTATGGAGCTACCTAAAAGTATCATAAGAATGACCCCAACTAGCATGAAACCAATAAAAATTATTAGGATGACACTAGGATTTCATAATATGAGTAGGGTCAAGTTCTCATGGTAGAGGCCTAGGTAGTCATTTAAGTAATTAGACTAAGGATAAGGGTTTTTGAACATTGATCGTATTTGGTAAAGTTGAATGAGGATTGGCATATTATTGAGAAGGAGGAGCTAGTTCTGAAGATTGGTTAGGAACAACAAATTGAATGGTGTGAATGGTATCATAAGAGTCCATAACACCATCATTGGTAGAATTAAAATTTTTATTCTTGAATAAGAGATGAGGACCCATAGAAGGTGGGGGTGGCTAAAATTGATACATAAGGAAATATTGAAATTTGGTTTAGTTAATAGCCTCCTCCAAAGTACATGGAGAGAGAATGCAGACTTGATATTATAACTTAGGAAAAAGAACATTAGTGAAGAGATGGAAAAGGTTATCATTGGCCATGTTATGCTCACACTTAATTGACAAAATTTTCCACCTTTTAAAAAAAACTTGGGCAATTTCATTTTCAAGTTTTTTACAATTTATGAAGTGGGCCAAAGTGTTTTCAGGAAGATCACTAGTTTGAAATTATTAAACTAAAGCATTCACTAAATCCTCCACACTATAAATAGAATGAGTTATAATTTTATTGTACTAATCTAAGGCATCACCCATGATGGTTTTGGCTAAGATCTTGGTAGTGGAAAAAGTGTTCAATTGACCCAATACTTATAAAGATTTATAAATGTTTTAAGATGAAGGGTAAGATTAGTTGATCAATTATAAGAAATTGTAGGGGTGATACCTCCTATATCAATATTAGTAAGTTGAGTGGTAAGAGGCTCATTTTGAATATGCTTAATAGTTTTGTTGACCAAAGGAGGTTGAGGAATGATATTTCCTTGAGAATATTGAAGAGGATGAGGGGGAACATTTTGATTATGTGTGTCCCAAGTCATTAGTTGAGGATGAGTTTGAAGAAGAAGAAGGTGATTTTGCATTTTTATCATTTGATTTATATTATGAACTTTAAAGGTATTCATTTGATTGAGTATTTTTAATAAGAGTTTTTGGGTTTGATTAGAATTATTTGAAGCATAAGAGTCAGTATTAGTGGCTTGGGTACCATTATTGGTGTTGGTAGGAGCTTGATAGGGACTATGAGAATGTGAATCAGTAGTGGCAAAATTTGTTTGTGAAGCAAAGATGGACTAGTGAAGGGATGAGAAGAGGAATCACTATAAGCATGACTACCTTGGGTATAAATGATTTACTAGTAGAAGGATTAAGGATAGTGGATCTTATAAGAGGACCAATAGATGTGGAACCTGCCATGTTAGTGGAGATACTAGGCATGGAGATGGAAGAAGTTAAAGAATAAGAGGTCATGGTGTGATAAGGGGTCATAATCAAAGGAAGAGGCTAAGAATCAAATAAGGTGATACCCCTAAATCTATTTGAGAATGTGGGAGTAGGTGAATGAGGCTCTTCAACTTGAGCACTAATCATGAGATGGTAAATGATATAGGGATCCTTTCCTTGATGTTAAGGAAATTTAGAGATAAAGAAGAGAATTTTGAGGGTATAATCTAATTTTTGTTGGTATTCTAGGGAAAAGAGAAGATTACACTATGAAGAGGTATTAGGAGTTCCATAGTTTGTTGTATGAGTGTCTATGTGATCATTACTCTCATCCAAGAGAAGAGCCCTACTCCGTATATGGGAGACCTTATGAGGACTAGTAAAGCTCATCATTTTTATTGAATTTAACTCAGTGTTATCTTCAAATAAAAAATTCATAATGAAGGAAAAGGAATAAAAACTAAGTAAGAGAGATGTAAAATTAAGGAAATAGTAAGTGAAATAAATGCTATAGGGTTCAATGGGTTGACCTAGCATTGAGAATAGGGCCTATAAACTATACAAGGTCAACTGAGTTGACTTAACATAATAAATAGAGTCTTATAAAGTGTACATGGTTGACTAAGTTGATCAAATACAATAAATAGGGAAAATTAGATAACCTATAACAAATTGTGTCAACTGAAATGATCATGTATTAAGATAAGAATAATTTTGCAAGTATTTAGAAAATAAATAACTAAAGGGAAATACACAATCAATTAGATCAATGAGGGTGATCTAATTGAGGTACACAACATAAAACCTTACACCAATGTTGGCTAATGTAATTTTTTGTAATACAACACACAATTGAGAAAATAACATGCAATCAACTGAAAAAGTAAAACTAACTAGATGGTCAACCTAAATGTTATTTAGATTATTTGAATATAATTTTAAATATGATGGAAATTTAGTTTTAAGAAAGGAAATAAAAAGTAATCTAAGGATAGTTTTAGGATGTTTAGGCTAAAATAGATCTATATTGGCAATGGTACAAAATTGGTATTTGGCTCTATCCCCTCACTTCACACATCATAGTGATAAGGGTGTCAGGTGCTTAGCTATAATATACCATTAACCACATGTTTATATTTGGATAAAAAACCAATTCAACTTCCCCCTTGGTGATGAAATCCAAGTAGGTTGGCTTTGGATAGATAATTATTAAAGTGCTTGTTTAAGATTTTATGATTTGGTCATGTGTGCATAAAATAAAAAATAGTGAAACTAAATGGTAAATTGAAAACCACCTAATTAGACTTTGTGATATATTCTAAGAATTCAATCAATAAAAAATGAAAATGTGAGCTAATTATTAACTTATTATGGTTAATTCTAACTTTGAAACATGGTACAGTGTCAATGTAGTCAATAGTGTATACACATGATACAGAATAGGGTTGATAGTGTCACCTCTTTACTATGGAATTAAAGGTTTGAAAATGAATAGGGTTGACAAAGTTGACCTATTTATCCTGAAAACACATAGAATATATAATTGGGTCAATAGGGTCAATCTAGTTTACTATATAGGGATAATTTTAAAGACTACAAAATATAAAAGGAAAGACTATAAGAAAAGAGAAAAAGGAACCTTGGTGAGTCTAAAGATGCAAATAAATTATATTTCTATCAAATAACCTTGATAAATGCTTATAAATCCTACTAATAGGGTTGATTGGATTGATCTTACTTTTATAAGCCTATTGCTGAGTGCTTGAAATGTATAAGGTCAACTGTGTCAATCTAGTAGTCTAGACTAGATGTCTAAAAGTCTAAAAAACTATATTGGGTTGATAGGGTCAATATAATAGATTGTACCTAAAAAAGAACATGTACATAAATAATAGATTCATTTAAATGTGACTGTGTGTTAAACCTATACATAGAAGTTAGAACTATGTCAATGTAGTCAACCTAGTATGGAAAATATATGAGAAAAATAATGAAAAATAATTGAAAAATTCTTGCAAGGGTTATTTCACATCAGGTTTACTAGAATTTATGCAATAATAAATGCATCATGTTTATAAATCAATCCTATCTCAGAGAATATAAAGCATACATACACTTCCAATTGGGAACACATTTATTAAGCAAAATCATGACCAATATGGGGATCCATTAGACCTAATTTGGGGACCATTTATAATAATACACTATGCTAAGGAGGGTTACAAAGCCTCCAATCTAACATAATCATGTAACAACCCTAAGGGGGTCATAGGTATTGATATTTCACCTAAACTAATAGCAAGTAAAGTAGATTTAATCTAGTGCTCACCAGAGCTTGTGGCACAAAGTGGGGGTTAAAAATAATAAAACCAAACATGAATAGGATACATATACTCATGTCAATGTATGAAAAATCTTAATAAATAAAATAAAAGAATAAATGCATATCTATCTACTCTTACAAAAGGGGAAATAAAGTTAGGAATATTTACCTTTGAAGATAAACCCACCGAGCCTCAATCTCTCCCTTGGCCAAGGTGTTTCACAACAGGTTGTTGTGGTATGTAAGGATGACAAAGGAAAATTATCTCTAGGGTACACAATCTATCAATGCATTTAAAAGACTTTTTCACAAGATAATATCTATAAATCCAAATAAAATATGGAACCCTAAGCTTTACTTCTTAAGTATAATGGTCAATAAGTAGATGTTCATTTTATATTACTTATAATTTCACTTCTTCTTGATAATTGATGGAAATGAACTTGTATTTATAGGAAGATATTTCCCTAAACCCTTCTAAAAATGTTAGCTAACAGGGTCAAACTAGTTGACCCAATATAATTCTAGATAATAATTCACTAAATTATGAGTTAGGTCAGCTAAAGGGTAACTAGCTCCTATGTGAAAAATACCCCAAAACTATATAGGGTCGACCCAATCAACCCAGTATAATCGACTGACAAAAAGGGATTTAGGTGAGGAATAGGAGGATATAATATATCAAATGCATGGAATGGGTAAAATAGAGAAGAACAAGCTTAGGTTAAATGGTTTTAGGAGATAAGTGTGTAGGTAACAAGTGGGAAAAGGGACAACAATCATATGAAAGACTAATGGTCTACCCACCCCTTAAGGCCTACACTTAGAGAGATTGAGACTCAATAGGTTCTTGCAAGATATAAAGTGTCAATAATCAATAAATTTTTTAAAATATTATGTGTATATAGTATCCAATCAAGATTTGGTTGAATGACTGGGTTAATATTTCCAATAATAGTAATTCAAATAACTCTGATTGGAAAATAGTGGGTTTCACAAAAGTTACAAAATATGCCCCATAGTGGGCACCAAAAATTGTTGGTGAAATATCTAGTAAATGATAACAAATAAATATTTCAATATAGTTTACAAGACCAAAGTCTCTCCTCTATTATGAGGATAGGTTCCCTCTATTGAAATAAATAAAAAAACATAACTATGTATAACATCTACAAGTTAAATGAACTGGGGTTGGTAGAAACTCAATCTAATAGAAAATAAAGGAAACATAAAAGAGAAAATAAAGAGTCACAAAAGAGTAAATAAACATAGATTTCACGCACTTATGTAACATATTTGAATTAAAAATATAAATTTATTTTAATACATTAGACACTATTCATGCTTAGAACAATGAGAAATACATTCACATAATAAGAATGGATGCTCGTTAAGGAAATAACCAGGCACAAAGTTCAAGTAACTCCTCATTCTTGGATAAATATCAAACATAGAGTTTCCTTCTTCAAGTTTCAAAAATCATGGACATCAAAAATACCTTTTTCAATTCCCATTTATTACATTTATAATAAATGTAAAGGTGCAACCCTGCACATTCCAAAATGACCTTTCGTATTATATTTCTTGTCCTATTCTACTTTTCATGATTTTGACTTTTACCATCAGAAAATCTGAATTTCTTAAAATAGAATCTAGATGAAAACAAGAAAGAGAGAACAAATTTAACTAAGAAGCTTTTTGTGAGTTGGTAACATTGGAAAATGGTTTTAATTCTGTCGAATCTTCTTTTATATGATATTTATCATGTGTTTCCTTGAATTTTTAGAATCTCTTGATTACTTCAAGAACTTTATTGATTTTTTGAATCACAATATTATTAAAATGTGTGAACCATCTTTAGGAAATGAACATCAAGGAAAATTGAGATTCAAACAAATTTTCAATCTAGGTCTTTAACTCTTATAGTGAAATATGAATATCACTGAGAGTTTTCATTGAAGAGTTATTGAATTTGCCTTCATTTAGAAGATCTTCTTTTACTACCTTTAAGAATTGAAATTTTAGTTCATCTAAATTATGTGTCATAGTTCTATATTATTTATATAAATAGAAATGGATCTCATATATATTAATATAAACTAGTTTGATTTTCTATTCACCCGTATCTCTACTCTCCAATTATTCTATAGCCTTTTTCAAGATTTCCATTTTCTGAAATATACATTTTGCCCATTTACAGGATGTGTCATCCTCTTATTTATTGAACACTCCACCTTCTACCATTACTTTGTCTTCCATCATGATCATTTATTTTACGTCTCTAATCATTTATTCATATACCTTAAAAGGTGGAGGTGTGGGCTTTGATTTGTACATGGATATCTTGTAATTCTTGATTACTAAGATCATATATCTTCATGACTTATTCAATGTATTTCATCCCATTTGTGAGGAAATCATCAACCCATGCTTTGAAATTTTTTCCATAAGTATTATATTTTTTTATTATGGTAATAACATCCTTGATTTTTCCTAATAATTTTTTTGGAACATTAACTAGTGGTACTACAAGAATTTCTACTGGATGGAGTAGATAATTAACATAACTTTATAACTATTTGATCTATCTTATGAGTTATTCTTGAGTCAACTCATCTTGTTTAGACCTCTTAATGATATTTTAATGGTTTCTCAGATATTGTGAATATCACCTTCTCTTATTAATTCTCTGAGTGATAAATTTTTTAGATAATAATCTCATAAAATCAATTTTTTTATAGCCTTCTCAATATTTGGTTCAACAATCTCTATAAACTGTGCTCCTAAGGAATATGATACTAGCCTAAAGGTGATCTTTGCTTTTTTTGGTGTAATATTCTTCAAGATATCATATACCACATCAAAATTTTATAATTTGGATTTAACCACCCTTTTTATTTTCTAGAGCATAGATTGCATCCACTAGAATGAAAGATCTTTGAAGGTAGTTATTTAAGTAGTTAATGGAGAAGGAGTAGTTTGATTTGGATGAAGAGGAGGAAATTGCAAAGACCTATATGGAGAATGTGGAATATATTCTTCAGCCTTTTTTTATATTCCATTTCAAAAGATGAGGCTATGTATTATTGTGTGGTATTTGAGATGATCAAGTTAGGATCACCCAAGTTTTTAGTTAAAGATCGTGGTGTCACTAATTTATTAGCTTGATTATTTTTCCCTACTACCAATTTTTATTCATCTTACTTTATCAATTGATTCTTGGGATTGGGATCCTCATCTAAAACATCAATCAAACTAGAGGATCCCAAGGATTCAATAAGTACCTTATAACTACTTCTCCTAGAAACTGATAGGATCTTCCTTTAGGGGAGCTGAAGTTTTTCCTCTCTTTGAGTTGCGCATGGTTACTCTAAATAATTTGTTATATAACCATTTATTTTTGAGAGACCATAATCTTTATGTCCTATATTATAAGTTAATTGGTTCTCTAATTGAACAATAAATAGTTAACAAAGGTGCATTCATGATTATTTTGGCATATTCTAGATTGAGAAGATCTGACTTGTCATCTACCATCCCCTTAGGAACCCACTCATCTATAAATGTTTTTATCTAGTCTAGGGTCATATGAATCCAATATATTTATATTACCTCAAATTCATTTACAAAATCAACCCAATAGTTTTTGAGATGAGGTTTATGTTCACAGGTAGACCCTAAATCCAAATTCTACTTCACATACCTTCTAGTATCCACAAAGTTTCTATTGACATAGGTTCATAGAGTGAATATGGATATGAATAATTCTATGTCATGATAATTTATATTAGACTTAAAAATAAAATGACCCAATACAATGGGGAGTGAAATACTAACCACATGTTTTTATCTACATCATTTATGAACAATAGACAATTGTTTGTAGAGTTCAATAAGAATGATCTTATCACTAGACAACCTTGGAAGTCTTAAGGGATTCCCTTCTTAACCTCCACCTCTAATTTATGTAATTTTTTAGAATTGAATAAAGTATCTTCCATATTGGTTAACCAATTTGGCTATTTTAATAGATATTCTCATTCCCCAATCTTATTATAACAACTACACTACTATCATTGTGAATGCATCATTAACCATGGTATAGTGTTTATTACTTTATTGTAGGGTGATCTATGGAAAATGCTCAAATAATTGTTTCAATTGAGTGATAGTTCCATGTTGAGATAGGCCCATGTATACCATATAAGAGGCTAATGAGTATACTAGATAAGATGTCCTAAACTATCCTAAAATTTACACATTCAATAAATGATCATGTAAGGAATCACTGATTAATTCACTAGAATCCACAAATTTATTTCTTTGAAAGATGATTTGCATTGGGAGGAACATCCAATAGCATAGATGTCTAGTGTCTCATTACCTACTATCCAATTCAATAGGGTAATTATATTTAAAATTTACTCTTTGAAATTTTTTTTGCATAAGGTCTTGGGAACCTTAGAGAGTTTCTCCCTTTTCTGTTTCAACCATGAATTATTAATAGTGGTAAAACACTTGGTAGGGTATTTTTTCCAACATGCCTCTCATTCACTTACATTGATATTGACTAACTCTTCATAGATGGGGATTCTTAATGTCATGCTTATTTCCATTCCATCTATCTTTTTCATGAGTTGTCCAAATTTTGACTTGATTTCCCTAGTCTATGAGTTTTATTATTTGTCACAAGCGAATACTAAATCTAAACATTGTACCAAAGTGGGAAAGGCAATTGATTATGAAAGGTCACTCTCTAACAGGTGTTTAATCAACATTTTTTGAATTTTATAATTCAATATTTTATGGAACTCAATCAGGTCCATGTGCCTAATCCAATAATCAAAAACATTTGGGATGTCAAAATATAACACCAAAAAAGGTTCATATCCTATTTATTCAAATTTCATCTTTATAGTTCTAGATTGGATGATAATTACCTAAAATGAAAGTACAAGGATATCCAATGGATCAAGAGATAGAAAATGTTAGATTGGTTAAAATAAATGCAAGGTGGTGGATATATGGTAATTCTAAATTTTAGGAAAAAGGATTTTTTAGAATATGATTAAGATGAGGGAAGCTACTAGATTTATTTCATTACTATGGGGTAGAGAGACATAGAAATAATTATGTAAAATAATCACAAGATAAATTAAGGATTGTTAGTTTGGTTGAGGGTCCCTTGGGGATGCATGGATGTGGATGTGGCATTCACTGTGTCTCACATCTCTACATAGTCGAGGGCCCAATGGTCTTGTTGGTGGTCCTCTAGGAATGTGAAAACATAGACATGGCATTCCTTATGTTTCACACCTTAAAATTGAGGGCATAAAGGTCCTACCAATATTCCCCTAGGGATGCATGAATATAGATGTAACATTCTCTACATTTCATATCTCTATGTGGTCAAGGGCCCAATGGTATGGTTATGGCCTTCAAAAAAATTATGAACATGATCTTCTTGAAAATTTCTAAGAAATTTTCTATTTTTTTAATCTTTTACATTGACATTTTATCAAACAATAGGGACCATGGTTGGGAAATGATATATGGGTCCTATTGAAACTTTAGGTGCAAAGAGACTATAAATGGCATATCATAGGGACCCAAATATATTTCTATAGTTTGATAGGGATTTAGACGAAATGAAAATGGTGATGATGCAAAACCTCACATAAGATGGAGATCCTATTGTCTAGAGAATAGGGCATACCTCTTACCCATCACAAGAGTGAAGACATATACAAGAGAAGAAAAGATAGTAGAAGACCTAATCTCTATTTTGAAGAACACCATTGAGCTCACATAGAAGTTAATGAAGGGCCTCAAAGACCAAGGTAGGACTTTGGAGTCCTAGGTGAGGAGATCATTCCCAGTTGGGTTGATTAGAAATGTTAAAGAGGCTCTGGTAAAATTATTCATAGGCCTTGGGAGGGTGACTAAATATATATCAAAGATAAATGTGTTCTTTAAAAGATTATAACATTACTTATATCAGATCTTCAAAGTCAATAATAAGTGTAATAAGAAGGTGGTGATTGTAAATAAGGGAATGTTTTTGAGCTTAGACTCATACCTCTCACTAATATAAATATGTACCAAACCTTCATATGGATCATGATTAACTCACTCTAGGATTGTCTTAGAGACATCCAATCCACCATCACACCCTTAGAACATATCAAGGACCAATTAATTTTACAATTAAAAGAGTTCAACATCATGGTATTCTTCCACATAGATGACACCTTGCTCAACTATAATGAATTTGGGGTCCACCTCAACTACTTAAGGAAGTAATGAAGAGAAATGTGTAAAATACAATATGGATGAATCCTAATATTTCCTAGAGATTGTCATATAATTGACTACCAACATTATTTAGGTAAATGAGGTGAAAGTCTCATTGGAATCCCCTCTCAAAGTTCATGACAAGTTGATAGCTTAGGTAGAGGTGATATTCTGAGAGCCACCTATCAATTTTCCAAAGCTAGGTTGGGAAGGTAACTTGGTGGTGAAAGCAATATAAAATTATCAATACATCGAAAATTATTTTGGATGTGGTCCCCTACCAAGCTCAACCTGAAGACTCTTGTGGTCATAACTAGTGGTGTGTTGTGAAGAACCTAATTCCTCTTTCACTCTCCTTTGTCTCTTATGGGAATATCATGGCTATGATTTGGTTTTATATATATATTGGGACATAATTGACAATACTAGTATCTCATGATATTTGGATATGGGTCCCATCTCATTTCATATATTTTTTACTGTGTGTCTCACTATAAAGGTTGGCACTTTTGTTAAATAAGACTGGAAAGATTAATAGATAATTTTATTTTCATCTCACCATATTTTTTTTCTCATGAATGCATTCCAATATTTTGTGTTATTATGTATATATTAATTCTAGGAACTCAAGTAAATTCCTTTATGCTAGGATCTCAAGTTATGATGGTTGACATGTTATTCTAATTAGTTTTTTAACTCTTCATATTTCATTTAGATCCTGGTGACTCTATGTGTAATTATAAATAGTTTAGTAGGTGTTTTTTATTAGAAAGAGTTATTAAAACTCAAAAAATATGTTTTAACTTGACTCACTTCCCTATGGGGTTGAATTTTGAGCTTATGTGAAACTTGACATAAAATGGTAAAACTATAGCTAGGCACACATTTAGGTATGAAGCATTGATGTTCCCCACTTGCTTAAAAACCTTCCTTTTCTAACTTACCCACCCTTCCTTTTGATGTTTATTTTTTATCTATAATATTTCCCCCTCTTTTATAAAATGTGAAGCAAATTTTATCAAGGATTTAACCCATTGAATTGTATCAACTAAGTGTGAATAACTTAGTGCTAATGGAAAACATGAATTAAATCTCTAATGTTAGCACTTCATCTCTTGGAGATATATTTCTAGTAGAATATTTCATAAATCCCAATACTTGTAACTTGTGACATGGATTATTTCAATAATAATCCCAAAATGAGAGAATTAAATTCCCCCAATTATCTCCTCAGCTCACTCAGTACATCTAACATAATAGGCATATGTTTTTCCATAACACACACAACCCATTTTAAAAATTCAAATAGGGACCCACTATTAATTTAATATTCATTATTTGAGTAATTTTGAAACACAATTCCATAACATGGAAGTTTTAAAAGTGTAAGCTTATAGAATTTATCTAATGTTAGGAGGAATTAATTTACTCCTCTTGATTTCTATTGATTACTTGATTCGATCTATAAGAATTTATCTCATTTTTTGTAGTATGTTTCAAGGTTATAAGAGAATAAAATATGCACATAAGCCATATTATATGATTTAATTTTATCCTTTGATTTTCCTCTAACTCATGATTATATGTTTGATTTATAATTTAACAACTAATTAGGCTAATGTGTTATGTTGTTTAACAGGTTCCTTTCCTTTGTTAGGTCTTTAAATAGGTGATTCCATACTTAATAATTACAAAAAACATCCCAAATATCATATACACTTACCATGTGTCATTATTTCACTCACTTGAAGCCCAAATTAAAATTATAAGTCATCATCCCATTAACTTGGTAGGGATGTCAATATATGTCCTTGTGTGGAATGTCTTAAGAAAGTGGATCATTAAGATCTATCCAAATGTCATCATACCACTAACTTGGTTGTGAAATAAATAAAGGTCCTTGTACAAAACATCCTAAGAAATTAGATCATCAAGAGCTATCCACGTGTCATCATCTTACTAACCCAATAGTGATGTTAGTAGAGGTCCTTATCCAAAACATCTAAAATAAAGGGATCATTGAGAGTTATCCATGTGTCATCATATCACTAACTAAATGGTGATGTTAACATAGTTATTATATGAAACATCCCAGGTAAGTGGATCACCAAGAGCCATCCATGTGTCATCATATTGCTAACCCAATGATGAAATCAATAGAGATTTTTGTATGGAACATTGCATACAAATGGATTAAGAAGATATATCCACATTTCATCATCTCACTAACTTGATGGTGATTTCAATATAGGTCCCTATATAGAAAATCCAAGGAAAGTGGATTTTTGAGATTCATCCATGTGTTATCATCTTACTAATCCATGACCAAAGGAATGAATCACAACATGCCATAGATTAGTTGAGTGGAATAATGATACATAGACACATGTCCTTTACAAACATATAAGTAAATAACAAAGACACCAATACCAAGCTTGAGATAGTGGAAAATAGACATTTGTCATATTATGATGACTAAACAATAGGGAATAGGAAAAATAAGCCACATTGTAATAAGAGTCATAGAAGTTGACATTATAAAAGTCAAATATAAAGAATAAATAATGAATGGAGTTAAAGATGTTGTTTTCATTAATTCAAATCAATTGGTAAATTAATACATTTAATTCTCAAGGCCATCACATCTAAAGCAATATAATTCAAATTTCCACGTCTAGTATAATAACATTACCTTTTAGCTATCGAGTGCAAAATACAAATTCAGGGCTCTATTATAAATTGTGAATTTAGAACTCCATTGTGACCAATATTTTATAATTTTTCATAGCAAAAACATTTTCATACTAGAGTTTTAATGGTTTCCTCATCTTGGACTCTATCTCCTTCTACATATTTAATTATAGGATTGACTAAAATACTAATACACCATTTGATTCAGCTACTTTGAACCATTATTTCAAACATTTCTATACTATTTGGGATGAGGTCAATTCAATCAATCCCTATAATACTGAGGACTAGCTTTTAATTTTCACATGGAGGTGCAAGGATAACTTGTTAGTAATGAAAGTGATCAACCTTCATAATGTTGCATCCAAACTAGAGATAATGCCCTACATTGACCTATTGTTTGATTTATTTATGAATGGTAAAATCTCTTGGAAAATATTACATTATAGACTTTGTTAAACCCTAATAATGTACATTATTGGAAATGCCTTTGAGAGATATTATAAACTTTGTGTGCCCAAAATGACATATAGGAAAGATATGATAAATTCATGGCTCCTTGTCAACAACATTAGCAAAAAGTTATAGGATTGGGATATAAACCCAATTATCTTTGTAGTTTAGGGCCTTACTCTAGTTATCCACATTGTTATCTTTATACTAAGGGTGAGAATTACCATAGCCTTACTAAATAGAATATATGCTTTCTCAACCATTATTTATGTCAATGAGATATGGGTCCGGATATTATCATGAAATCTAACAAAATAATAGCATTGAGGGATATAATCAACTCTAGTTTGATTTTACAAACCATAAATATATAAAGTTTACTAGATGACAACTTCTACATGATGTCCTATATGGTAGATGTTGTGACTACAACTATGCATTCATCATATGAAGAACCCTAGAAACCATCTACAAAATTTCAAAAGAATATAAGTTATGGTAAATTTAATGTTCTCCATGTGCATAGTTTTACAAAACATATGAAAAGTTTGTTTGAAACCTTTTACCCTATGGTGTACCAAGCCATATATGAGAAGAATGTGCCTAGGCTGTTAGACCCCATAAAGAAGACTATTCAAAAAATGGGTGACTATCAATTTTATCCTGATCACACTATAATTATGATAAAAGACACCAAGGCACAACCTTTGTACCTACCCCATATTGCACTTGATAAATTAGCTGAGCAATAATTTTTTGATTAATAGATGACAGTGTGGATGTTGATTCACAAAGGGTTAAGAACTCATTTATCCATCCAACCCCTCTCAACATTGGTATAATGTAATATAAAAGTTGGGAAAACTTCTAATCTATTAAAATAATGAGGACGCATTATGTATTAAACTAGGCACCATTCAAGGATTGGGACCCTAGGAAAAATGTAAGGGAACATATCAAAATATATGAAAGAAAATGAGAATCAATTATTGTCACAAATCCTAAAATCATGACCCTATTTTAATAAATATATAGGATGACATAGAGGTTTATATAAGAATATAAAAGGTAAATATGTTAATTATTGTGGTGTAAATGATCCAATATGATCCCACTATCACTAAAAAAGACACTAAAATAATTGACAAGGAATAATGGGTTTCCACACCTATCGATGGACCTCTTCCACATATAAAAGTAGATATACAAGAACAAGATGGCCCATCTAGGGAAACTAATATTAAATGAAGAATCAAGACTCATCTAAGTTCCCCTACATACATAGTTTCTACTACTTCTCGTCCACACATAGCTGGTTAAGAGAGACATACAAGTCCTACTATAATAACTAGAATATTTTCCATGTTACCATTTCCTCCTTTGATTATACCTCAAAAAGTAAGTCTTATTACTTTCTTGTCTCATGTTTCCATTTTTTCTCCTCCTATATCACCACATGTTGTGATAATAATACCACCAACAGTAATTCCCTAATCTCTTAAGCAACCATCATCACCACCCATTATTCCTTTTGTGGTCATAACTACTCCCACTCCATCACCATCTATTATTATTATGGTCCCTTCATATCCCATTCTACCTTCTAAAGTTCCAACCAATACTAATACTAAACCAATAATCACTTATAAAAGAAAGATCAATACTCCTCTTATCTCACTTCAAAAGGTGTAAGTGGAATAAACATAGGAAAAAGTTCCTAAGGAAAGGGAAGATAACATAAATGGTATACTAAGGTTAGATGCTATTGAGATTTATGAAAATGAATAAGAAGATAATATATGTGGAAAAAATAAAAATTGATGTCCAAGACTAACAGAGGAAAAATAGTCATTCCCTAAGACAACTAAATCAGATGAAGAAGATGAATGGATGATTGAAGGAAGTACTTAGTCTAGAGGGACTGCAATATTAGTTGAATTTTAAGAGGTTGACCAATGGAATTTTAGTTTGGTGGATATTGAAGTATTTTCAGTTAAATAAAGTGATGTAGAAGAGGATGCAAAGTCTAAACTATATACTTTAGTGTAAAAGACATATTTAACTACACCTCTAGGTTCTCTAACTTAGGTTTCTATAATTATAACTACAATAATTGGTGCCCCAAATATATCTCTTTAGGTTTTTAATCTTCCAATTTTTAATTATTTTAGTACTTCCTCTTTTTCTATTTCTATAATTAGTGTAGCATATACCATTCATTTTTTACATTCTTTGGTTAAATAAATAAGCCTTAGGTAGCTATAATGCTCATTTTGCCTACTAATATTATACTACTAGGCTAACATTTACATTGATGATAGATTACTTATAGAATCTACTTATCACCTAGTAACTTATTCATTCTTTGGTAGAACAAGTCCTCAGTCACTTGATCCATCAAAGTGGGTAAATTTTGAAACCTTGGTGTCCACTTCCATTTTTATTTCACAAGCCACCCCTCCTAGGTTATCTACACAATTGGGAATGCCCATTGGCCAAGATACACAAACATAATGTAGATCCCAACAACTTACTATGCACAATACAACTCTAATACCTGTAATTCCACTTATATCATTCAAAATTGATTACTCTTACTATGTTAGTCAACATTTGAAATGGTTCTTTATCTCTTTCAAAAAGTCACAATTTAAGGTTATCTTGACTATCTTCTAGTTTCTAATGCATTAGTCATGTTTCTTAAGGTCTCATTGACCTCCTACAAATTTATCAACAATTAGCTTTTCCCTTATCCAATCATCTCCTACCCTATTTCTTGATCTATCTAGTAGCCTTTTTTAGTTGAATTCCATTGTGTATGAATGTTTACAGATTAAAATGGGAAATAAATGGGTGATTAAGATACTCTCTTTCATCCTCATCAAATTCCAATCCTTTCTCATTCCTTTAGACCTTTTTTTTAATTCACTAAGTCTGTTATTAGGCCTTTATGCCATTATCTATTTTTTTTGGATACACAGTTAGTTGTGGAAATACAAATATGTACACTACCTATCTATAAATTTAAAAATATTATATAATATCTTTCCCACAAAATAATAACAAAATTTTGTTTTGTTTCACCTAATAAATGTTTATATATTCAAGGATTTACTTTGAAACACTAGGTATAGGATTAACATAGTTTGTAGGTGCTAAGAGGGCTAAATCTTGTTTTAGAAAACCCTCAAATGGTTTTATAGACCTCCAAAAGTTTTTTTTAGGCTTGTTTTGACCTTACACCCCTTAATAAATCACATAAACTTCACTTTCATTAATCTACCCATATTTTCCAATGAATTCTTAGTCTTTTTGGGTATTCACAATCACTATAATAGGGTTTACAAGTATATTATTCATGGTTTTGATCTTTAGCAAATTCTATTCACTTTGCATAGATTTTTATAGGTTCTTGATTTGTCAAATGACCTTCTAAGACCAATTTACACATATACAAACTTCATTATACCATATTTCATTCAAGGTTTATCTCATTGTGAGTTGAACACAGTCCCATATAGAAAATCATAAGGTTAAAAGACTTATTACCAAATTTATAACTTAACATAGATTCCACTGGTGTATAATGCTTGAGTACACTTCAATAACACCATTTTTCAGTCATATTAGATTCTATACAATCTTCCTTACTCAGAAACATAGAATGCATATAATCATCCTTATATAGAAATAATGGTTTAATCCTCAACCTAAAACTTATAATCAATCACCTAAAAACATTTTAAAATCATATGATCCAAGCTTATATCACATACCAAAGCATATATAACCATTCTTAACTATCAACTTAGTTACATAACACACCTTGTGTCAACATTCTTATTCACATTTTATTTCACAATCCATATCTTCCTTCATACAAAAGAGGTAGAGTCTACATTTTTTTAAAATTCAAGAGGAGGTGTATTCTTGAATATTTATTTCCTCCTTGAACCATATGCCTCTCCTTCTTTACACAAAAATAATATATACATTGACTGACATTTTGAAACCTATAACTACCTTAACCAACTAGTTATTCCCTCAAGTACATTGAAAAGGGTCTCAATAACACCATCAATAACACATTATCATAATTAATAATTGATGAATTAAACATGAAATTGAGATGACATAGACCTTTTCAAGATTTTTAGTCAACTAGACTAAAATGAGAAATCTATTACAAAGGATAAAGGATCCAAACTTGGTACAAGAATTTCAAAATTTTAAACTTAAAAAAAGGCAAGAAAATCACTTTCAACTAAAATTTAAATATTAATGACTTATAAACATCCTAAATATGATAAACACACTTCCTAATACTTGTACTAACTATGACAACTAAAAGGAAAGGCCTTTAAGAGATGCCCCTGCATCATACTACCAAGGGGCAAAGAAGAAATTTCCATAAAAGTTGTAAATAATACTTATATGATGTGTTTCACTTATGGACCTTTGATATCCATTAATTTTCCTCCTATATCCCAATGCCTATTTAAAACATATAGGCCTTTGTTATTCATTCTCATGATGGCTCCTCTCTACTTCACTCTTCTTTGCTTTACTCCTCTCTTGATCTTCTTTTTTCTTTGCTTCTTCAAAATTTTCATGGAAAACCATTGTTCATATCTTTGCTTCCAATAACCTATGCATGAAATAAACATAGCAATCAAAATCATCTCCTACTTACTCTCTTGGAGTTCATCTTGCTCCTTTTTAGTTGATTGCTTTTGGGCTGCCAACTCTCCTTCATCTTGTCTCAAGATTTCTTGTAATGCAAACTCATCTACCATGATATTTTCTTGGTATCCTATGAGACTAAAATCCTTTGATTCCTCCATGATATTATACCACATTCCTTCTTTTTATACTATATGCTCTTTCTCATCACCTTCATCTTCTATTTGTGTCAAATAAGACACCTCAATTTGTTGCCATGAAAACTCTTCAATCACTTCAACTTGTGCTTTCTCTTTCTTCTCTACTACTACCACCTCATATGTGTCCCATACTATATTTGGCACTATTTTAACTTCTTTTCCTTCATCTATCACATTCATTAATTCTAAATTAATCTCATACAAATCATCCTCTTATACATTCATATCAACATATTCATCATAAATTGCATTGGAATGAATACCTTATATTTTTAGACTCTCCTCCATCCTTTCATGGAATTATTCACCTATGTATAAACATTCAAAAAAATTCTTAGTTATAATCACTTTAGGCTTATTTGATTCCTTGTTTCTCTCTCTAGGCTACCTTATTTTCATCCTCATATTTTGTCTTCTCTTTCTTTCCATCAATTATTTGATTTGCCATTTGATTATATTTTTCCTTATGACCCATCCAATATGTGGGTTCAAAATCTCTCTTAGCTACTACATCATGGTAAACATATCATCCATTTTCTACCTCATCTCACTTATCTCTTTTTACATCTCAATCCTCTTCTTGGTGTCTTCATGCACCTTCTCTTTATGGTGGCTCTTCTCCATTTTTCCCTTTTTCCTCTTTTATCTCTCTCTCTCCTCATCTTAATCATGATGCCTATTAATTATTTGGCCTCATCTAGACCTATCCTTATTGACAATTCTTCCATCTTGTCCTCTTGACCATTCACTTAGTCTTTTACTCTTTTTTTTCCTCAGTTGGGACTATTCTTCTCTCTTATCCTACCTATAAGACTCTCTAAGAACATCGATGATCTTCTTTCTTGAGCTTATTAATATCTATTCTCTTCAATCCTTCTTGGCTAAGGGTTATTCCACCTCTCACTCTTATTTCAACTATATTACTACCTCTCCTTCTTATTCACCTACAAAATCTTTACTTCATTCTTGCAATCTCGTTAGCTTCTTCACAACTATATTTTAAACAACATTCAACATGTATTTAATAAAATTATTTCATATGATATCAACACAATGCACAAACACAATCATACCCTATCCATAGTTTCTTCCCACTCTGATACCAAATGATGCAAATCCCAACAACTTACTCTATACAATCCAACTCTAGTACCTTCAATTCCACTTGAATCATTCAAACTTGATTACTCTTACTATGTTAGTCAACTTTTGACATGGTTCTTTATCTCTTTCAAAAATTCATAATTTAAGGTTTTATTAACTATCTTCTAGTTTCCAATGCATTAGTCATGTTTATTAGGGTCTCATTGACCTCCTACAAATTTATCAACACTTTACTTAGCTTTTCCCTTATCCAATCATCTCTTACCTTATTTCTCAAAAGGCCTAGTAGCCTTTTTTAGTTGAATTCTCTTATGTACGAGATTCAAATGGGAAAAAAGGGTGATTAAGATACCCTCTTTCATCCTCCTATCCTCTAATAAATTCCAAGCCTTGATCATTCCTTTAGACCTTTTTTAAATTCTTTATTCAATCCCTATTTAGGCCTTTAGGCCACTACCTATTTTTTTGGGCACACAATCAGTTGTGGAAGTATGGATACATACACTACCTATCTATAACTTTCAAAATACTTTATTATATCCTACCCCAAAACTAATAATAAAATTTTGGTTTGTTTTACTAGAAGAATGTTTATATATTCAAGGATTTACTTTGAAACCTTAGGGGTAAGATTAACATAGTTTGCAGGTGCTAAGAGGGCTAAATATTGTTTTATAAAACTCTTGAATGGTTTTAAAGACCTAAAAAATGTTTATTTGGGGTTTTTTCAAACTTAAACCCCTTAATAAATCACATAAAATTCACCTTCATGCATCTACCCACATTTTCTAATGAATTTTTAGTCTTTTTGGGCATTCACGATCACTATAACAAGGTTTACAAGTATATTGTTTAGTGTTTTGATCTTTCCCAAATTATATTCACTTTGCATAAATTTTTCTAGGTTCCTAATTTTTCAAATAACCTCTTGAAACCAATTTCCACACATACAAACTTCTCTATACCATATTGCATTCAAGGTTTATCTCATTGTGAGTTAAACACAATCTCATACAAAAAATCATAGGGTTTAAAGACTTATTAACAAAGTTATACCTTAACACAAATTATACTAGTGTATAATGCTTTATTACACTTTAATAACACCATTTTATATTCATATTAGATTCTATACAATTTTCCTTACTCAGAAACATAAAATGCATATAATCATCCTCACATAGAAAACATGGTTTAAACCTTAACCTATAACTTGAAATAAATCACCTAAAAACATTTAAAATCATATGATCTAATTTTATATCACATACCAAAGAATTTATAACCATTCTCAACTATCAACTTAGTTACATAACACACCTTGTGTCAACATTCTTGTTCACATTTTATTGGACAACCTATATCTTCCTTCATATAAAAGAGGTAGAGTGTATATTTTTTAACATTCAATAGGAGGTGTAATCTTGAATATTTCTTTCCTCCTTGAACCATATGCCTCTCATTCCTTACACAAAAATTATATATACATTTACCAACATTATGAACCTTATAACTACCTTAACCAACTAGTTATTCCCTCAAGTACATTGAAGAGGGTCTCACTAAGACCACCACTAACACATTATAATAATGAATAATGGATGACTTAAAATGAACTTGAAATGATATAGACCCTTTAAATATTCCTAATCAACTAGACTAAAGTGGTAAATATTTTACAATGGATAAAGGATCCAAACTTAGTACAATAATTTCAAATTTTCAAACTTACAAAAAAGTGGGAAAATCCCTTTCAACCAAAATTCAAATCTTAATGACTTATAAACCTCCTAACTATGTTAAACACACTTCCTAAAACTTGTAATAACTATGTCAACCAAAAGGAAAGGCCATTTGTAGATGCCCCTACATCACATATCCTCTTATAATTTTATTGTATAGAGCATCTAAGAAGACTAAATACATATTTGATATAATAGACCAAAAGTAAGTCACTAGATGCAAAAAAGTTATACCTCCTTTACCTACATTAGGGACATCTTACTTTATGGTAATTATTCCTCCACATCAATCTCCTTCATATATTACTATACAACAAGTAGATCAACATGTTACATTAAACAATTAGATGCTGAAACCCTCGCGGTCATGGTTTTTGGAGACCAGGTCCCAGAGACTATGGGTACCTTGGTGCTGAGCACAACGTGGCAACGAGTTCCTTTTATTGCATGAAAGGGGATTTTTTTTCCCTGATTGGACTGT
Source organism: Torreya grandis (assembly GCA_037957365.1). Taxonomy (NCBI): domain Eukaryota; kingdom Viridiplantae; phylum Streptophyta; class Pinopsida; order Cupressales; family Taxaceae; genus Torreya; species Torreya grandis. The sequence continues at coordinate 1,459,643 of JARHVA010002421.1, forward strand.
TAAACTAGCACGTGGCATGGAGTTGGCCGTTGTGATACTTGACCAGTGTGCTTGGAGAGGGTTTGGCCATGGGGTGGGCCTTGAATGGCTCCCTGTGGTGGTAGATGATGTGTTAATAGCAATCTGGAGGGGCTCTATTTTTTCTGTAACCCCAGGGGCTAGATTGAAGATGAGTTTTTTGGGGGTGGTTGCCAGATCTGGTTTTTTGCCATTGCCTTCCATTTGTGGGGTTGTAGCTCATGTTGAAGTGCTTCAAGACGTATCTTGATGCAATTTTGTTTGCCAAGGTGGTGTTGCCTCTATGTTTTGTAGAGGGTGAGAATGGGTTGATGATCGGATGGACGTTTGGGGTGATGGTGGTGCTGGTTCTGGGGTTTGTTTGGTTGGGGATGGGGTCTGAAAGCAGACATTTATGCGGCTCCCAAAAATCCCTCCTCATGTTAGCGTGGCTCTGAAATGTGTAGATCTATTATTGCATGGATTTTTTAAGGTTACAGGTCCTTGTAAAACTTGGGTTCTTGTTTTAGGTTGTAGAGCCTGGTTTTATTGTATATGTTTCACGTCCTTGTAAAACCTAGGGAGCTTTGTCTGAATTATCTTGGTGGTTTTAGGTCCATGTAAAACTTGGTTTTATTACTGTTGTTCAATGGGTTTGCCTATCTTGGTGGTTTTTATTGCTTTATTTATTTTTTTATTTGTAAAATGTTTCGGGGCCCCTTCAAAACCTGCTTTTACCTTAATCTAAAACATGTTACATTAAACATTATTTCTTGAATGAAATAGTTACAATAATAAGGAAGGTAGGATCTAGTGATTTCTAAACAATTAATGGTAAAATTTCATTTTTATAGACAAATTAATACCTTGATAAAGGTGAAAATAAATATTATGGTTATATAAGAGTGACACATTGATTTGGAATAGAGAGAAGACAAGACATATTCTCTGTGACAAAAATAAGAAAGCTAAATCCCTTAGACTTGGATAGATACAGAGAAGATCCTTATAGTTTTGTGGATGATTCTGAAGGAGTGATAAAATAGATGTTCAAAATCTTTGACCAAATTATTCATAGGACATCCTAGAGAAGAACACCATTTAAACTCCTAAATAAATTGTATATAACTTGCAAGGGGCAACAAGAAAGCTAAATGATATTATTCATTTAATAAGGTCTGCTGAGACTACATCCTAACTTAAGTGGGGGGGATTATTGCAATTGTTAAATAAAATCAAGGGTATTGATGGGAAGCTTTATTTCATAATCCAAGTACATATAAGTAAATATTATGCCCACTTTAGTATAATTACAACATCAAAGGCTACTTGGGCCCAAAATCATGTAGCTACCAAGAGAGAAAACTTGTTAGAATGGCATCAAAAGATGTGAGCCATGGTACAACAATTTGAAAATAAAGAAAGAGAGGCATTCTCTACTTTGAAATATAAGAGATTCAATTAGGTAATAATTCTTCATGGGAAATAGTACCCAATCCCATTTTTGATAATCTCATACGAGTAATATTTGATAGCTTCTGAGCTGAGATTGAAGGCATGGTCTATAAGACCAATGATGAGATTATGCAACTAGTGAATTTTGTGATAGATCAAATTATAGGAATTGAGACACTTAATGTGGAGGTGAATGATACATTAGGTATGAATAATAAGTTGATGTACAAGATACCATAGTTGTTCAAAATATATTTGACTGATTTTGAGACTATTGACATTGACTTCTAGGTGATTCATTCATTATACCTATAGATGAAAGTAACCAAGTAATAAAATTAAGTAGTAGGGGTGACACCTATACCTCCTTAGGGTACTCTATTTATGAAATACACTCTAGTGTAAAAACAAACTAGGTCCACCTACATGCCACTTCTAACTTTCAATGTTATAACTACATAAATAGTAACTTTAGGTATATCTACAATGACAATGTTAGTTCTTATTGTAAGTTAAATTGTAAATCTATTTCCATCTAATTTAATTTCTATAACTATTATCCCATAGTTTTATTATTCTAATGGTTTCAAAACAACACCCTTATAATTATACATATGTATTTGCATGTTTGGCTAAGTTGGAATGTTAGTTCTTAATATTTTGTGTATACATACTATTTTTAACTTTTTTTTTATTACTAACACTTTGTATCTAATAATAACCTATCGAGTTTCAATCTCTCTGAGTGCATGCCTTAATGGGTGCACCAGGAAAGGGGTGTGCATACCATTGGTGCTTCATAATATTATTGTCCATTCTACCACTTGCCATCTATACACTTTTCTCCTAAAACCATTTACCCTAGGCTTATTATTCTTAGTTTTACCCATTACAATAATTTGTCATGGTTTATCCTCGATCTTGCCTTGATCCCCATTTTACTAGTTAAATATACTACATTGACTAGGTTAACCCTATATAATTTTTAGCCTCACATTACCATACAAGGTCAATTGGGTCGATCCTATACTATTTATGATTATTTCTCATTAGGATTTTTGACTTCTAATTTTCAATGTTATAACTACATAAATAGTAACTTTAGGTATATCTACAATGACAATGTTACTTCTTATTGTAAGTTAAATTGTAAATCTAGTTCCATCTAATTTAATTTCTAAAACTATTATCCCATAGTTTTATTATTCTAATGGTTTCAAAACAACACCCTTATAATTATACATATGTATTTGCATGTTTGGCTAAGTTGGAATGTTAGTTCTTAATATTTTGTGTATACATAATATTTTTAACTTTTTTTTATTACTAACACTTTGTATCTAATAAGAACCTATCGAGTTTCAATCTCTCTGAGTGCATGCCTTAATGGGTGCACCAGGAAAGGGGTGTGCATACCATTGGTGCTTCATAATATTATTGTCCATTCTACCACTTGCCATCTATACACTTTTCTCCTAAAACCATTTACCCTAGGTTTATTATTCTTAGTTTTACCCATTACAATAATTTGTCATGGTTTATCCTCCTTGATCTTGCCTTGATCCCCATTTTACTAGTTAGATATACTACATTGACTGGGTCAACCCTATATAATTTTTAGCCTCACAATACGATACAAGGTCAATTGGGTCGATCCTATACTATTTATGATTATTTCTCATTAGGATTTTTGACTTCTAATTTTCAATGTTATAACTACATAAATAGTACTTTAGGTATATCTACAATGACAATGTTAGTTCTTATTGTAAGTTAAATTGTAAATCTAGTTCCATCTATTTTAATTTCTACAACTATTATCCCATAGTTTTATTATTCTAATGGTTTCAAAACAATACCCTTATAATTATACATATGTATTTGCATGTTTGGCTAAGTTGGAATGTTAGTTCTTAATATTTTATGTATACATAATATTTTTAACTTTTTTTTATTACTAACACTTTGTATCTAATAAGAACCTATCGAGTTCAAATCTCTCTGAGTGCATGCCTTAATGGGTGCACTAGGAAAGGGCTATGCATACCATTGGTGCTTCATAATATTATTGTCCATTCTACCACTTTCCATCTATACACTTTTCTCCTAAAACCATTTACCCTAGGCTTATTATTCTTAGTTTTACCCATTACAATAATTTGTCATGATTTATCCTCCTTGATCTTTCCTTGATCCCCATTTTACTAGTTAAATATACTACATTGACTAGGTCAACCCTATATAATTTTTAGCCTCACATTACCATACAAGGTCAATTGGGTTGATCCTATAATATTTATGATTATTTCTCATTAGGATTTTTGTTATCCCTTTGGCTGACCTAGCTTAGGTGCCAGTGATTTATCTCTCAAAAACATACAGGGTTGACAGGGTCAATCTTGAACAACTGACATATTTAGAAGGATTTAGGGTTATACCTACCTATATATACAAAGTTCATTTCCAACCATTTATAAGAAGAGAGAAGTGAAGAATAATAAGTATGAATGAACATCTAGTTATTGACCATTCTACTTGAGGAATAAAGCTTAGGGTTTCATACTTTATTTGGAGATATGGATCTTTTCTTATGTATAAGTATTTTGGATGTATAGATAAGTTGTGTAGCCTAGAGCTGATTTGTATTTGTTATCCTTACATACCATAATAATCTCTTATGAAAAACCTTGGCCAAGGGAGAGATTAAGGCTCAACAAGTTCAAGGTAAGTATTCCTAACTTTATTTCTCCTTTATAAGAGTAGATAGATAATGCAATTGTGCTTTTATCCCATGGATAAGGATTCTATATACATTGACATGAGTATATGTCTTCTATGCATGTTTAGTTTAGTTTATTTTGTTTCTAACCCCCACTTTTTTCCACAAGCTTTGGTGTGAACTAGATTAGATTTAATTTCTTGTTTATTAGAATAGAGTGAACAGTAAACATAAGACTCTTTAAGGGTTTTTGCATGATTGTGTTAGACTGTAGGATTTAGAACCCTTCCTAGCATGGTGTATTATGACAACTGATCCCCTAATCAGGTCTAGAGGATCCCCATATTTTCCATGATCTTGATTAACAAATGTATTCCCAATATAAAGTATAGGTATGATCTATCTTCTTTGAGCCAAGATTGATTTATAGACATGATGCATTTATGATTGCATGCATTCTAGTGAACTTGACGTGAACTAACCCTTTTAGGATTTTTTAACCTTATTTTATTTCTTTCATTATTTCATCATTATTTTTATCATATATTTGTCATACTATATCAACTCTATCGACTTAGTATCTATCTTCTATGTAGGATTTTAGGTATAGGCTATTGGATCAATCATATCAACCCAGTATAGTTTTTCAACTTTTTAGACATATAGTCTAGATTATTAGGTTGACCCAATAGACCCTATATATTTTAAGGCACTCAATAATAAATTATTATAAATCTTGATCAACACAATCAACCCAATCAAGGTTCTTAAACTATAATCTTCAATCTCTACATCTCTAATCCACCAAGGTTCCTTTATATCTCTTTGTTTCTATCTTCACAATGTTTCAATTTAAGGTTTTTAGTCTTCAAAAATATCCTTACATAGTCAACTAGATTGACCCTCTCAACCCAGTTCTATGATTTCTATACCATTTGGATAACTAGGTTGACTCTACCAACCCTATTCATTTTCAGACCTTGCTTCCAAAGTATAGGTTTAACCCTGTCAACCCTATTCTATATTTTATTCATACACTATTGACTATATTAGCATTGTACCTTGTTTCAAAGTTATAATTAGACTTATATGTTAGTAATTAATTCACACTTTCTTGTCTTATTTATTGCATGCTTAAAATAGATCACATAGCTTAATTAGGTGGTTTTTAGTAAATTATTTAGTTTCACTATTTTATATTTTGTGTACACACAACCAAATCAAAAAATCTAAACAAGCATTTTAACATTTGTCTACCCAAGGCTGACCTACTTGGATTTCATCACCAAGGAGGAAGTTGACTTGATGTTTTGGACAAGTATAAAGCATGGTTAATGGTATATTATAGCTAAATGCCTCACACCCTTATCATTATGGTGTGTTAAATGAGGGGGTAGGCCCTAATACCAAACATATATCATTTCCACTACAATGCCTTTCAACCCAAAATACCTAAAATCACCCTTAGATTACCATTCTAGTTCTTTACATATATCCAACTTCCCAACACATTTAAAATCATATCTTAATAATCTAATAAATATTTAGGTTGACCAATTAGTTAGATCTTTACTTTCCAAGTTGATTGCTTATTCTTTGCTTAATTATATTTTGTATTACAAAAATTTGCATTAGCAAATGTTGGTTCAAATTTATTTTTGTTGTGTTCTTCAATTGGATTGGCCACCATTGATCTAATTGATTATTTATTTTTATTTAGTTCTTTATTTTCCAAAATTACCTACAAAAATTATCTTGTTTTAGTTCATAATCTATTATAGGCTTCTTAATTTTCCCTCCTAATTGTACTAGATTGACCTAATCAACCCTATACATATTTATATCCTTTATTCACTATACTGGATTGACCTAGTCAACCTTATACTATTTATAGACCCTATTTCCTCTTTTGCCAATCTCTATTTACTATACTAGATCAACCTAGTTGATCCTATACTATTTTTAGCCCTTGTTTTTGTGCTAAGTTGACCTAGTCAACCCTGTATAGTTTTTATCATTTCCTATTTTCTTTCTCTCATCCCTTTTTATTACCCTTCATCATGGAATTTTTGCTTGATGACAATACTGAGTTGTTGTCAATAGACATGATAAATTTTACCAACCCTCATAGGGTATCCCATAGATAGAGTAGGTCTCCTCTCTTAGATGTTATTAATGTTCATATTTCCACTCACATAATGAACTATGTAACCCCTCCTAATACCTATTTGTAATTTAATACTCTTTTATCATTAGAATACCATCCTGCATTAGAGTATACCCCCAAAATGCTTTTCTTTATCTCTAAATTTTCTCAACATTGAGGAAAAAATCCTTCTAACATTTATAATCTTATGATTAGTGGTCAATATAAAAATCTTCATTCACCTACTCCTACCTTTTCAACTAGATTTGGGTGTACCACTTTCTTTTATTCTCATCCTCTTCCTTAGATTATGACCCCTTCTTATACCATGACCTATTATTTTTTAACTTCTTCCACCTTCATGCCTTGTATATCCACTAACATGGCATGTTCTACGTCTATTATACCTCTCACATGATCCACTATCCTTAATGCTTACACTATTGCTTTATTTGCTACCTAAGGTAAACATGATACTAGTGCTTCTTCTTCTCAACCATTCACTAGTCCATATTTTGCTACACAATCAAATTTTGCCACTAGTGCCTTACATTCTCATAATTCCTCTCAAGCTCCTATCAACACCAATGGTGGTACCTAATACACGAATACCACCTCTAATGTTTCTAATAATTATAATCAAGAATATCAACTATTATTAAAAAAACTGAATCAAATGAATACCTTTCAATCTCATAACATAAATCAGATGATGAGAATGCAAAACCACCTTCTTTATCTTCAATCTCATCATCAACCAATGGATTAGGGCACACATAAATAGAATTTTCCCTTTCCTCCTCTTCAAGATTCTCAAGCCAATATCATTCCTCAACCTCCTTTGGTCAAAAAACCATTAATCATAACCAAAATGAACCTCTCACTTGTCAAATTGCTAACATTCATATAGAAGGTATCACACCTACAATTTATTATAATGTATCAACTTATCAACTTATCCCACCCTTTATTTTAAATTTTTTTGTAAATATTTATAAGAATTGGGTCAAATTAAACATCTTTTTTTCTACCAAAATCTTAGCCAAAAATCTCATAGGTGATGCCTTGGATTGGTACAACCAACTTAAAACTCATTCTATTAATATTTTGGAGGATTTAGTGAATGCTTTAGTTCAAGAATTCCAAACTAGTGATCTTCTTGAAAACACTCTTGCCCACTTCATAAAATGCAAACAACCTAAAAATGAAACTTCTCAAGCCTTTATTAAAAGGTGGAAATTTTTTTCAAATAAATGTGAACATAACATGGATGATGAAAATATTTTCCATCTCTTTACCAATGCTCTTTTTCTTAAACTTCAATATCAAGTCTGCACTCTCTCTCCACATACATTGAAGGAGGTTATTGACCAAGATAAATGACAAGATTTACTTATGCATCAATTTGAGCCACCTCAAACTTATATGGGTCCTCATCTCTTAAAAAAAATCATAATGTTACTAATTATGGTGCTACAAATTATTATGACACCATTCACAATGTTCAAATTATCTTTCCTATCCCTTCATCAGAACCAATTCCCTCTTATCAACAATATACCAATCCTCACTTATCTTCAAATAACATTAATGTTCATAAACTTCTATCCTCAACTAAATTTCTTAAGCATCTACCTAGGCCTCTTCCACAAGATCTTGATCCTATCTATACTATGAAATCCTGGTATGATCCTAACAAGTTTTGTTGGTTTCATGTTAATTAGGGTCATTCTCATGAGACCTATAGATAAATTCATAATTTAGCTATGGGATTTCTTCTTGGTCCTAATGTTGATCATGATTATATCATCTAAAATCATCAACAATATTATGAAATTGATTATAAGGATTATAAATCACATGATAAATCTCAAGCCTTAAACCAAGAAAATGATCATTTAGCTATCTACAAAGACCCTCTTCCTAATCATCAACCTATCTAAGGAAATCAAGACAAATCCACCCCTTCCACCAATAATTTATAAAGTCTTGTTGAACCCACTTTTGAAGAGAATGTGGTTAACATGACTAATATGTAAAGGGTGATTTCTTTTATCGATTCCTAACCTATCTACAGTCCATCTATAACATATCATGTTATCCAAGATTATTCTCCAAATCATTTAAATGAGTTGGGATAAGATGACCTTATTACTTTTGATGACTTTATTTATGATTTTCCCTTGGATAACACTTCCTTTTCTATTTCTACCACTCTTCCATCATCTTATAATAGTAATGATACTCAAATTTATACTAACACTTATACCAATTCTCAAAATCCACTTGAATCAAATACTTCATGATCAAAACATGATTTTTAACCTTGTTCTAAATATTATTATTCTTACCAAAAAAATTCCATTACACTTTGGCTCCTCCTTTTATGGCCTCCTTAATAATTATGCACCTATATTTAACAACCTTGTTATGGGTTATGATGAATAGGATCCCATCACATGACTCACTAATCTCCTATCCTATATTATATTCCTTAAGATTATAAAGACTTCTTCACATCATAAAAATCATCTTATGCAACTATTATTCAAGATGAATGTCCCTCCTCCTCCCCTAGTAGGATGGGAGGCATCCTTATCTAGATCTAAGGATATTATATTATAAGAATTTGAAGATATGTCTATCAACTTTGATGAAACTATGGACACTTTTCTTTCCTTAGAATTTCACATAGTTTATATAATTCTCGACAAGATTTTGCTTCATGAGGATGAACCTCACTTATTCATTAGTGTTAAAATAGGTGATTTCCATGTTAAATGTGTTTGATTGATGAGGGTTCTTATACCTGCATTACCTCTCTCAACTTCATTAATACCCTTGGATATTTAAAATGCAATATAAAGTCTACACATAACACCTACTAAGGATATGATAGAAGGAAAATTCCTCCTCTAGGTTGTGTGTGGCTTCCCATTATCATCCCACCTATCACCATTCACATTAAGGTGATGATATTTAAATTTCCCTTTTCTTATAACATCTTTCTTGGTAGGGCATGGACTCACCATATGAGAATTGTTGCTTCTTCCACCTACCAATGCATTAAATTCCCTCATAATGGAGCCTTTTATAATATTCAAGGTGATACTAACCTTTGGAATGTTTAACAATTCTAAGACTGTGGTGTCTTCAAGATTTTGAATCTTTAACCTTTGCCTTAAATTCTATTCCATGAGTCTCAACATCTTAATTTTCCTATTAATTCAATGTGAGGTTATAATGGACATCCCAAACTCAATGAGAACATTCCTCCTAACCTCTTAGATTTTGATGATGATGATCATGATGAGATTAAATTAAATATTAAAACTTTTGATCTCTTACCTCATCTCATCTCACAATTTCATGCTTATTTATAGCCTCATTCTTACAAGCCTCCTTACAATGATATTCATGTAGTCTTACCAAGACTCAACATTTTATTCATCACACTTCCTCGGATAACAAGGTCATCCCTACTTATGTCATTGATATTCACACCCTAGATTATGATGATGGTTATTCTTTAGATGATCCATTTTTTAGGAGTCTTGTCCAAGCCCATGATGCCAAGATTATTCATTATCATTCTTATTTACTTGAGTTCTTTCACGTATATTCTTGTCTTCCTTCATTTATAGTTCCTAATTTTAGTATTTTTCCTCTTTATCATAGGTTAGAGATGGTGCCAACACCTATAGTTTCTGAGGAGCCTCATAAGAGTATGCTCATGGATCATGATATGACCTGGTCTTACCACTTTTCTAGGTTCCCTAATCACATTGGTTGGTTTACTCCTAAGATTAGTGTGACCCTTTTTAGACTTTATGTAAATCCTACTCTTCCCTCAATAGATCACTTATCAGAGACCATTCCCACTCCTACTATAGTTGACCCCATTTTTTCTCCTATAATAGTTGAGCTTGTGCTTGTTCTTACTCTTGTTGAGCCTACCCCTACTTTTCACCCCATTGCTCCTTCTATTGAGCCTAGTTATGTTCATCCTCCATCGCCACCTTCCCCTTGTGATGGTTTTATTCCTTTGGCTAAGATGGATTCATTTCATACCAAATGGACTGATGAGTCCTCTCCAACTTCTTCCACTCTTATTATACTTCTTTATATGAGTGCTTCTCCTAAGACCACTTACAATCATATCTATTACTTCCATATAACAAATAATAATTATTATACTCATTGTCATAAGTTTCAATAGTCTATTTATCCTTTGAGTCTTTCCTCTCCTTCCTTAGACAAATCCATGCCTCCCTCGAAGGTTCTAATTAAGTATATACCTAATTATGGTGAGGTGTATTATTTGTGGCAATAATGTGGCACCCATCACACTGATCATTGTTGCATCCTTTAACAACATCTTAAGGATCAACTTATATCTATTCTTAAACCTTATTCCATTCCTCCCATAGGTCATTCCCATAAGAAGGTTTATCCTTATTCTCCTTTGGCTCCACCTCTAGTGGTTTCATCCACTCCTATGGTCCCTACATCACCTTATGTGCCTCCACCCATGATTTTTCACTTGTGGACCTTCCCTCACATGTGGATCCTTCTCCACTTATGAGTCCCTCACCCATGCATCCTTCTCCACTAGTGATTCCTACATCACCCATAGAGCCCACTCCTACACATTGTCCCGAGCATCCCTTGCCTAATTTTCCTTAGAATGATCCTTTAAGTATTCCTACTTTTTTAGTTGAGGATATTAGAAGAGAAGTCTTTTCCTAGTTTTCATTGAAGATTGATGACACATTAGTAGTAGTTCATACCAAATTTATAGATATTTATTTGATGTTTTATATAATGTGTGTAGGTAGATTTATCAGTACTTATGAGCACATGTATGGTGCTTTTACATTTACATTTTGACTGAAGGTATGCTCTAATTTTATTTTTATCTATTTATTATATCATTTGAAATTGTGTAAAATTCATATATTTCTTATTTAGTGATCTTACCTTTGATATTATATCCTACTTATATTATCATTTATCTTTTCATATAATTGTCTATCTTTATCATTGCTTTCTCTTCCTTTCTTGAGTTTTTTTCTCAAAAATCTTTTATTGTGTCTTCATGATTTTTGTCTTTTTTATCTTTATTTTTCATAGATAATTATTATTATGACTTGGTTATACAAACCCTATTCCTTTTGGTCCTTGTTTCCTTTTACCATGTGATCAATTAGCAAACAAAGTATCTCATTATACTTTCCTTTCACTAATCCACGTTTGGATATCATTTTTCCCCTTTTACCTTTTTACTTTTTGAAAACTAAGCATATACATAGTTGAGACTTGATATCACATGCAAGTTCATATTCAAGCCTAAGTGTCTTAGTCAGTCTTTGCCTTTGGTTACTTAGTTTCCTTTAGCCTTAACCTAAATCTCATTCATGTGTATGAATACATCTCTCATGATTGATCATTCTAAATCCATATGGAGGAGAGATATTTAAAATCCATAAAAATTTAAAATCCAAATAATTTTACAAAAGGCAGTGATATAAAAGGAAAAAAATATTCTTAAAAGTCAAATCACACTAAAAGACATGATTCAAAGTGCATCTCCTTCTTCTAGTCAAAGCTCAAACTCCACAGTTGGCCTCATAGTAGAACCAAGGTCCTTTGGGGTGTGGTAAGATAATAGATTAAAAAAGGAGAATAAAAAATTCTTTTAGTGCTACCTACTTTCTCATGTAAGTACCCAATCTTTGTAGTAGACTGATGAATCTATAAGAGGTCCTAAAGAATAGGAAACACCTCATGGAAAGATAGGTCCATTTTATCTTTTTTTTTTTGCATCAATATACCTTCATGAGTTGATCTTATTAGCATTATTATTTTCCTACAAAGCTTTGTGTCTATAGAGAACGGGTTTCCTTCGTACATTGATGGTCACTAGTCACTAAGTGTCTTCTCATGTCCTTAGTATGCCTCTTGTCTCCCAAGCTATTCTCATAAGATGACTAAGTATTATTTTTACACTCCCTTTTTCATTCCCTATATCCCTCATATTTCCTCTTGAGAAATATTGTTTTGTCTATTGATCACTCCACTTGCGATCTCATTTGTGAGTTGCATTATAACACCATAGATAGGACCTGGCCATCCTCACAAATAACCACCGTTTCCCTTTTTATTACCCACATATTTTGTTACCTAATTTTCCTTATTTTTCCACCCTAGTGGTGATTTCTTTGTGAGTTATAGTATAAGATTGTAGATAGGACCCAACATTCCTCAAAATATTTTCCAATAATACAAGTCAAATAAAACTACATGTGTCAAATATGAGATAAGATGTGATTGATTATGAATTTACATGTCATTAACATACTTAAAAAATTGATTTAGTGTGTTTTATTCTTACTTCCTTTTTATTTCACTTTTATCATCTTATTTTCTAAATGCATGTAAGAATACAACCATTTCTTGAAATTTTCATACTTCCTAGCTTGAATTAGTATGATAATTTTAAAACTAATATTTTGTAAATTTTGTTTTTATATTATACTTCCTAATGTGATTTAGTATAATTGATTGACTTAATTAATTTGTTTTTATTTATGCCCTTTTACATACCTTCCATATTATTACATTATTTTCATACTTCCCAACATGATTTAGTATGTTTTACTTATTTTAATTTGGTGTAAAAATATTTTAGTTTGGTTTAAAAATAAATTCCTTTTCACCATCTTGTTTTACCATCCCTTGGTTATTTATACTTAGTCATTTTATTGTTATTACACATTTCCCAACTTGAAATATTATGTAGTATATTATTTTCGATTGATTATATTTTACTAAGTCTTTTTGCCTATTTCTTTTTAACCATGCATGTGTTTCACATAACAATAGAAAAGAAACCACATCTGATATATTTCCTATAGAATATATAACAACAACTAAATATATGTGCTAGAAAGAAATATATCCAAATCATCCACAACCATAACCATAATGATAAAAACATATACAATCAACATCAATATTCCAAAATGATACACTATACATATACATCTCATGAGTTTTTGATATAACAAGTACAACCATGTACAATGTTCCAACTCTATGGCTGGGCTCCATCCTATCTATCTCATGACCTAGCCATGTTGCATGCCAAGGACTCAGTCTAAATCCTCTAAATAATATGCTATAAAGAGGCCATCCTAGATCTCAATCCATCCACCTATCTCACTATATGTGCCACCTATGCCTGTACCTACACCAATTGGGCCAAGGTTTCCATGTGTGTCACTCTTTCCTTCTCCTATACCAATGTCATATGGGTTAAGGTTTCTATATGTGCCTATGTCATATGCATCACTATATTTAGATGTGTATCTCTCTCCTCTACCAGGGCCTACCATGCTCGTATCTCACATGTAACTATCTCTTCTAGTGGTTATATCATCTCTTTATACTCATATTTGTCTCACTACCTCTCTAATTAATTTGAACCAACTTACTTGAGATGGGGCAGATGATACACTAGGGTCTTCTAATGTAGTAGGGGCATATAGTTGTAGAGTCTCATCTAGACATCATGGAGTGCTCCCTTCATAAGGGACCCTCATATCTCCTTATCATCCTTAGCTACACCTATAAAATCAAACCTAGATAGATATTAGATCAATGTTATATCTCATAATATCTATCTATCTCTAGTCTCTATTTCAAAATAAAACATTAGCAATGATTTAATCTTCTTTATTACTTGTTTATGTCTCAGCCACTATGGTCTCTCTATTTACATGATCGTCTAACACAATCTCTATAAAACAAGCTTAAGATTAAAAATTTTGATATTTAAAAATACTAAAAATTAAATTTTTCTAAAAATACACTTAATTCAAAAAAATACTCCAAAATTGGCTTAAGATTCATAGTTACATACTTGTAGTGCACCCGCTACCTCGCTTGGAGATCCCCCTTGTCTAGCTTGTCATCTCCTCGCCATCCTAGCTCATTTTATCTAGAGCTATCTTTTTCTCTTTCACAAGTAAAAATAACCAAATGAATTATCTTCCCCCTATTTAAAAACACATTTCAAAATTTAAATTCTTCAATTATTTTTCTATAGATTCCTTATTTTACCTATATCTTTGTTTCTATTCATCCATTTTTAAAACTGTAAAATACATTGGATTCATGATGATTCTAGGAATCTTTTCCACTATCATATGCCTATTTTCCAAAAAAAATTATTTTTAGTTTTTTTTTGCACTAACTTTTAAAGGTTCACCTAATGTTCTTCACATTAGATGCCTTCACATATCTTGTAGTCTACTTATTTATATATATCATTGAGGTAAGAAAAGTTATGTGTTTTTTAATTATGTCCTTTCATTTATCTTATTTTCTACCTATTGCACTTTACTTATCATCAACATTATGTGTTATCATGTTCTTCCCAAAGCACCATCCCATGTTGTACTCATGTGACAAGTGATGAGATTCAACTGGGACATATATATACACATAATATTTTTAAATTTTATTTATTACTAATACTTTGTATCTTGTAATAACCTATCAAGTCTTAATCTCTTTGATTGCATGCCTTAAGGGGTGCACTAAGAAAGGGGTGGGTAGACCATTGGTGCTTCATAAGATTATTGTCCCTTCTACCATTTATCATCTACATACTTGTCTCTTAAAACCATTTATCCTAAGCTTATTATTATCAATTGTACCTATTCCAAGAATTTTTCATGCTTTATCTTCCTTGCTCTTCTTTTTATCCCACTTTCACCAGTTGACTATTCTAGGTCATCTAAGTTGACCCTATACAGTTTTTAGCCTCTGATTATTATATAGGGTTGACTGGGTTAACCTTATACTATTTAGAGGTATTTTTTATTAGGAGTTTTGTTATCCATTTAGCTAACCTAGCATAGGACCTAATGATTTATCTCCCAAAAAAATATAGGGTTGACTGGGTCAACCCTATATAGCCAACATATTTAGAAGGATTTAGGGTAAGATCCACCTATATATATATATATATATATAAAGTTCATTTCCAACCATTTGTAGGAAGAGAGAAGTGAAGAAGAATAAATTTGAATGAACATCTGCTTATTAACCATTCTACTTGAGGAATAATGCTTAGGGTTCCATACTTTCTTTGGAGATACATATCTTGTCTTATGGAGAAGCCTTTTAGATGCATAGATAGGTTATGTATCCTAGAGCTGATTTATCTTTTTAATCCTTACATACCACAACAATATCTTGTGAAGCACCTTGACCAAGGGAGAGATTGAGGCTTGATGGGTTCATCTTAAAGGTAAGTATTCCTAACTTTATTTCTCCTTTATAAGAGTATATAAATAATACAATTGTGATTCTCTCCCATGCATTAGGATTCCATATACATGGATGTGAGTATATGTCTTCTAAGGATGTTTAGTTTAGTTTTTAACCCCCAGTTTGTGCTAGAAGCTTTGGTATGCACTAGATTATATTCACTTTCTTGTTTATTAAAATAGAGTGAACATTAAAACTATCACTATTTTAGGGTTTTCTCATGATTGTGTTAGACTATAGGTTTTGGAACCCTTCCTAGTATGGTGTATTATGACAAGTGATCCCATAATCAGGTCCAGTATATCCCCATATTGGTCATGCTCTCACTTAACAAATGTATTCCTAATCAGAAGTGTAGGTACGCTCTATATTATTTGATCTAAGATTGATTTATAGACATGATGCATTTTTTATTACATGTATTATAGTCAAATAACTATATTCTAAGTAATTACCATTGTACATGCATGCTTTGCATGAGAATTTATGCACATTTCTATTTTTGAACATGTATTTTTGAACTTCATTGAAATATGAGTCCTTATCCATCCTAATATTATTTATACTTGTATCCTCTTGATCCCAAAGGGAGGATAATTTTGGATATTGAGATTAATAGGAAATTCTAAGCAAAATTATGTAGTTATTTTTTATGTGTAAATCTCGATTCTTCCCCAAACCTATAGATATTTT
Source organism: Torreya grandis (assembly GCA_037957365.1). Taxonomy (NCBI): domain Eukaryota; kingdom Viridiplantae; phylum Streptophyta; class Pinopsida; order Cupressales; family Taxaceae; genus Torreya; species Torreya grandis. Next base: position 1,475,992 of record JARHVA010002421.1, read on the forward strand.
AAGAAGTGATATCATTATGGTGTCTTTTTTTTGGGTTGTACATCAGTTATCTTTCCAATACAATCATTATTATTGTGATATTGTTTATTTTAATACCTTTTATATGTTAATCATAATTCCCCCCTTATAGATGTGCTAACACAATCTTGTAAATGTGAAAACATTTGATTGTATATTCTTAAGTTTACCTTATTTATTATTTCCTTGGACTTATAACTATGATTTATTTTTGGTGTGATCTTAGCATCTTATAGTAAACATTGGTTTATGATTACTTGCCTAACATTTATTTTAAATGTTGTTTTATAAAAGTTTCATTTTACTTAACCTACAAGCCTTATTTTCTACCTTACCTTCCCTTCGTTTTTGAGTTTATTTTGGTCTTACCCACCTTTGGTTAGATCCATCACAAATAAAATCATATCAAGTAGGTTTAGATTAATCCATAGATGAACCCATATATGGTAAAAAAACTTCTTTGCTCATTGTTATTCTACTAATAGATTATTTACAAAACCTAATACCCTATAACTCTTGCATTGGAGTGAATTTCATTCATAGATCCTAAAAATTTAGAGGATACCTCATAAAGTTTATAGGTTGTGCATAAAAATTGAATTAGTGATAATTTATCTAGTGTTATAAGGAGGGCATATACCTCCACCTCTATTTATTTGAAAATAATAAGTTGAGTTACACTGAATATACTCAAAAGATTAACAAAGTCTACCTCAGACACTTACTTTACCTACATTTATTAATCCATAAAAAAATTAGGTCTAATAAAGGTTTTTTAAGAGGAACCTAGGCTCAATCATTCTCTCCAAGAAAATAATATCATCTTCCATTTATCCCAATGGCCTAATCGCTAACCTAGCTAGTTTTGTTTGCTATCAACATCATTGGAGTCATGCATGATTTACCTAGAAAACTTGAGAAGTATCTTCCTTCCTTTTCTCACTTGGGAGGTATGCCTAATAAAGAACACATAAAGGCCTTCAAGACTACCTTAGGAATTTTGAATTTAATCTATGAAGATGTGGCATGTATAATTCTTCCATTCACATTATAAGATGATACATATGACTAGTTTCTCAATATCCCATAAAAATCACTTATATCTTGGGATCAATGTCAAAACACCTTTTTGAAATTATTTGTCCAAGTCAAAAATGTAAGTGTTGTTTACTAACACTTTTAAAGTATGAGAAGATACAAAAATGGCATAATTCAAACATTCAATGCTAGGTTCCAAAATATGTACACCTGGTTGTAAAATGCCTACAAACCTACTAAGACTTTGGCCCTTGAAATGTATAAGAATGACCGAGATCCTATGACTACTATTTTTCTATGTAGAGATGCCAGTGTTGATATGATACTTTGGCTTATGCTAAAGCTATCAACATGGATAAAAAATTTAACACACATATTCAATCATTGGCCCCACTTAGCCTTGGTCCTATTTTTATAGATTTCAACCCAATCTCAAATCTAAATCAAAATAATATGCACAAAAAACAAAACCAAGTATAATCCTATGTGCCTTTAACTCATGTTCCACCTAATCAACATCTTAGCTTCCTAAAAAAATTTATGTCTAACCAACAAAACCAAAATTAGTATTTGATATAGGTCAATATTTCTACTACATAAGGTAATAATTTTGATTTCATAAAATAAAATTAAAAGATATTCAAAAGATGGTACAAAATTAAGAAACAAGTTTCTAAACATACAAAAACATATGGGTAACATTTGTGAAAAGAATACTAATAAGAGGTTTGGATTCTAGAGGTACAATATTCCTTTCAAAAGGTCTATAAATAATCTAGTGTAGAAACTAGCTAACAAGGTACCATAGATAAATATCATGGAAGAAACCCTCTCTAATTGGTGTCAAGTTCAAATACAACACAACATGGTAAGATCGAATACAAAGAGCTCTACACTACCTTAGAGATATTTTAGAAATAAATGAATAGGAAAGAAGTTTTTACCAATCATGCATAACCATATTCCTCTATTAATTTGGGAAATCTTAGTATGATAATGGTCTTTGAGACTTATGATCTCTCATTCCTAGTAAAGGATGAGAATGAACCAATGGATAATATAGATGAGATCCATGCATTCCAAAAAAATTATAGGAATGATTATAATCTAAGGAAAACTTAGCCTATTACCACCTCAACATCTCTAAACAATAATGTTACTACTCTTTCAAATTCTAGGGGCAACAATAATCCACCTCCCCCAAAGAGGGATGATCATTTGTAGAGCACAGAATCACAAAACAGAGTTGGGTACAACATTTTTGAGGACATGAAGAATATCAAGACTAATATCACCATATATTAACTAGCTTAAATCACTAAATAGAGGGAGTTATTTCTCAAGGTGATAACTAGGAGACCCTCTACATCTAAAACATCAAAAGTTATGCATGAAAATGTGATGGCATTTAGAGACAAGTCTAATGTACCACCTTTTGCTTTTAACTATTAGAATTTTTATGGATAATGTACATAACTTCTTGATTGGCTTAGGTGACTTATCCAATTTGATGTTTATATTTGTGTGTAAGAACCTAGGTTTGACCCTAGATAAGTCAACAAGAGTGGTCCTATAGTTAGATAAGTGTTCCATATCATGTGTTAGAGAGTTGACTAATGTGCACATATAACTTGCATCAGAACCATGTATACAACAATACATAGACATTTTAGTTGTGTATATTATAGAAGTACATACCATATTATTCAATCAATATTTGTCTAAGACATTGAATGGATACATTGCCACCAATTTTTCACACATGTGGATAACCTAGAAAGTAGTAAATAATCAAATCAAGGTAGATAGAGAGCTAAAGATGAAGTAATTGATCACTAATAAAAATGAAAAGTATGAGAAGGTTTAATTTAAATCTTTACAAGTAGGAGTGTATACATTTAATACCAAGTAGGAGCTTCATGAACAAGAATTTGAAGGTCCTTTTAAGTTATAAGCACTACATTTTGACTGAGCTAGATCAAAATAAGGTTTTAGTGTTGGTGTAGCCCTGATATACATAGATGGTAAGTAGTACTTGGATTCTTATAGAGTATAATTACCCTACACCAATAATATATTCAAGTATTAATATCTAATCCTTGGTCTAAAATTCATGTTAAAACATAATTCCAAGTAATTATAGATCTTTAGTGATTCTAAGCTAGTTATCAACTAGATTAGAAATAAGTATCAGTGCAATCTCACTTAAAAAAGTATAAACATTGAGCATGAGACCTAACTGAGTATTTTTAAGTGTTAAACATAATATTCATCCCAAGGGAACAAAATTAGATGATAAATGCATTATCAACCTCAACTACCAATTTTGTATCACTCCAAGAATCTTGAATATAGAAATTCTTTGTGGACTTGGTTCCTTTCCCCTCTATTCTAGATAGTGTAAAAAAATTCTAAGTGTTTGAGAATGATCAATTTATTTTAAAATTTATGAGTAGTTATGGGACCTTTGAATATCAACTAATAGATGAGAAAGATATTGAGCCCATTCATATTGAAGATATGGGGGAGGATGGTGTATTATAACTAAAGAAGAACCACATCCCTCCTAGGATGGTCTCTCTAGAGATAGCTTTTGACATAGATCCAAAATATAAAAATTCTAAGCATCCCATAAAAACCAAATATAATTGCATCAAAGAAAATATGGGCAATAACCAACACCCCCAATATATGAATATTGGCTTGAGTTGTACTAACAATGAGAATTAAAAATGGAATGGTTTGCTAGTATAATATAAATATGTTATCACTTAGACATACGAAGATATGAAAGTATTAGACCTTAGGTCATCACTCATACCATCCTACTAAATCCAAAAAACAAACCTTTTAGGTAGACATAGAGGCAAGTTAATCTAATTATGAAACCTCTCATTAATATAAAAGTATATAGTCTACTAGATTCCAAGATTATCTTTCCAGTCAGACATTAGACATGATTAGCCAACTTGGTACTATTTGGGAAAAAGAATAGAGAAATTAGACTTTATATAGATTTCAAAAACCCAAATAGAACATTAGATAAATATAATTACCCCCTAGATTCATTAGATGAGGTAATTTAGATTGTTAGTGGATTTGAGATGTTGCACTTCTTAGATGGATTCTTAGGTTACAATCAATTACTAGTAGAATTAGAAGATGGAATGAAGACTGCCTTCACAACCAAGTGGGGAACATTGTCATATAAAAGGATGCCTTTTGGCCTAATCAATGTAGGATAAATTTTTTAGAGAGATATGAATTTTTCCTTCCAAGGAATAGTTGGAAAATGTATCATCATATACATGGAAGACCTCATAGTGTTCTCAAAAGATAGATTTGATCATGTGATCCATCTGCAAAAAGTATCTGATAGATGCAGGAAATATGGAGTCTCCCTTAATCCAAAGAAGAGTATATTTTAATTTATTAAAATAAAATTATAAGGCCATATCATCACTAAATATGATATCTCCATTGATCCCAAACATGTTCATGCCATCTCCAAGATGATGCCTCATAACATAAAGAAATAATGAAAGTCTTTCTTTGGTAATATTAATGTTGTAAGGAAATTCATTTATGAATTTATAATTATTATAAAAAAATTGAATTCTATGTTGAACTAAGATTCTAAGATATAGTGGAAAACAAAGTTTAAGAGATATTTTTAAGACATAAAAACAACCATTTTTCAAGATTTATTTATCATTATCCTAGACTTTAATAAATACTTATATATTTATTCATTTATTTTAGAACATATTATAACTGATGTGCTTACATGAAATGTGGATGATAAATAACATCACATTTCCTTTATGAGAACTAATATAAAGGATGCAGAATTGAAATACTATATGATAAACAAACATATGTATACACTAATCAAACTTATGAAAAAGTTTAGGCATTATTTTCTATGGATAAAACATACACCATCATCCCAAACCCAGATACCAAGATCACACTTGGAAAAAATGAATGGGAAAACTAAGAGGTAAATGAATGGCCAAAATTCAAGAGTTTGATCTTGAAATCATACCAACCAAGATGGTGAGAGGCCAAGGAATCATCCAAGACATGATTAAAACTAATACATGTATTTGTATTGAGTAAATTAATGAGGCTTAGCTACTTAGTGGTGAGTGGTACACTTAGATCATCCATCATTTAATCATAAGTAAATTTCCCCCTAAGCTAAACATAAAGTATAAGTGAGCCCTTAAGATAAAATAAACTCATTATATTATCAAGAAATGAGTCATATATATAAATAACTATGGGGGAAAATATTTAAGGTGTGTTTCAAGAGAGGAAGCTACAAATATCTTGGACAACCTATTGTCACTTGAAAATGTGACCTATGAGGAGATAGGACTAACTTATACTTATTTAAATTATAACTATGGAAGAACTACAGGGATGTGGGTATCCCTATCATGGAGTGAATCTCTATATTAGGGGCTAGCTCCCCTTGATGTATCATTTGAGCTCATGTTTCTACTTCTAACAACTCTTGGGGTAGAAAAGGGGTAAGAATAGCATGAAGTAAGCCTAAAATATAGAGGTGATACACAAAATTAGTTTGATTAATTCCAACCAACTTGTATTCAACACTTAAAACCAATGAAAACAACTAGACATACACTTTCCCAAATCTATGTCTTCTTGCATCAATACTACATTATGGGGTCATAGATGATATATATAAGGTTAGGAGAATTAGAAAAGAGGTATCATGTGACAATAATGAAAATATTTCTTAATTAAACCATAAACGTCTCCTAAACACTTCACATGCCTTGAAAGAAGACACTGAAAATAGGTGCAAGAATGAAGGACAAAGCTAAGGAATCCATAATTTTCACTAAGCAAAATCCACATTCAAGTAGAACACACTATGAACCAATATGAAAGAGGTAAAAACTTATAAATTTTAATTATTTAAACGTGTAAAATTGATTAGGTATTTTTCATACTCTGGTGGAGCCTCCTTACAATACCAAAATGGCCAAAATTTATAGAAGAATTGGGAAGGTAGAGAGAAGGGAAGTCTAAGAGTCACTTGGACATGTGAATAGCTGATAAATTTAGTTAAAATTGAATATTTAAGGTATATGGGTTGAGATATGTAAATTCATGGTGTATACTTATCCAAAAATAGTCATGAAGATAATGAAAAGTGGTATAAAACTATCATTCTGGCATAAGAAACTACCCACCTGAGTTGTCTTCCAAAAATCCTCTTTTATCTATAAAACCTAAATATTTATGATTGTATAGGATAAAAATGGTTACAAAAAACATCATCCATGAATTTTTTTGGTCTTTTATCATTCTTAATATTGTGTATATGCACAATCATCTCAAGTAGTTTTCAAAAGGCCCTTTCCATGCACCCTTACCACTTGGCACTCCAAACCTTCAAAATATACAAACCAATTCATAAAAAATGGGGAATGACACTAGGAAATATTATCTATGACTATAGACTCTTCAAATATTTTTTAAAAGGACATGCAATGGATATTTTCACACTTTTCACCCTTGTGTGTATGATGCCAACTTTGATTGGCTAAAAGTGAGGCATTTTTTTGAACACTTATAAGTTTATCCATATGATAAAATTATCATAGGGAGTTATTATAAGTCTATATCTTTCTATAAAACTTGATTTCATCTTCCAAATCTTTCTATAATTTTCACACCATCAAAAATAGTTAAAAATAGTTAAACTTTTTGCATGATTTATACCATCAAGTTTGCCTAAGGGTTTGAGGAGGGTTTGAGAGGTTTTTTGACCTTAAAGATTGTTCATAAAGTTGTGACATTAAAAAATACTTATAATTTAACTTTTTTCATCTCAATTACCCCCTTAAAATTTCCTAAAATCCTTTATGTCCCATGAAAAGGTTTAAAGAAGCTACAAACACAAGAAAGTGACCTTTGAATGGGATTCTTGCATTCCATTAGGGTTCTAGCACATTTGGGCATCAAATTGGATTCCCTTGGTGTTTAAATGATAACCAAAAGAAATAAAACCTATAAAATTTACCCATGAACATTTATAAACCTTTAGGAGATCTCATAAATAACCTAAAATGAAAGTTACCCCTGTTTTGGAGGAAGAATCATGCCTTGCCAAGTAGCTTGTTTTCCCTTTGTGAACCAATGGTTGATGTATTTATCTTTTAATGGACTCATGGAGCATTGGAAAATATTATTTTACCATAAAAACATAAATCAAAGAATTACAAGTCCCTGGGAAGTGTGTAATTTGGGTTAACACCTTGCTTGGGGTTGGGAAAACATGTTTTCCCACTAGACCTTCATGCAAAGATTATAGTGTGAACCAAAAAATTAATTTTCATACCTTATATTTTTTTTATTATATGTACCCATATGTTTCTCCTAGATTTAGACATCACCACTTGTGCTCAAACTTAGTACAAGCCCCCCCATTAGCAAGATTTCTCAAAACTAGTCTTTTCCTTGCATGCATGGACTGAGATAGGTCTAAGATAAAATAGTGGGTATTAGGACTATTCCTCCATGAAAATTGAATATTTTAGGAGATATATGAGGTTATTATTATTATTATTATTATTATTATTATTATTATTATTATTACCAAATTTTTTGACTAGACTCCAAGTTTAGGCACCCAAACCAACTCAATCTTCCCAAAAAAGTCATAAAAACCCTATTTTTTCATGTTTTTGTCCATACTGACCTATAGCTTTCATTTTAATGAAACTTTCCATGTTTAGGGATACTTTATCATGTTTTTTTTCATCATTACAAGCTTATGGAACTTTTTAAATCTTTATAAAGTCCATTTACTATGGAGGATCATCACTTACTCCTTGGAACAAGGTCCTTTTAGCCCAACTGTATGGACTGAGACAACTTTGCTTAGGAAGGAAGTAGTTTGGATAGTTCAAATGTGTCTTTGAGGTATCATTTCCTTATCCTGATTTCACATGGAATTATTATCATATTTTAGGTTATATCTTTACTTATTAGGGTAGCAAACCCTCATAGATTCCTCTTTTGTGCATGCCCCTATTTGATTATGATAGTGAGCAGGGGATCTTCTCTTCAAAACCTTTCTAATATCATTATAACAAAGATATATCACGTTATATGATCCTTTTACAACTTTATATTATTTTCCAACTTGATCTTTTCATCCTTCAATTTTCTTTATTCCTTCTACACCTGTCAACTATCTACTATCTCTTTTGACTGAGACAATGTAGGACCCTACATGTAGGTTGCATTTTAGCCCAAGATTAGCTTGTTCATAGTGTGATCAAGTCATTATTGATATTATATAGATCAATATTCATTTTATTAAATCAAATCTCCACCCTAGAAACACAAATCAAGTTGAAACTTTCAACTTCCTCCTCACTGTCAATACCTTGTTTTGACTGAGTTCTTTCCTAGGCTTGTAGATGATTGGGAGTGTGTTTGAGTAGTAAATAGGAATGTGACACAAGATACTTCCCTATAGGTAAGATTATATAATCCTAATTTTATTTGAGATTACTTTAAAAACTTAGGAACTTGTGTAAGTGACCTAAAACCCTTATTCTTAATTTTGGTTTATAAGTTATTTTGGTTTTAGGTGGCCATTTTGTAATGGCTATATGTCATTTTAGAGTCTTTGAGGTATGTTTGAACTTGCTTAGATATTTTTGAACTTTCCACTAATATATTAGCATTCACACCAAGTCTCAGATCATTCATGGATTTTTAAACATCATTGTTGTTGGCAAACCCTTAAATACTACTTTCACTACCTATCTATGTGTACAGACTGAGACAAGTCAAGAAAGACATTTCATGCAATCACTTCTTTCATAATCTAGGTGATTAAGAATTTTTGTGAACATGTTTGGAATCATTATCTCATGAAAGAATCAACCTAGTCCTTTTTATGGTGAAAACACAATTTCCCTCTCATAGTCCTATAGACATCACTGTTTAGTTTTAGTGACATTTTGCCATCTTTGAGGCTTTCAAAAACTATCTCCCACTTTTCCTTTTGCTCTCAAAATTGGCATGGTCATACTAGGTATATAGGGTTACAAGGTAAAATCATTGGAAAAGGAGAAAGTACCATTTTACACTTCAAAAATTAAATCAAAAAAGGCCCAAGACCTCTATTTTTTGCTTTTAGGGACTGAGAACCTAAAAATTGAAAAGGTCTCTTTTGAAGTGATAATGGCTTATGTGGCAACTCAGAAACCTTGGCTATGCAAAACATGAATTTTGGAGTTAATGGAAATTGATATGGATTAAACCATACTCTTCCCTCCTTTTTCACTTCTGTATAGCTCTCATGGACATGTACAACCTGACTTAGCTTGATAACCCAATGAAACATGCAAAAGTGAGCGAACAATGAGCAATTTAGCTTTGGAAAGATGCCAATTAGACCTTACACAAGATTATTTCATGAATTATCCTTATATTCATGAAACTTGGATGAAATATGACCACCATTAAACTTCCTAGATGTTGAAAACTCAAGCTCTACACTCAACTTTACAAATTCTCATGAAATAGGCACAATTTGAAAACTCCTTCACAAGAAATGAAAAGGTGGAGTTTTGGATATGAAAACATCATTGAGATATATTTATTTCATCATAAAAACACCTCATAAATATCACATAGCTCTAAAGACCTCTGAATCTTAGAAATAGATTGATAAGTATACCCCTTCTCAATGCAATCCTATAACAAGCTACTTGTAGTGTTAATGATTTTTCATAAATAAAAATACATAAATATAAGACTTATTTACATGAAAGTGAAGTATACTTATATTGATATCCACCCCAAAAACTATTCCTCATGATTCCACCTTTACGGTCCATGGTGAGCATTTGAATTTGAGCCTTTTTTGCATGCCAAGGGGAGAGAATGAGAAAATGAGTTACAGAAGCCAATTTTTATGAAATTTATTGTTTAAAAACATGTATATGGTATATGAGAAATATAATAGTCAACCAAATTTTTTTCCAAGTGGCACACTTCCTAAAGAATCATACAAGTGTCTTTTTTTAATTCTTTGGTCAAGAAAACTACCCTTTTTTGAACAACCTACCATTTATTTAGTTATCTAAGCTTCCTAAATACTTATAAGGACACATAGGGGATGAAATAAGCATTTTTAACTTTCATAAATCCCAATAAACCTGTATAAATCATTAAATGCACCTAATATGACCCAAAAATGATAAATAGACTTAGGGGACTAATAAAAAAAGGTATTATAACATGAAATGGAATTAATTAACCATATATACACCTTATAACATCTATTTAAACCCTTAATAGACCCAAAAAATCAAGTCTATAGGTTTCCTAATTTGATTACAAAGTCAAACTTGGTCACCAATTTGGTGACTCATGGGGGTAGTATGCCTACTAGACTAACTAGACCAGTAGCCTTATTAGTCCATTGGGATTATAGATTAAAAATATGCTTGGGAAACATTAGGATCAGACCTTAAAGAGACCAACTAGACTAAGATTTACCTCAATACAAAAGGAAAAGACACACATAAGACAACAACCAACAAGACAAAGACACACCTATGCTATGAAAGATATGTCTAGGAATCTTGGAGTCTCTTGACATTTGATATTTTGATTGAGAAATGAAGGAGTAGGATTAGAGGTTTTATCTTCCATTTCCATGATGGACTGCCTCAAAATTTGGTTGGCCAATTTGCACTCTCTTTTAAGATGAACTTTAAAATTTAATCTCTTCCTTTCATAATCTCCGTCCAACAAGTGAGCCTGATCAACCATGATGTTTTCCTTCCTTGGCATATTTTCTTGGATGTTTTTCTAAGGTAAACTTGGGGAAGTATATGAGGGGTTTAGAGTATTAGGGAACATGGTTGGACTATAATTTTGAAGAGGCAAGGATGGCACACTTAAAGGTGGATGTAGGGAACTTTGAGGTTGACAAGGTGGAATTTGTTCATAAAATCTCAATCTTTCCTCTATATTGAATATCAAACCACACACATCAATAATTTCATGGGTAAGGTTGGGCCAATTAGTCCCCTCTATAGGTATCCACTCCTTGATTTTTTTAAGGCATTCCTCACACTCTCATTACAAACACTAGGTATGATTTCACCACAACCATATCTAGTGTCAAGGTCTAGAATGTATTATTTGCAATTATGGAGAGTTATCTTGAAATTGTAAATGGAATGGCTTAAAATAGAACTACAAACTTTATGGGTCTAATCATTGGTAGCATATGCTTGATGAGGATCATAATAAGGCTAGACAAGAACTTGCTCATAGCCAAGAGGAAAAGGCAAGGCTAGACATAGCTCTTCAACTTGGATTAAAACAAGATCAAACTCACTAATATCCATGAGTAACTTAACAAAAGAGTAATAAATAACAAAACAAATTCAATTGATATACTTGGACTGCTCAACTAGTAGATGTGTACATGGAATTGCTATTGACGTTTGTTAAAATTGCCTCCAAAGGCTGATGTCTTGAAGAGAACACCAAAACTCTTCAAGGAATAGACTCAAGAGTCCTACTGGGCATGCCAAAAATTATTATCACTTGAAAATTCACCCTATGAGGATATGGGGCTAAATTATTCTCATTTCAAGTGGCACCATGGAAACACTCCAGGGCTATGGGTATCCCTATCATGGAGTGAATCTCTAGATTAGGGGTTAACTCCCCTTGATGTACCATTTGAGATCATGTTCTTAATTCTAACAACTCTTGGGGTGAAAAAAGGGTAAGAATGGCATGAATTAAACCTAAATTATATACTTTATACACTAAATAAGTTTGATGAATTCCAACCAACTTGTGCTCAACACTTAAAACCAATGAAAACAACTAGACATACACTTTCCCAAATCTATGTCTTCTTGCGTCAATACTACATTATGGGGTACTAGATGATATATATAAGGTTAGGAGAAATATAAAATAGATATTATGTGACAATAATGAAAATATTACTCACTTAAATTATAAACATCTCTTGAACACTTTACATGCCCTGCAAGAAGAGATTGAAAATAGGTGAAAGAATGAAGGATAAAGCTAAGGAATCCATAGTTTTCACTAAGTAAAATCCACATTAAAGTAGAAAAAACTATGAAAAAATATGAGAGAGGTAAAAAATTAGTAATTTTATTGATATTAATGTGTAAAATTGATTATGGATTCACCATACTCTGGTGGAGCCTCCTTACAATGACAAAATAGCCAAAATTTATAGAAGAATTGGGAAGGTAGAGAGAAGGGAAGTCCAAGATTCACTTGGACATGTTTCAAGCTCATAAATTTAGTTAAAATTTCATATTTAAGGTTTATGGGTTGATATATATCAATTCATGGTTTATACTTGTCCAAAACAAGTCATGAAGATAGTGAAAAGTGGTATAAAATTGTCATTTTGGCATAAGAAACTACCCACTTGAGTTGTCTTCTAAAACTAATATTTTATCTACAAAACCTGAATATTGATGATTGTATAGGATATTAGGGGTTATAAAAAACATAATCCATTCATTATTTTGGTATCTAATCAATCCTACAATTGTGTATATGCACAATCATCTCAGGCAATTTTTAAGAGGCCCTTTTCCATGTACCCTTACCACTTGGCACTCCAAACCTTCCAAATATATTAAAAAACTCATAAAAATGTGGAATGAAACTGTTAAAGTTTATAAATGACTCTACACTCTTCAACTCTTCCTTAAAATGACATCTAATGGAGGTTTTCACACTTTTCACCCTTGTGTGTATGATGCTAGCTTTGACTGGCTGAAAGTGAGGCCTTTTTTTTAGAACTTATAAATTTCTTGATATGATAAAATTATCATATGGAGTTATTATAAGTCTATATCTTTCTATCAAACTTTATTTCATCTTCCAACTCTTTCTATAATTTTCAAACAATAAAAAATAGTGAAAATAAGCCTTTCTCTCCTCTATTCTGTATGGATCCATAAAAGTGATTTAAATTTATGGAATATTGGTAATGTCCTCTAAAATTTTCCTATTATTATCCTATTCAAATTTATTCATTTGAGTACACATTTTTCATGATTTCTACCATCGAGTTTGCCTAAGGGTTTAAGAGGTTTTTTGGTCTTAAGGATTGTTCATAAAGTTGTGACATTGAACACTCATTAGAATTGAAATTTTGTCATCTCAAATACCCCCTTAAAATTTAATAAAATCCTTCATGCCCCATGAAAAGTTTTAGAGAAGCTACAAGCACAAGAAAGTGGACTTCGAATGGGATTCTTGCATTCCATAAGGGTTCTATCACATATGGGCTTCAAATTAGATTCCCCTGGTGTTTTCATACTAACAAAAAGAACTCAAACCTATCAAATTTACCCAAAAACATGTATAAACATTTTTAGAGCTCATAAAGAAACCAAAATGAAAGTCACCCCTATTTTGGAGGAAGAATCATGCCTTGCCAAGTAGCCTGCCTTCCCTTTGTGAACTAATGGGTGATGTATTTCTATTTTAATGGAGTCCTGGAGCTTTATAACGTATTATTTAACCCTAAAAACATCAATCAATGTATTATAAATTCCTAGGAAGTGTTTAATTTAGGTTGACACCTTGTTTGAGGTTGGGAAAACATGTTTTTCCACTAGACCTTCATGTAAAGCTTACTATGTGAACCAAATAATTAATGTCCAAACCTTATAGTTTGGTTTTTTATGTCCCCCCTATGTGTCTACCAGATGTATACATCACCTCTTGTGTTCAAACTTATTACAATCCCCCCATTTTCTAGATTTCTCAAAACTAGTCTTTTCCTTGCGTGCATGGATTGAGGTAAGTCTGAGAACATGGACTGAGGTAGGTCTAAGACAAAATAGTGGGTATTATGCCTATTCTTCCATGAAAATTGAATATTTTATGAGCTTTAAGAGGTAATTATGATTATTTATACCAAAATTTTTGACTAGATTCCAAGTCTAGATACCCAAACCAACTTAATCTTCCCAAAAAAAGTCACAAAACCCCTATTTTTACATGTTTTTGTCCATATTGACCTATAACGTCCATTTTCATGAAAATCTCCATGTTTATGTCTCTTGGATCATGTTTCTTTTAATAATTATAATATTATGGATATTTTTAAGTCTTTATAAATCTCATTTACTATGGAGGATCATCACTTACTCCTTAGAATAAGGTTCTTTTAGCCCAACTATATGGATTGAGACAACTTTGCTTAGGAAGGAAGGAGTTTGGATAGTTCAAAGGTGTATTGGAGGTATCATTAACTTCTCCTAATGTCACTAGTCCTCCTTATCATATTTTAGGTTATCTCTTTACTTGTCAGGGTACCAAACCCTCATGGATTCATCTTTTGTTCATGACCCTATTTGATTGTGATAGTGGGCAGGGGATCTTCTCTTCAAAACCTTTCTAATATCATGCTAACCAAGATATAGCACATTATATGATACTCTTACAACTTTATCTTATGTTCCAACTTGATTTATCCATCCTCAAATTTTCTTTAAGACTTCTAGGCCTGTTAGTTGTCTACTATCTCTTTTAACTGAGATAGTCTAAGACCCTACCTATGGGTTGCATTTTAGCCCAATATTAACTTTTTCATGGTGTAATAAAGTCACACTTTATCTTATAAATATCAATATTAATTTTTTTAAACCACATATCCACCCTAGAACCATAAATCAAGTTGAAAATTTTAAATTCTTCCTCACTGTCAATACCTTGTTTTGACTAAGTTCTTTCCCAAGCTTATAGATGATTGGGATTGTGTTTGAGTAGTAAATAAGAGTGTGAAATAAGATCCTTCCCTGTATGTATTCTTATATAATCCTAATTTTCTTTGAGATTACTTTTAAAACTTAGGAACTTATGTAAGTGACCCAAAACTTGTATTCTTAATTTTGGCCTATAGGTTATCTTGGTTATAGGTGGCCATTTTATCATGGCTGCAAGTCATTTTAGAGTCTTTGAGGCGTGTTTGAAATTCATTAGAGTTTTTTGAAAATGAAACTAATATAGTATAATTAACACCAATACTTGGATCATTCATGGATTGTTAAACATCATTTTTATTGGAAAATCCTCAAATACTACTTTCACTGCCTATTCTACTCTTTATACAAACTGAGACAAGTCAAGAAAGACATTTCATGCAACCACTTCCTTCTTTCATAATATAGGTGATTAGGAATGCTTGTGAAGGTTTTTGGACTAATTCCCTCATTCAAGAATAGACCTAGTCCTTACTTTTATGGTGTAAAAACAATTTCCCTCTCATAGTCCTATAGACATCACTATTTAGTTTTAGTGACTTTTGCCATCTTTGAGGCTTTCAAAAAGTATCTCCCACTTTTCATTTTGCTCTAAAAATTTCCATATTCATACTAGGTGTATAACGGCATAAGGTCAAATTATTTTAAAATGATAAATTACCATCTAACACTTCAAAAATTAAGTCAAAAAAGGCCCAGGACTTTTGGATTTTTCTTTTAGGGAATGAGAACCCAAAAACTGAAAAGGTCTCTTTTGAAGTGATAATGGCTTGTGTGGCATCTTGGAAACCTTGGCTATGAAAAACATGAATTTTGGAATTAATGGAAATTTATATGGATTACACCATACTCTACCCTCTTGTTTCACTTATGTACACCTCTCATGGACAAGTGCAGCCTGACTAAGCTTGACAAGACAATGAAACATGTAAAAGTGAGCAAACAATGAGCAATTTGGCTTTATAAAGATGCCAATTTGACCTTCCAAAAGATTATTTCATGAAGGATACTTATATTCATGAAAATTGGACAAAATATGACAAGCATTAAGCTTAATGGATGTTTAAAACTCAAGTCTTGCACTCAACTTTGTAAATTCTCATGAAATAGGCACTACTTGAAAACTCATTCACAAGCAATGAAAAGGTGGAGTTTTGGATATTAAAACATCATGTAAATATTCTAAAAAAACCTCATAAATATCACATAGATTCAAGGACCTCTGAAACTCAGAAATAGATTGATAAGTATACCCCTTCTCAATGCAATCCTATAATAGGCTATTTTTAGTGCTAAGAATTGTTCATAAAGAAAAATTCATCAATATACAACTTATTACCATGAAATTTAAGTATAATAAGATTGATATCCATCCCCAAGACCATTCCTCTTGATTCCACCTATACGGTCCATGGTGAGCATTTGAATTTGAGCCTTCTTTGCATGCCAAAGGGAGAGAATGAGAAAATGAGTTATAGAAGGAAATTTTTATGAAATTTATTCAATACAAACATGTAAATGACCTGTGAGAAGGTGAAGAGTCACACCACCATGTTTTCTAAGTGGCACACTTCCAAAGGAACTGTACAAGTGTTTTTTTTCATTCTTTGGTTAAGAAAATTGCCCTTTTCTAAACAACCTACCATTTATTCAGTTATTTCATCTTCTTAAATAATTATAAGGACACATTTGGGATGAAATAATAATTTTTAACATGCATAAATCCTAATAAACCTATACAAAGCAATAAATGCACCTAAAATGACCCAAAAATGATAAATAAACTTAGGGGAATAATAACCAAAGGTATTATAACATGAAATGGAAATAATTTCTGCTCTAGACACCTTATAAAATCTATTTAAACCTCCTATAGACCCAAAAAATCAATTTTTTGCTTATAGGTGCCCCAGTTTGACTAGAAAGTCAAACTTGGTCAACACAACCTACATCAAAATATTAGCAATGGCCATCCCTCAGTAAACACAATAGCTGACAAAAGTTTAATAATGGGGTACTACTATCCCATAATATTCAAAGATGCACATAGCCATGTTATGACTTGACATAAATGACATGCATTTAGAAAAAGAGAAGTGACTGCTACCATCCCTTTACATCCAGTCATTTAGGGAAGCCCCTTTGCCCATTAGAGTCTTAAATTTATTGGGTTAATTAACCCAAACTCTTCAGTAGGACATAGATTTATCCTATTAATTACTAACTATTGTACTAGGTGGACAAAATTTATAACAACTAATAATTATAGAGTAATCAATGTTATTAAGTTTTTAGAAGATAACATACTGACTATGTTTGGTACTCCCATTTCCTTAGTTTGTGACAACGGTCTAAATTTTCAATCTACTAAATTAATAGAGTGGTCCTATAATAACCAAACCACCATCAAGTTCTCTTTGAACTACTATCCATAAGGGAATAGAGTGGTTTAATCTATCAATAATATTTTGATAGATTCCATTAAGAAATAAACTCAAGATATTCGAAGAGAATGGCATCTCTTATTGAAATATGCAATGTGGGAAAACCAAACTAGACACATTCAATCTCTCAAGGCTTCACATTTTATACTAGTGTATGGGAAAGAACCAGTACTTCCCATTACTCTTAAAATAAAAATGTACCAATTTATGCAAAAGCATATGAGAAAAGATGAAAGAATATAATTTATACTAATTGACATAGTTCAGATGGAATATGCAATACCTAAAGCACTACACAAATTTAGTAAACATCAAGACATTATCAAAAGATGGTTTGATAAAAGGTCCAAGATCAAGGCCTGTAGGATTTTAGACCTATTACTTATATGGAACAAAGAATATGTGAAAAATGGATAACATGGTAAGCTCACTCCTTTATGTATTGTCAAAACATGGTTTGACAAAAGATCTAAGATCAAGGCCTTTAGGATTTCAGACCTAGTGATTCTATGGGAAAAAGAACATGAGAAAAATGGACAACATGATAAGATCTCTCATTTGTGTATTGGATCCTATCAAATATAAGATATCCTAAGTAATAATGCCTTCCAATTGAAATACCTCCAAGGTAATGACCTCACCTTTCCAGTCAATGGATAGTTTTTTAAACATTATTTCATGGCTACTCCAACTAAAGATGCATTTAAGTGAATTGTAAGTGGATATATAGACTAGAAATATATCATATTCCATGATTTCTAGATTATATTTATTACTTTCTACGACTAGTTTTTCCTATTTTATTCATTTTTATTTGAGTAGATTAGTTAATTTTATTTATAAATTAGTTTTATAAATTAAATAACAAACCCACTAATCCTGTGTTAGAACTATAAAAAACATGCCAAAAATAAGGGGACACTACATAAGGGAGCACAATTAGTATTCACTAGGATTTGCTCTAATGGTTCCATATTTTCTAGTATTGAGGTATGTGTTATGACCGAATTAGATTCTATTTAGATTGAATGAGTTTACTACATCTCTATGACTTACTCTAATGTAATCATGCATATTTTATAAATACTCTTCATTTCCAAGGATTAACCTACACTATTGCATGTTAAAACTTGGATGAGAGATAATAAACATATAAATGGAGACACACTGATAGGGGCATATTGATTAAAATAATTTTTTCTATACATGAACCTAGCCAATGGTTATTCTTAATACTTCTATATGTGTTTAAAAAAAAACATCATACAAACTAATACAAGATGGATGATTCAAGTAATATCTATTGGGACTATGGATGCTTGACTGGCAGTTGAGAAATGCCTAAGCTTCTCTTATTATTTGGTTACAAAATTCAAAGTTAAAATAAAACCTATAGTGTTTATCCATAATTTTTTCAAAACTCTCAAGACAAGGAGAAATAAAATCACAAAATCACACACTAATCCAAGGAATGGAAAGGTTTAGTATGTTGCATGAGGAATTAGGTGTCTTTTTCAATGTCTAGTTTATTTATTCTTTTATTGGTAGGGATGAAGTTTTGTTATGATGAATCACTAAGATTCTGGGTTCTCAAATACTTAAGAGTATTTCCCCTTTGAGTCACCTTTTGTTTTGACCTAACACACACACACACACACACACACACACACACACACACACACACACACACACACACACACACACACCCCCCATTTTTAGAATTCAAATATGGACCCAATATTAATTAAATATATTTATTTTAGGTCTTATAAACTAGAAGTCCATAACATTAAAGTTTAAAAAGCATAAACTTAAATAATTTATTTGATGCTAGGAGTAATTCATATACTCCTTATTTTTGTTGGT
Source organism: Torreya grandis (assembly GCA_037957365.1). Lineage (NCBI taxonomy): Eukaryota > Viridiplantae > Streptophyta > Pinopsida > Cupressales > Taxaceae > Torreya > Torreya grandis. The sequence goes on from JARHVA010002421.1 coordinate 1,495,208, forward strand.
TTCTTAAAGTAATCAACATGAATTTATATCATTGTTTTCAATATGCTTCAAGGTTATAGGAGAATTGAAGATGTGTACAATCCATATTATATGATTTAACTATTGACTTTTATTTTCTTCTAACTCATGATTATATGTATGTTTGATTTACGATCTAGTAGCTAACCAAGCTAATGTGTTATGTTATTTAGTGGGTTATTTAACTTTTTTATGTATTAAAATAAGAAATTACATACTTAGGCATTTTTAGAAACATCCTATAGCTCATTTGCTCTTGCCATACAACATCATTTCACTCACTCTTAGCCCGAGTGAAAAGTGTAAGTTATCATCCTACTAACACAATGATGATGTCAGCAAAGGTCCTTGTATGAAAGATTCTAGGAAAGCAAATCATGGAGAAACTTTTACGTGTCATCATACTTATAACCCATTTTTGACATTAATAGAGTTGAATAAAACATCCTAGGTAACAAAATCATTAAGAACCATTCATGTGTCATCATCTTTCTAACCTATGGCCAAAAGAACAAAATACATCAAACCATAGCTCAATTATGAGTGGATAAGTGATATGTAGACATGTGTCCTTCAAAAACACATAAATAAATAAAAAAGACACCAATGCTAATCTTGAGAGAATGGAAAAGAGACATCTATCACATTATGATGACTAAGCATCTGAGATTAGGCAAAATAAGCCACATGGTAATAAAAGATTTAGAAGTTGGTGTTATGAAATTAAAATATAAAGAAAAAATAATGAATGGAGTGAAATCTAGTGTTTCCATTAATTTTCATGAATTGGTGATTTAAAACATTCAATTCTCAAGGCTAACACATCTAAAGCAATATAATTTGAATTTCTATGTCTAGTCCAATTACATTGCCTTACAACTATTAAGTGTAAACTATGAATTCATGGCTCTATTTCAAACTATGAATCTAGAAATCCATTATGACCAAGAGCTTATATATTTTTCACAACACAACCATTTTCAAACCAGAATTTCAATGGCTTCCTCATCTCGCACTCAATTCCTTCAACATATTAAATTGTAGGGCCAATTGAATACATTAACACAATGTCTAATTTAATGGATTCAAACCATGATTTAAAACATTACTTGATTATTTGGGACAATTTTGATGTAGTTGAATCAAATAAAGCTGAAGACCAACTTTCAATTTTGACATAGAGGTGCAAAAATGACTTGTCAAAAATAAAAGTGGTCAGCCTCCATAACACTAGAGCCAAACTAGAGGTAATTCCCTACATTGACTTATTATTTGATTTATTTGTGAATGGTAAAATATATATGAAAAATATTACATTTTAGACCCATCAAGACCCCATTAATGTACATTAGTGTAAATGCCTTTGAGATATATTACAAACTCCTTGTGATTTAAATGACCTATAGGAAAGATATGGTGAATTCATGGCTCCTTACCAACAACATCAACAATAAGGTGTAAGAAAGGGTTAGTAATCCAAGAATGATTTTTGTTTAGGGCCCTACTTTAACTATCCCTATTGTTGTCTTTAGACCAAGGGTGAGAATTTCTATGGACCTACTAAAAATAAGATATGGTTTCTCAACCTTTACTTATGTCAATGAGATATGGGTCCCATTTTTGGATATTATCCTAACATCCAAAATAATCATAGCCTTGGGGGAGATAATCAACTCTAATTTTATTCTAATAATCACAAATCTAGGCATTTTACCAAAATTTAAATACTGCATGATGTCATATGTGGTAGATGATATGACTACAATTGTGTATTCATCATATGAATAACCCTATCAATTATCTATAGAATACTCGAAGAACATAATTTGTGATGAACTCAATGTTCTCCATGTGCACAGGTTTATAAATCATATGAAAAGGTTGACTAAATTTTTTTACCCTATGGTGTACCAAGCCATATATGATAAGAACATGCCTAGGCTATTAGACCCCATAAAGAAGACTATTATAAAAATGGGTGACTATTGGTTTTATCTTAAGCACACTATAGTTAAGATAGAAGGCATAAAGGAAAAAAAAATTAACCTACCCCAAACTTGCCTAATAAATTAGTTGAGTAAAAAATAGCTACTCAATTAGCTAATAGTGTAGACATTGATTTTGTAAGGGATAAGTAAGAATCTATCCATACAACCCATATCAACATTGGTATAATGTAATAGACAAGGTGAGATCACTTCCAATATGATGGAAGAATGAGGATACATTATGGATTAAACTAGGCACCATTCAAGCATTAGGACCCTAGGAAACATGTCAAGGAACATATCAAAAGATATGAAATAATGAGAATAAACTATGGTCATAAATATTATAGTTGTGACCTTGTGTTCATGAATTATAAGGATGACACATAGGTTGTTATAAGAATGCATAGGATAAAGATACCAATGATTGTGGCATATAAGATCCAATATGATCCCACTATCACTGAAGAGGATGCAAAAAGAATTGATAAGGAACATAGGGTTTATAAACCTATTCATGGACCTCATCCACATACATAATTAGATATACAATAATAAGCCATTCCATTTAAGGAAGTTGATATTTAAGGAAGAATCAAGACTGATTCAAGATCCTCTACATACATAGCTAGTAAAGAGAGACCTAAAAGTCCTATTATAACATCTAGAATATTTTCCATGTTTACACTACCTCCTTTGACTCTATATCAACAAGTAATTCTTCCTAGTTTATTGTCTCATGTTTCCATTGTTTATCCTACTAGGTCACCTCCTATTATAACAACAATGCCACCAATAGTAACACCTTAGTTTCCTAGGTAATCATACCACCCGTCATTCCTCCATTGGTCACCAATATTCCCACTCCATAACCATCTGTTGCAACTATGGTCCCTTCATATCCCATTCCACCATCTTTAGGTGTAGCCTCTAGTGATACTAAACCAATAATCACATATAAAATAAATACCAAGACTCATCATTTCTCATCTTAAAAGGTGGATTTGGAATAAAAATAGGTAGAAGTTCCCAAGAAAAGGGAGGATAGAAGAAATGGTAGACTGAAGTTAGACTGTAATAAGATTTATGATAGTGAAAAAGAAGACAAGAAATTGGGAATGGAAGAAGAATGTGTGTTCAATATTTATGCCAAGGAAATAATCCTTCATTGAGACAACTAAATTAGATGAAGAAGATAAATGCATAAATGAAGAAAGTACTTAGTCTAAAGGGACTAAAATATCAAAATAATCTAAAGAGATTGACTAAAGGGATGTTAGCTCAATGGCTACTAAATTTTTGTCAAATAAATAAAGGGATGTAAAAGAGGATGCAAAGTTAAAACTATATAATTTAGTGTGATACATCATTAACTACACCTTTAGGTTCTCCAACTTCGGTTAATATAGTGAAAAAAACAATAACTAGTGCACAAACTATCCCCCCTCAACTTTTAAGTTGGCCAATTCATCATTATTTGATTACTTCCTCTTTTTTTATTGCTACAATTAGTTTAGAAGATACCATTCATTTTTTACATTCTTTGGGTCAAATAAATAAGCCTTAGATAGCTATAGTGCCAATTCTTCCTACTACAACTTAGTTTAATACTAGGGATCCTACTACTACTATTATTACTATTGGGGTTACATTTACATTAGTGAAAAATTACTTGTAAAATCTAATTATTACCCTAATAACTTATTCATTCTTTAGTGGAACTAGTCCTAAGTCCCGTGAGCCATCAAAGAGGGTACATTTTGAAAACTTGATGTCCACTTTCATTTTTTATACATAAGCTACCCATATTAGGTTGTCTACATAATTTATAATGTCCATTGGCTAAGTTACACAAAAAAATTCTCCTATAGTTTCAATTCATAGAGTAGCTGATAAGATTAAATACATAATTGATGCACCAATCTAAATCTAGGTCACTAGATGGAGGAAAGGTATACCTCCTTTCCCTACATTATAGACATCTTCCCCTATGGCCATGATTATTATAGGGTAATATCCTTCATATATTACTCTAGATTAAGAAGATCAACATGTTACATTATACATTCCTTCATGGATCAAGAAGTTATAACAATAACAAGAAGGAATATAAGACCTGGTGATTTACAAGCAACCAACACTCAAATTTAATTTTGATATAAAATGAATACCTTAAGAAAGGTAAAAAGTTTCATGACCCTAATTGACTTAAATTTAATTCATTTATGCTGATATAGTTTAGCTGTGAACTATTTGAGAAATATTTTGTTCTATTATGTTATTACATTTTAGTGATCTACATTGATACATTTTCATTAAATTACTAAGATAATTATGGATTAAATTTTTATTATAATATTTGATATTATTGCTTAATATATATATATATATACATATATATATATATATTGATTCATTATTTAATTTATTTATTATTTAAATGTTATTTTGTAGTTATTATAATTAGATGTTCATATGTTGTTGATAGTCTATTTTATGATTGTAGGGATAGGTAATCAATCTAGGTTGTGTTTGGGACCAAGCAACAATGAAACATGGAAAAATAATATGGATAAATGAAATAGTGAATTATAATGAAAAGATTGATCCTGATGATATTAATTATTCATTCATTATGTTTTTATTAGTTATATACTATTTTCTATCATTTTATGATCGATTTCATTAATGATTGACTTGAGTCAGTTTTGATGTTCATGCAATCATCTTTTTATTCAATGTTATCATTTACGAGTTCATTATTATTTGATTTGTAATGATTTGGCTACTTTTATCTTCTTATTAATATTATCCATTTCCCATCATTCTGGTGTTGTGTTTTGATGGACTCCATGCTTGTCATATTCAATAATTTATTCTAGTCATGTAATTATTCAATTAATTTAATTATTGTTTTGATATTTGACATATTATTTCATTCTCATTTGTATTTAAGGTTGTTGAATTCACATTTAAAATCCACCTTATATAGTTTTATACTTATATGAATGTATCTTAAACTATTCTTTTCTTAAAGATTAAGTACCAAGGTTTTAACATTATTCAATGGACCTTGTTTTATTTATTTGATTGGCATGTTGTTAAGCCACTATTTGGATTGTAGGATTTGATTAGGTTGCTCGACCCATAAGGGGGTCATGGTAATTAGTTTTTTGTGTTCTATTTTAATCCAATGACTTAGGGGTCGTGGCATTGGATTGAATTACCATGTTAAGGGGGTCGAGATGTTTTACTTATTTTTTAAGTTTTGTTGCATTCATTTTGGGACTTAGTCTTGGAGGGATTGGAACCTTGGGGAAACTTTTCCAAACATTTTTGCATAGCATCTAAGGAGAATGTGAGGTAATTATACATGAATATTTTTGGGGGATTGAACTGTAGTTCAATACATTAATCTTAAAGTCCATGTAGGAGTTTTGGAGAGTTATCTAGGGTTTATTTTTATATTTATTATTTAACTAGTTTATTCAATGAATATGGGATTTGGAATGCTAGTTTTTGGTCATAACACTTGGTAAGAGAAGAAAAAAAATTTCATAGTCAACTTCCATCAACCAAGTAAGTGATGTTTTTAACATTTTGTGTTGATTTTGTAAATATAGTTGAATGGCAAATAATATTGGGGCTTTCACCATAAATTATTGTCATTATTTTCTAAGTTATTTTATTTATGGGTAAAACCCTAACTAGGGCCATAGAGTTTAGTTTTATTATTGTTTGTTTTTACACATGGTGGTCATAAATGACTTAGCCATGGCCTGGTTAGAAATTTACAACATTTTTTATTGGTTATTACACTTATAAATGATGGTATAGTCACTATGTATTATTATTATTATTATTATTATTATTATTATTATTATTATTATTATTATTATTATTATTATTGAATAATGGGTTTTTGTTAAATAGAAAAATCTTATTCTTTAAGGACTTTGACTAGTTTAATAGTCTGAGTGTGTTGATAATTTCATTTTTAAACCCCATAATTGGTATTATTAACTATTCTTGCTTTGTTATCAAGTCAAAATATCAACTGAGTTGATTTTGATATTATGAATCCATTTCAACCTTAAATAAGTGACCATATTTTTGTTAAAGTGTCTCAATTGTGTTATATTAATTTGTTTTAAAGGCCATTATAGACTTATTATAATTGTTTATTTGTTTAAATGACATGACTATGTTTTTATTTAAGTTATTGGTTATTTTATAACTCGTACTGCTATGATTGGGTTATATGTTAACTAGGGTTTTAATTGATTTTTTATTTCAAAACCCTAACTTGGTATAATTGAGGTTAAGAAATAAAGTTTAAAAGAGGAAAATATTGATGCTTATTTTGAACTGCATCCAAAATGGGGGCAAGGACCATAAGGAGTCCCCATAGGGGTTCAAAATAATTGTAGGGGTTTGTTGGAAAATAAATTATTATTATTTTATTCTACCTGTATGATTATTGACTTTGTTTGAATCATTTGGTCATTATTAGTTGACCCAATTTTACGAAATCATGTTAAATTAATGGATTAATTCTAGAAATGATAATTTGAATCATTATCAAGTTATTATTACATTAACTTATTTATGAGGTCATTATTTTTTTAATTATTTTATTTATTTTATTTTATGAGTCATTATAATTGACCTTTAAGTTTTTATTATGTTTAATAAAGACAATTTTGGTCAATAATAATATCTATAGCTTTTTGTAATTCTTATTTTATTTGCTGACTTTGTTATTTTTTTATGAGTTATATTTTAACTCATAAATGTCTATTAAGTTAGTATATGAATATGACTTCCACATAGGTTAGTAGATTTATGAGGCATATTATATTCTGGGACAGAATATGGTCCATAAATCAAGAAGATCAAATGGAGAGCTATAATTATAATTAGGTGCCAAGTTAATTGATCTTTGTGGGATGGTTTACATGTTTCATTTTATTTATGTTAGTCATATGTTTTAATATTGTCAAGCTTAATTTATTTCATAATCCTTTCTCCATCGGTTCTTTATTGCCTTGATCCATATCCAATTGATGGTTGGGGTGGTCTAGGGCCACTTATGGTGGGGCTCATTGGGATTGGAAATGAATGATTATATTTATTGGATTATGTGCAATGATTATATTATTTTCTTCTTGCTTCAAGTTATGATAATTATCTAAAAATGAATTGTAATTTATATATAATTCTTATGGTTGTACATCATCTTATTCATCATAATGTGATATAACATAGGTGTAAATATTTGGTTCATGAATTAAATTGTAATTGATCACTTGATTATTTGAATAATCTGGCATTAATAGTTTAATATGAAATTATATTTATTCATAAATACTTTGATAGATGAACATAGTTATGAATTTAATCTTATGTTGGTAGTTAAACACTTATTTGGAATAAATAGTTGAGAAGTTACATTGAATGATATAGCATCTTGAGTTTTTATGTATCATTATTTATAAGTTGACTCATGACTATTAAATGTAACCATGTCTTTGTCTGTACTTGTAAATCATTAGTATGTGATTGAGAAACTACTTAGTTATTTGAGTATGCAAATACTAGTGTTTGAACTCAATTGTACAAGTTATGTTAAGTATGTCATGATTGTTTCCTAACATAAAGTATAATTAATTGAGACACAATGTTAATATGTTTAAGTTACTTTGTTTTATTATTTTTAATCATAAGCTTGTTTAAGCTAAGTGACATTATACTTGATTATGTCTACTTGTATTGAGCATTGTAATACAATAATTTTGGTGACATTGAAAGTGATATTAAATGATATTTTAAAATCTATATACATATTATGAATCATATTTGTGACATGGATTAACAAATTAAAGTGTTGAGACCTCATTTAGACTTTGACTATAATTATACAGTTTAGTTAAATGAAATTTATGTAACTTTATTGGTGAAATTAATGGATTAAATTTAGTTTAACACTTGTGTGAAAAGTTGTAATAACTAAATTTAATGTGTGTTAAATACTAAATTGGAATAACTACTTACATAATTTAATTTTTACTTATCTCCTAGAAGATAATCTTTTTATGTTAATTACTAGACACTGTTATGTGTTATGGCCTATATGGGCAACTCCTAAATTAATTTATTATAATTAAATATCATTAAGATTAAGTTAGTATTATATTATGTTGAAGTTATATTGGAAATAATGTACTTCATATATAAGTTTATAAATAAACATGGATATTCCTAACTAAGCATTTTGTGTTTGAGGAACAATTGCTCCATGTTTAGAATATACCATTGATTATTTTATTAACAGGGTTTTATTATTAAATGGTAAAAGAAGTTGTGAAATTATATTGTTATCATAAAGATCTATATTGGAATTAAATCTTAATTAAGATCTAATATATAAGTAAGCAATATGATAAATTCTTAGACTAAGATCATAGATTTTAAGTTTATGGATCAATCTTTAAAAACAAGATTTAAGTTAGACTGAACTTACGTACATTTTGACCTTGAGACTATTAATATGTTTTGAGTTGTTTAACTTAGGAGGTATTTACATTGGTGATAAGTGAATTATAAATCTAGCCTAAATCATCAAATAATACATAAGCATAATTATCATGAACTTGGTACCTTGTTTGTAAATGGTAAGTTGTTCCGAAATAGAAATTGAGCATGGTTGTTGAAACATCCATCGAAACTTGCATACTTCTTGTAGCAGTGGTGTCAAACCTCATATGTCAATTTTCTTATGGAATGGAAAGGTATTCCAATGCTTTGAATTGAATTTATAAATATTCTTTTTCCTTTGATCTCTATTTTTTTCTTGTGATTTGGTAAATCATACTTAATCAAGCTTAGGATGATGATTCTTATGTTGAATTTGATCTTACTCTACCTATGTTTTTTGAACTTTGCTAAAACTAACCTTGAGATACTAGCTATTTTATAACATGTATAGGTACTCAAGTAAGGGCTTAAGTTGATAACAAATCCATTAAGAAGACCACAACACAGTACATAGATAGAGGTGAGTGGGTAAGACCATACTAACCCACTTCTATCTATATATTGGGTGGTTAAATTATTTCTTAAAGAAGTTATTGATGGGTTATGCATTTGGTCTAATTCATGTGTTGGCTATAATACAGTTATAGATCTCATAATGTATTTTCATGTTAAACTCTAGGTGTACTTTGTTCTATTATTTTATTTAGATTATGTGGGTATAATTTTTTTTTGTGGTTGTGACATATTGGTATCATAGCATGGTTTAACTGATCTAATAAAATTTGGGAATTATTTCTTGCTAATTTATGTTGAGTTGTTATTTGTTTCACCATAATATTGTGAGGACAAGATATATAATAATAGACAATAACCCAAGAAATGTTAACTTGGGTAAAGGAAGATGTCATAGGGTCAACATTCTTAAGAGAGAGGAACCAACTCTTTACAATGATAATAATAATGTTGAGGGCCTTAACCAAGAGGAAAATAATCCTAATGTTAACCAAGAAGTAGTTTTTAATGGAATTTTGACTGTGTTAAATTTCCTTCAAAGTAAATTGGACATTTGACAGAGAAGGTTAAACAATATAAAAGGTGTTCTAGTTGATGAACTTCTTAGAGATGAAAGATATGTTGACAAACCATAACTTCAGAATAGCCCTAGTAATATGACTAATAATATTATTAAGGAGATAAAAATGTTGCCTCCACCAACTTTGTTAGGTGAGGAATCAAGTGATGTATTTGATACATGGTTAGTACACCTATAGAATTATTTTAATCTACATAATATGTCCTCTAATGTGAAGGTAAGAGTATAATCTTATGAGTTAGTAGGACCTACAACTCTTTGGTAGAACCATCTATGTGCATTAGAGGGTTACTAGCTAATGAAGCTTACCTAAAATACCTTTGAAAGGTAGTTTAGAAAGAGGTACCTTAGTTCCAACTTTAAGGAACAAAAAATCAATAATTTTTATTTATTGAAATAAGGAAATATGATTGTGACTGAGCATGAAAATAAGTTTTTGAATTTATTGCATCATGTTAACTAGATGCATGATGAAGAGATTACATTCATTAAGTTTAAACTAGGATTGAAATATATATTAATTCATGATGTGAATATAACCAATCCTAAAACCTTAACTATAGCTATTGAAAATGTTCATAGGGAAAAAGAGAAAGAGAAGGCTCATCAAAAAGCAAGACAAAAATTTAAACATAATAGATAATAATCTAAGAGTAAAAATATGTCCCCTTCTCATAATTTTAAGAAATATAATTCTAACCATAGTGGTTTCAATAATTTCAAGGGAAAAATATGAATTTCAATAATTCAAATTGATAATTTCAAAAGAAATTTGACTCAAAGTAGTCAAAATGTGCCTACTACCAAAGTCAATACTATTATTGTGATGTTACAAAGAACTATAATATGATGGGAATGTGGATATAATCACTACCATAAAGATTATCTTGAACTAAAATCTAGCCAATCAGCTAACATAGAGTGTATTCAATCACTGACAATAGGAACATTGATTTTCAAGAAACTCCTATTGAAGGTAGAGGTAAAATAAATAATTTTCTATTTCAATTTTGTTTGATTTAGGAACAATTGATAGATTTATGGATCTTAAGTTAGTAATGTGTTGTAAGCTGAATCTCATGACTTTAAAAGATGGTTGGGATGTTGAGTTTGGATTAGGTAAAAGAGTACCAATTACTAAGTGTCGTGAGAGAGTAAATATATACTTATGTGTTTTTTCAAACCCATGTTAATTTATTTATAGCTCCTCTAAGATATTTTGATATTATCTTAGGTATGGATTGGTTGCAATAGCATAAAACCAATTTGGACTACTGTAACAAAGTGCTATATTAATGTAATGATTTGTAAAAACCTATAAAAATTAAAGGTTTGCTGAAATCAAAATTACATAAGCTAATCTCATCCTTACAATTGAATAAAGTGGTACATAAAGGTTGTAATTTATATATTGTTTGATGTAAGAAACTACACCTAAAATAATAATGTCATTTAAGGAATATCTTTTTTTACAATAACTTTATGATGTTTTTCTAGATAAATTACCTAGTTTACCTCCTAAATGTGAATTTTATTTTTCTATTGGTGTAACTCTAGGGGTAGCCCTTGCATCTAAAGCACCTTATAATATGAATGTAGTAGATTTTTAGGATCTGAAAGCTCAACTACAAGAACTATTAGAAAATTGAAGTATTAGGACAAGCATTTTGCCTTTGGGTACACCAATTATTTTTATGAAAAATAAGGATGGAACCTTGAAATTGTGTGTTTAATATCACATTTTTAACAAGGTTACCATTAATAACCATTATCCTTTGCATAAGATAGATAATTTGTTTGATTAAATGAAGGGTATTCTTTTCAAAGATAAACTTGAGATCAAGCTATCACAAGCTAATGATCAAGGAAGAAGATATTCATATGATGGATTTTAGAATAAGGTATAGATGTTGAGATTTTATATTAATGATATTTGGTTTGACTAATGTACCTATTACATTTATGAATTTATTGAATAGTGTATTCAGGGATTTCTAGACAAGTTTGTTCTAGTATTTCTTGATAATATATTGATATATTTTAAGAATGCAACTGAGCATGAACATAATTTATTCTTAGTGCTAAAAAGGCTAAGATAAAAAAAATTATTTGGTAAACTATCTAAATGTGCTTTATTTAAGTCTACGATACATTATTTGGGTCATATTAAAGGTTGGTATTACTATTGATCTAATAAAGATTAAAGATATTCAAGAGTGTCCTACTCCTTAAAAAGTACATAAAGTACATATTTTTATGGGACTAGATGCTTACTATATAATTTTTATTTAATTTTTTTCTAAGTTGGTGTTAGTAATTTGACCTGTCAAAGTCAAATTACTACCCCTATCATATGAAACTTTTCTAAAACTGGTCATTAGCCCTTTAAATATGGTCAAAACAAAGAATTATGGAATAAAAATCACTAATTTTGGTAAAAAAACATAAAAAATGAATTTTAAATGGGTCATTATCATTTCAAAAGAGCATTGTGAAGTTCAAATATGTAGACAATCCACGCACAGGGGTCAATTTTAAGGAAAAGTTAAACATTTTGGGAACTACAAGTGGTTTCAAGACCTCAAATGTTATACACAAGCTAATAAATACTTAAGGAAATTTATTAAAAAATTTCATGGAATTTTGATGAGTTTATATGCTTTCTATTTTGTAACAGTCCTCAACATGTCTATTGGAGAACACCAATGGAGTAGGCATCATTTTGGAGTGCCATGGAGGTTTTTAAGTCTAGGTAAAAGTTTTAAAATAATGAGATGATGTTGTTACATTATAATAATACATTTAAATAGTGTTAAAATTTTAAATTTTAATCAAACCATGCTTTTACATGTTTTTGCAAGCAAATAGGCATATAGGCCAGAAAAGGTTTTTTGAATTTTCAAGAAAAATATAATTTAAAAGTGTTTTGATAGCATGTTATATACACCATGATTATAATTTTATTCATTTTAAATTATGTGAAGATTTATTTTCATTTTGATGAATTATTCACTTTTTGCAGTTCTAGACACCCTTCCAAGCCTCCTATTCAGATGCTCATATCTTTCACCACATGTGGATTAAATTTGAATGATATTACTATATTTTAAATTACCATATTTAATTATAATTAATGAAAAATTTAGACCAATTTATGGTTTTTTCTTTATGAAAAATCATTAAGAGCGTAGGCAGTCTAGAATGTAGTTCAAAACCCCAGAGACAGATTTTTCCACATGGAAAATTTTCATATATTTTACATGAGAACCCAATATTTTTAGAGATTTTATGGGGGTAAATTTGACACATATAAATATAAATATTTTTATATTTGGAGGTTTTTACTTCATGAACTATCATTTTGAAGATTCAACTTCAAAACCCTCTTAAACCCTCAAAAAACTAGTTTTACAAGAAGTTTATTTTATTATCATAAAACCATCTTGAATAAACCTAAAAAATTTTAAAATGTCAAATAAAATTAGAGATGATTCTATAATTTTCAATTTTATGCATGGAGCTATATGGATGAGGACAAAAATCATTTTTTTTTAGAAAAAAGCATGCAAAATGAAGTACAAGATAAATCAATGAAATATAATAAATAGAGGTCAAATTATAAGACTTTTTATTAATATTATAATCTTAATTTGGTCATAAATCATCTTATAAGTGTCCCAATTAACTTGATTAAAATGGCTAATCTGTAGGAAAATGGAGCAAAACAGGCCTAGTCAACCTTGTTGACTGAATGGTGAGTGTTTTCTCATCAAAATCAAATATCTTATGATGAGGAAAGTTATTCCAGGTATATTTTATTTTTTCAAGTTTCATGGAATATTTTTATAGGTTTAATGGATTTGAAATGCATAGATTAGTTTTTGGGCCTATTTGGTCAAATGGTCAACTTGAAGAATGGCATCGAAAATCTATCAAATGAATTAATTTTGGAGTTAACATGTTCCATCTATATTGTTTAAGTGAATATATAATTATCAATTCAATCCATAAGTTATAATTCATGTAAGTTGAGTTTAAGTGGAAGTTGACTAGTCTTTGAGTCCACATCTCTTTGATTGACTAGTTTGATTAGTTTCATACATCTCCCATGCTTTTCATGCAAGATAAGGACATTAAAGAACTTAAAATCACCTTAAATATGGAGTTATATTACAAATTATGGATTTATTTTCATGAGATGAAGGTTTAGAGGTCAACATGGGGCCACCACTTCTCAATTCAATGCTAAAGTAAAGGTCATGCAAATTTTTGAAGACTTGAAGAATTGAAGACTTTGTTTAATTTTCAAAAAATGATTTTATTATTAAGGATTGGCATCAATTTTCATGCATTAATATTTTGATAAGTTAACATGGGCCCACCACCTCCAATTCTATGCCAAAATTTGAAGACCATACAAATTTTCATAACATTTGGAGATGTTGATGAATTGTTCTAATATTGTAAAAGGAGTTAGTCTTGAGTTAACTAACCAAGATTAATAATTCTTTGTTTAGAACACCACATTGGCTTTAGGTTAGTTTTTAGACTTATATACTGGCTTTTTCAATCCATTTTTAATTAATTCCTAGAGCTAAAGTAGAAATTGTAATATGGACTATACATCAATAAAATAGATTTTTTTTGTATATGGTTTTGGATCAGAATAGAGTGTAATTTGACTATGTACTAGCATACAAGTGGCATCTACTTACCCTTTATATAGGTCCTTTCCACACCTACTATGAAAATCTCATCCGATATAGGTTATTGGAAGAGATAGGATTAGAAATTTTCTTTCCAAACTTCTTTCAGGCCTTCTTTTAAAACACTTATGTTTAGGATTTGATAAAGAATTTCTTTTGATTCATATGTGTGCCTTACTCAATTTTGAAAAGTTGTTAGAGAATATAAAATTACTCTAGTGCATCACCAAAATAGGTAGAATTTTCTATTTTAGTTTTCTTCTCTTTTTTCATCCCAAAAAATCAAAATAGTTTAGTTTTAAAGATAAATCTTAAGACAACCAACCCTCTCTAGAGGTTCTTCTCAATATAGAGTCACACACACTCTAAGAAGATCCAATTGTGTCAACTGGAGAGAAGGTGTGCCTTGCACATCTTCAACCAAGATGCACTCCAGAGTGATAACAATTTTTGGCATGCCTAGTGGGACTCTTGTTCTACACACTAACCTTTGGAGACATTCAAAAAATTAGATATCTTTTCAATATTGACTAATTTTAGTTTTTGCCTTACTAATAGTCTCAAATGGCTTATTTTAGTATGGGTCCATATAATCCTCACTATTATCAGTATGACCAGCCACACTATGATCCTCACTAGGTGTTTTAAGGTCTATATCAGTCATATATATAATAGTACTACCCTAATCCTCCATATGAATAACCACTCCATCATAATACTGCCCCTTACCAACCCTATCATGAACCATCCTACCCATATATCCAACCTAATCATGGCCATTTTTTAGCTATCCAATCTTTACCAGTACTTGAATAAACTTTAGTGAGCCTTGAAAAGCATGCACTAGAGCTATATTTATAGAGCTATTATGGCCAAGATACCCATATTCACTAGATTCATCATCAAAGAGACTTATTGTAGTAAATAAAAGAATAATGGGCACCTATTGAGAGGGAAAATTGGGGGTAATCTTACTGGTGAGATGATGGATGTAGGTGGTTACATTCAGAGCTTTGAGGATAAACTAAAAGGCCTCAAAGAATAACAAGTTTAACCATATCATTCTTATATGCCATCTATTCTTCCTCAACAAACCATTCCAAGAGCCCCTTTGAGTTTGCCAAATTCTTCATATGTTTCTTAGACCTTCCCTTTTTG
Source organism: Torreya grandis (assembly GCA_037957365.1). Taxonomy (NCBI): domain Eukaryota; kingdom Viridiplantae; phylum Streptophyta; class Pinopsida; order Cupressales; family Taxaceae; genus Torreya; species Torreya grandis. Next base: position 1,510,708 of record JARHVA010002421.1, read on the forward strand.
GAGATCTACCCAAGAGAACTCTCAAAAAAAGAAAGAGATTGTTATGGGATAGCCTATTACTGAGATCATTTACCACTTTAAAGAGAAGATATTCTAAGAGAATATTGATAAGAAGATCAAATATTTGGAGTTAAAGATAAGGAAATAAGAGGAGAACCAGAATCAAATGGTCAAAAAAGGAGCCTCCATCTTTCTCATCTTGGAACCAAATCATGTAGTCAAGCCAATCTAAAGTTACTCATGTACTTTCCCTCCCTCTTCAATAATCTAACTCATTTCCATCTTGGAAATCCATAAAGAACAACATGTAAAAGAAGGAAGAAGAGAAGGAGATTGAATATTTAAATGAGTTTCAAGAATAATGTGCTAAAAAAGATGTAAGTGTTTATGAAGAGGTTGAAGAAGCAATGTTATCATCTTATGAAGAAAATGAAGAAATTAATGTAGCATCTGATCAAATTAATCAATTTATGGGACAACCATAGTTTACCAATCATCCAAAAATATCATTGGAGGACTTGTTTGAAGTTTTGGGAGCACAATATGCTCTTTTCCAAGGGGATTATTATCTGGTTACAGCCAAAGAGAACAACTTTGTCAAGCCAAACCAAGAGAAAGGAGTGGACATCCCTTCAATTTTGACACCTCAAGAGTTCATTATTAATAGAGACTTATTTTATACCTTCAAAATTGGATATAATCTCCTTGATGAACCTTTAGACATGTGTATGCTTCCAAAAGGTAAGACAAGTATATTTTGCGCTTCGACTAATCAACCAGATTATGAATAAATGACGCTTGACAAAGTAGAACAACCACCAAGTGAGTATGTTTACATTAAAGGTTACTTTTGTCCTATTGTTCCATATATGATCATGAAAAAGGAGTTGATAAAGAAGATACTTGATTTCTCAACCACCAAGCTTACAAGGGAACATGTAGTACATCATTATCCATCTCATCATGGAAGTGAATTATCAAATTTTCCTTTTGATCCAAGAGGACCAGCAAGTTAGAGGTTAATTTTTATATAATAGACCACCTTATGTTTAATTTATCTAAATGCATATCTACACATGATTTTAGTGTTGTTTTTTCCCTTTCCAGTTGTTGTTCTCCTTTCCTCTAAGTGCACATACATGTGTTTATTGTTGTTTATGTTAGTTATCTTATTGTGTCTTTGTCTATAAAAGATCTTCTAAAAATTAGTGTTTATCCAAGTCAATTTTACTAGAATATTTAAGTATTTTGACCAACAGACTAGTCAACCTCTAAAAGCCAACAAAATTAATAGTAATTTGACTTGTCAAGGTTAAATTACTACCCCTATTATATGAAACTTTCCTAAAACCAATCATTGGCCCTTTAAAGCTGGTCAAAATAGGGAATTATTGCCTAAAAATAACTAATTTTGGTAAAAAAATATCAAAAATATATTATAAATGGGTCATTATAATTTCAAAAGAGCATTATCAAGTTCAAATATGTAGATAATCCATGCATAGGGGTCAATTTTGAGATAAAGTTTAACTTTATGAGAGCTATAGGTGGTTTTAGGACCTAATATTTTGTACACAAGGTCATCATGATTTGAGGAACCTTATGAAAAAGTTTCATATCCATTGGATGAGTGGATATGCTTTCAATTTTGTAATAGTCCTCAACATGTTTGTTGGAGATCACCATCGGAGCAGGCATCATTCTGGAGTGTCATAAAGGTTTCTAAGTCTAGATAAAAGTTTTAAAATCATGGTATGATGATTTTACATCATAATTATAATTTTAAAGAGTGTTAAAACTCTAAATTTTAAGCAAACCATGCTTATACATACAAATAAACATATAGGCCAAAGAGGATTTTTTTGAATTTTTAAGAAAAAATGTGATTTCAAAGTGTTTTGATAGCATGTTATAGACCCCATGATGTTTTTTTCAAGCATTGGGAATTAGGTAAAGATTTATTTTTATTTTGGTGAAATTTTCATTTTTAACAGTTCTAGACACCCTTCCAAGCCTCTTATTCAGATGTTCATATTTTTCACCACATGTGGAGTTTGAACAAATGATTTTAATAAATTTTTAGGACCCATATTTAATTATAATTAATGATAAATTAAGAATAGTTGATGGGCCATGCTTTATGAACAATCATTAAGAGCATAGGTAGCCTAGAATGCAGTCAAAACCCTACAGGCAAATTTCTCCACATGGTAACTTTTCATATCTTTCTTATGGGAACACAATATTTTATGAATGTTATTGGGTTTAATTTGATACATATAAATATCAACATTTTTTTTATTTTGAGGTATGTACTTCATGAACCATCATTTTAAAGATTTAGCTTCAAAACCCTCCTAAACCCTCAAAAAACTAGTTTTGAAAAAAAATGATTTTATTTCAATAAAATAATATTGCATAAACATGGAAAAAATTAAAATTTCAAGTACACTTATAGAGGAATCCATAAATATCAATTTTATGCATGAAGCTATACAAATGAGGGCATAAATCATGTTTTTTATAGAAAAAAGCATGTAAAATGAAGTACATGATTGTTCAATGAAATATAATAAATTGAGGTAAAATACTAAGAATTTTTATTTATATTAAAATTTTAATTTTTTTATAAATCATCATATAAGTATACCAACTAGCTTGATTAAAATGATTATTTTATAGGAAAATGGAGCAAAATAGGCCTAGTCAACCCTGTTGACTAAATGGTGAGTGTTTTCTCATCAAAATTAAATATATTGTGATGATAAAAGTTATTCCAAATCTATTTTATTTTATTTTAAAGTTTTATGGCATCTTGTTTCATGTTTAATGGAGTTCAAATGCACAGATTGGCTTTTAGGCCTATTTGGTCAAATGGTCAACTTTAAGAATGGCAATGAAAATATATAAAATGAATTAATTTTTAAGTTACCACATGAAATATATATTGTTTAATTAAATATATAATTCACGATTCAATCCACATGTTCTAATTCTTTCAAGTTGAGTTCAAGTAGAAGTTGACTAGTCTTTGAGTCTACATCTCTTCAGTTGACTAGTTTGACTAGTTTCATGCATCTCCCATGATTTTCATGCAAGATAAAGACATTAAAAAACTTAAACTCACCTTTAATATGCAGTTATATTCCAAATTATGTCATGATTTTTATTAAAGGTTGGGAAGTCAACATAGGCCTACCACTTCTCAATTCAACACCAAAGTAAAGGTCATGTAAATTTTTGAAGACTTGAAGAATTGAAGACATTATTTAATTTAAAAAAAAAAAAAATTATTATTGAGTAATGGCATGTATTTTCATGCATGATGATTTTTAGAAGTTAACATGGCCCCACCAACTCCAATTCTATGCCAAAATTTGATGACCATGTAAATTTTCATAAAATTTGGAGATTTTGATGAATTGTTTTAATATTGTAAAAGGAGTTAGTCTTGAGTTAACTAACCAAGAATAATCCTTATTATTTTGGAATAAAAAATTGGTTTTAGGTTAATTTTTAGAATTATATATTGTCTTTTTCAATCCATTTTTCATTAATTCTTGGAGCTAAAGTAGAAATTGTAATCTAGACTATACATTAATAAAAAAGTTTTTTTTTTTCATATGGTTTTGGATCAGAATAGAGTGTAATTTAACTATGTACCAACATAAAAGTGGCATATAATTACCATTTTTTCATGTCCTTTCCACACCTACTATGAAAATTTAACTATTTTTTAGAAGTTTTTGATTGACAATTTTTTTCATTTGGAGGTTTTATTTTAAAAGGCCTTGTTTCGGTGAATGCGTTCTAGAAGATTATTTTTGGTAACTTTATTTTAGAAAATTTTCATAAAAAATATTGTTTCAAAAATATTTTCTTCAAAATCTTTCCCTTTAGAAGCCTTATCGTTGAGAACTTTCTATATGACTACTTTTACCTAAACCACAACCTTCCCAAAGATGAAAAGTCATCGACAGTTTTATTTTGGCAATTTCATTTTGGAGACTTCATTTTTGAAAATTTTCATCAAAATATTCCCTTCATTAAATGAAATATTTGAAAATTTTTGTTTCAAAAACTTTTGGACAAAATATTTTAGGACCAATCTCTCCAAAGAAAATTTCATGTTTCAAGGTCTTCTGGCCTAAAGTAAAGTTTAACTTCTCTTGATTGGACTACATAACAACAAATGGAAAAAGATTAAAGGTTACATAATGGAACCTTAAATGCCAAGGAATCCTATGTGTCATGTATTATCACTTGAACTTTCACCCTTTAAGGAGATGAAAAGTCTCTCCTCATTGAAGTGTCACAATGGAACCACCTCAGGGTTGTGGGTGACCTAAATTTGAAGTGGATCTATAGGTTAGGGCTAGTTTCCTTAATTTACCACTATAGATCAAACCTAATATTAAATTTTGTGGGGTGAAAATGGAGAAGGATAATTAAAAATATATATTATATGGGAGGTGATACACTAAATATATAGTCTACTCACACCACTTAAAATGCACTTGAAACCAAAGAGAATCCCACACATATACTTCATTCAGCTAAACACTCCTCTTCTACATCAATGTTTCAAGCATGGGATATTAAATAAATATTATTCTAGGACGAATTATATAATAGGTCTTATAGAAACACTAATTAATGAGCTACTCACTATACCTATAATCCACATTAGATGCTTCATGCTTACCTACAAAAGAGAGATTTCAATCCATACAAGACACTAGGAAGAGTAACATGTGAAGGTAAGAAAAAAAAACTTTCATAAGATAAAAAACAATAAAATGAACTTAGTTAAATATTTTAATGAGGTAAAACAACATTATTTATTATTTCAAGTCAAAAATTTGGTAGGGCTTCACCATACCCAGGTGGAGAGATTTGTACAATAGCCAAAAAGGCTAAAAATTATAACAATTATGAGAGGAGAGAGAGATTAAAGTTAAAGAGTCATTAAGATACTTTTCAAGTAAGAAGAATGATTTATATTAGTCATATAATCATGCATGAGATATGTCTTACAAGGAAAAATATGGGCAAATATCTCCCCAGTTTTCTAACTCCTCCATATGTGGCATAGATGCTCTTGTGCTTGCATAAGAAACAATTTTCATGATTTCACCTCATTAAAATAATTCACCACTAATTAGGGTTAGGTATTATTATTTATATAAAGGAGATGTATTAATGACAAGCCCTTACATGCATTGGAATGGTCCTCAATAATTCATATTCCTTTGACCATGAGCAATCATTCATGACAGTCACAAATAAATCCTCATGCACCTCTCACATTTGGCATTCAAAATCCTTCCAATTCTAAAATATGATCCATTCTGAAGGATTAATTACACATGTAAAGAGTTTCCAAGTCATCAAGTTCATCAATCAATCCTTATAAGGCTTCTTAATTAGATTTTGACCATTTTCACTAAGTTCTCATTGCTCCTTTACTGTGACTAACTAAGATGAGGAATATGGTAGGTACACTTTGGATATTATATAACTGAATATATGGTCATGGGGACTTATAAAAAGTCCTAATATCTCTCCTGAAGGTGGTTTCATCTTTTGAAACTCTTCCAAACCTATAAAATACACAAATTTGTCAAGAAAATCCCTGTTATACCCCATCCATCTATGTAGGGTACACCTAAGTTACATATATCAGGTCCCTAAAGAGTCCCATACATCTTTAAATAACTTTCCTATCCTTTACTCTCCATTTAGATGCTTCAATTACCTTCTTTCCCTAATCGGGTCCTTAATGAGGGTTTTTTAGGGTTTTGGAGTGGTTTCAAGTCTTAAACTTTGTTCATGAAAGTTTGACATCCAACCCCTTTCAAAATATTTTTGAGAGTATCCTATGATCCTCCTATAATATATATTTAACACCTTGTCTTCCCATTCAAAGGTTCATTAAAGTTCTAAGCATCTCAAACTAGTCACTCAAGTCATTTTCATGTATTCTATAGCGTTCATGTGCCTTCAATCCCAAAAATGGCTTTTTGGTGGGTTTTCATGAAAAATAAAAGATAAAAAACCCATATACACACCCTAAAAACATTATTTAATCATCATAATAGCTCATCAAGAGCTAGAAATGAAAATGACCCTCCTTTTGATACTAGGCCTAGACCTTATTCAATAGGTCTGCTTGTAATTCTTGGCCTAAAATGAATTTAAATGGTTTTTATTGCATACCAAGAGGTTAAAAATATCTTAAATAGTATCTTAAACATTATTAAATAATTTTAGGGACTTATCCAAGGCCAAAAATGAATATGACCTCATTTCCTAGCTATATGTTTTACCTTTCCTTACCATGGTGACTTTAAACCTTTTAGTATGGAGTACTATATTTGGTTTCAAACCCTATATATTGGTTTTCTAGGTTTAAATGGATGTCATCTAGCTTCACAAATAATATTTATGGGTCATCTTGACTTTTGATCCACCATTTCACCTATATTTCAAAAGTTGCAAGGTTCATGCAAGAAAAAAATACTTTATCTCTGAGACAAAATAGAGAGGTGTTACCTTGTTTGTATCATAAAAAAAAATTATTTTTTTCTATAAGTACCAAGTATATTTTATCAAAATTTATCTCCTATTCATCTCATATGACCCTTCAAAACCTGAAAATTCAAGACTAGTTCTTTTTAAGACATGCTGCCTATAGGGTTTATGGAAATGGACCATGTCTCTATTTGTTGAAGCCTTTTACACACTTGATAAAAAAAATTATATTTTAAAAATTGATTATTATTCTTTATTAAGGTATCATAATGTTTAAAATCACTTTAAATTCCCTTAATACCTCCTTTAATGCATGAACTCCTAAGACTAGGTTCTTGCCTGTCGACTGTGTTCTTTGTTGAAGGGTCCATTTTGTAGGCAAAAATTGCATGCTTTAGGTTTTCAAAAAAATTATTAGAAGTTATTGATACCTTATAATTTAATTTAATTTATATTTATATTCATTTTATTCATCTACTTGAGCCATTAATCTCTTCAAGAGGTCCATATCACAAACTCATTGCCTAGTTGAGTCCTTATAGTCAGCTTTTAGATAGAAGGTCTATAGGTGAGGGATCTATAGATGTACTATATTTAAAATGTTTTATAATTATGCTTTTAATATCTTTATTAATCATAAACACATCCTAATTTTATACTCATGCTAGTGGCTCAACTTTTAAGGTCTCGAAACACCAAAATGGCCTCAAGTGAGATCACTATTTACATACCTTGCCTATAGGTGAATCTAGGGGTCCTTGTTAAGATGAGTGTGGTGTTTATAAGATCATTTATTTATTTATTTAGGTCACATAATTAATTATTCATTTTAACTTACCTATGTATTTCATAATAAATCAAAATAACTCCATTCCTTCTTTGACTGAGACACTTCCTGTCTGACTGTTGTATGTGTCTAATTCATGCTTGAAAGAGGCTTGTAGGAGGACATTTAGGAAGAGTGAAGAAACATATGACCCTATTTTAAAATCAATAGTATTCAATAATTAATTATACCTACTCAATCTTGTTTTGAAACATGATAACTACCAAGTAACTATTCTTATTTATCTCACTACTCATCTTGGTCAATGTTTGGATGTAGGTGGGTGTTAAACCTAATATATGAACTATATGTTAGTCAGAGAGTAAAAACTACCTTCAATGCTACCTTATCTTGTTTCTTGGCTTCATGGTATGTTATTCACCTATAAGAGTCATCCAATATATGTTTAGACATTTTTAGTTGCATTTTAGGTTTTAGGAGTCTCTTAGGTTTAGAAGCCTATAGGTAACATTGAATAAACTCAATGTTTTTGGAAGCAATTAAATGGCCTCAAATGACCACCCTCTACTCATCAAATTTATCTCAAAATTGGCATATTACTTGTTTATATCAAAGTCTACAATATCAAACAGTTTGAAACATCAAAAGGTATTTAAATTTGTGTTGTATGTTGTTTTCAAAACCTTTAGGGCCTTTATTTTTCCCTTTTAGGGACAAGTTCCCAAAAACTCAAATTTATTATTTTGAAATGGTTCTTCAACATCAAGTAGGTTATCAAAAAATCCTTAAAGATGATACCATAATAACATACAACCTCAAGGTAAAATATGCTCTTCTAGTGTTTCAAATTCTCCATGTGACCTCTACATCCTCTGCTCAAGCCACCTTTAGGTGGTTATACAATTGTGAAGGCTAATAGTGAAGAGAAACATAAAAATTTAAACATTACTTTATCATTTTATGAATTCAATACTTATCCTAACACCTTAAAATGTATATTCATAGATTTAATCACTTGGAGTAACATCTCATGCCTTTATTTTAACATGGACAACTTCATTCAAGGCACCTATATGTGTATATTTTTGAGAAAAAGGTAGTAAGTTGACCCAAAGAAAGAACAAGCCTAGAAGAGGATTTCTTAGGCATTTGATAACTTCCAAAGCTAACAGAACACTAAGTAAACCTATGGAGGAGCCTTGAGAAACACACAAAATAAATAATTTCATTAAACCAAAGTAAACTATTCTAAAATAAGTGCAAATATGGACCATCATGGATGAAGAAGAATAAAAAGATACTTAAGAGTCTAAATTATGGCTCATAAAGGATAAGCCATATAACTAAAAACTATTTCCATGGATTTGAATCTGACTCAAACTCATTTCAATCCCCAAGAGCACTCCTCTCAACTCTAACTGTATAGATTGCACTAAGCATTTGAAGTTGACCCTTCTTGGCTTGTGAAGGTAAGAAAGAAGAAAAGGAAGAAAAAACTGATTTATCTAATGAAATATCTACACACCAGGTGTGTTAAAGGTCTTAGGGATATGAAGAGACACATTCCCATGTTTTTAGCTGAAGGTAGATTTACCAAGTCTATACAAGTGCCAATAAGGGCCTATTTTAAAGGAAAAATGACCTATTTATACATGAAAATACTTCTTAAACTAAATTTAACTTCCTCCTAACATATCCTAACCTCCTTCAAATTTAAATCTTCCTTTTTGATAAATTTTCTTTTTTGACAAACTGTACAAGTCATTTATTGAGCTAGAAATGTGACTAAAATGTGGTTTTTGCATATGAAACATGAAAAATGGAAAATATATGACTTATGAACACATTATAACATCTAAATGACCAAATTATGACATTTTAAAAATAATTTTGACCTTTTACCATGTTTGACCAAGGTTGACCAAAGTTGACTTTTGGTTAACTAGATAAACACAAGGAAGATGGACTTAGATCAAGGCTAGAATAAGGATAAGTGAGATATTTAGACACATATGAGACCATATAGGACATATGGGAAATTTTTAAAAGTTTTAATATGTAAGGGTTGACCCAATTTGATTAAAATTCAAATTTTATCAACAAAATGTATACTAAGATAAGGTGGTCAAATTTGAATTGAATAAAGGTGACGACCTCATATACATTGATAATTAATGGTGAATGAACTAGAAATAAATGAAAAAATATATAAAAATTGATCCCTCATTCAATTTCATGTCATTCTATATCTAATATCTCAATTAAACTTTAGCCTTAAGTGATCCCAAAATCCCTAATTGCTACTAGAGTGATTTGCTATCTATGAAATTTAGTTCAGTGTTTGATGCCATTTCCAAAAGCTTGAAGTTTATCATTATTAACCAAAACACCATGGAATAATCATCTAAGTCATACAAAGTATCCCTTATACCATATAATTTCTCTATTAAATATTCTATATAATATTTAGACATAGTGTTGAACACTATTGTATTCAATGGTCATTATCCAAATTACTCAACATTATGAGACGCTGTGGAGAACATGGACTCTTTTACATTGGAAGAGGATATTTTAAATAACATCAAACCTTACATTACATATATATAAATATATAGGTTATGCCATATATATATATATATATATATATATATATATATATATATATATATCTGTGTGTGTGTGTGTATGTATGTATGTATGTATATATGTATGTATGTATGTGTGTGTGTGTATGTATGTATGTATGTATGTATGTTGTGAGGCCTCTTCTTTGAGGGAAACATAATAGATGATAGATACCTTTACTATGTTGATAATAACATAGTTATTTCATATATAGTATGGGATGCATTTAATAGGTATTTGATCCTACCCATTCTATATATCACTTTCAATTTACATACTATCATTACATGAAAAAAGGCTAATAATGTGAAGTAAGCTCTATCAATGTGGTTTCTCCTTAAAGAAACTTTCACTCTAAAAGAACATGCCAAGAACCCTATTCCCATCACTTGATTTAGAATGGGAATCTATGTGTGAATAGAACTATTAAACTAAAATTTTGTCCATGAAAGCATATACTTCCTACATTTGTATCAGGTTCCCCTACTAGACTCGCTAAGTACCTCAAAGTGCACCTATGCTTTGGGGTAAGTAATTAGAGCTTGCCTCCAAGATCAAATCTTGCAAAAATATAAGAGGCCATTGGGAGAATTTTTTTACATGAAGTCTTATCTATTATACATAGTCATAAGGAAAATATAAAGTAATAATGGAGTCCCATGGGATCCTAACCCAGATGTGATAAAAAATATAATTTGTGAGTATTACTATTTTGTGAACATATACTCCTATCTCAAAAACATAGTGAAGATTGCTAAGGATATCTACCCTTAGGTCTAGATGGCCATCCATGGTCAGACATTGGCTATAAGTTCACCTAACATAGCTAGAACAGTCACCAATAATATACGAGACTATTAAATCTACCCAAATTACATTGTTATCATAGTGGTTGGACACAAGGTGGATCTTCTTCATCTCCCTAAGTTCATTTTAGACAAAGTGGCTAAGTAGGAAATTACATACTAGATATGAAATGGAACTAATGAAAAATCAATAAATAATAAGAAGGCTACATTCCAAGGATCCCACATCACCATTGAGAGAATTCAATACATAATATGAAGGTAGTTCAATTAATAAAGAAATGCTAGGAAGGAATATGCATTGCCTACCCTCCCTCATAAATATTGGGATCCTCATGGGAAGGTCTAGAAGAAAATTCATAGTCTTGGCATCACTTACAAACACAAGCCAATAGATCATGATTTTCTATTCCTAAATGCTAAGGATGATGAAGATGCAAGATAAAGGGTAGAAAATGTAGGATTAAGTAAGGACATACTAAGGGTGATACAAGTTAAACCCTCTATCACTTTTGATAAAGCAAAGTTTAGGATCCCACCTCCTAGAAGATGGAGATATTCTAAATTTTGGATTATTAGACCATCAAAAAATTTATAAGGAGAGGGATAAGTTCCCTAAATATTTCAAGGCCAACCATAGAACCAAAAATAGTTGGTAGTTAAGGAACCACTCATTAGATAATAGGATGAACAATAATAAGAAGAATAAGTGCCTACCTCTACACAAGTAGAATAAAAACAAATGCTACCAATTCAAACATCAATAGTTAAATTGATACAGGTCAAACAAGAGTTGGTAAAGGAGTTAACTCAATGGAGAGATAGTGCACAAAGGGAAGAAGTTAGGATTATTTTCTTAGAATCCTCCAATGAAGAGGAAATACTGACTTATTTAACCCCAACACCCAAAATTATTACCCTTATCTTTCTTAACAGGTAATAATTCCATAAGATGGTAGACCCACAAAGTGTTTAAAAAGGAAGCCTAAGGGAAATAGACCATAGAACCTACCCACATAGACAATCAAGGAGGTACAAACTTCACTATAAGGCGAACCAACATAAGAGGAATATGAGGAAGAGTTGTAGTAGGCCAAATTATTAAGCCTACAAACATTGAAGGCCAAGGCACCTCTCATGGAAGAACTATTCGGTAAGGGTCATGTACTCATAACCCCTTTAGGCCTTTTATTTTGATGTATTTACTCATAATTTCTACTATCCATCCACCAATTGTTTCTACATTCATTCATGTTCATTAACTTTTTGTAGGTTTCCTCTTTACTCATCCATCGACTAATCTACTTAGTACCAGTTCAACTCCTCCACCCTCCACTACTATAGTTTATTTTAATTCCATCTCCACCCCATCAAACATGGATTTTTCCATTCCAAACATTACCCAATCCATCACTCTAATTATTTCTTCTTCTACCTAATTAGGTTCATCTTTGCCTTTCTCAACTCTAACTTCCATAACCATAGTAGTAACCATTAAAAGGGATCTAAGGAAGTAACTAGTATTTATTATATATCCAATACCATAATTTTAAAACATATATTGGTCTAAAATCAATTATCAATAAATGACCAATACTTCCACTAAAATTGAGCTTGAGCCTGAAGAACATGTGTAAGTGGAAGTTTAGCCATTAGATCCCTCAAATCTCACCTTTTTATATTGGTCCAAGGAGTTAGGAGCCTTGGATTCTAAGAGGCCCAATTTAAAGATAACTAAACTTCTAATAATGAGCTCAGTATTTGATAAGGCTAAAACATCAGTATAATGGGGAAGGAAGAGGAAAATAGAGGATATCTCAAGTAGAAATCTGATCGTGAAGGAAAGGGAAGAGGTCTATTCCCTTAGAAAGAGATAGAACATGTAGAAGGGTTAGTCCTCATATAATGAGGACCTCAAGTCCTACATGGAGACCCATACAAAGGAAATCCTAGCCATACATGAGGGAACTAAAATGGCTAGATAAGAGATCAAATAGGAATTGGAAACTCTTACAGAGTAACAATAGATAATTTTAGTTCCCTAAGGTATTGATAAGGATGTGTAGAATGCAACACTTAGGACATATGAGATTCTATATTCTATTCATTCTTTGAGAGTCTATTTGGCTCCCCATGTTAATTATAGAACCATGTTATTCAAAAGTCTCAAAGAGGATAAAAATAAGATGAAATTATTAGTGTTTTATACCCCCAATAAGGAATTTATCCACTTAGACTTGATGACACCATCAGAGGCATCAAATGATTTTAATTTATATTTAATAAGAACATAGGAGGCCCAATATTGGGTATCATCCTCTAAAGCTCTAGTGAATAAATTAGCTAAATAAGAGAAGTATGCTGAGCAAATTTTGAGAGGGATATAATTGATAACAATTCAAGATAATAAAGGGAAGATTATGACTCGAGCCAAATTTGATCAAATGATTTAATAAGCCTTTGAAAAATTTAAATAGAGTCTACAAGGTTTAAGTTTGGAGGACATCAAAACTAAATTGAGCTAAACCAATAAAGAGGTAATAGAGGTGGAAATATTCTAGGTTAGCTTTAAAGAGATAAATATAGAACATGTTAAGATGATGGAATAGATGAGTAAGGTGATTAGGATGCATCTTCTGGATATGAACCTAATTCAAGCACAACATGCTAAGGCATATAAGCACTACCAAGTACTAGATGCTAAGAAGAAGTTAACCTAAAAAACACCACCTACTAGTTATAATTCATAGATTCCACCTACAATGCCAATAACTATAGCCACATCAAAAAAACCTCATAATACAACTCCCATGGTAACTTCAGCTCAACCAATTAGTGCATTTCCAAGTATAACTCTAGTTACCACATTATCAAACACAAGTAAAACTACATTTTTTATTACAATTTTGATACACATTAATTAAGAGCCAATTTAGCATGAAGGATAATTTTGTATAATTTTTCCATGTAATGGTTATAAATGAATAGTTAGGTCCTAGACACATTTATATTATAATTAATTAAATCCTTTTTGTCAACATGCACATGTTGCATGATCAAGATATCTATGAATTATGGACATGTAACTAAGACTTATTAGATATTTTTTATTAAATGTAGACTAAGTGTTCTAAACTTAGAGGATGATATGACCCCTTCCCTACGTTCTTTATATACATGTAGAACCCTCTTTTTAAAGGGTCAAAGTTTTGGATGAATATACAAGAAGAAATCAATAAATTGATTATCATTCAACTGTGTTTGTTCTTTCTTCTTCCATTTCTATGTTAATGAAGTTGAATTTTATTTGAATCAATTCAATAATTATGATGTGTACAAATACTAGGGATGAATCTAACTATTGTATTAATGGATATTAGTTTTTCATGTGTAATAGCCATTGAATATTGATATATTTCATTTTTTTAGATAGTTAATAAAATTTTAATTAATAATCTAAGGTGTGTAGAGGTGTCTCCTTAGGTATAGTTTTCTAGGTGTTAGCCACAACTACCCTAGATAACTTCTTATTCTGAACTATAATCTCTTATACAAAAGTATGTAAAAACAACTTGAAGAAGATAAACCTTCAATTGAGACTAGTTGATCATCCTATATCTGATTATATTACATTTCTAACTATGTTTGTTCATGAGTGTGCAAAAGCTAAAAATAATAAACAATAGTTTTTGAGATACCTATCCACCAAAGAAATAGACTTAGAAACTCCTTTTTAAAGACACATAATATTATTTTCTACCTTAATCTTCCCTTTTTTTTTAGTTTGTTTTGAGATCTACCCATCATAGGATAAATTCTACCATTCCAACTCGCTTAGTGATTTATCTTTTCTATTAGAAATCATACATCCACTCATAAAACTAGTTAAACAACCCATAGGCTTAACTTGCTATTTCACCACTCAATTTTTTTGACCACATAACTAAAACTCATGCCCCAGAGTGGAATTTAATTCCATAGAGATCCTAAAATTTTATAGGTTACCTCATTTAAAACTCTCTGAAGTGTGCATAAAACCCACATAAAAATAAGAAGAAAAAGTTTGTGATAGAAAGAGGGCATAATTGTGTGTTTTCCTAATAAAATACATGCCAATTATTATAGAGGCACCCATGATATTAACAAGACCTAGTACCCAAGACAACCTTTTGGTTTCACCATTATCAAATTCTAGGAGGTCTAGATTCATACCTATCATCCTTGAGATACGTAGGGCTCAAACACCTTCCCTTTTAAGGAACATCCTACTTATCAATCTTCCTATGGCCTAATCCTGGTTAATTGGATCCACCATTACCATCCCTAGGGACCAACTTGATATGCTAAGGAAACCATAAAATTATTTTCCTACCTTCTCCCCCTTAAGTAGGATAATGATATAAAAACATAACAAATATTTCAAGGCCACCTTGATATTAATGAATGTTATCCATGAGTATGTTGCATGCAAGATTTTTTCATTTACTATGTAAAAT
Source organism: Torreya grandis (assembly GCA_037957365.1). Classification (NCBI taxonomy): domain Eukaryota; kingdom Viridiplantae; phylum Streptophyta; class Pinopsida; order Cupressales; family Taxaceae; genus Torreya; species Torreya grandis. The sequence goes on from JARHVA010002421.1 coordinate 1,525,959, forward strand.
TATTCTTATGATTGGTATCTCCATTTATAATAATATTCCATCACCTCATGGAATGAGTGTCAAAATACATTCCTAGCACAATTTAGATAGGTAACTAATCTAAGTCTGGTATATCAACTCTTTACCAAGATGAAAAGGGAGATTAATGAATCAATTTGATCCTTTAATGAAAGATTCTAAAATATGCACACTCAATTAAATACCACATACAAGCTAAAAAAAATACAATGTTTGAAATATATAATAATACCATGGATCCTATTACTATAGTATTCTTTTGAAGATCTACTACTGCCAATACTCTATCTTCAACATTCTAATAATTTATCAACATCTATAAGTAGCTAAATCCATAACTAATCCCTCATAATATAGGAGGTCAAACATTCAAAAATGGTCTTCCATATTTTAATATAATTCCATACACAAATTAAAATGCTCCCACATTCAATTAGAATCAATTGTACACTCTACCTCCCATGACACAACATATAATGAATTATAATTATGATTTATTGCATAATCACACATAAAGGAAAAACCAATAATAGAATCATCATCAGGTTCATACCAACACACCAATCACTCAAGGTTATGACTCTAACAAAGCTAAATTTGGATTCTATACAAAGAATGGTTCTAAAGCTGAGCAATGATTTCTTAAATATGATGAAAAGGATGGGTAATACCAATAATAAAAATTCTTCCTTTATAAGATATAATATTCATTTAAATAGGCCCACTAATAATGTAGAAAAATAATAGTCTAATAATCTTCCATAAATTAATATCATGGAAACAACTTTACCCAAATAGTGAAGGGTCCATAATATGTCATAACATGGAGAATTGGATTTTATAGAGTTCTACACAACCTTTTAAATCTTCCAAAGAGAGATGATTAGACAAGACCAAATGATGAATATTATATATCTCCCTCATGAATCTATCCCTTTTAATTCATCTATGGTCTTTGAGACTTTTGAGTCCTCCTTCCCTAATGAAGATGACAATATCCTAAAGGATAATTTTGATGAAGTGCAAGAATTCTAATAGTTCAATTGGAATAATTATAATCTAAAGAATAGGAAGTCATTTACTACTTATAATCATCTAAATAATATGGTTATCCCTCTAAATCCCAAATCTAATAATAATATTCCTCCCCCTAAAGGGAATGATCAGTCTTAGCATAAAGAGGAATAAAATAAAGGGGGATATAATATTATTGAGGTTATGAATAAAATTAAGGCCAAAATTACTCTTCATGAACTAAGACAAATCACAGAGAAAAAATAACTCTTATAGATGTCCATCATAGGTTAGTTTGTTACATAAAAGTCCAAGACAACCAACATGAATGTTATATACAAAATCAAGATTGAAGTCTCCCCTTTCTTGCTTACCATTTAGGTGTTTGGAAATAATATACATAATTGCCTATTAGATTCTAGAGATTCAACAATGGTGATGCCAAATTCCATTTGTCAAAATCTTAGCATATTACTAAAACCATCCAAATGGATTATCTTGTAACTAGATAAAATAATAGTACCTATATTGGGAGAGCTTAACGATGTGAGAATTTAGGTTACCCTAAAACTGAGAGTACAAATGACTATAGACATATTGATATTATATATTCATGAAGGGTATGGGTTGTTGTTGAGTAGAGATTGGTTAAAAACATTAAATGGATATATTTCCATAGACTTTTCATAGATATAACTACTTTGGAGATTCATAGACCACCAGATTAGGATTGATCAATAGCCTAGGATGAAGCATCCTATTACTGAGTACAATACTACTAATGAAGAGGTAAGTTATAAACCTCCTAGCCTTAGAATTTACACATTCTCAATGAATCATAAATCACTTGAAGAAACTCAAGGTCCTTCTCAAATATTAACACTCCATTTTGATGGAGTAATATCTAAGCAAAGATTAAATGTTGGCATCAAGTTGATAAATCCACAAGGAGAGAAACTATTGGCAACATATATGCTTCAATTCCCATGTACTAATAATAGAGTAGAATATGAAGCCCTGATTATGGGATTATAGTTTTCCCTCAAGAATAATGTCAAAGAATTACTAGTATATGGAGATTCTAAACTCATTGTTAACTAGGTCAGAAATAAATATCAATGCAAATTATCATATTTGAATAAGTACAAGCATAGATCCTAGGATTTAATTGAATCATTTAAATATTTCAACATAATATCTATTTTGAGAGAATGAAATAGGGCCACCAATTCACTGGCCACTTCAATAGTGAATTTGGCACCTTTATAGGAATTAAAAATCTAAAAGTTTTCCATTGAATTGGTATTGTGTCCTTTAGTACCAAATAATGTTGAAAATTTTCAAGTGTTTGATGATAACCAACAAATTGTTTAATTTTTAAAAAATTCAAGATAATTCAAATCTCAAATAATTGATGATGAATAAATAAACCATAAGTGCCATGAATTATTGGATGAATAAGGTGTTATCTAGCTAAAAGAGAATCGTCTCCCATTAGGAATGGTCACCTTGGAAAGGACTTTTGATATAGATACTCAAGCCCAATCACAAAGGTTTATCAAGGTTAATGAATCCAAATTAAGCTTAGAGAATTTTGGTAATGAAAATAGTGCACACTTCATCAATATTGACTTAATATACACACCAAAAGAAAGGCAAAGGATTAAGGACTAATTATTAGGAATAAATATGTATTTTCATGGACTTATGATGACTTAAGTATATTAAATCCTCAAGTCATCAACCATATGATTCCACTCAAGAATAATATTAAAATATTTAGGTAAATACATAGGCTAGTTAATCTTATCTTAGAACCACAAATTCAAAAGGAAGTGGAAAAATGACTAAGTGCTAGGATAGTTTTTCTACTAGACATTCAACCTGGGTGACCAATCTCGTTCCAATAAGGAAAAAGAGTGGTGAGATCAAACTTCACATCAACTTCAAGAACCTAAATAAATATTTAGATAAGAACGATTATCCTTTGCCCTCCTTAGATGAGGTAATACAAACTATGAGTGGATCTGAGATGATGTCTTTCTTAGATGGATTTTCAAGTTATAATCAAGTACTAGTCAAATTAGAATATATAATGAAAATAACATTTACTCTAAAATGGGGAACATATGCATATAAGTGAATTCCATTTGGGATGATTAATGATCAATCTACCTTTTAGAGAGAAATGGACCATGCATTCTAGGGAATGATAGGAAAGTGCATAATTATATACATGGATGATCTCACTATCTTTTTGAAAAGTAGAGCTGATCACATCAATCCTTTTCAATCCATTTTTGAAAGATATAGGAAGTTTGGGTATCACTTAACCCCAATAAGAGTATATTCAGTGTGACTGAAGGCAAGATGCTAGGACACATTATTACTAAGGATGGGATCACTATTGACCTTAATAGGATTTAGAGAATTTTGAAAATAATGTTTCTAAACAATAAAAAAGAGCTCAAATCCTTCCTTGAAAAGATAAATTGCATAAGGAAATTTATATCAGGATTTGCAAAGATTGTCATAAAATTAAGTGCAATTCTCACATAGAATGCCAAAGTGAGTGGACACCTAAATCTAATAAGTCCTTATAAGACATAAAAAAAAGCTATTTCACAAGCCCTAGTACTAGTAAGCATAGATTTCACTAAATACTTTTCTTGTAATCATTCACCTCAAAACATACTGTTGCTATTGTACTTATGAAGAAAGGAAGAAAGCAAATATCTTATTTCATTTATGAATACTAACTTGAAATATGCAAAGTTTAAGTATTCCTTAATTGACAAGAATTTTTTTATCTCATCAAATTAGTCAAGAAGTTTAGGCACTACATCCTTTATAATAAGACCATTGCCATAGTGTCGTATCCTATTGTTAAGCTTACACTTGGACATAATGAATTGGGGGAGTGTAGAGGTAAATGGATGACAAAATTACAAGAATTTGATATTAAAATTAAAACATCCATGATCATTATAGGATAGGTAATTATTCAATTAATGATTGAACTAGACCCACACATTACCATTAAAGAGGTCTGGTAGACATAGGTTTCCTATGAAGATTGGTATTTAGGTATTATTCATCTCATACTCATTAGAACATGCCCCAAAAAACTCAAAATATATAAAAAAGGAGATTTAAGGTCAAGGTTTTAAATTATATGATTAGGAAGGGAGTCCTCTATAAAAATAATTATGAAGTAATTTATCTAAGGTGTGTGTCATGTGGAAAATCTTAGGATATCTTAAAAAACTTGCATCAAAATATAGGTAGATACCATCCATCCAACAATACTACAACTGACACAATACTTAGAATGGGTTATTAATAGAAGCCTTTGGTCCTTAAGGATGCTCATTTCCATGTGAGTATGTGCCATTAATGGAAGGTTTTATCAAAAAGAGATGTACACATAACAATTCCACTATAGCCTATGATTGAAGGTAGGTTGTTCACCCAATGGGGCTTAAACTTCATCAAGGTTATAAACCCAAGTTTTTCAATTGGACACAAGTTTTTTCTCACTACTGCAAATTATTTCACTACATGGATTGAGGTAGAAGACACAAAAAACTCTAGATCCCAAGATGTGATAATTTTTTTTTAAAACATATCACAACTAGGATTGACACCCTTATCTATTTAGTTTATGATATTGGGCCAACATTATAATTAATTTAGTTTATAGAATGGGCCCATGATAATCAAATTATAATTAGATCATGATCTAATCATAACTTAAAAGGGAATAGATTGGTTTATTAAAAAAATAATAACAAGAAGTCAACTACAAATAAACCAAGGGAATGACACCTCTCACTAAAATATGCACTTTGGATAGATCAAACTAGGTAAAAATAGACCCTTAAAGCTTCACCATATCTACTAGTTTATGGGAAATAATTAGTGTTCCAAATCATTTTAAAATTAATGACATGTCAATTTATGCAATAATACATGCATCCCAATGACAAAATAGAGTCTAGATTGCTAGATATCATCAAAATGGAAGATTAGGGATAAAGCATTGCAAAAATTTAGTAAAATCAAGACATGGTCAAGAGATGGTTTGATAAGAGAGTGAAATTCAAAGCATTCATAGTATCTGACTTGGTGCTACTATGGGAAAAATCCCATGAGAAAAGGGGAATGCATGAAAAGTTTACTCCACTATGGATAGGATCATATTAGACTTCATAAATATTGGGTAATAATGCATTCCATTTAAAATATCTTGAAGGAAATGATTTGACATATCCAGTCAATGGATAGTTTTTGAAGCATTAATTCATGACTACCCCATATAATAAGGTATTTAAGTAATAATAGATGTTATAATAGAGGTAGGAGTAAATTAGATTTAATTTATTAGTTAGTTTCTTGATTTTAGTAGTTTGCTTTTATTAGACTAGTTTGGGTTTTCTATATTAGCCCTTTTTCTTTCAGTAGTTTTCCTAATTTCTAGTATAGTTTTATTTTGATTTAATGATAGTAAAATTTTGGTAAATCCTAGTATAACTAAACATAGTTTGAGGTGTTTTGAATCCAACTTGAATCAATGCATATTACATACTGTAGTTCAAAATTCTTAATCTAGGCAAGTAATGAGAGAGTTAGCCATGAATATTTCCAAAAGCTAATGCTGTCATTAGGTATGTGAAAGTTTATTCCATAGTTCTATGTAAATTTATAAAACTCTCCTTATCCCCTTTGAATTCACACAAAACATTAATACTAGTTTAAGTTAATAATTATGGACATTGGCAAGAGTTGGTAGGACATTTAGATTAAACCAAAACTTTACAAAGACCAGCTCATGGTGGTCACCTTCTTCCCTCTTTTAGAAAAAAAAAACAAATAAAATTAAAATTAGAAATTAGAAAACAAAAAAAGGCATGATCTAAAAACCTAAAATAAAATAAAAAAGGGATTCAAAGCCTACATGATGAAATAAGATCAATGTATCATGCATCATAAAAACAAAATGAAGAAAAGAGGAATATGTGATTAAATGTATCTTTATTGGGATTGTGGATGACTAACTAGAAGTAGAATAATGATCAAGATCCCTATCTATACAACTAATTCCTAATCAAATTGAAACCTATGGCTTACCCCCATGTCTTTGCCTAAAAACCTGAGATAAGATATAAACAACAACACTTTTCACACATAGATCCATGGTGTAAGTAAAGTTAGTATGTTGCATAGGACTATTAAGAGTCTCTTTTTGTTTTTAATTTAATCATTTATTTTGGGATGAATTTATGGTTGATATTGGGATTTTTAAACCATGGGTTTTGGGTTCTTGGAAACTTTTGAGTATTCACCCCTGTGAGTCACTATTTATTGTATTCAACACACCCCACCCTATATTTTTTCTCTAAAAAGTGGGGACCCCCTTTATATTTTGTAAATAATTATTATCTTATTTGGGTATCTATGTGTTTTTAAGGATTATTATGGTTATTGTTATTTGTTATAAACTCAGTAATTTTAAACATTGAATCATGTTGAAGCATATTTATTTCCATTTTGAAGCACTTGTTCAAACTAACCTATTAATGAAAAGACAGGTTGAAGGGATTTGAATGATAAGAATTCATATCACTTTATTTTGGAGTACTTAGTCTTTGGATATTTCATATCAGTAACTTAGTCTTTGGATATTTCACTTCATCGAGAACTTTCAATTTGAAAAGATTCTTTTTTAGAACTTTTCTCATCAACAACTCTCACTTCAAAAATATTCTATTTGGAAACTTTATTATTGGATATTTTTGTCAGTAAATTTGTTTCAAGAAGTTTCCAACTGATAGCTTTTTTCATTTGAAGGTTTTAGTTTAGAAGGCTTTGTTTTAGTGAATGTGTTCTAGAAGATTTTTTTTGGTAACTTTATTTTAGAAAATCTTCACCAGAAAGTTTTTTTTGGAAAGATTCTTTTCAAAATCTTTCCCTTCAAAAGCCTTATATTCAATAACTTTATATGTGGTTACTTTTACTCAAACCAAAATATTCTTGAAGATGAAAAGTCATCAATAGTTTTATTTCAATAACTTCATTTTAGAGATTTCCTTCAGAAACTATGGTCTTTGAAAACTTTATTTCAAAAAATTTGGGATAAAATATTTCAAAACCAATCTCTCTAAAGAACATTTCATGCTTTGAGGGATTTTGGACCAAATTAAAGTTTAACTTCTCTTGAATGGAATAGATAATGACACTTGAAAAAATATGAAAGGTTACATCATGGCACCCTAAATGATAAGGCATCCTACATGGTATGTACATTAAGACAAGGTGGTCAAATTTGAATTTAATAAAGGTTATATCATAGATGTTGATGATTAATGGTTCACAAATTGGAAATAAATTCATAAATCTATTAAAATCAAGCCCAAATCCAAGTTCACATTATTCAAACTTTAATATATTGAGTATACTTTAGCCTTAAGTGATCCCAAAAGACCTAATTGCTATCAGAGTGATTTTCTATCTACAAAATTTATTTCAACATTTTATGCCATTACCAAAAGCTTGAAGTGTATCAATATTGATCAAACCAACATGGTTTCATCATCTAGGTCATATAAAGTATCCCTGACACCATCCAAGTTCTATATGAAATATTCCATAGAATATTTGGATATGGTGTTTGATGCCACTATATTCAATGGTCATTATATACATTACTTGATATTGTGGAAATATGTGGAGAACATGGAATATTTTGCAATGGAAGAGGATATTTCAGATAAGGATAAGTATTTTGTGAAGGAACTAATTCCATTCAAACATTAAAACATACATTACACAACTGTGAAGCTAAAATTTATGCCATGCATAGATTTACTATGAGGCCTCTTCTTCGAGGGAAGAATAGTAGATGGAAGATACCTTCACTACATCAATAATAACATAGTTTTTGTGTATATAGAAAGGGATAAATTTAATATGTATTTGAGCCTACCAATTCTAAATGTCAATTTTGATTTGCATACTATCATTACTTGTAATAAGGCCAATAATGTGGAGTGAGCTCTATCAAGGTGGATTCTCCCTAGAGAACCTTTCACTCTAAAAGAACACATCAAGAATCATATTCCCGTCACATAATTTAGAATGGGAATCTATGTGGGAATGATACTATTAAATTGAACTTTTGGCCATACAAGAATATACTTCTTAAATTTTTATTGGGTTCCCCTACTAGACCTGCTAAGTGCCTCGAAGTGCACCTATGCTTTGGGGAAGTAATCAATGCTCACCTTCAAAAAAAAAATATTACACAAAGATAAGAGTCCAATAGGAGGAATTTTTTTCATGATGTATTATCTATTAGATGTATTCATGGGGATGGTATAAAATCATAATGGATTCCTATGGGATCCCAACCTAGATGTGATAAAAAATAGAATTTGTCACTATTATAGTTTTGTGCACATATAATCCTATGTTAAAAACATAGCAAAGATTGTAGAGGATATCTACCCTCAGGTTTGGATGGAAATCCATGGTTGGTATTTGGATATAATTTTACCTAACATATATAGAACACTCACTAAAAATGTAGGATACTATTGGATCTATCCAGATTACACTATCATTAAGGTGGATAGTCACAAGGTGGATCCTCTTCAACTCCCTAAATTCATTCTAAACAAAATAATTGAGTAGGAAATGCATACCAGATATATAATGACATTGATGAGGAATACACAAAGAACAAGAAAGATATAATTCATGGCTCTTACTCACCATTGGGAGAATGCAATACATAATACAGAGGTAGTTCAAGGAAGAATGAAATTGTAGCAAGGCATATACATTGCCTACCCTCCATATAGATTGGGATCCTCATGTGAAGGTCCAAAATTAAATTCACACCCTTGACCTTGATTACAAAAGTGAGCTAATTGATCATGATTTTATATTCCTAAATGCTAAAGATAATGAAGAGGTGAAATAAAGGGAAATAATTATAAGATTGAGTGAGTACCTACTAAGGGTGATACAAGCTAAACACTCTTTCACATTTAGTGAAGCAAATTTTAGGATCCCACCACTTAGAAGATGGATATCTTATAACTTTTGGAGTGGTAGGCCATCATTGTAACCAAAAGGAGAGGGACAAGATCCAAAAATATCTTAAGGCTAACCAAAAGACCAATAATAGTTAGTAGTTGAGCCACCACTCAGTAGAGGATATGATGAACAATAACAATAAAAATAAGTTTTTACTTTTAAATATGTAGAAGAGGAACAAATTATCCCCATTAAAAAGTCAAATTTGAACTGATAAAGGTCAAGTAAGATTTAGTAGAGGAGTTAACTCAAGGGAGAGATAGTGCACAGAGGGAATAAATTAGGATTATTTGCTTGGAATCCTTTGATGAAGAAAAAATAATGACTTATTTAGCCTTAACACCCAACATCATTCCCCATTTTCTTCCCCAATAGACAATGATTACACAAGATGGTAGAGCCACAAAGTGTTATCAAAGGAATCTGAAGGGAAATAGACCATATACCATACCCATAGAAATAATCAAGGAGGCATAACCTTCAATAGAAGGTGAACCAACACAAGAGGTGGATGAGGAGGATTTACATTAGGCCAAAGTATTAAGCCTATAATTATTTAAGGCTAAGGCACCTCTCACTAGGGAACCATATGATAAGGGTCCTCTACTCATAGCCCCTTTAGGCCTTTTTAATTTGATGTCTTTACCCTTAGTTTCTACCATACCTCCACTAATTATTTATATATTCATTCTTATGTAATCACTTTTTAAGGGTCTCCTCTTTATGCACCCATCTACTAATCTACCCATTATCACTTCACCTCCTCCGCCCTCCACTACTATAGTTTCTTTTTCTTCCATCTCTACCACATCAACCATGGCTTTGTCCATTCTAGCCATTGCCCAATCCATCAATCCAATTATTTATTCCTATACCCAATTAGGTTCACCTTTGGCTTCCTCAAATCCAACCTCCATAACCATAATAGTAATGACTAAAAAGGAATCTAATGAAGTAAAAAAAATTTTGTTGTGCATCAAATGCCAGAATTTGGAAACATAAACTGATCTAAAATCATTTATCCATCAATGCTAAATCCTTTAACTAAAACTAAGCCTAATATTGAAGAGCATGAACAAGTGGAAGCTCATCCATTATATCCTTCCAAGATCACCCTTCTAAATTGGGGCAAGGAGTTAGGAGCCTCAGCCTCTAAGAGGCCAAATCTAAATATCACTAAACTTACAATGGTGAACTCACTATTTAATAAGGCTAAAATATTAGTACATCAGGTAAGGAAGAGGAAAATAGAGGATAGATCAGGTGTAACTTTGATTATAGAGGAAAGATAAGAGGTTTATTCCCTTATCAAGAGTCATAATATGTAGAAGGGTTAGCCCCTGTATATTGAGGACCTCAAGTCCTACATAGATACCCATATAGAGGCAATCCTAGCCATACATGAGGGAAGAAAAATGGATAGACATGAGTACAAAGAGTAATTAGATACTATCATCGAGTAATAACAAGTAATTTGAGTTCCCCAAGGTATTGAGTAGGATGTGCATAATACAACACTTAGGCTATATGAGATTCTATATTCCATTAATTATTTGAGAGTCAAGTTGGCTCCCCATGCTAATTATATAACTAAATGATTTAAAAGTCTTAGAGAGGATGAGAATAATTTGAATTTATTAGTGTTTTATACCCCCAAGAATGCATTTATTCACTTGGAGTTGATGACCTTGTTAGAGGCATTAAATTCTTTAAATTTTGGTTTATGGGAAATAATTGTTGTTCCTAATCATCTAAAATTGATGACACATCAGTTTATGCAAGAATATATGGATCCCAATGTCAAAATAGAGTCTATATTATTGGATGCCATTGGAATGGAAACTTTGGGGATAAAACATTGCAAAACTTCAACAAACATTAGGATGTGGTTAAGAGATGGTTGGATAAGAGAGAAAAATTCAAAGCATTCAAGATCTTGGACTCAGTGATACTATGGGACAAAGCCTATGACAAAAGGGGAATGCATGACAAGTTTACCCCACTATGGATAAGACTATATAATATTTTATAAATCTTGGGTAATAATATATTTCATTTAAAATGTATTCAAGGAAATAATTTGACATATCTAGTCAATAGATAGTTTTTGAAGCATACTTCATTATTGCCCCATTTGGAGAGGTCTTTGAGTAATAATATATGTTGTGGTAGAAGTAGGATTATATTATATTTTATTTATTATTTAGTTTCTTGCTTTCAATAATTTTCTTTTATTAGACTATTTTGGATTTTCTAGATTAGCCCTTTTACTTTCAGTAGTTTTCTTGATTTCTAGAATAGTTTTATTTTGATTTCATGATAGTTAAATTTTGGTCAATAATGGTATAATTAAACATATTTTGAAGTGTTTTTAATCAAACTTGAACCATTGGGTATTGCATATTATAGTTTATAATTCTTAATCCAGGTAAGCAATGAGAAAGTTAGTAATGAATATTTTAAAAAGCTAATAATTTCATCATGTATGTGAAAGTTTCTCCCATAATTTTAGATTTAGAAAACTCTCCTTATCCCCTTGGCTCAAATTCACAAAAAATGTTAATACTCATTTAAGGTAATAATCATGGACATGGGCAAAAGTTGGTAGGGACATTTAGATTAAACCAAAAATTTACTAAGACCAATTCATGGTGGTCACCTTCTTCCCTATTTCAAAAACCAAAACAATGAAAATAAATAAATAAAAAATAAAAAATAAAAAATCATAATCCAAAAGTCCAAAAGAAAATAAAAAAGTGATTCAATGCCTACATAATGAAATAATATAAAATTATCATGCATCATAAAAAAATATGAAGAAAGGAGGAATAGGTGATCAAAGTTATCTCTATCAGGGCTATGGATGCCTAGCTAGAAGTATAGCAATGCCTAAACTTCCCATATATACACCTAATTCCCAATCATAGTGAAACCTATGGTTCACCCCATGTCTTTTCTTAAAAACCTAAGACAAGATATAGAGAACAACACATTTCACACATAGATCCAAGGTGTAAGTAAAGTTAGTATGTTGCATAGGACTATTATGAGTCTCTTTTCATTTTTGATTTAATCATTTATTTTAGGATGAATTTATGGTTGATATTGGGATTGTGAAACCATAGGTTCTATGTTCTTGAAAAATCTAGAGTATTCACCCTTATGAGTCTCTAGTTGTTGTGTTCAACACACCCCACCATGTATTTTTTCTCTAAAAAGTGGGGGGGGGGCTTTATTTTTTGGTAATAATAAATATCTTAACTAGGTATCTATGTATTTTTGAGGATTATGATGGTTTTTTTTATTTTTTAGAAACTCGGTGATTTTGAACATTGAATCATGTTAAAACATATTTATTTTCATTTTAAAGCACTTGTTCAAACTAACCTATTAATGAAAATATGGGAAGAATGGATTTTCATGATAGGAATTTATATTGCTTTATTTTAGAGTAATTAGTCTTCAATAACTTTCATTTTGAGATTTTTCCTTTCTGAAACTTTTCTCATCGATAACTTTGTCCTCTAATACTTCATTTCATTAAGAAAATTCACTTTAGAAATATTCTTTTTCAGAAGATTTCTTATAAAAAACTCTTGCTTCTTAAATATTATATTTAGAAGCTTTGTCATTGAAGTATTTATATCAACTTTGTTTTTGGAAATTTTTAGTCGATAAATTTTTTCATTTGGAGGTTTGGTTTTGAAAGGATTTGTTATAGAGAATGTGTTCTGAAAGATTATTTTTTATAACTTTATTTCAAAAAAATTTCATCAGAAAGTATTTTTATAAATATTCTCTTTATAATCTTTACCTTTGGAAGCCTTCTCTTTGATAACTTTCTATGCAACTACTTTTACCCAAACCACAAACTTCCCAAAGATTAAAAGTCATCAGTAGTTTTGTTTTGGTAACTTCTTTGGAGACTTCATTTTAGAAACTTTTCATTGAAATAATCCATTTGGAAAAAATGGTCTTCAGTAAGTTTTGTCTTAGAAACTTTGGGATAAAATATTTTGAGACCAATCTCTTTGAAGAACATTTCACATTTTGGGTTCTTTTGGACTGAAGTAAAGTTTGAATTCTCTTGATTGGACTACATAATGATAGATGTAAAAATATGAAAGGTTACATCATGTCACCCTAAATGATAAGGTATCCTACATGGCATATACACTAGGATAACGTGTTTGAATTCAAATTTAATAAAGGTGATCATCTCATAGATGTTGATGATTAATGACACACAAACTAGAAATCAATGTAGAAATATATTAACATGGAGCTCCCAACCAAGTTCACATCATTATATCTTTGAGAGATTGAGTAAAATTCAACCTTAATTGATCCCAAAATCCAAAATTACTATCAAAGTGATTTTCTATTTGTGAAATTTAGTTTATTATTTGATGCCAGTGCTAAAAGTTTGATGCGATCAATATTTGTCAAACCACCATGGCATCATCATCCATGTCATACAAAGGAGCCCCAACACCATCCAAGTTCTCTATTCTTAATTGATCCCAAAATCCAAAATTACTATCAAAGTGATTTTCTATTTGTGAAATTTAGTTTATTATTTGATGCCAGTGCTAAAAGTTTGATGCGATCAATATTTGTCAAACCACCATGGCATCATCATCCATGTCATACAAAGGAGCCCCAACACCATCCAAGTTCTCTATTAAATATTCCATAAAATATTTAGACATGATGTTTGATGCCACTATATTTAATGATCATTATCTAAATTACTCAGCATTGTGGAAGCTTTAGAGAATGTGGACTCTTTTTCACTAGAAGAGGATATTTAAGTTATGGATAAATAGTTGGTGAAAGACCTGCTTCTATTAAAATGTCAAGCCCTACATTATGTAACTATGAAGCTGGAGGTTATGCCATGCATATATTTAATATGAGACCTCTTCTTCAAGGGAAGAATAGTAGATGGTGGATACCTTCAATACATCAAAAATAACATAGTTATTATATACATATACATATATGTGTGTGTGTGTGTGTGTGTGTGTGTGTGTGTGTGTATGTATATATATATATGTGTGTGTGTGTGTATATATATATATGCATATATATATATATATATATATATATATATATATATATATATATATATATATATATATATATATCAAGGGATGCATTTAACAGCTATTTGAGCCTACCCATTCTAGATGTCACTTTCAATTTTCATATATTCATTACATCAAAGAAGTCCAATAATGTAGAGCAAACTCTATCAAGGTGGATTCTCTTTGATGAAACTTTCACTTTGAAAGAACATGTCAGAACCCTTATATATATATATATATATATATATATATATATATATATATATATATATATATATATATCAAAGGATGCATTTAACAGCTATTTGAGCCTACCCATTCTAGATGTCACTTTCAATTTTCATATATTCATTACATCAAAGAAGTCCAATAATGTAGAGCAAACTCTATCAAGGTGGATTCTCTTTGATGAAACTTTCACTTTGAAAGAACATGTCAGAACCCTATTCCCATCACGTCATTTAGAATGGGAATCTATGTGGAAATGACACTATTAAATCAAAATTTTGGCCATGTAAGCATCTACTTCCTATTTTGGAGTGGGTTCCCCTACTAGACCTACTAATTACCTCAAAGTGCACTTATGCTTTGGGGGAAATAATCAACACTCACCTCTAAGAACACATCTTTCACAAAGATAAGAGGCCACTGGGATTTTTTTTTTACATGATGTCTTATTTATTAGATGTATTCATGGGGATAGTATACAATCACACTAGATTCATATGGGATCCCAACCCAAATGTGATAAAAAATAGAATTTATGATTATTATAGTTTTTTGCACATATACTCCTATGTCATAAACACAGTGAAGATTATTAAGGATATCAACCCGCAAATTTGGATCACCATCCATGGTCAGCCTTTAGATAGAATTTCACCTAGCATAGCTATAACACTCACCAATAATGTAAGAGACTACTAGCTCTACCTATAATGTACTATTATCATGGTGGCTAGGCATAATGTGGATCCTATTTAGCTCCCTAAGTTTGTTATAAATAGAATAGCTGAGTAGGAAATTGCATACCAAATATGGAATGGCATTGATGAGGAATTAAAAAAGAATAAGAAGGATACATTCCATGGCACCCACATCACCATTGGGAAAATGAAATACACACTACAGAGGTATTTAAAGGAAGAAAGAAATGTTAAGAAGGTATATGCATTACCTACCCTCTCTCATAGAGATTAGGATCCTCATGGGAAGGTCCAAAAAAAATTAACTCCCTTGGCTTTGCTTAAAAACATGAGATAATGGATCATGATTTTATATTACTAAATGCTAAGGACAATGAAGAGGTGAAAAAAGGGTAGAAATTGTAGGATTGAGAAAGGACATACTAAGGGTGATATAAGTTGAACCCTCTCTCACACTCAATAAAATAAATTTGAGGATCTCACCTCTTAGAGGATGGAGATATTCTAACTTTTGGAGTGGAAGGCTATCATAGCAACTAGAAGGAGAGGGAAAATATCCCAAAATAGCTCAAGGCTAACCATATGACTAATCAAAATTGGTAAGTGAGGCACCACTCATTAGAGGATAGGATGAAAAAAAATGATAAGAATAAGTGCCTACCTCTACACAAATAGAAGAGTAAAAAGTGCTCCTAGTTTAAACATCAATAGTTAAACTGATACAGGTCAAGCAAGAGTTGGTAGAGGAGTTAAATCAAGGGAGAGATAGTGTAGAGAAGGAAAAAATTAGGACTATTTCATTAGACTCCTTTGATGAAGAGGAATCAATGATTTATTTGCTCCTAACACCCACCATTATTCCCCCTTCTCTTCCCCAACAAAGAACAATTCCACAAGCTACCCACATAGATAGTCAAGCAGGCATAACCTTCACTATAAGGTGAACCAACACAAGAGGTGTAAAAGGAGGAGTTTTAGTAGGCCAAAATATTAATCCTATAATCACTAAATGCCAAGGAACCTCTCACTAGATAACCATCAGGTAAGGGTCCTCTACTCACAACCCTTTTATGCATTTTAATTTAATGTCTTTACTTGTATTTTCTACCATCCCTCCACCAATTTTTTTTACATTCATTATTATTTATTAACTTTCTATGGGTCTCATTTTTATTTACCCATATGCTAATATTCCTAGTACTTCACCTCTGCCACCCTCTGCTACTGTAGTTTCTTTTACTTTTATCTCCACCCCATCAACCATGACTTTATCTATTCCAGCCATCACCCAATCCATCACTCCAATTGTTTTTTAATTATACATAATTAGGTTCACCATTTTATTCCTCAACACTAACCTCCAAAACCACTATAATAATCACCAAAAGGGATCCAAGGAAGAAACTAGTCTTTGTTATGCATCCAATGCCATAATTTGAAAACATGGATTGGTCTAAAATCATTTGGCCATCAATGCCCAATCCTTCCACTCAAACTAACCCTAAGCCTGAAGATCATGAAAAAGTGGAAGATCAACCATTATATCCCTCAAATATTACCCTTAAAAATTTGTCCAATGAGTTAGGAACCTCAATCTCTAAGAGGCCCAATCTAAAGATCACTGAACTTCCAATGGTGATCTCACTATTTGATAAGGCTACAACACTAGTATAATATATAAGGAGGAGGAAAATAGAGGATAGCTTGGGAATAAATTTGATCATGGAAGAAAGGGAAGAGGTATATTCCCTTAGCAAGAGACAAAATAGGCAAAAGGGTTAGTCCTTATATATTGAGGACCTCAAGTCCTACATGAAGACCCATATAGAGGCAATCATGGCCATACATGAAAGAAATTAAATGGATAGATAAGAAATTGAAGAGGAATAGGAAACTCTCAAAGATAAAGTATAGGTAATTAAATTTACCCAATTTATTAAGCATGATGTGCAAAATGTAACACTTAGGCCATTTGAGATTTTAGATTCCATTTATTCTTTGAGAGTTAATTTTTTCCCTATGTTAATTCTATAACTAGATTATTCAAAAGTCTTAGAGAAGGTGAGAATAAGATAAATTTATTAGTGTTGTATACCCATAGCAAGTTATTTATCAACTTGGACATGATGAACTTGATAGAGGCATTAAATGCTTTGAATTTAACTTTAATAAGAACATAGGAGGCTTAAGATTGAGTATCATCCTCTGAGGCTCTAGTGAATAGATTAGTCAAACAAGAAAAGTAGGCAGAGAAAATTTTGATAGAGATAGTGACTCAAGCCATATTTGATCAAATGATTTAGTAATTCTCTTGAATCTTTAAATAGAGTATGTAAGGTTTAATCTTAGAGGACATCAAAGCTAAATTGATCTCAGCCAAGAAAAAGGTGATAGAGGTGGAAGTATTTTTTCAATCTACAAACATAGTCTTTATCATTTGATAGTGAGAACCCCTTAGGTTGTTCAATGTACACTTCCTCTTCCAATTTCCCATTTAAAAATGTATATTTGGCATCCATCTAGTATACCTTGAATCCTTTTAATCCTATATATGCTAGAAATAATCCAATGGCCTCCAATCTTGTTATTGGTGAAAAGGTCTCCTCAAAGTACACCCCTTCAACTTGTGTATATCACTTGAATACAAATATAGCCTTGTTCCTAGTGACTAATACATCTTCATTCAGCATATTTATAAACACCTACTTTATTCCAATTACATTCTTATCTTTAAGATTAGGAACTAGTTCCCAAGTCTCATTCTTCTCTATTTAGTCTAACTCTTCATTCATATAACCTATCTAAAAAACTTCTTTTCTTGATTATATAATACTCTTAGGTTAAATATTGGATAATAGAGAAACATTATCTTAATTTAGATTACTTACTAGTCTTCTCCTTGTTTGCATACACATTATTGTTGCTAATGATTTGAGATTAAGGGTGATCTATTTGAATCTATCTTTAGGATCCTTTTGAGTCTTACCTATATTAAGCTTTTTATTATTCCTCATAAAAATCTATAGTCTCCTCTTCATTCTTGAAGTCTAGATTAACTAAATTTTTCTTTGGCTGTGAGTGAGATTTCCTTGTCTCATCAATATTCACATTGGTGCTTTCTACTATCTTTTGTAGTCTCTTATTATAACATCTATAGGCTAAGATCATTGATGAGTATCTTAAGAATATGCCTGCATTATATTTGGAATCAAAATTTCCCTAGTATTCATCATCTCTTTTGAAGAAACATTTGCTAAAAAACACTATAAAGTATTCTACATTGGTAGGTTTACCCTTCCATAGTTCATAAGGATTCTTCTTTCCATTAGTAATTATTTGTCCTTTATTCAAAATGTAGATAATAATAATTACTACCTCTCTCCAATAACCATAAGATAATATAGACTCATTTAGCATAGTTACAGCCATCTTTTGAATTTTCCTATTCTTCCTTTCCACTACTCCATTCTACTAAGGTGTCTTAGCTACTAAGAATTATCTCTTTATTATATAAACCTCATAGAAGTCATCAAACTCATTGCATGAAAACTCTCCACCTCTACCAGATCTTAGGTACTTGGTCTTCCTATTCTTCTCATTCTCAACAAGATCTTTAAATTCCTTGAACTTATCAAGACCTTCTAATTTTTCTTTCAAGAATGCAACCCTCTCAAGTCATTTTTGTGTAATAATATATGAGTAACATTAACTAGTTATCTATTTGAATGCTTTGAATTATTTTAGGCCCATTTTAAACACTATAAATCCATACACCATGATTCTAAATGTCAAAATTACCTTGGACCACTTTAAGAACCCCTTGGGACCAATTTGACCTTTCGATCATAAGCCAAGCCTAATCATAGTTAATTTGACTAACTGACTTAACCTACCCCTTTAACAACTATTTTACCTTGGCCCTTGACTATTGATAGTTAGGATGACCACCGATGGTCACCTTAACCATCAATGGTCAAGGTGTAACTCCTTAACCAACAACATGCAAACCATCTACCTTGCTTTTCTAAAAATAGATCATCTATATCTATATATAAGCCATTGCATACATGAGTTAAAATTAGAAGAACCAATTAATATTTTATTGCACCTCTCCTTCTTTTCTTATAAAAAAGAGGAATAGGGAGGTAAAATACATATACAATTATTATCAAGAGCTTGTACACCTAGAGTCTCCCTTTTATAGGTCAATCATCATTAATAATCTAGTGATCCAACCATCACATCAGAGAGCTAACTTTCCACCACTAGTCTACCAAAGAATCATGTATTTTTATTCTATTAGAATCATACTAGAATCAAATAATAAGATAAACATCTCAATTAATCACCTAATCAATCTTCTATAAGATAATTACTTGTTTTGTAATATTCATTTATTTTATTTATATTTCAAAATCAATCTAACACAAACCCATCATTGGGAATCAAACTTTGGGATCTCATCAACCAACTATTTAAAAATACAGACCTACATAACAACCACCGATGATTGTCTTAGACATTCATGGTCTATCCAATTACTAATGATCACCTTGACCACTGACAGTCACCTTAATCATTGATGGTCATCCCAAATATCAATGATCATTATAGTAAGAAATTATAGAAATCTATCTCCACCTATCTACCCTCAAATAAATCTTATTCTCTATGTCCTTACTTGTTCACAAAACCTTGCCTAATTTTTTAAAACACACTTAACCCATTTAGCACTAGTGTTGATTTGATTATTACTATATTAATCATTTCTAGTTTATTTTTTTAGCAAGAATTTCTTGTGTTCAATTTTAGTACATTTTTATTATTGATAAAATTACTTTATCTTTCCTATTTTATAAACTTAAATTTTTATAACATGTGGATTGATAGCCCCCAAGGATGCTCATGCTTCTAGGATCTAGCTAACACTAAGTAATCCACCTAGCTATCTATATAACTAATCATTTTATTTAGTGTTATCTTATTTGCAGGTCATCCTCCCAAGGCAAATAAGATCTATTCACAATTATTTGATTTAATTTGTGCAAAATAAAATAGGTTTTTCAACCATACCCTATTTAGTTTCTTCTTTTTCCCTTTTCAAAATATAAGCTAAAATTCATTAAAACATTATGGCATGCCTGGTGGGTCCCTGAGTTTTTACGTTAGGTTTATTTTTATTGCATCTATATGTTATTCTCTCTATCTATGCTCATTAACAAAACTAAAATTTCTTGTGTTTAAAATCTTGTGAATCTATTACTTGCTTCCAATTTTATCTCACTATAAATTAATGGATAATAATTCTATAATAGCATGACTTTTGCTACACACACTAGACTAACCCACCTTCATTAATTAAACATTAAACAAAATTGAAACAAGGCTTGATTAGGATTTCATAACCTAGTGGTCACCTTACCTTTTCTTGGCAATCCTACTTGGAGGTCATTACTAGGAGGAGAACCAAATCAACTCTCTAGTCAAGTATAAACTCTAAAAATCAGCATATATTGGCTAAATACCCAACACCCCTATCATTGTGGTGTGTGAAGTGAGGGGGTAGGCCCCAATACCAAGCCATTTATTTATTCCTAATATAGATTGTTTTTTAGAGCCTAAACATAGATTGAAACCAACCATAGACATCCTTTCTATTACCCGCTCTACAAGCCAATTTTAGTCACATAACTTCTTAAGGCATAAGCTAAAAGAGAGACTAAAAATAAACCTATGGCTTAATGTAATTTTTAGAGTATTATTTGATTTCTTTGATCATTTATTATATTTTATTTTTTTGAGTGGTGAGATTTTTTGTGCTTTCTCTCTCCCCCATCTCGTATGGTTCTCACCTACTAGTAGTGAAGGAACCTAGTAGAACAAAACCCATCACCAAATCAACCTACCTCTTCATCAATGGACTACATCTCTAAACTAGTAGACTCTCCTTATCCTTCAAAATTCTTTTCCCTTGAGAATCTCCCCAAGGAGATATTAACTTTTCCAACTTCTTAGATAACAACCCTATTACCCTTCAACATTATTTTAACACCATGCCCCACTTTACCCATAATTCAACTCCACCTATGGACCTACCTTATGGTATGCCTTCTAAGCTTATGGGAAACACTTATATTACCATAGTTACTACCAAACCATTTACTACCTAATATTCCTCATCTACCAATAACCCCTTTGACACTACTATGGAAAACCAACCTGCCTAATCTATAAATACACTTTTACCTTCCACCCCTGCCAATAACCCTTTTACCTTAGAAGAAACCTAACCACTAGCCACCTATAATACATATTATCAATTTTATTTTCACCCTTTGAGGAGATGGAAAATCTCTCCTCATCCAAGTGGAACAATAGAGACACCTCTAGGATTGTGGGCAACCTAAAGATGAGGTGAATCTCTAGATAGGGCTAGATTCCATGATGTACCACTTTGGATTGCAAGTACAACTTAAATTTGGAGGTGAAAATAGAGAGAGATAATTTAAAGAAAACTATTCTAAGGGAGGTGATACACAAAATAACATGATGACTTCTAACTGGTATCATGTTACACATGTGAAAAAAGGATAAATTAAACATACATTTCTTCAATCTTCATCTTCTCACATCAATGTTACATGAGGTTATGGATTAATATGAAAATATAAGAGGAATATAAAAGAGGCATATAAAGGCACTAATGAATATAATAACTCACTCAACTCTTTAAATTTCCTATAAAACCTCACATGCCCTATAAAAAGAAGCTTTCTAACTATAAATAGGATGCAAGAATGAGACAACATGCTAAGGAATCCATAGTTTTCACTAAGAAAGATCCAAAATTCAAGTAAAAAAATAAATAAAAATAATTAAGAGGTAAAATTAAGTATTATTATTGATCAAATGGTATGAATTTTATTTGAGCTTCACCATACTTAGGTGGAGTATAGATTACAATTCCAAAATGGCTAGTTCTTATAGAACTTGAGAGAGAGAGAGAAGAAGAAAGAAGTCCAAGGGTAACAAGGACACTTGTAAAGATGAAAAAATTAGTTAATCATGATTGAAAAGAGGATATGTGATGAATAATGTAAGTTTAATAATCCCAAGTGTCAATCCAATTCATAAACCTCATGACAAGTGGCATGAAACTCCTCATTCTAGCTCAGAAAACTACCTTCATGATTTGGATCTATTTTAATGATTTATAACTAATTAGGAATAGGTCAAATGATTTTTATAGAGGGGAAGGTTTTCATAAATTCCTCTCCATACACTATATTTAGGCTTGGTCCTCTGGAATCATCTAAAAAGGAGATATCATCATCTATTGTCTTCAAAACACTTCCTTCATGCACCTTGCACGCTTGTCCTCAAAATTGGCATCATTTACTCATGAAAATCCTTGGGATATATTTTATGAAACCTATAAATACCATAAATGTATTTATAATAATTAGGGACACCTTAAAATCACCTCACTTGAAAATATCCACCCTTCTCACTAGCTTGTCCAATATGATAGTTTTGACTCGCTAAGATGAAGCACCTGGTTTAGACACTAAGGAGTTTTTATCAAGAATTAAATGACCATAAAGAGTTGTAAAAAGTAAATAATTTCCCTCAAAACTTTATTTCATATTTATAATACTCTTATAACTTGTAAAACACAAAAAATGGTCAAAAATACTCTATTTTCACCCCATCCATAGAAATCCATACAACTAAAAATCATGGGATGGATCCTGAGTGAGTCCGATACAAATTAAAATATTTTTCATAGCCAAAATATTCCATATAATTCATCTCTAGCTTCATTTGTCCATATTGATCCTTGCAAGGGTTTAACAAGGGTTTTAGGCCTTTTTCCACTCTTAACGTTCATTCATAAAACCCTGACATTAAATTTTCCAACGAATTAAAAAAATCATATTTTATGACCTTAATCAACATATTTTAACTCTATGGTCTCCATTCAAATCCTAAAAAAAATGTAAGCATTTGAACTTGACCTATCGAGCTTGTTTTCTTATTCCTTTTAGGTTCGAGGTTGTCTTAAGCCCAAAACTATCTTCTTTATGATTTTTATAACCTCAAAAATATTTTTCAACTATTTTTTTTCCCAAAAAACATTATATAATATTTTTTAGTGATCATCTAAAGCTAGATATGAAGTTGACCCCCTTTTTGGATGTTAGGCCTAGTCATGCTTGATAGGCCTGTTATACCTTAATGCCCTAACATGTGTTATTATAGATTAACCTAAAATATAAAATATTAAAAACCTTTGTATACACCAAAAAAACATGTTTAAACTGATTATAGAACTTAACTCATGATAAAAATGGTTTTGACCTCTCAAATGGGTACTAGGCCAAAACTTGCCTAGCATGTTTGACTGCCACTATACTGGTTTATATCATATTAATAGCTTACATAATATTATGAGGTTTATATAATTTTTTTATATTTATTTAAACTTCTCACACCTTCTAACAATTTCCTCTTAACTCCTAGTTCATCCTTTATCCCTACTTTATCTAAAACTTGACAATTTGCACTCTAGGGAAGTGCTCTCGGTCTAAGACAAAAAAAATGGAACTCCCATATTTAATTAGATAATATTGAAAATTTTAAGATATTTTATAGGTATTATATCTTCCCTCTATAAAATTATATCCATTTATTACATCATTTTACCCTTTAAATCCTTGAAAAACCAAAATAGACTTGTTAGAAAATAGACTGTGTAGGGTTTCAAGGCATGGACTAAGTTTACTTGATTAGGGTTACTTACTCTATTTTATATCCACATATTATAGTTTTAATATATAATTTTAGTAATTAATAAGGTTATTTTAACTTTAAAAACACTCTATCCTCTTTACATGCCTCTTCAATACATGAATCTTCAAGGCTATGTTTTGTCATGACTGACTATGTTTTGCATTTACATGGGCACCTGTAATTATTTTGAAATGGTTAAAAATTTTAAATAGTGTATACAATCCTTTTATAATCCATTAATATTATATTATACCTTTTTGACTCATTTGTCTCACTTTCATGCATTTCTCATACTCAAAACACTATATCTCAGTTTACTGCCGAGACAATCAAACACAATTACCTATAGGTGCATACAAGGGTTTTAGGGGCCTATGAAGGTTAGTTTCTCTGATTTTTATATCTTATGTATTAACCAATATATTTATTTAGGTTATCACAAGTTACTTAATCAATTCCAACCTTCCATTTGGCCTTCACATACACTTTTCATTACAACCAAGACCTTTACTACCTATTGACTCAGACACCCTATTATAGGTGTGTATTAGGCTTCAAATGAAACTCATTCATGATTTTTAGAGGTCTTAATTGAATATATATATAGGTATAAAGTTTTATTTTTTAACTATTTATCCTCTTTGAAGGTCTTCGAACACCACTTTAGCAGCAATTCAAGGTCATTGTCATGATTGAGATACCCTACCCTTAAGACCCTACATGTAAGTGTCATTTGCTTCTATTTATGACTATCCATGATGTTAAAATACTTTCCTTGAACATAATTTTAATACATTGGGGTGTAAATTTACATATATGAGCTATTATTCACCTATTTATAGTCTTAAATCACTAATTTAACATCAAGTTAAGGTCACTATTTTGACCCTATTGAAGGTTGGTGTTTTAAAACTAAACACACCTATAGGTGTGTTGTAGGGTCTGAAACATAGTATGTTGTACTTTAAAATTATCCTTATATCATAATTTACCTTATCCATACTATATAATCTTATAATCATGGGGTAAAGTTTCAAGCTACTACTTTAGGTGAAAAGTCCCTTTTAGAGTTTCTAAACCTGTAGACTTGAATGTCAAAAATTAGTGATGAGAAGTGCATGTTTAAGCTTCAATATCAAGTAAACCAAAGGACTAAACCACTATCTCATTTTTTAAATTTTATCTCCTATGTGATAGATATAATTCATGCTTACTTTGGTGCATTAAAATTATATATAATCCTATTGTAAGCTTTCAAATAAAATATCATGTGCTCTATTTTGCACCTTTGGGGATTTAATCTCTAAAATAATCATCTCATTTTTTGAATGTTTCCTTCATCTTTATTTGGAAATCCATTATTATAAATAATTATACCATGATATTTCACCATATCAAGACCTTGAATAAGGTTCATTAGATGTTTTAACCTCTCCAAACAAGCATCTTAGTCCCCTATAAAATCACCTGTAGGTTAATCTTCTCACATACAGGCAATAAGGGTGAAAAGTGTGGGTAGTATGTAGATAAACATACTTATTCCTAATTATAAACCTTCACCAATCTCTCAAAATTAGTTATTTCATATTTAATGGGTTTAAAATAGTCCTAAACCCATTTCCCACATGTGTCTGCTCATTAATTATATATGTAGATGGGTATCTTGATTGGTATGCATGGAAACAAGTAGAATTATGAACCATAATCATTGTATATGAGATTAAAATAAACAATAATACCCTATTTAAATGTTAATAGTATTAAATTCAACTTTTGAGGACTTTTAGCAAGTGAATATAGCTCCATTTTAGGGTTTGGACCCTTTCAAGCATCTATAAATTATGTGTTAATGGTATAATTGTGTGTGAATGTTGAATATGACTGAAAAACATGGAGTTTTATTTTAATTATGGATTTTAAAGGTAAATTTTAATAAATAACATAGTGAAAACATATAAATATACCTATATCAACACTCTATATCCATGAACAAGCATGAAGGTACTACAAATAGTGAAAATTGTCTACAACTCAAAAAAGTGTTCCCTCTTGTAACCTAAGATGATTATCATATCAAAAACTCATTAAAATTTAAACCAATGATGGGAATAATTTTAGGAGGATTTCAAAATCATTGTATCAAACTAAGTAACTAGTTTGTATGGAATTACTTAAACCAAGGTAAAATTTATTGGGTACATAAATTTGTAAGGAGAAAGACATAGTCAACTTCATGAGGATGGTTCATGAAAAAAAATCAAATATTATTTAAAATAATTATATTTACATGAATTTATCTAAGTTTAATTTAACATTCCAAAAATGTTTGAGTTAAAACCTCTAGAGCTATCCGTATTAAGCACAAACTAGAAGGTCATTTCTACTTGCCAAGAGGACTAAAAAAGGAGTAGAATAGTTTGGGATAAAAATGTAACTTATAAAGAAAAACAACATGGAAATGAGCTTGGTAAATCTGAAGAGATATACCATGATACTTTCCCATGTGTAACAATTCCCAAGGAATCATAAAAGTGACAAACTTCTTCTTTTCCTCAACAAAACTACCCTTTTTCTAAGGAACCTACCACTTTTAAATTGGTTTATATTAATTAATAAATATTAGGACACATGGTATGTGAAATAATATTTTAATACCCTCACACTTCCCAATAAATCCATACTGGTCATTAAATACACCTTTTTTGACCTTAAAATGACCCAAAATAACTAAAATGACTAAAGACCAAGGCTAGTAAAAAATTAAATGGAATTAATTAGCTTATAAAAAACCTATGACATATGTATTAGACCCAAAAAACACTTAAAATTCAATATTTTACCTAGGATGCCTCAATTTGACCTAAAAGTCAAATTTGGTCAATAAATTGGTGACTCATAGGGGTAGTATGTTTGTTATACT
This sequence comes from Torreya grandis, assembly GCA_037957365.1. Lineage (NCBI taxonomy): Eukaryota > Viridiplantae > Streptophyta > Pinopsida > Cupressales > Taxaceae > Torreya > Torreya grandis. Next base: position 1,552,820 of record JARHVA010002421.1, read on the forward strand.
AACTAGACTAGTAACCTTATCAGTCCATTGGGAATAAGTAGTAATTTTAAGTATGAGACAAACAAGGAAACTTTTTAACATTGAAAATCAATACAATACTACCAATAACTTCAACGACACAAAGCAAAAGATACACAAAACAAGGTAACAAACTAATAAGACACACACACACATGTGCTCAAGGCACTTAGGGAACTAAAAGAATAACCTACTATATACAAATAGAGACTAAACATACCTCCTTTATGGAACAAAAGTAAAACTTATTGAATCATCTTCATGATGAGATGGACCATAGTGCCAAGCATATTTCTCATTAGATTGGGTGCTTTGTAGATCAGACATATTCCTTGGCACTTCACTTGACCTACTCTCAAGTATATCATCTTCAAATATGTCTCTAATTTAGATATATTCCTATCAAACATGTTCACATACTTCATACTACTTCCCACTCTTAATCTCATGGTCAACTTGCATCTTCTTTGTAGGTATGGCTTCAAGAGACTTGGTTTCTTTTTCCTTAGAAGATTAATGCCAATATGAGCTTTTTTCATCCTTCAAGAGATGCTATTTTTCTCCCAAATAATTGAGAGGATGATATCCCATATTTATGAATTCAAAAATGTCATCATGAAATGTATATTCTTCTTGAAAGGACATATTTAAAAGGTTGTTTTTTCTTTGCATACTTACTTGAGTGCCAAAGTTGCCTTCTTTATCTTTGACTAGATCATAGCCTTCTTGCAGAGGAGTATATCCTAGTCCAATTATTTCAAACAAGTCATCTAAAGGCTGATTAAGAAATTTTCCTTAACCATTCATGACATATTGAAAAGTGATGGAATAACCAATGAAGGTTTCTTCCTTCTTGACTTCCATAGTGTTCTCAATAAGATTTGGCTTCTTCCCAGCTATAAGTTATTTTATCTCATCAAGGATATTTTCATATTCTTCCCAATCTTGGTCATTATCCTCCATGGAAGCCTCCTTCTTCACCTTACCATGTACTTGATTTTCAACTTGGCAAAACTCTTAAAATCCTTGAAATAACTCCATTTGTAGTTGCCAATCATTCTTATCCTCTTTATCATTTTAAACCACAACCTCTTTAATATTCACTTCTTGATGTATGATATCATCAAGCTATTGTTATTTGATATATAATGCATTTAATGGTGCTTCAATATTAGACTGAGGTATTAAATCATCTTCAAGAGAAAAAACTTCCACCTTGATCTCAAGAGATTGCTCTAGGACTACCACCTATTTAGGAGAGACTTGAAATTATTCCTCATCCATAGTATCACTTTCATATTTATGTTGGTGGTGATCATCTATATCCTTTTGATCAGGTGTAGAGCCTTCTTCAAGGGATAAAAGATCTTCCATCTCTTTCTCCTTCATGTTGATGCCAATAATAGGTACCTTTAAATCATGTGACCTAACCCAATGAGGTTGCTAAGGAGGTATGTTTTCTTCAAGTAATATTTTTCTTTCCTTATCAACCAACTACTCCTATTTAGGTTCTCATACCATAGGTCCATCAAGGCAAAGGGTGATGGGGTGAGGATAAGATAAACTAGCTAGTGGAGGTGGTACATATAACTCAAAATCAAATTTAAGGCTCTCTTGAGGAAGGGTATATGGGGTGTGTTTAGCCATAGGATATTCTTTTGGGTCTAAACCTTCTAACTCACCTAGACTTAACAATTTTATCTTTTCCTCTAACTCTTCAATCTTCTTAGCCAGATTCTCTTGGAAAAGTCTCTCTTGAAGTTCATATGAATCAACAGGATGAGTAATACAAGGGGATTCACATGGAGGATAAGTATTTTCTTGAGGAAGGGTGGGAGGGGTTTATATAGGATCAATATACATCTCAACTTCACACTCTTTGTCAAGAATTTTCTCCTCTTTCTTTCCCCATGACTCCACTATCTTATTCCAGCTTATGATGTTAGGATTATAATTTTATTTTTGAGGTGGTGGGGATGTAATGTGAGAGGGAAGTGAGGGATTTAATTCCACTTAATTAGCTATTAAAATGTACTATTGCATATGCATAATAGCCAGCTTAATTTTCCTATCAAGATTATTTTAAAACAATAGGCTTATTCTTTCAACTCTCTCCTCCAACTAATTGGGAAAAGGATGAATTTGATATCCTTGATTAGACTTATGAGTAAGAATCAAATATGGATAATAGGGAACTTGGGGAAGTGGATATGAAGGTTGATAGGTTTGGTGAGGTTACCTTTCATGAACTCTTAGCCTATCCTGTAAGGAAGAAACTAGGCCACTAACATCAAGCATCACACTTATGAGCCTTTGCCAATTTACTATCTGAATAGGTACCCAATCTATTTTGACTAAATCTAATGATTTTATCACCCTATGAATGACATGATTAAGAACCTCTATACCATATTCTCTTTGTGTGTCAAGATCCAACATGTACTTTTCATAGTCCAAAAGAGTTTTCTTGAAGGTAGAAATGGATGGACTTGAGAAGAGACTAGGTTGACTAGGAGGAAGATGACATTGAGAAAGCTAGCTATAAGAATAATATAATTCATGATAGGGCTGGTACACTTCATGAAAATGATGGTTAAGAACTTTTTCATATTGATAACGAATCACACAAGCTTGAAAAGACTCACAAACTTGTGTAAGACAAATATCAACACCAAAATTAGTCATGAAAACTTATTAAAAGCAAGAAAATAAATAAAAATATTACCAATAATATTCAAATGGAAACTTGGGCTACTTGACCAACTAATGTATCTCTGGAGTCACTATTAGTGCTTTGATAGATGCCTCCAAAGGTTGACTATTGAGTGGCAACACCACAAATATCTCAACCTCTTAGAGCAAGAGTCCCATTGAGCATGTTAAAAACTATTTTCACTTGGATTTTCACCCTCTATTGATATGGAAAATCCTTCCTCATCAAAGTGGCACAATAGATACACCTTTAGGCTTGTGGTAATCCTAAACATGAGGTGAATCTCTCGATAGGTCTAGTTCCCTTGATGTACCACTTTAGATTGCAACTATATGTAAAATTTGGGGGGGTCAAAAGGGAGAGAGATAAATAAAAGTAAACTATTATGAGGGAGTTGATACACCAAATAAAATGATGAATTCTAATTAGTAGCATGTTATATATGATAACAAAGGACAAACTGAACATACACTTCTTCAATATTCATCTTCTCACATTATTGTTACATTGTGAGGTTATGGATGAATGTGAAAAGATATAAGGACTATAAAAGAATCGTATGAAGTCAATAATTAATAGACTAACTCACTCAAACCTTAAAATTTTCTATAACACTTCACATGACCTATAATAAGAAGCTTTTCAACTACAAATAGGATGTTAGAATGAGACAACATGCTAAGGAAGCCATAATTTTCACTAAGCAAGATCAAAAATTCAAGTAAAAAACACTAAAAAAAATCATGAATAGGTAAAAATAATTAGTTTTATTGATAAAATGGTATGAATTTGAGTAGGGCCTCACCATAATTAGGTGGACCATAGATTACAATGCTAAAATGGCTATTTTTTATAGAACTTGAGAGAGAGAGGAAAAGAGAGAAATCCAAGGGTGATAAGGAAAATTTTCAAGGTGATAAAATAAATTACTCATGAATTATAAGAGTATATGGGATGAATCATGCAAGGATAGGAATCCCAAGTGTCAATCCAACTCATAAACCTCATGAAAAGTGGCATGAAACTCCTCATTCTAGCTCTAAAAACTACCTTCATGATTTGGACTTGTTTGAACACCTTATTACTAATTAGGAATAGTTAAAATTATTAGGATGGATGGGAAGTCTTTTATACATGACTCTCCATGCATTTATTCTAGGCATGGTCCTCTAGAATCATTTGAAAAGGAGATATCATCATCTGTTATTAAAAAACTCTTCCTTCATTCACCCTACACACTTTTCCTCAAAATTGGCATCAATTTCTCATGAAAATATATGGGATAGACTGCATTATAACTATAAATACCCTATATTTCATTAGAATCATTATGTAATCCTTAAAATCACCTCACTTGAAGATCTCCACCCTTCTCACTAGCTTGTCCAATATGTTAGTTTTGACTAGCTCAGATAAAAAACCTAGTTTGGATACTTAGGTGCTTTTACCTAGACTAAAATTTCCATAGAGAGTTATAAAAAGTATAAAAATTCCCTCAAAACTTTATTTCATCTTTAGACTCCTCATATAGCCTACACAACACAAAAAATGATAAAAACTAACTTATTTCCCACCCCATCCATACAAGTCTATATAAATAAAAAGTATGAGAGAGAGCCTAAGTGAGTCCTATACAAGGTAAAATAGGTTTCATATCCAAAATATTCCATTATAATTCATCCCCATCTTCATTTCTCTAGATTGGTCCTTGCAAGGGTTTAATAAGGGTTTTTGGCTTGTTTCCACTCTTAAGGTTTGTTTATAAAAACCTAGGTTGAAGTTTCCATAAAATTCCACAAATTCATATTTAAATACCTTAATAAAAATATTTTAACTCCTTTTTCCTCCATGCAAACCCTCCAAAAATATGTGAGCATTTGAACTTGACCTATAAATCTTGTTTTCTTGTTCCTTACAAGTTTGAGGTTGTTTTGAGCCATAAAGTGTCTTATTTATGCTTTTTGTACCTAAAAAATATTTTTAACCTTTATTTTATCCCCAAAATCATGCCCCAATATGTTTTAGTGATCATCTAAATCCAAATATGAAGCTGACCCCCTTTTTGAATGCTAGGCCTAGTCATGCTTAGTAGGCTTGTTACACCTTAAATCCCAACATGATTTATTATGGATTACCCTAAAAGATAAAATATCAAACACCTCTTTATACACCCAAAAAACATTTTTTAATTGATTATATATCTTACCTCATGCTAAGAATGGTTTTAACCTCTCATATGAGTATTAGGCCAAAACTTGCCTAACATGCTTGACTAGAACTATAAGGGTTTAGATCATCTTGATAAGTTACATACTAATATGAGGTGTTATCTACATTTTTATAAATTTATTTCAACCTATCACACATTCCAACAAGGTCCTCCTAACTCCTAGTTCATCCTTTATCCCTACTTTCTCCAAAACTTGACAATTTCCACTCTAGGGAAGTACCCTCTATCTGAGACAAAATAGAGGGAAATCCTATTTTACCCATACAATATTTAAAATTTTAAGAGATTATATAAGTATTATATATTCCATATAAAATATTATATCCCTTGATGAAATCATCTAACCCTTCAAATCCTTGAAAAACCAAAAAGACTTGTTAGAAAATAGACTGTGTAGGGTTTCACGCCATGGACTAAGTTTTATTGATTAGGGTTACTTAGTATAGTTTATATCCACATATGAGAGTTTTAAGATATAATTTTATTAATTAATAATTTTCTTTTAAATTTAAAAACACTGCAGCCTTCTTACATGTCTCTTCCATAAATGAATCCTCAAGACTATGTTTTGTCATGACTATGTTTTGCATTTACAAGGGCACTTGTAGGTTATTTTTCAATGATTATACATTATAAATAATGTATAAACTCATTTTATACTCCCTTAATATTATTTTATACCTTTTGGACTCATTTGTCTCACTTTCATGCATTTCTCATACTCAAAACACTATCTCTCAGTTCACTGCCTAGATAGTCAAACACAATTGCCTATAGGTGCATATAGGGTTTTCAAAGGCCTATAAACGTTATTTTATCTCTTTTTTGTAGAATATTGAGTCACCATGATATTAATTAATTTTATCACATGTTACTTCATCAATTCCATCCTTCTATTTGGCCTTCACATGCACTTTTGGTTACAACCATGACCTCTAATGCATGTTGACTAAGACACCCTATTATAGCTGTGTATTAGGATTCACCTAAAAATAATTCATGATGTTTAAATGTCTTAAATAAATAAATAAATTTAAAATTTTTCATTTTTAAAATAGTGATCCTCTTTTAAGGTCTTCAAACACTACTTTAACACCAATTTAGGGTCATCGTCATGATTGAGATACCCTACCCTTAAGACCCTACCTGTAGGTGTCATTTATTTCTATTTATGACTCTCCATTATGTTAAAATAATTTCCTTGAACATAATTTTAATCCATTGATGTGACAAGTTACATATATTATCTATCATTCACCTATTTAGAGTCTTAAATCACCAATTTAGCATCTAGTTAATATCACTATCTTGACCCTGCTAAAGGTGGGTGTTTTAAAACTAGACACACTTATAGGTGTGTTTTAGGGTATTAAACATAGTATGTTGTCCTTTAAAATTATACTTATATCATAATTTCAATTATCCATCCTATATAACCATCCAATCATGGGGTAAGGTTTCAAGTTACTAATTTGGGTTAAAAGTCCTTTTTAGAGTTTCCAAACATGTAGACTTCATAGTAAAAAATTAGTGATGAGAATTGCATATTTAAGATTCAATATCAAGTTAACCAAAGGAATAAAACACCTTATCCTTTTTTCATTTTTATCCCCTATGTGATATATATAGTTCATGCTCACTTGGGTGCATTAAAAGTCTTTAAAGTCCTATTCTAAGCTTTCAACCAAAAGTACAGATTATCTATTTTGCACCTTTAGGGATTTGATCTCTAAAATAGTCATCTCAATTTTTTAAGGTTACCTTCATCCCTATTTATCAATCCATTCTTAAATTAAATTATATCATGATATTTCACCATATCAAGACCTTGAATAAGGTTCATTAGATGTTTCAACCTCTCCATACAAGCATCTTAGTCCCCTATAGCATCACATGTAGGTTAATCTTCTCACATACAAGTAGTAAGGGTGAAAAGTGTGGGTAATATGTAGATACACCTACTTATTCTCAATTATATACCTTCACCAAGCTCTCAAAATTAGATATTTCAACTCTAATGGTTTTAAAATAGTCTTAAACCCCTTTCCCATGTGTGTGTGCTCTTGAATGATACTTGTTGATGGGCATCTTGACTGGTATGAATGGTATCAAGCATAATTGTGAACCATAATAATTATATATGATATTCCAATCAACCATCATACCCTCTTAAATTTTCAAAAGGATTCACTTAAACTTGTGGGGACTTTTATCAAGTGTTAATAGAGCTCCATTTCAAGGTTTGGACCCTTTCAAGCACCTGTAAATTATGTGTTAATGGTAGAATTATGTGTGAATGTTGCTTATGACTATAAACCATGGAGGTTTATTTTCATAATGGAGTTAAAAGGTTAATGGGAATCAATAAAACATTGAAAAAATATAAATAGACCTATCTCAACCCTCTAAAGCCATGAATAAGCATGAAGTTACTGCAAATAGTGAAAACTATTTGCAAGTCAAAAAAGTGTTCCCTCTTGCAACCTAAGATGATTAGCATATCAAAACCTCATGAAAATTAAAACCAAGAATGTGAATAATTTTAGGAAGAGTTTAAAATCATATGGAATCAAACTCAATAAATTGCTCAAACCAAGGCAAAACCTATAGGGTATATAGATTTCTAAGGAAAAAGATACAATCAACTTCATGAGGATGGTTCATGAAGCAAAAGCCACCATTATTCAAACTCTTTATATTTAAATTAAGGTATATATGTTTAATTTAACCTCATAAAAGCATTTAAGATAAAACCTCTTAAGCTATCCATACTAAGCATAAACCTGAAGGTCACTTCTACTTGCCAATAAAATTAAAAAAAGGAGTAGAATAGTTTTGGGCCAAAATGGAACTTCTAGATCAAACCACTTGGGGAAGCTGAAGAGACATACCTTGATCCTTTCCCATATGGCATACTTTTCAAGGAGCCATACAAGTGCCAAACTTCTTTTCCTCAATAAAAATTCCCCCTTTTCGATGAACCTACCACTTTTTAGTTGGTTTCAATTACTTAAGACCTATTAGGACACATGGGATGTGACATCATCTTTGGGGACCCTCACACTTCCCAATAAAGCACTATTTTTGACCTCAAAATGATCTAAAATGACTAAAATGAATAAAGACCAAGGCTATTACAACATTAAATGGTATTAATTAACTTATAAAACACCCTATGACATATGTATTAGACCCATAGAACACCTAAAAGTTAATTTATTACCTAGGGGTTCCCTAATTTGACCTAAAAGTCAAATTTTGTCAACACTCCCCTCACCATGGGAGTACCTACCCCTATAATTTTCAACCTTCCTTATCCAACCCAATAACCTCTACTCCACTTCAAAATATTATCATACCTATACCTTCTACCTTACCATCAATCAGTACAAGGGTCACCACCCTTCCTTTGGTCACCAACCTAACCACCACTCTTATTTATTCAGTGCCTATTCCACCAAACCTAGGTTACATCCCTAACCCAAAAGGGAATATACCTCTACCTACTACCCAACTACCCTTATCTACCTACCCTTACATATGTTCCACCCAACCATTGCTGTCCACATACTAATATATGGTAGATTCTCAACCTCCAACCAATTACCAATATGTCACCCAACTACCATAATAGTATGCACCTTATAACCTTTTGGGTGTAAAAATCAAAGTAGATGTAATGAAGATGCTTATGGATAAGATGAAAAATTTAGATTCATCCATTTTTGGTTCTCACAACATCTTATCATATGACTAGATCTATAATGAGCCCATCCACCCATCTATTCCTATTATACCATATCCTCCTCAATGGGAACTTCCCAAGTTCTTCAAGTTTTAGAGCAAGGAGGATCCCCAACAGAACCTTAGGTCATTTAGGTATGCATGTTATTTGATTTCCTACAATGATGCCATCCTTCTCCATACCTTCTTTGTGTCCTTAGCTGGTCTAGAATTAGATTGGTATAGTGCCATAACCAAATATTCCCTTTTATCCTTAACCCAACTGGTGCAAACCTTCTTGGATCACTTTTTAATAAATATCTCTGAGAAATTTTCCATCATTGAGCTATATTATATATGATAGTTTGATGATGAATATATTGCCAATTTTGTAGCCCATTGGAGGATCCTAATAAATCAACTTTCCTTCTCCTTCCCCAACCCAAACTGATAAAACTATTCACTCAAGAATGTGCCAAACACATGTCTTCTACACTGCATGTCTAGAACTTCAAAATTTTTGACAAATCTTTTACCATGGTGCATAAGCTAGAAAACAAAGCCATTGATAAAGGGAATCTAAAACTAAAAAATAATAACTCTACCTATAAAACTAATGAGGTTTCCTTCTCTAAATTGAGTAACCAAACCAACATCGAGACCAAAAGTAAGGGAATGGTGAATGTGGTTGTCCTTAAATCTACCTCTCCACCATCTATCAACCAACCAAATTCCTCTAATTCCTTGAAGCAAAACATGAGAAACCAAAAAAAGAACAAGCAAAAATAATTCACCTTAGAAATCTTATGCTTTGATCTTGGGGAATTTATTCAAGGCCAACATCATACAACTTCCTCCCATCAAACCACCTTAGAAATTCAATTCTTCTAATCCTATTACTAGCTAATACAATGAAAATGATCTATGTGTTTTTCACCAAGTAATTAGGCATGAAGTTAGTAGGTGTAATACCTTCAAGAGCATTGTCTAATATCTCATTGATAATGGGGAGCTTGTGTTGGATAACCCCAATGCACCTCAAAACCAAGCCCTTAAAATTTTTAGGCAACCTTTTCCAAATTATGATCCTACCAAAAATGAGAGCCACACATGAGTGTTCTCATGATGCCCATACCATCAACATGATTCTTGACATGCTCATTACTGAGGAACCTACCATCCCATCTACCTATTCTTCACCCCCTCCACTTATTAAGGTCATGGAGTTACCTTATCTTTATTTATAGACCCAAATCGAGGAACCAACCCTTTCTCCTCCAATTATTGAGGTAGTGGAGTCACCAACTCTTACTTCAACTAACACACCCAAATAAACAAATATCACCACCTTACCTTCCCCCTCTACCAATCATCAATCTACTTCCCCTTTAGAGGTCATTCTAAAAGAGTAATCTATAACACCTACACCTCTCATAAAGGAGTCACCCATCTAAACGTTACATCCTTTGATTGAGTAAAAGGACAAAGTTACCATTCCCCTTTCTCAACCTATGGGTTTATCCTCTGAGTCTACCACCCAAGGAATCTAACTAGTCTACAAACCCTTCTCTAGATTATTTCATAGGTTATATTTTGTCTCCAAACCAAACATGGATCAAGCCACATTTTTGGAATAATTAGGGTTCCCTTACATCCCAAAATAGGAAAATTTAACCACACCTTTGGTGGACCAACCCACAATTTCCATTATCTGCACTCCTACCTTATCAACCAAACCAATAAAAACCTCTACCAACCCAATAATTCCTTGATAATATAATGAATCTAAACCCCAAAAAAATAAATCATTTTATCCAACCAAACAAACCAAATTGACTAGAAAACTTGGCACCTTCTGTACATAGAGCCTTAATCACCCATCTATGAAAGTGGCACTTACCTCACCAAACCCAACCAAAAACTAAGCCAAATAAACTAAAGAGGTGAAGCCACCAAGATTCCAAAAGGCCAAAATTATACCTCCTTCAATATTGCCTTCTATTTTGGGGCCTCATCCCTCTACTTTGATTCAAAAACCAACTATCTCAACCAAAACCCCACCATCACTTTTGGTTACACCTTTATAGTTTCTTTCTAACACATTTATCTTCACTACACTAGTGATAACCAAGATACATACCTTGAAACCTCCTACATATACTTTATCAACCTCCACCTTACCAAAACCAAAAACACCAACCAAATTCACCTCCTTACCCAAACCTTCTATCACCAAACCTATTCCCAATAGGACTTATACCTTACCAAACAAGACCAAAACCTTTAAACCTTCTCTACCTTCAGTTGAGTCCTACTCTAGAATTTTCCAAAGGTCATTGCATGATTATTGCTTGACTTTAGCTCCTATTAGACCATGTTAACCTCTTGGTTCAAAACCCACATGGTATAATGACCACCATGTGTGCTCCTATCATAGGATACCAGGGCATGATACAGAGAACTACAAAGTGATCCAAACCATAATAAATAAAATATATGATGAGGATGATCTATTAATATATAAACCCCCCATGATCCCTATACTAATATAACAAATAATAACCCTTACCCAACACTTACCTACTCCTTAACTCTCACCTTCAAGTTATGAAGAGTAAAACCAATCTCCTACCCTAACTCTTCCTTATGCCCATACTATCCATGTGGTCACATGATCACACACTTAGTGTCCATCCCATGGACATAACCATCTTCTACCACCCAACTAAACTAAAATCAAGTGCCTTCACCTTCAAATAAACCCAAGGTTTCTATCTTGGGTACCTCCCAATCTAACCCCTCTAAATCCATCAGGAAGGTGGTGCTCAAACAACTTCACCAAACCCTAATAGAGATGAAATTATATGAGTTAATTACTACTTCACCTCATCATCACCAAGTAATGATAGAGGTATTGTAGTCAATGGAGATCTAACCTAAAGACCCCCAAACTTTGGTAGCCTTTATTGGTGCTCTCCAAATATCTAACCTTATCACCTTCAAGGATTTGGAAATACCTTCTATCCATCCTAATGACCTAGATCCCCCTCTCTTTATTATTTATTACATCAACCAAACCCACATCAAATGGGTCATGTCTAATGGGGGATCTAGTACTAACATCATCCCCTCTCATGCCTATAACCAAATCAACCTACTAGACAATGTCATGTTTGAAACCTCAACCATCTTCTAATCCTTAAACAACACCATGGCCACTACCTTGGGGACTATTGTCATTCATATCCATTTAGGACCTTTCACACTCCCTAAACTCTTTTATGTAGTCGAAGGTGAATTACAATAAAATGTTTTGCTAGGATGACCTTATATCTACTCCATGGGATTCATCTCCTCTACCTTTCATCATTGCATTAAGTTTGAGTATGAAGGCTAGGTCATCACTATCCAAGATAACACAAGTCCCTTATCAACATGAAATATGACCTATCACCCTAATGATATCCTTCTACCTCCATCTAGTATAGCCTCAGTAGCTAAAGACTAACCTTCCACCACAAAAGTGGGCATCATATCCTCTTCCACCAATGATGAATATACTAGCTTATCTATCTATTCAGACCAAATACCCACCATTGACCCTTTGGAATCAACATTCCACCACCTTTCACTTAGGGAGTATCACCTCGTATCCCTTGATGCTTTCCCTACTCTATAAGAGTATGGGAAACTTGAACATTAACTAGGATATGACCCCAATGTCAAAACTATTATTCCTTTTGGACCTCCCCACCATCAAACCCATTTAATCTATGGGGGAATTGATAAACCCCTTATCACTTCCACCACCTCTCTTTCACCCTAATCTTTTACTATCAGCTTCTCCTACTTGGATAAACCAAGCTTCACCAAGACATACCTCCATTGGTGTGCTTGGAAAGGATTTGGTATTGGGAGATATGAGCATGTCCCCCATGAGTTTATTTTCATTAAAACTAGAAAGCCTCATGAGAAACATGGCCTTAGTTTCATCCTACCCAATAATAAAAAATCTAAACCACCTACTATCACCATTGTTGAGGAAGACACCCCTTCCTCACCAACCTCTCCTCTACCTACCTATGAGGATGATAACACCATCCCACCTAATTTTCTTCCATCAACATGATCAACCTTAAACCCTTGACTTATAAAAAGGAAAGGGAAAATTTAACCATCCCTTTGGCCCATCCTAATATAATAGGAGATTACTCCCCTACTATTAACACTATTCAGTGTGTGGATGATGATTCCATTCTCACCTACCTTGGTGCCCCATATTCTTCCATCCATAAATCCCTTCCTCTTGAGAATTTGACCATGTGTAATTAATAAACCATGGATATAAACTTAGGTACTTGAGATAGCCCTTGTATTGTCAAACTTAGCTGATTTTTGAATGCTAAGGAACTTCAATATTTCCCCTCTTTCCTCCAAGACTGCAACATGGCATTTATTTGGTCTTATAGAGACATGCCTATAATTGTCCCTACCATTGCTACTCATAACATAGTCACCAACCATGATGCCAAGCCCATCAAGCCAAAAATTTAATGCATGCACCCTTATATATCCCTTCTCATCATAAAAGAGCTCTAGTGTCTTATATCTATCAGTTTCATTCAACCCATTAACTATCCCCAATGGGTCTCGAATGTCATGCCTATCACCAAAGACATAGGGGGACTATGAATTTAAGTAGAATTTCATGAACTCAACCTTAGTTACCCCAATTATGACTTTCCTCTAGTGAGCATTGACTAGTTAGTTGATCTTATAGATGGCCACGAGATGTTATTTCTCATGGATGGATTCTTGAGTTATAATCAGATCCTAATTACCCTTGAAGATCAACACAAGACCACTTTACCACCCCATGTGGAACCTTATCCTATAGATTCATGCCTTTTAGACTAAATAATGCTGGTAAAACCTACCAACATGCCATGAATTATATATTCCATGACCTTATCCATAATATTATAGAGGACTATGAGGACAACCTTATCAAAAAATACAAACTTTGAAAGGATCATTTATCGATTCTCAAGATCATTTTTGAGTAACTTATCCATTACCATGTCTACCTAAACCCTAAAAAAAAATATTTGGGGTCTTATCAATAAATATTATTGGAGTTATTATCTCTCTTCATGTTATTAAAGTTGATCCCACCAAGATCAATGCAATCCTCAACATGCTTCCTTTAACCATCCTTAAGCAACTCCATAGTTTATAGGGGAAACTCCAATCCATTCATCTCTTTATCTCCCATCTTCTAAATAAATTCCAAACCTTCCACTACCTTATAAATAAGTATATCTATTTTAAGTGGACGAATGAATATCAAAAGGCCTTTGATTCACTCAAAAAGTATCTTTTGTCTCCACCTATCTTTACCCCTACCAAGGGCAGCCAACTAATCTACCTTTATATCCCCACCACTAACCACTCGTTAGGGGAAATGCTTGATCATCAAGATGAAAAACATAAATAGAAATTCATCTACTACATCAGCTACATACTTGTAGAATATGTGAATCAATATACCCATGCCAATAATATTTGCTTAGCTTTAGTCTTTATGTCTACCAAACTTCACCACTACCTCCTTAACCACAAAACCTATGTCATAAACAATGCCAACCCACTCAATTATATGCACTCCAATCCATACCAAAACCAACATATGGACAAGTGGTTCATGATTTTAGCATATTTTAACCTTTATTTCCTTAAAAAAAGTAAATTAAGGGGTAGGTTATTGCTAACCAATTAGTTGAAGCACCACTAGAAGATAACCAACCCCCTCCTCTTGAGTTTTTTGATGAGTCCATCATAACCCTATCTTAGGAAAAATTCACCTATCAAGTCACCATGTTTTTAGATAGATCAAAATGTCAATGTAGTGGGGGAGTTGGTATCATTCTTATTCCCTTTGATGGTGAGACTCTTCCTTTATCCTTCAAGCTTGATTTTGAATGTGCCAACAAAATAGCTGAGTATGAAGCCCTAGTCATAGGCCTTCAAATTATGTTAGCCTTAGGTGTCAAAATAATAAATATTTTTAGTGACTCCTAATTTGTGGTCAATCAAATCACTAGCTCTTACTAGTGTACGAATGATGGTTTTTAATAGTAAAAATAACTAGTTAATAAACTCTTAGTGTCATTCAAATACTACCACATCTAGTCAACCCCATGATCTTCTAAAAAAATTTCCAACACCATGGCCTCTCTCACCTTTCAAATCCCATTTTAATCCTCTAACTCCAAGCTATATATTGTCATCCATAGAGGTACCCAACCTTCTTATGTCAAATAAGATTCTCTCACCATTTTTAATGTGGGGGAGACCTAACTTGACCTTTGGTATCAACAAACCTTTGACTATCTTGACCTTACCATCATTCCTTCTGGTCTTTCTAGGAATGCTTAAAGAGAATTTATCTAGAGTACTTCATGTTATACCATTATGGATGGAATTATTTATGATCATGGCTTTGATGGTCTCCTTTTTTATTGCCTACATAGTCGTGAAGCCTCTCATGATATCAAGGAAATGCATGATGGTATCTATGGGGGAAACTTTAGTGGCCTCACTATAGCTAAACAAATCCTTCATTTTATATATTACTAACCTACCCTTAACCAATACTACTATGATTATGTGAAAAAATATGTTAAGCATTAACAACATGCCAATCTACATCATGCACCTAGCCATAGTCTTCAAGTTTTCATTGATTTTAGTCCTTCTCACAATGGGGTCTAGACATTATTGGTGAAATTAACCCACATTATTCATAGTAACACCATTATATCATCATTATGACTAAATATTTTACCAAATAGGTAGAGGCCATTCCTTTAGTCTTGACCAAAGTGGAGAATAATATTGACTTTATCAACCATCACATCATCTATCATTTTGATGTTCCTCACAAGATTATCACCGATAATGGTAAATATTTTAAGAATAATTAAGTCTAAGGTCTTTGTGATACTTTTAGTATCAAGTTAATATTATCCTCACCCTATCACCCTCAAGTGAATGGATAGGCTGAGGACTCTAACAAAACTCTTAAGAACATGCTAACTAAAATGGTCAATGCCTCTAGATGGGATTGGCATTCACACATCCCCTTTGCCTTATGGGCATATCATACTAGCATTAAAACCCCTATGGGTGTTACCCATTTCTCTCTTATGTTTGGAGTGGATGTCATCTTGCCTCTCAAAGTCCAAACTCCTTCTCTTCACATATTTTTGTAAGATCTCATTTCTGAGGACATTATCATCAACACTGTTTAGCCTAACTTGAGCTACTTGATGAGCATTTCTTAGCCACCCTTACCCATCTTCATGTCTACAAATATCATTTTAAATGTGCCTATAAAAAACACCTTAGAGTGAGATAATTCAACATCAAAGACCTCATCCTAAAGGAAAATACACATGTCACCAATATTAAAAAATGAAAGCAGGGCAAGTTTAATTTTAATTGACTTGGAGCTTATATTATAACCCACAAGTATGGATCAGGAGCTTATCAGTTATCTTTTTTTTAGGGAAACCTAGAACCTGAGCCTCTTAATGCTTTACATCTCTATCCATTCTTTTATTAAGGAGGATTAGGATCACCTTTTTTTTTTAACTTAAGCTCATCCCTTACTTTCAACCACATTCATCTCCCTATTTTAGGGGAGATTAATTAAAATTTAATCATGTGATTATCCATCACCATCATAGCCTTATCTTAAATAATGAGTACCAGAGCTCCACCCATGGCATGATTCTCATGGTACTTTCATCCCCTTTTTATGGAATGGATTCCCATGATTGTTGTGACCTAAACCTCTTTGAACCTAAATAACCTTATTGTTATTTTAGTTTTTCCTTCATAAAGGTGAACCCTTAAGCTAGCCTATGCAAGTCTATGTCAAGTAAAATTTTAAAAAATCAATAAAAAGTAAAACTCCAAACCAATGGGAATCATGAGTCATTATTAGCATTCACATAATACTCCATTGAAGGAAAGATATTGAAAACATATATGAAATTATTCAACATAAGGTGGACTACTCCCTTAAAGGATATCTATCAAAAGCATTTAATAAAACACACAAAATCAGACCACTCCCTCAAAATATGGTTAAGGTATTTTTCCAAAGCATATCAATTTCTTAGAAGCTTCCCGCATCAATCAACTTCCCATAGTAGCAACAAAAGAAAAAAATCATTATCAAGTAATAGAAAAATAAATATAAATTTGAAATCTGCAATCAGCTCTCATAAGCAAACTAAATGTTGAAACCTACAATCAACTCTCATAAGTAGAGTTCTTGTATGAATCAGTTTCCACTTTATATGACATATAATTGTTTATAATAAATATTTGGACACCTACAAAAGAGTCATGATATTCTCACAAGAAGGTTTCATTTTCATCCATCTCCCCTTCATACACTATAAGCAAGGGATTTTGAGCTTACTTAACATTATGTGGTCAAGACACCTTTTTTAACCAACTAATGAATTCTAATGTGAAGAAATTGAAGGGATTATGTTCATTAATCCAATCTAACTTTCATTTTATTTTAGTCCTTGTCAAAGAAGAAGCATCATGCCCTCTTTTTAGCTACCATGACTAGTTAATATTTTCACTATGGTATTTATTTCTTGATTATATTCTCTATTTTCCCATCTAGTGTTGTTAGTTAACTTAATGTGATTTACCTTAAGTAGAATAATAAAAACCATAATCATGCCACACATATGCACACATGTCATAAGTAAATATATAACCATAATCATAACCATAACAATCATAAATAACATCATAACATCCATAAGCAAATAAAATAATCCACCATTTTCACTACATGTCTAAATATAAATAAATAAGAATATACTCATTCTAATTTATCATGTCATAAGCATAATTGTAAATAAAATCCATCTCATACCTAGCTAGGTGAGTCTACATCAGTGTCTAGTAACCATAACATAAGCATAATCCATAATCAATATAAACATCACATCATAAGCATTAACATCAAATAAAACCATAGACCATGAGCTTGAACAATAAACAAAGATCATATATATAACCCATTATTCAAATAACATCATAATGTGTACAAACAAATATACACGTCTCTCTCTCAAAATGTACATCTCACCACATCAGCTCATAGGATGGAATAAAAGTGGTATACAATAATATATAAACATATATATCTAAACTATGTCATGTTTATGCCCCAAGGGCACCAATATCTCCTAAAGCACTAATAGATAATAGTGCTTACCCCCTATAGTACCTACCTATCCCTTAGATGTCCCTATTTGTCAAGCTGTAGATGTAGCCCATTGACCTAGTATTAACACACTATAATTGTTTACCAAACTAGCTCTATACTCACCCCATTAGGGCTCTGCTAGGTAGCGAGTGAAGACTATCACCTCATAGTACCACAACTCCTATATAATGGATATGTACCCCTACTTATTAATGGTCCCTAATGGACCTAATATGATAGTGCTACCCCTCTAGTCTATCTTAGATCATCTCACTCTTGGGTAACTTGGACTAGTCCAGCCCTAGCCTGGTCCCTATCACCTATCATAGTAGTTAGTTAACCATATAATATAATAACCTAACCCTATAATATAGCCATCTACCCATATAATTCTATGAAATTTGCCTATGTAATGACTAGTACCACTCTTATCTATCCATCAAGACTAACCCTTATACTTATGACCTATGGCCCCATTTTGTAATTGGGTCTATAACCATCGACCTCCTACCACCATCACCATCAAAAAAATCTACAACCATATATAAATCTTGGTACCATGCCATGTACCCATTTTCAAAACTATTATCATATATCTATGACCTGGATATTTACTCCTCATGATCTATCAAAGTTAGTATAAGATGTGGCTCTAACAATAGAATCTCTAAGTCCCCATGCCTGTATCTCAAGAATGTGCCTAAATACCCTAAAGTAGGCCAAACTACCTATAAACCCTATAAAAGGGGATAAGATCCATCTCCCCATCCTACCTACTAAATATCATCTATAACTCTAAAGAGATAGGGTTTACCTCTTATAGCCAGGCCATATTATAAATCGATCATAGGGTCTCTAGGTAATATCTCTAATCACTAGTACACTTAGTGCACCCCTAAACAAATCCACATCATGTGCACCTACTATTTCACTTGAAGTGGAAAATTCACCTCTCCACTACATGAATCCCACTAAGAAATCTATCTAAGTGTATCCCATCCATGGTAACCCCACTATCTTTAGCACCCATATGTTCTCATAGGCCCAGTAGTGTATAATAAGACCAACACAGATGTTGTCCCTCCTATGGGACCTAAATCCCTATATCTCCATATATATCTACAACAAGAGTACAAGTACCTAACTGAATATAGTCTAACCTAGTAGTAATTCAACTAACACCCTAAGTAACAATTATGGGAACTTTCTATTGTTTGAGTTAGGAAGATCAAAACATGAGATAACCATCATAAGCATAGTTATGAGTCTCCTCTCACCTAGTGCCATCTTGTATTACATGTTATAGCTAAAGCCCCTAGTATTCCATCTAACCTAATCACTATCATCTTTGTATAATATCTCAATGTTATCCTCTTACTCCTCTCATTCTATGTGATAGATCAAATCACCTCGAAGAAATATCCATGTGATCCTATGCACATCCTCTAGCAAGATCATCATCTCACTAGTTGGTAATAAGAAGGTGTTTATAGATGGATCCCATCTCTTGATGAGAACTATGATCATAGATGCATCTTGAGGCACATGCTAATAATGCCTCATCATTCCCAACCCAACCTATTCTATATGGGCCTAGTCAGCTAAGGTCATCCCTTGGTGGATCTCTATAAAGATGAATGGTAGTTGATCCTACATCGGTATCTTCTCCCAAGCCTATAAACATTTGTTCAAAAACATAACTTAGTCACCTACACCATTATTACCTACCAACTAAAACTTTTCCTACACCTACCCTACTTTACCCTTTAACTTTACACAGTGACATATTTCTCTAACCATCCTACCCATCTAATCAATACCTACCAGATTTAATCTCTAACCTATAAGTTTAGCCTACACCCAAAAACTCACATCTAATTTACCTTAACATTTAAAACACTTTCAAAAAACCATTTTTATACTAGGTGACCACCGATGGTCATAATGACCATCGATTTTCCAACATCCTTTTACCTATAGATCTTGACCATCAACAGTTAGACTTGATCACCGATAATCACTATGGGTGTTCTATAAATAAAACACCCAAAACCTAACCTACCCTAAAAACAACCAAAGCATATACAAAATCTCCTACTTTACCACCCTAGTTCACCTACCCACCCTAATTGACCTACCCACCCATTCAATTTTCCCAATCACATGATAATTGACACAAATCACACAAAAATACTAACTAGGGCATAATCATTCAAACCACCACCTTCAAACCCCAATGAAATTACCAAATCAATCTAAACTATCAAATTAAGGATGCCCTTACTTCATTCCATGACTGTCATTGATGAGTAAACCATAGACTCACCCATCCTCATTTGCATCCACATGTTACTTGCATCCTAATTGGTCCACTTAGTCCACTCTCCACCTCAACTAATAGTCAACTAATTCAAATAAATCATTGTTAGCAATATTTTCACCCAAATCTCCAATTGCCAGAGCTTTGTAGTCAAAAGTGAAAATGAGTCAAATGACACTCACTTTTTTTTACTTTTAACCACCAAAATTTTAAGGTTTTCACACTAACCATTGATGGTTAGGGTGACCATCAATGATCTCCCTTGAGCACCCTGACCATCAAAAATTAGGAAGCTCACCTTTATTCTCTCACCTAGATTAGACCCTTTTTTATTCTCAATAGAACCAAATAATTTACCCACCCATGGAGACTATCATCTCTACCTAACCTACCAACCTTGTCACCTTGTCATTGGTCCCTTTTAGCCCAACTAGTATGTATTTTGTGATGACTTTTGCCTAGTCCTTTGACTAAAATAACAAAATTATCATATTGACCAATTTTTACACTTGTGTTACCTTGTGCAAACCTAACCCACTTGTGTATTTTTAGGAAAACTTCCTACCTTAGATACCCATGACACTTGACCAAGTTTATGTTTTCATCGAGAGTACTTCTTGCCTTAGATACCCACTAAAATTTAGACCTTAACTTGAAAACTTGTGTTTATGAGTGTTCCCAACTACCATGCCTAAATATGGTCATGTAGTCCACTTGTCACTTGTCCTTCTAGCATTGACCTTTATTTTTACCAACTATGGTAACCTAGTCAATGCATGATCTTGGATATCAAACTGTTTGTCACACTTTGCACACTTATTTTCAATTCTATACCCAACCTATCACCCACCTTCATGGAATCTACCTTTGTAATCACCTTTATCAACCCTATCAAACATACACCTAATTTGATTTTACCTCATCAACTCCTAGTTTGAGGGGGAACACCTACTCCCATACTCAAGGTAACTAGACTTGTGACCAACAATCCATTTTTATTTTACAGCTTGTTGATTTAAAGTTGCATACCCAAAAAGTGAAAAATGTAGACACTAAAAATCCATACATCATGATTCTAAATGTCAAAATTCCCCTAGACCAATTTATTACCCCCTTGGGACTAATTTGATCTTTTGACCACAAACCAAGCCTAATAGTAGTTAGTTTGACTAATTGATTTAACCTACCCCTTTAGCCACTCTTTTTCTTTGGCCTTTGACCATCAATAGTCAAGATGACCATTCATGATCACCTTGACCATCGATGGTTAGGGTTCACCTCCTTAGCCAATATCATGGAAACCATTTGCCTTGCTTTTTTAAAAAAGATCTTTTAAATCTGTATGCAAGCCATTACATGCAAAAGTTAAAATTAAAATTCCTAGTTAACATATTATTTCACCTCTCCTTCCTTACCTATAAAAAGAGAGGATAAGGAAGGTGAAATCCATCTACAATTATTATTAAGATCTTATGTATCTAGAGTCTCCCTTTTTTAGGTCAATCATCATTAGCAATCCAAACATCACATTAGAGAGCCAACTTACAACCACCACTTTACCAAAGCATCAAGTACCCTTACTCTATCATAATCATGCCAGAATCCATCAATAGGCCAACCACCTCAATAAATCAACCAATTAATATTTTTCAAGATAATTACTTATTTTATAATATTAATTTATTTTATTTGTATTTCATAATCAACCCAAAACCAACCCATCTCTAGGAATCCAAATTTGAGATCCCATCAACTAGATATTTACCAATCTAGACCTACATAGTAACCACTAAGGGTTGTCCTAACCATTAATAGTCTATCCAACCATTGATATCCACCTTAACCATGAATGGTCACCTCAACCATTGATGATCATCCCATCTATAGATGATCACTATGGTAGGAAATTCTAGCAAGCTATTTCAACCTACCTACCATCAACTAAATCTAATTCTCTATGTCCTTGCCTATTCATATACCCCTACCTAATTTTATGAAGCACACTTGAGCCATTTAGCACTAGTGTTGACTTTTTTATTACTACATTAGTCATTTTTAGTTTATTTATTTAGCAAGCATTTTTTGTGTTCAATTTTAGTACCTTTATGTTATCGATGCAAGTGCTTTATCTTTCCTATTTTATAAACTTAATTATTTAAAACATATGTATTGATAGCCCTCAAAGAAGTTCATGCTTCTAGGATCTAGTTATTATTAAGAAATATCCTAGCTATCTATCTAACCAATCATTTGATTTAGTTTTGTTTTATTTTTAGGTCATCCTCCCAAGCTAAAAAGGAGCTCTTCATAATCATCTAATTTAATGCACACACAATCAAATAGGTTTTTCAACCATACCCATATTTAGTTTCTTCTTCTTCCATTTTTAAATATAAGCTTATATTCATTAAAACACCCATGGATATCAATGTGTATTAAATATAATGTTCTTGTATTAGAATGCTACTTGGACTTGAAGCTTCTTCGAGTTTGCTTACCATGTTGACAAGCCTTGCAAAGTATTTTTTTAGGTTTGGTGATCTTAGGCATGTTCTTCATAGAATTTTTAGTGATAATATTGACCATATTATTAAAATTTAGGTGAAATAACCTTTTGTGCCATATCAATATTTCATCTATCTTGATCATGAATCATATCTCCTTCTTTATCTCATTAAAGACATATAGATTATTTTTAATCCTCTTAGAATTGGAAATTATCCTTCCTAATTTGGCTCTCCTTATCTCACACCCTTTGTCATGAAAGGCTAGTGTGTGCCCTTGATTTTATATTTGACTTAAATTAAGCATGTTATGTTTCAAACCTTCCACATATAAAACATTTTGTGTCTTGGTGTTTCCATTGTCCAAACTAAAGACACCCTTGCCAACTATATTAGAAGTTGTGTTGTATTCAAACCTCACCATTCTTGCAACATTATTTTTCACTAAGATTAATTTATTTATATCTCTTATCATGTGGATTGAGAAATAAATATCTATATACCTTTTCATGCCTTCATCTTGAATGTGAAAGTTAATCTGGCTAGCGTAAAATCCTCTTTGTTTTTTTATTCCTTCTTGGCAAATAGTCCATCTTGACTCTTGAGCTCAATATGATAATTCTTCACTTACTTTGGCTTCCATACCAATGTTTGATTATTCTCATTCATTGTAATAGATTCATATGTCTTTTTGAATCTTGAGGTGTTTCTAACTCTATTAGAGTAGAATCTTGTAATGTGTCCTATATTATGATAAATGTAGCAAATAATATTTATGTATTTGTCTCTTGATTGATTACTCCTTTTCCCATGATCCCATGATGACTTGTACTTTATTACATTAGGATGCCTAATTGATCTATTCATGTTGGTACTCTTTACATGCTTTGAATTCTCATGCTCTCTCTCAAACTTTCTCATTTTATCTATGGGTTGCTCATTCTCAAGCTTTAAGGAATCTATCTCTATCTTCAATTGGTCATACTTAACTTCTTTTAACCTAAACCATAGTTGAAACCTTTTAACTAACCCCTAAGATCCTTGATAGTCTTATTTTAATGATTTGAGCCATCAAGGGAACTTATGCATTCGGTTTCAAGGTCTAATTTAGCTTCTCCTTATTCACTATCATAGTAGACTTCTTCCTATTGATCACAAAACATCTTGTGTTTCTTAAGATCACCTTCAAGTCATTAGACTTATTTAAAAGGACCAGGATATAATACCAATTATTGGAAACATAATGAATAATGGGGGGGGGGGTGTATCCATCTCTTAAAATTTTATTTCACGTGCACTTTAATATTCCTTGAACCATCAAAGCAATACAAAGATATATCAATACATAAAGAGTTATTCATATGAACATAACATAATAAACACATATATGAGTAAAAAAACCTCATGGGGAAGAAAACCCACTAATATTTTCAAATGGGCTATAGTCATATAATAAAAACATAAATAATTAATAAACAACCAACTTCACATGGAGCACCAACCCCAATTAGCCAAGCACCCACTTGCAAAGAGGCACTAACCCCCTAGATGACTCATAATGAACTAAGAAAATTGATTGATTTTTTCACATTAATATTACCTTTTTTTTATCAACAAAATAATTATTACCACCTCTTCAAATCTTTCCACTCTTATCCCTCTCAAACTGCCTTCTAGGCCTCTTTGCTTAACTAGCCCTCTTCTTGACTTGATTAGGTCATCTGACCTTGATTTTCATACATAGTATCCATATCATATATTCATGATATTTATCTAAACTTTAATTATGGTCTAAAATACATAATTTATCTCTTCCAAGTTCTATATCATTTGTTCTAACTCATTCATCATCTAACTAGTTAATTAGGCCTATAAGGCCTTGTTCTTATACTAGGCTCTTGATCATACACATATTGGTAAGACATACACACTTTAAAACTTATATATTTAATAAAATAGGCCTTATGACATGCCATAAACATTAATCAAACATTCAAATAGGTTAGTCATAGCATATGGAAACAAAATCTCTTTTAGGCCTTAAAGAGACCTAATTCAATTAGGCCTTCATTAGCACACATTACCTTTTAAACTCTTTAAAAGACTTTTAAAATCATCAAATAGAAGTAAAATATAATATTTCACTCAAATAAACCCCTAATAGTCTTATATTATGTCCATGAAACCTTTTATCTCTAATCACCACTTGAAGCATGCTATTAACACTATTCATAATTAGGCCTATGTATACTCAAAAAGTATGTCTTGAACAACTAAACATAAACACAATTTTGATAGAAAAACATGGAAAAAACAACATATAAATAATATAAATTACCTTAGGTTCACCACCATGTGATTTATAATTCACAACTCAAGGTAAAAGTACTCAAACCCTTCTCTATAAGTAGCCCACTCAAAACTGCTAACTAACCTCAAAACATAGTCATGGAAACAATGACCTTCAACAGCTGTAAGACCACTTTAAGAGAATTAAAATTTATGTATATGATCTTATGAGTTAATTATATATATATATATATGTATATATATATATATGTATATATATATGTATATATGTGTGTATATATATGTGTATATGTATATATATGTATATCTATGTGTGTGTATATATATATATATATGTATATATACATACATATATATACATATACATATACATATATATATATATATATACACACACACATACATACATACACACATACATAAATACATACATACATACATACATACATACATACATACATACATATATATATATATATATATATATATATATATATATATATATATATATATATATATATATGTTCAAATGACAATGTTGGTCTTATAGACCAATCTCACAGTCTTGTACCTCACTATCTCATCTGAACTAGACATATCAACTTATGAGAAACATTTTCATCACATTCATTAACCTAAAAAACTTATAACAATAAAATGTTTTAAAATTCCTAAAAAAAATCTCCATGTACTTGGCTTAATCCCTATTCTATGATAACACATCCCTAATCAACTTCTCATTTCTACCTAGTTTTCTCATTGTTTTCACCATTAGGCCTATTAGCAACTAGTCAAATTAAATTTTTGGTTTAACATACATAAGGTATATTAATTTGTCAAAAACCACCATGGAAATAAAATATAAGTCTCAATATTTTTCCTCCATCCATTTATCAATTTTGACTTGGTTAACTCTGACTGCTATAGAAAATATTATAGAAATAAGGCCTTTCTTATAGGGTCCAGTCTCTCACTTGAAAAAATAATCACACATGAGGGTTCATGGGCGATTTGAATATAACTTTCAATCACTTAAATATACATACCAAAACATTTTGAGCACTTAAGAAAATATTTCACATCAGGTCATTGTTAGGGTTTTAGAGAGGGTTAACTTTGTTTTTGGTGTTAATGATTATTCATAAAGGATTACCCCTCATTTCCAAAACTAATGCCTTGATATCTTAAATAGGACCCTTATCCATAGCTAATTAATGGATTAGGATCCTATGTAGAGGTTACACATGTCAATGAACAATTGAAAGTCCTCGAGATGAGAACCTTCCATTATGTGTACTTGAGAGACCTCAAAACACTTTTTTAAGGATAAAACTTTAAAATTTGACCTCAAACTTGGTCAACATACTTGGAAAAATATATAACACTACTAAAAATTGTCATATGATCATTCTTATCTTGAAATCTAAATCACATACCTCATTTGACCATCGTATCTCACTTTGCTTACTTAGAACTTAACCTACAAGTCATTACATCTCACATGCTCAAACAATGTCAAACATCCTTCATATGTCTTGTCAATAGCTTATGATGCCTCATTAGGCCAAGTAGGGTCTAGAGGTGTTCTAGTTGCATACTAGGTATGTAGGTCCTACCCTTATAGGCTTACCCTAACACTCACATGAGTGATAAAATGCCTCACATACATATTCAAGAAACCTCAGACAACTTATTATGCCTTATGCATGTATCTCATCAAGCCACCATGCTCAAATCTTCTCAATAGGAATGTTCATGTTATGACTAGTTTCATAACTAAGCTTCCTAAGTACTTAACTTGACAAATGATTTTTAAAAACTTCTTGAAGATTTTATAACTTGATCACATGCATTACATGTTCCTTAAACAATGCCATACCTCTCAATGATTCTATCAAATAAGAACATTCTTCAATAATGTCATGAACACCTTTATTAATAACCTTTGACATTAATGATAACATCAATGCCAAAATTCAACAATAGGAATAATTCTAAACAATATTCCCATTTGTCATTTATGGAAAAACATACTATATACTAACAATTCTCATTTCCCTATTCTAGTCTTTCTCCCCCTTTGACATAAATGAAAAAGTGATGTCTACAACTCCTTAGATCATACTCATTGTAACCAAAATACTCAACACACAAGACTTACGAGTTTATGAGACAAAATACAAAAATGATCCCCTTATTTCTATGCATACCTTCTTGGAAAAACTCACATGTTCTTGGAGATAATGAGCATGATTAAATCCCCCTAAGTACTTGAATTCTTTACTGATTTCTAAGGGAAAAAATTACACTTGATTCTTATTTTAGGTGTTCAAAAGTTTCATTTGGAAGTGGTTTGGTCAAGATGTCTACAATCTAATCTTGTGTAGAAACATACTCAAGTTGAGCACTTTATTCACTTATGTACTCTCTTAGAAAATGATACTTTATAGGAATGTGATTTGTCCTTTAGTGAATTATAAGGTTCTTTGAGATGCTTATATAACTCGTATTATCAAAATAGATAGGGCTAGGACCATCATACTCCACCTTCTAGTCTTTTAGGGTCTATATCATCCATAGGACCTAAGTGGAACATGAAGATGCTGAAATGTAATTAGCCTCACAAGTGGATAATGATACTGATGGTTGATTCTTTATTATCCATGAAACTTGGCACCTAGCTAATAAGAAATATCCTTCACTAGTACTCTTCTTATCATTATAATTCTTACCTAATCTACATCTATGTAGGCTATCAAATTGGAATCCTTGCTTCTTAGATACCATAATCTATATTTCATAATATTTTTGAGATACTTGAGTATTATTTTAACTGGTTGTAGATGATTCTACTTTGGATCTACTTGAAACCTTCCCACAAGACCTACTACTTGCATGATGTCAGGTCTAGAGGCTGTGGTATATAAAAAAATTCCAATCATTAACCTATATGATGTCTGATTGACCTTTGAGGACTCATCTTCCTTGCTCAACTTACACCCTATGATCATGAGAGTACTAAATTCTTTGAAATCTTCCATCTCAAACATATTCAACATCTATCTTATGTACTTGGATTGTGAGATGAATATACATTTTTAAGATTGAGTGATTTACAACCCAAGAAATAATGATAGTTGTCCTAACATGGACATCTCAACCTCTTTCTTCATCACCTCTACAAAGGCCTTCATCATGTTTTCATTCTTTCTACCAAAGTTAATGTCATCCACATAGATAACTAATATCAACTGATGGTCATATCTGATATTGATGTATAGATTACTATCTACAACTCCTCTTTTAAATCCTTGATCCAATAGATACCTATCTAACCTAACATACCAAGCTCTAGGATCTTGATTTAAACTATAAAGATCCTTTTTAAATCTTTATTAAACATAGAATTTATCATCTGATAGTGATAACCCCTTAGGTTATTTAATTTACACTTCCTCTTCCAAATTATCATTCAAAAAGGCATATTTGACATCCATCTAATATACCTTGAATCCTTTTAATCTTGCATATGCTATAAACAATCTGATGGCCTACAATTTTGTTACTGGTGAAAAGGTATCCTCAATGTCTACACTTTCAACTTGTGAATATCCATTGTATACCAATCTATCCTTGTTCCTAGTGACTACTCCATCTTCATTCAACTTATTTCTAAAAACCCACTTTGTGCCAATGACATGGTTATCTTTAGGCCTAGGAACTAGTTCCCAAGTCTCATTCTTCTCTACTTTGTCTAACTCCTCATTCATAAAACCTATCCAAAATTTGTATTTAATTGCTTATATAAGACTCTCAGGATAAATCTTGGATAATAGAGTAATATTATCTTGATTTAGATTACTTACCAGTCTTCTCTTTCTTTACATACCTACATGCTTATTTTCAATGATTTTAGATTGAAGGTGATCTCTTTGAATCTATCTTGAGGTTAATTTTGAGCCTTTCCTCTCTTCAACTTCTTCTTACTCATCAACCTCTATAGTCTCCTCTTAATTCTTGAAGTCCAAATTCTCTAAAGTGTTCTTTGAATGTGAGTGAGATTTCCTTATCTCATCAATCTTCACATTGGTGCTTTCCACTATATTTTTTAGTCTCTTGTAATAACATCTATATTATGAGATAATTGATGAATATCTAAATAATATTCCTTCACTAGATCTAGGATAAAAATTTCCCATGTCTTCATCATTTCTTTTGATGAAACATTTTCTCCCAAATACTCTATAGCATTCTACATTGGTAGGTCTTAACTTCCATAGTTCATAAGGAGTCTTGATGCCATTAGTCATTATCTATCCTCTATTAAAAATGTACACAATAGTGTTTAATGCCTCTCTCCAATATCCATTAGATAATATAGACTCATTTAACATAGTTCTTTTCATCTCATGAACCATCCTATTCTTCCTTTCCACTACCCCATTCTATTGAGGTGTCCTAGCTACTAAGCATTGTCTCCTTATTCCATGAACCTCACAGAAGTCATAAAACTTATTAGACCAAAACTCTCTTACTATATTAGATCTTAGGCACTTGATCTTCCAATTCTTCTCATTGTCAACAAGAGCCTTAAATGCCTTGAACTTCTCAAGATATTTTAATTTTTAATTCAAGAATGTAACCCAAGTCATTCTTGTGTAATAATATATGATTAACATGAAGTATCTATCTCTTTTAATTATTTGAATTATTATAGGCCCCTAGATATTAGTCTATATTAACTCCAAGGTTATTATATTAGACTAATCCTTGGACTTGAACCTTCTTCCAGTTTGATTACCATGTTGACAAGCCTTGTAAACTATTTTGATAGGTTTGGTGATATTAGACATATTTTTCATAGACTTCTTAGTGATAATATTGAATAGATTATTAAATTTTATGTGACATAACCTTCTATGCCATATCTAACTTTTATCTATCTTGATCATGAAGAATCTATCCTTCTTTATCTCATTCAAGACAAATGGATTATATTCAATCCTCTTAACATTGGAAATTAGCCTTCCTAATTTGGCTCTCCTTATCTCACACCCTTTCTCATGAAAGGTTAGTGTGTGTCCTTGATTAAAAATTTTAATTACAATAAGAAGGTTATGTTTCAAACCTTCCAAATATAACACATTTTTTGTCTTGGTCTTCCCATTATCCAAACTCAAGACACCCTTGCCAACTATATTGGTGGTTATGTTATCTCCAAACTTCACTATTCTTGTAACATTATTTTTCAAAGAGATGAACTTATTTCTATATCCTATCATGTGGCTTGATTAACCAGTATGTATATACCATTTCATGCCTTAATCTTGAATGTGAAAGGTGGTCTAATCTCGCATATAATCATATTTGGTTTGTTTCCTCCTTGGAAAATAGTCCATCTTGACTCTTGGGCTCAATATGATCACTCCTGACTTACTTTGGCTTCCATACAAATTTTTTATTCTTATCATGCATTCTAAGAGATTCATATGTCTTATTGAATATTGAGGTCCTTCTAACTCTATTATACTATAATATTGCAACGTGTCATATATTATGATAAATGTAACAAATAATATTTTTGTACTTACCTCTTGACTAATTAAGCCATTTCCCATGCTCCCATGATGACTTATAATTTATTGCATTGGGATGAATGATTTGTATTTTCATATGGGTAATATTTACTTTTTTTAACTTCTCATGTTCTCTCTCAAACTTTTTCATTTTGTCTATGAGTTTTTCATGTTCAACCTTTAAGGAATCTATCTTTATCTTTAATTGGTCATACTTGACATTTTTTAACCTAAACCTTGTGTTGACACCTTTTAACTAACCCTTGAGATCCTTTATAGTCTTATTTTAATGATTCAAGTCATAAAGGGCACTTATGAGCTCAGTTTCAAGGTCTACTTTAGCTTTTTCCTTCTTCATTGTCATATTAGACTTGTTCCTATTGATATCAAGACATCTTATGCTTATTAAGATCACCTTCAATCTATTAGATTTATCTAAAAAGACCAGGATATAATAAAATTTTTTAGAAACACAATGAATGAGAGGGGGATGAATCAATCTCTTAAAAATTTCTTTCACATGTACTTTAACATTCCTTGAACCATCAAAGCAATACAAAGATATAACAATGCATAAAGAGTCATTCACATGAACTCAACATAAGAAACACATATATGAGTGGGAAAAATTCAAAGGGAAAAAACTAATAATATTTTAAAATATACTATATTAATATAAGAAAAACATCAATATTTAGTGAAGCACCAACTTCATATGGAGCACCAATCCCAATTAGCCAAGCAACCACTTGACTAGGCTTTAACAAGCACCCACTTACAAAGAGGCACCAACCCCCTAGATGATTTAGAACTAACTTAGCCACTTGATTGATTTGATCAAATTTAGATAATTTTTTTTCTCAACCAACTGATGATGACCACCTCTTCATCTCGTTACACTCTTATCCCTTTGAAACTACCTTTTAGGCCTCTTCGCTCAACTAGCCCTCTTCTTGACTTGATTAGGTCATTTGATCTTGATTATCATACATAATATCCATATTAGATATTAATGATAATTTATCTACACTTTTATTATGGTATAAAATATCTCCTTCATCTATTTAAATTTATATATCATTCTCTCTAGCTCTCTCATCATCTAACTGGTTAATTAGGCCTATTAGGCCTTGTTCTTATACTATGATCTTGTTCATACACGTATTGGTCAGACACATATAATTTCACACTTATATTTTAAATAAAATATTACTTTGGATATGACCAAAAAATTAATAAAACATTAAAATAGGTTGGTTATAAAAAATGTGACTAAAACACCTTTTAGGTCATTAAGAGACCTAATTCAATTAGGCCTTCATTAGCACACATTACCTTTTGAACTCCATGAAATAATTTTAAAATCATCACATAGATGTAACATATAATATTCAAATAAAATATACCCATAATAATATCATATTATTTCCATGATACCTTTTATATCTAATCACCACTTGAAGCACACCATTAACACTGTTCACAATTAGGCCTGTACATACTCAAAAAGTCTATCTTGAACAACTAATGTATAAACACAATTTTTATAGATAGACATGGAAAAAAATAAGATATTAATAATATAAATTAACTTATGGTCATAACCATGTAATTTATACTTCACAACTCAAGGTAAAAATACTCAAACCCTCCTTTGCAAGTAGCCCACTCAGAACTGCCAACTAGCCTCAAAACATAGTCATCGAGAAATTGATTTTCAACACTTATAGGACCAATTTTAGATACATAAAATTTATTTATATGATACTATTATTTAATTATACCATTATTATATAGATATATAATATTTTCAAATAGAAATATTGGTCTTTCAGACCAATCTCATAGTCTTGTACCTCAATGTCTCATTTAAACTAGATAGGTCAACTTATGAGCAACATTTTCATAATATCCAATGAACTCCAAAACTTATATCCAAAATGAAAATGTATTAAAATTCTTGAAAGTTTTATCCATGTACTTATATTCATCCCTATTCTGTGATAACACATCCCTAATCAACTTCTCACTTATGCCTAGTTTTCTCACTGTTTGCACCATTAGGCCTGTTAGCGACTAGTTAAATTGAATTATAAATTAATCACAATTTTAGTCTATAAAACACTAAAAAAAATCATTTTAATAAAATAAAATTAAAAATATTTTTCCTCAATCTATTTATCTACTTTGACTTGGTCAACTCTGATTGTTACAACAAATCTTCAAGAAATAAGGCCTTTCTTGTAGGGTCCACTCACTCACCTAAAAAACCAATCACACTTGGAGGTGATTATGATATTTTAATAAAAACTAAAATAGATTAAATATCCATAAAAAACCATAATTATCACCTTATAATAAGATCTTTCACATCGGGTCATTGTTAGGGTTTTAGAGAGGGTTAACACTATTTCTGTTGTTAATGATTATTCATAAAGGATTACCCCTAATTTCCAAAATTAATGCATATATATCATATATAGAAACATTACCAATATATAATTAACATCTAAAGCTCCCATGTATATTTTACATGTGCTAATGACCACTTAAAAGTCCTTCTTAGGTTGAGAATCCTCCATTATGTACACTTGAGAGACCTCAAAACACTTTTTCAAGCCCAAACCATTAAAATTTGACCTCAAACTTGGAAAAAATACTTGGAAAAAAATATAAAACTAATTAAAATTATCATATTCTCATTTTTATTTTTAAATCTAGATCTCATACCTCATTTGGCCACCATCTCTCTCTTTGCTTGCTTAGACCTTGACCTACAAGTCACATGAGGCCTCAAAACTGACCTTATAACCACTACCCAAGATATAAAAAACTCATATGCATGATTAAAAAAATCTAAAATTTTCAAAAAAATTCAAACATCCTTCATATATCTTATTGATAGCTCATGATGCCTCATTAGGCCAAGCAAGGTCGAGAGGTAGTCTAGTTACATACTAGGTCTATAGGTCCTACCCCTATAAGCTTATCCTAAGACTCAAATGAGTGATCATATAACTCAAAAACATATTAAATCAACCTCATATATATTCTTATTCCTTTATTCATCTATCTCATCAAGACACCATACTCAAATCTTCTCACTAGGACTCTTCATACTGTGACTAGTTTCATGACTAGGCTTATTAACCACTTGAAACTTGACAACTACCTTTGAAACACTTATTGATGATATTAACCTTGATAACATGTCTTAAATTATCCTAAAATAATTTCATACCTCTCAATGATTTTATCAAATAAGAACATTCTTCAACAATGTCATGAACACCTTGCTTAAGAACCTTTGACATCAATGATAACATCAGTGCTAAACTTCAACAATAGGAATAATGATCAACATAACTATGGACATGTAAATAAGACTTATCAGATAGTTATTTTTTGACTTAAATATTTTTTTATGAACTTGGAGTAGGGGGAATGATTTAAATAATATTTTATGAACTTGGAGTATGAGGTGACCCCTTCCCCAAGTTATTTATATACATGTACAACCCTCTTTTCAAAGGGTTGATGTTTTGGATGAATATACATGAAGAAATCAATAAGTTTATTATCATTTCATTGTGTTTGTTCTTTCTTCTTTCCTTTATATATTAAT
The DNA here is from genome assembly GCA_037957365.1 of Torreya grandis. Lineage (NCBI taxonomy): Eukaryota > Viridiplantae > Streptophyta > Pinopsida > Cupressales > Taxaceae > Torreya > Torreya grandis. Next base: position 1,587,143 of record JARHVA010002421.1, read on the forward strand.
TAATTTAAATTTTCTTTGTTTTTAATTATTCAATAATTCATATGTGTTCCAATTCTATGGATGAATTTAATTATTTTATTAATGGATATTAGTCTTAGATGTGAAATAACTATTGAATATTGATATATTTCACTAATTTAGATAGTTAGTACAATTTGAATTAATAATACAAGGTGTGTATAGGTATATTTTTAGGTATAGTCTTCTATGTATGACCCACATCTACCCTAGATAACTTCTTGGTCCAAACTGTAATCTCTTATATGAAGGTGTGTAACAATAACCTAAATAAGAACAACCTTTAGTTGAGACTAGTTGAGCATCCTATATCTGATTATCTTAGACTTATAACCATGTTTATCAATGATTTTGAAAAAGTTAAAAATAGAAAATAGTAGTTTATGAAATAATTTTCCACCAAAGAAATAAACTTAGAAACTCCTTTTCAAAGACAAAATCTTCTTTTCTACCTTACCCTTCCTTTTTGAGTTTTTTTTTAATATATACCCACCATAAGATAATATTCCACCCATCCAACTCACCTAGTGATTTATCATTTTTACTATAATCCATTCCTCTTCCCATAAAATTGGTTAAACAACCCATGTGGTCAACCTACTATTTCACTGCTCAGTTGTTTTGACCACATACCTACAACTCATGCCCCAGAGTGGAACCTAGTTCCACAAAGATCCAAAAATGTTAGAGTTTACCTAATTTAAAACTCTTTGAGGTGTACATAAAACCCACATCAATAATATCTTACTACCTTATCTATTCTAAATTATAATTTCAAAATTAAATTATTGGAATAATAATGTTCTGATAAGTTTTGCCAAGATTAAGAGTAAATTTGGATGATGATCTTGTTAAAAATATTTTTTTAGTTATTTTTAATGGTTTAATCAAATATGAAAATATAATTTATGTACCTAATTATGGTGACTTAAATAATATTTTATTGAAATAAGTGCATGCATCACCTCATTTCTTTCATCCAGGAGTCACAAAGATGACTCGTGAACTAAAAATGTTGTATTATTAGCCTAGAATGAAACATGAAGTTACTAACTTTGTGTCAAGATGTTTGGAATGCCATCATGTGAAATTTAAACATTTCCATCCAACAGGATTGTTTTACCCTCATGATGTACCATGAGGTAAGTGGACTATGATTTATTTATATTTCATAACTAGTTTACCAAAATATAAAAGAAAACATGATACTATTTTGGTTATAATAGATAAATTTATAAAATTTGGTCATTTCATTATTGAAAATTTGATTGATGATGCTTCTATGTTTGCTTCATATTTTTTGAAAGAGATAATATGACTATGATCTGTGTAATGTTATTATTTATTATCAAGATAAACTTTTTACTTCAAGGTTTTGGAAAACTCTAACTACAACATTTGGTATATGGTTGAATTTTATTTCATCTCATCACCCAGAAATAGATGGTTAGATAAAAAGATTAAATTAGTTCATGGAAGACATGCTAAGAATATATGGTATAGATCAAAATAGTAATTGGGAAGATTATTTATGATTAGTTGATTTTTCTTATAATAATACATATCATTCAATGATTAAAATGGATCCTTTGAAAGATTTGTATGGTCATAAGTGTATAACTTTACATGGATGGAAAAGTTTAAAAAATAATATTGTTGTTGGTCTTAAAGTTTTTCAAGATTATGATAAGTAAATGGAAACTATAAGACATAATTTAAAGGATTGCTCATATAGACAAAAGAGTTATGATGATTTGAAAAGTACACCACATGAATTCAAAGTGGGAGATAAAGTTTTTATATGTGTTAGATTGCAAAAAAAAAATTAAATTTGGTAATTATTCTAAACTATCTCCTTGATTTGTGGGACCTTTTAAAATTTTTGAGAAAATTAATCATGTTGCCTATTGGCTAGCCCTTCTACATTGTTTGTCTTGGATTCAAAATGTGTTTCATGTTTATTTATTGAGAAAATATATTCTTGATCCATCTCATTTTTTGTATTGGAGTCATCTTTAGGTTTTGGAAGAGAAAAATATGCAACTAGATCTAGTGAAGATCCCAAACTATCACAGTTTTAAATTGAGGAATTATGAGATTTTCCAAGTGTTGTTTTAAATGGAATCGTCTGTCAAAAATAATTTCTACTTGGGAAGATGAGAGTATTTTCATAAAATATTATCTTGGCTATTTTAATCACTGGAATGGATCTTTTTTAATTATGGGAGGATGTCATGACCCTAATTGACTCATATTTAATTCATTTATGTTGATACAATGTAGTTGTGAACTAGTTAAGATATATTTTGTTATTTTTATATGGTATTATAGTTTAGTGATCTGGATTGATACATTTTCACTATAATTACCAAGAGAATTATGGATTACATTTTATATTGGGAGAAGAAAATGGATAAGTAAAGCTACAAAGGACATTCTTTAGATATTTATGTGTTATGTATTCAATTGTTAGCTATATTTATTTTGTCCTATCCTCCATGACTTGAAAAATGATAGAAGATAAACAATCCCCCCCTTTTTGGTGCCAAAGTATGATAACAATGCAAATAGTCAGGGACTATAAATGACTATAAATATGTATACTTATATGAAGAATATGATGAACCTTTGTTGAGATCAATATAGACTATTTGGTTATAGTTACCTAATGTATTTCATATTTTGTTATTTTTTTCCTTGCATGCATTATCATGTTTAATGTTTAGCTTAATTCTATCTACTTTTACTCCAAATTCTCTATAAACCTTAATTAATTACTGGTTTATCTTAATTCCTATCCACCACATGATAATTCATCTTTGTTATGTTTTTATCTTCCTTGTTAAATATGAATTCTATGCACTACCATATTCACTTGTATAATACTTAGCTATCCTCATCTTTAGCACATTTTACTGTATTAAAAACCTCTGATAACAATGGTATGGTGAGCATGGAAACACTTCTTATGGAAGAAACTATGTTAATATGGTTATTAAGGAAATCATACATTGAAACATGGTTAGACTAGAAAGTATGGAATTTAATAGAATAAGAATCTAAAAGGACCAGTCTTACCATAAGTGAAATTATTTAAGATCATATCTACAAAGAAATATATGAAAATTTATAGTACAAATTACCTAAACAACTAACTAACTAGTGACAATATTTAATTATTATTGCTTCAATCTTGAAATGAAAGAAACAATTACATGGATTGAAGAAAAGATAAACTAGCTATCAAGACTAGAAACCAGTTGGATGAGAACCATAGACTACTAGGTTTCTACCACCATAGATGGATACATCACCAAATTTTCAATATAAGGATATATGTCATTTGAAGCTATATAGAACCATTTTATTTGAGGAATTGGAGAAATTTTTTTATATCAACTACCTCTCTTGATACAAATGTTGCTTGTGGATAAGGAAATGGTGCATACTCTATCCAATATGGAGTAGTCACTTTGGTTGTATGGGGTTGTGTGTGAATGATGATGAATGATGGATATATGAGTAAGTAAAGCTTGAACCTAAATTTATAATGGACACATGAGGAAAAAAGAGTCATAATAAAAGTATAGATTCAAAAGGATAAATACAACAATAGAATAGATGGAATAAACAAAATAATACCCAAGTAGCTATGATTAAAGGTAAAAGTAGTAGTAGATTAGATTATGAATGAGTGTGAAGATGTGATGAGCAAGAGGATAAATAAAGAATGAAGAAAGTGGGTGATGAATTCTATTATATAGAGAGAGAGCACAAAGAATGAGATGAAGATGAGATGTTTGAAGAGGAAGTCAAAATAATTTAGAATTATAATAGATAGATTATAGATGTAGTGCATAGCTATAATAAAGGGTATTTTTAGATGATGAAGAATTATGAAAATAAATGGAACTCATTCATAGGTTAAATGTAGGTTCAAGTGCATAAGAAGAAGAAGTTGTAGGAAAACACCATTCATCAAAAGAACACACTTCCCTAAAACCTAATCCTTTATATTCTAGTAGAAGCTTTTAGTTAGGTGGATATGAAGGTGATAGTTGGGAAGGACCATTTTCATAACATGTGACCCATTGGTGTGCTAAAATTCATACTATTTATATTAGAAAGGTTTGGAATGCCACAAAATTAGTTGAAGCTCAATAACAAAATGAAGGAAGAGTAGATAAACAAAGTGAACATAATAATTCTCCTAGTGGGTAGAGTAGTACATAGGCAAGATCACTCAAAACATAGCCTCCTATGATAATAACTACATAAAAGACTCCATCTATACTAGTCAACATTATGACTCATCTAAGAGGATTCATAAATTTATCTAACTATTGTGGGTTCATGGATCTTGAATAGTACCTACTAACTTACAAGATGAGATGGCAAGATAAGGGCATCACCGATGAAGATATTCAAAAGTGTGAATTAGTAAGGTAACTAGTTGGAAAAACACTAGAGTTTATATACCAAAGAGACCTTCAATAGGCAATTTTGAAAGATGTTGAAGAATAGCTCATTGTAAAATTAAAGATTATTAAATGCATCAGTCAAACTATATAGGACCTAAAGGAGATATGAAAAAATTTGGGAGAATTGATTTGTGACTATGACCGTAGATTATCTGAAATGATGAATAAGGTAGAATTTATTTTAAAAAATAATGACAAAGTTGCATGGTTTGTTTAAGGAATTCAATCCAAGATAAGGTTTACACTATGAAAACTCAGTATGCTATGAATATAGATGCCAAATCTACTACCCTTTGCGTAGAACAAATTGAATATTACAGAGAAGCTCATGTTGCCAATTCCAAGATTAAAAATACACTACACACATTTATGAAAAAAATAGATCACTACCATGAGGAAGATAAGCTTAAATTGAATCTATGGTGTATGAATTGTGGAAAATAAGGACATTATATAAATTATTTTCCTAAAGTCAAGACAAAATTTTGTGAACTCTATCGAGTAGAAGGGAAAGCCACCATGTAATGCCACCTTTTGTAATAATATATCAAGAACCCATATAATTTGTATTAAAACTTCTACAAGTCATCTAATCATGATGAAAAGAATTATCAAACTTTGAAAGAGATTAGATAAGGCATCACTAAAAATGTATTCACCATTAATACACAAAAAATATCTTTGGCAAAGCTAGTAATCCCAGGACTAGAGGTAGATAAAAGTTATGTGACCTAGATGGGTCCATAATGGATTCTAAGTTGACAATATTATTAGCCTCAAGGTCTAGCTAGATATACCCCTCCTTCATTAAGTTGGACATATTAATCCCCTTAGTACTAGTATGAAACACCCTAGAGCTCACTTATAATGAAGAAAAAATAAACAAGTTAGGCCCCACCAGCTATGTAATAACAATTCAAAATTGGAGATAACAATCAACAACACCAACATTAGAATACTATACAACAACAAGGAGGGTATCGAGGTAGATATGAATACAATAGAGGAGAAGATCAAGGTGGATATAGAGGAGGATACCAGGGTGATATAGGGAATAACTATCAATAGCCTCCTTATAATGCTATTTATGTGGATGAAATAATCAAATCCAACAATTTTTTTTGATGAATCCATAAAGGTAGCCATATTATGTATACTATAGAATATCTTATCAACATGATGTAGATTGTTATCCCCTCCTAGAGAAATAATGAAAGGATAAGGTTGTTTAAAATTTGAATATGGTGAGTGTGAAATCTAAATAAAATGTATTTTTGAATATTGTTACATGACAATAGTACAAAGACCAAGGTATACCTCCAATGAAAATACCTTAGGATTAGGGGATCTAAAAATATAAATAAGATAAGTACCCAGATCCAACTATAGAAAAGGGCCTCATGTATAAAGTTCCATAGATGTTGAAAAGCATCCAACATCAAGACACCACTAAAGGATATGATTCAATAACAAATGCATAAACGTATGGATAGATCATGTATATCATGTGTTAAGATGGAGTTACCAATGCATTCATAGATCTTCTAAAACTTTTAAGTACTTTTCACAACTGAGATATCTCATAGAACATCACAAAATTGCTACATAATCTACTAAAATGTGTGCAACATGGGAAACATAAGATGGAAAAGTAAGTCTAGTACATCAAAATCAAGAATCCTTGGGATGTGGATGTGAATATCGACATTGAGGTTACTAGTTATGAGACTTTGAATGCTATCTTTGATTTCATAAGCATAATCAATATGATTCCTAGGTCTACTTAGGAAGCCACTAGATGATCAGTTTTTATTTACAACCTAGTAACATTGATTTTAGATGATTATGAAAAGGTTAAGCCTATTGGTAGATTATAAAATGAGGAAATCAGATTTTTAAAACTGACACTACATGGTGACTTTGAATGTATCAACATAAAAACTGAAGCAACACATTACCCTATGCTCATAGGTAAGAAATGGGAATACAATGGTTAGATTACTATTAACATGGTGTACAAATAATTAGAGGCATACCAAGGTGATAAAGTGGTTATCATTCATCTTAATATAATTCACAAGCCTTACAAAATTTTGGCTAACCTAGACTCTCCATATGTTGTGTAAAAAACTAGTTGGATGAAGGTAAATTTAGAGGAAAACCCAAAATCTTTGTGTGTAATTGAGTGGAACTTTATATACCATTATACCAAACCTTAGGTATAATCAATACTCACTCAATAATTGAAGACATCAAAATAATAGAAGCCCAAACTAGTAATTATATAACTAGTAGTAAACTAGTTTGTCATCAAAGAATGTGTGTTTGTCTGTAAAATCTAGTGCTCGATCAGAAGTTGACTTCATTTACCAAGATGATGATCACATGTAGGAATATATAGAGCCAATGAGGGAAGGAACTTTACCATAGGAAATTACTTCATGCATTAATGGAAACTCAGACACACACCTCTTATACTAGGCCCTAGGTTATCAAAAACTTTGATTGATGTGAATGGTCTTTGCACATTCATGATAACTTCCTATATACTATGTACCTAAGGACATAAATGACTTCATTATATGCTTAAAATTTCATACACTAACCATCAACTAGTGGGTCAACACTTTAAATTATGCCCTAAAAGGATTTGTTACAACATGGTGGGTAACTCATCGAGACAAAAAACTTGAGTGGGATGATGCCTATGAGCTCATGATCAATAGTTTATAGATAATTAAATTCATCCATGCCAATTGGCCATTTTCCCAAGAAGGTGAGTTCCCTAAAATTCATGTACATAATTTTGTTGAAGTTTATAATGAGGAACATGTGGTACCAAAGTAATGGATTCAAATTTTATACTATAAACTTGATCCATTACCAACAACATGGTATATGAACCAAGAGCATAGAAGAGAAACTAAACATTGGGAACAAGTACAAAGTGATTTTATACAAACTTTTATTTTTGAAAATGAAAATCCTTTGGTTCATAATGCACTACAAAAACTCAAATACTTATTATGCCATGGGTGCATACAATACTTAAGTACCATAACAAAATCCACTATATAGAAGAACACAACCTCTAACCTTAATATGGCATTACAAAGGTACAAAGCTACTAATATTAAAGAGCAATACTAGATGTAACAATGTCACTTCATAAAAGATGAGGTAGAAGATAGTGATGATTGTAATTCTGATGGTGACCTAGATTTGAATGATTTATTTAAACCAAATGACCTATAGAACTATTTAAGAACATTGACATAGAACCCACTACTAAATTCCTAAATAGGAAGGACAATGGAGGGTACAAGATTCCATTGATGAATAAAAATGCAACTTATATCAATGACTTCTCAAAAATTATGTCATAAACATTAGAACAAAGGAGGTACAAAAATTGGTAAACATCAACCACTATTGGATGGAAGCTAAAATCTCTAAAGTTATACAACTTTTGAGGGATTATAAAAATTTCTTTCCAAAAAAATTATCATAGGTCCAAGGTTTTGACCCATATCTTAGCAAGATGTATATTTAACAAATGAAGTGTGCATAGCCTACAAAGAAGTGACCATATAAGCTTAATCTGAATATGAAGCTAAAAGTACAAGCTGAATTGGATAGAATGCAAGATGTAGGAATCATTTATCCAATAGAAAAGGTAGATTGGGTAAACCCCATAGTATTCTGACCCAATAAAATAGGATAAATCTAATTATGTGGGGATTACCACATTTTGAATGATGCCTATGTCAATGATCCATTCCCAATTCCTTTCATAGATGAATTTTTGGAGTCTATGTAAGACACAATTTTTTTTCATAGATGGTTTTAGTGGATATCATCAGATACCAATCATAGAAAAAGATAGAGCTAAAATAAAATTTATAATATATGGGTGTTTTTTGAATACAAGTTCATGAATTATATCTTGAATAATGCATGTATGGTGTTTTCTCATGCAGTGATTATGACATTAAAAGATTTCATTCATGATTTCTTGGAATTTTACCTTGATGATTGGGTATTCTTCTCTTTGTTCAAAGAACATTTGTCTAAGTTATGTTTAATGTTGGAATGATGTCAAGATATATGCATAGCTTTGAATTTGAATAAATGTTTATTTTTACACCCTTTGGTGTTTTTCTTAGACATGTTATATGCAGTGAAGGCATTCTGGTAGATTAGGCAAAAATCATAGTAAAGTTGAGTATGCTTCCACCTATCAGTTATACCAAAGTGCACTCTTTTCTGGGGCATATAGGATACTATCATAAGTTTATCAAAGGTTATGTGGCTATTTCATCTCTGTTGAAATTTTTACTGTGTAAGAATGTGAAGTTTGTCTGGACTTCATAATGAAAACATCCTTTATCAATATAAAGTAAAGATTGGTTACTTCACCCATAATTGTTTTTATAGACTAGAGCAAGACTTTTCAAGTATATGTAGATGCTTCAAGTATCATAGTTGGTGTTGTGCTTGTGCATCTTGGAGATGGTGGACTCAACCATCCTGTTAATTTTTCTAGCTAGAAAGTATTTGACATAGAGAATAAATATACAACCATTGAATCAGAAGTATTTGCCATCATGTTCATACTTTAGAAATCTGGGCACTATCTACTTGTGATTCCATTCAAAATATTCATTGACCATCAATCCCTATGATAACTTATCAACAAGATAATGCTAGGTAGATGTATTTATTAATGGTTGATGTTATTTTAGGAGTTTAAATTATACATTAATGTCAACACAAGAAGAAAAATTGTGGGACCAAACCATCTTAGCTATATTCCTAATGGTGAAAATCTATAAGAATTATAAGAAGACTCTCCTACTACTCACCTCTTCCGTGTATTAGTAATTCTTGAGAATTTTGAAGTCATTACCAACTTCCTTGAACACAGATTTTTCCCTATATATTATCAAGAACATGATAAGAAATAGTTTGTTATTATATCCCTACCATATACCATCATCAATTGGCTTCTGTATCACTTGGGTAAGGATTAAGTTTTATGTAGGGTTGTTATAGAACATGAAAAACCTCAAATCTTGGAGGAAGCTCATTAAGGAGTCACAAAAGGATATTTTTTAGGAGAATCCATGCCTATAAAGTTGTTACAAAATGGATTATTTTGTCTAAATCTATTCTAATATGCATACAAAGTTGTGAAACACTACAATGTCTACCAATACATAGGTAAACCACTACAAAAATATGAGATGCCTTTATAGACTTTGTTACATAAGCAACCTTTTGAAAAATGGGGCATTGACTTTGTTGGACCTATCAATCCATAAATCAAGCATAGTAAAGAAAGATATATCATCACTATGATGAACTATTTTACTAAGTGAGTTGAATCTACTGTAACATCTAGCTATGATGTGAAGGACATATCCAAGTTTCTATATGAATATATCATTAACAAGTTTGTATTCCCTATAAATTTAGTTAGTGATAGAGGAACATACTTTCTAAACAACACCATCAAGGATCTAACTAAATAATTTATGATCTCCCATCATAAAATCACTACGTATCATCCACAAGCCCATGGCCAAGCTAAAGCTTCTAATAAAAATCTAGGTAAAATGATGACAAAGATCTATGACATCAATAAGGATGACTACAGAGATCACATTCTTATGATTTTATGGGCATATCACACACATTAAAAAAGGGTTACATGATTTATGCCATTTTAGTTGGTGTATGGTCTTGAAGTAGTCATGCCAATTGAATTCTTAGTACCCAACCTATGTATTGGCATGGTCATGCAACTAAGCGATTGTGAGTCTTTAAGTAATAGACTACTTGAAATAAATTACATGTATGAGTTTAAACACAGATAAAAATAGATGTAGGAGGTGCACAAGAAGAGCCAAAAAGCATGGAATGATAATAACTTTCACCAAAAATAATTTCATCAAGATCAACTAGTCTTATTATATGATAGTCATTTTAGAGCATTTATAGACAATTTATAGATATGATGGAAAGGGCCCTACATTATACATGACCTAATGTAGAAAGGAACCATGGTTTTAAGAGATCTTTAGGGAACCATATTACCAAGGTGGGTAAATGGTTGTAGGCTTAATCCTTACTACCAATAGTTGATTGATCTTATTTTATAAACTAAGTGGGTGCTGAATAAGACCAAGTAAGTTAGGATTTGCCTATTTTTGCATGTCTTGTGTGTGTTTCTTTTTTGTTTCTATTTGTTTGTAGATGATCTCATAAAAAACCTTTGAGAATTCAAATACCAAGCATCATGTGTGCTAGCTATGTATAGGAATATCTATATGTGTCACTGAAAAGTTAATGAAGAGCAACTAAAAGAAATAAAGTTTGAGAAAGGTATGAAAAAATTCTCATGAACAAGATATCCATTGGATAATGATCATTAACTAGAAGTAAATTCATGATCCAAGGGTTAATTGATGTGATCTTTAATAAATCAATGGTTCATCAACACAGCTACTCATACCCCCTATATGAACACCAAAGATTATAATGGCATAACTCCATATTTGAACTAATGACTAACTGCTTTAGTGGCTAGATCAAATACAAATTTTCCATATCCACCATTACATTTAAAATGAGTAGACAACTAATCATTGTCAAGACATGGAAGCCAAGAGGTGTCAAATCTATAAAAGCCAAGTTTGAATACCAAGTTGGTATTTCATCATTGTGTGTATTTTTCCAAGCTACTATTATACAGAGTTGAGCTATTTTTATTACACAAAGCATACAAAACATTTTAATTTCATCACTTTACTCATTTATGGATACCTCATAGCTAATCAAGGATTTTATTGATGCATAAAAATAAGCCATGGATATCAACATGGTACTAAAGCAAACCAAGTACAATGAACAAGATCCATTTGATTACCTTTGCCAAGTAGAATAAAAGCTCTTCCACCTCAATCTTGTTGATGTTATGCAATCATTCACCCTCACATCTCCCCAAAAATTCTAAAATGTAGATGTTGAGTGCCTATTACATATGCTTACTTTTGGTGACTTGAGAGTAGTCATACAAGTTTTTATTAGATGATAAAATGATGACAACATCTATCTAGGGCCGAATGAGATTGTTATCATCAATACACAAGCTTAGGTATTCCTACATGTGGAGATTATTTTCTTCCATATAATATGAATTTTTTCCCCATTTTACAAGAAGTTTTGGATTTGTATGTGTGGAGAAAGAAAGGGATTCCCATTGATGAAATTGCAGATCAATCAATGTGTGTCTTCATGGAGTGCATAACTAGATGATTTTGGTATACAACCATGTCTACCAAGCAAATATGTAAAGGAGTTATAGACATCACTCACCAGATGATCCATCATAATGAATAATTCAACTAGATAGAGTACTCCATCTAGGAGTTATTTGTGAACATTGAAAAGTGTCACACCTCCCCCAAGTAGACATTTCAATATCATTTATTTATGTTCATTCTCTTCTTCATGCAATGGAAGTCACTAGAGGGAGAAGTGTACCTTGATATAGACTAATAGTTGGTGCAGTAATACTGTAATCTCATTTAGATGTAGGACTATGGATCTCTCACACATGAGGGAAAATTCAAAGCTTGGTGGGAGGAGTGCTTGGACCTCATTGGCACACATCTTTGAGTGACACTTGAAATCAAGTAGTACTTGGGTTATCACTCCTCTATCACCTTACTACCCAAAAGTGTTTTCATCATCTTCCATGAAATACCATGGTCACCCTTCCCATCACTCCCCTTATTCATGAAATTAGATATGGAATAGGCCAAAGTGGCCTAAAAAAAAGAATTTATAGTTAGGCATGTGACCTCTTACAATCCATACCACCTAGCATAGATGTTCTGGTAGCATACCAACTAAAAGAAACAACCTACTCATAATAGTAAAAGGGAAATCACAAATTAGACCCTCATTTGGTGTCCCCTCCAAAAAATAAAATGACACACAACACTATAACCTAGAAGGATTATTTGAAGGTGCCATAGATCATGAGATCATGAAACCTCATCTAGATGGGTACAAATGAGTAGGAAGTCTAACAAGTCATGATGGTAGACATGGTTGGGGACTACTATGAGGAGGAAGAGGAAAACTACTTTTTATTTTGGAAGGTAGTGCATAAGTTAAAGTGTATAATTAGGTTCCCCCTAAGCTATGGGTATACCTCCCATCCTGCCCACCTTCTATCATTATTGATAAAGTTTGAGAAAAATCAAAATAACTCCAATGCAAAATGGACTTCTTCTAGCCACAACCTATACCAACATTCATATTTGAGGATATATTTATATCCTACCTAAACATCTTGTGCATAGGTATCAAATAATATGAGAGGCTAAGGTCTCCCCTACATTAGAAGAGTTCATGTTTGGATGACTAACCATAGTACATAAAGAATAACATTCCCCTACACCTACTACACCACCACCTAGATGCAGGTTGGTCACAATCAAGAGGAAGATGGTGCAATTTTGTAGCTCAGAGGTGTGACTAAATAATTCACCACCATCTCTAAAATATCAAGATGTTGAAGATATTACATTGAAGCAACCAAAAAATAGGATCAATAAGACACCAGGGAAGAAGTAGGTCATGTAAATGAATTCTAATTGAGGAAAGAAGAGAAGAAAATAAATAAATAATAAGCACAAAAACAACATGTCATGTAGTAAGACAAAGAAGATGAGGCCACACAAAAGGTCAAGGATGTAGAGGATAATATTTATAAGGCCATGGATGTGGCCAAGAAATCACAAGAAGTAGCTGACATAGCCAAACAAGTATAGGCAGAATGAGAGTGAAAGGAAAGTAAGGATAAACTTATTACAAAAATCAAGGAAGAAGAAGAAAAGAAACAATAAGAGGTAGTGGCCTAAGCATAATAGGTCATGGAATATATTAGGAAAAAGGAGGATGATGAAGCCCTATGGAAAGAACAAATGTAGGTATAAAATCATGCACAAGCACAAGTATAGGCCTAAGCTGCACAAGAGCAAGCCAAGGCTATGGCCCTAATAGAAGAAAAGAAGAAAAAATAAGAAGAAGAAAATATGAAGAAAGAAGAGGAAGGGAAAAATTATAAAAATGAGAAAGATAAGAAAAGAAAAGAAGAAAAGAAGAATAAATAGGAGGAAGCCAAATGTAAATAAGCTAAAGATGATGTATATAAAATTAAGTTGGTAGCAAAGGCCACAATACAATAAAAAGCACCAATAACCACCTAGTCAGGATCATATAAAATTGAGTTACCACTAAGAGGTATCTAGATATAGGATATTCCCATAGTAGGTACTTGGTGCACCACCTTCTCACTTTCACTATCTACCATGCCACATCCAAATCCTATAACATCTACAAACACATTGGTTACAGTTCCCATTAAGTAAGAGGCTTCCATGGATGTCTCCTAACTTCTATTAAAGAAATAATTGGAAGGTGTTTTAACTTTTTAGGAGTCAATAGCATAGGAGGTCACCTCCTTAGAGTGAAAAAGAGATCATTCAAATGTAGATAATGTTTATCTCAAGTCTTTCCTTCAAAAAGGAGTAAAACTAATTAAAGACTCTTGCCCATACTTGGCCACTCAAGTAATAATTAACTAAGTGATGTTCTACTAGCACAAACTCAAGATGTTTGTCACTAAGCTTACTAAGGATTGGTGTGTAGCCCAGTAACTTTGCATAGTAGGTAAATTAGGCTAGATCATGAAGACTAAGGTAGTTGTAGTTGTTTTGATAACCTTACTAGAGAAGTATTAGATCATGATTGATATTTTAGCCCTCCAAGAACATTAGGTCACACAAAGTCTTTTGGACTAGAAACAACACCTTGAAAAATCTCTCACCAATTCCATTATATATTTCACCATAGCTGTAATGGCCAAGACAACCATGGATAGTCAGACTGCATTGATAGATGAAAATGACCTTGCTCTCTAGTAGTCATTCAATTCTCAGGAAAACATGCATGATAGACTTATCGACTGGTAGCATGACCTATGATAGTTCATTTACAAGTCTCTAGGCCAAATGCCATGTAAAAATGTTAGATTAATTGAGTGGAAAAATATAGATGAGGGTCAATATAAAGGAATCCAAGAGAACCAATGATGATTTGGACCTTAAAAAACTTATTGAATATCACACACCAATGTACATCCTAATCCACATAGTCCAAGAAATGATGCTTGATTGACATACCTACAAAAGTGACCTAGCTTCATTCTATAATGAGGTGGCCTAGATTTTCAATGTTCTAATTTCCAAGCCAACATCTAAGCTCCAACAAGTCATCATGTAGTGTAAATCTACATAGTCTAGGGTTAATGAATCTATGGGTCATTCCTCTTCCACTACAATGCCACATCGCTTTAGTTAAGTACTATATAAGGCACACATTTTTAAAATTTAATAAATAATTTTTGTATTGGGGATGATTAGTAAGATAAGTTGGGATAAGATGGTTGAGAACCCATAAAGGGTAGTCACCTAATTATGCTAGCCTATTAAAAACTTGAAAGGTTGGTATGCTACTTCGTTGAAAACTTGAAAGGGTAGCTAAGTTGTGTGCAAAGGTGAAAACTAGAAATGGTGCCTTCAGTAATTACTACAACTCTTGTTAGTCTAACCATTTCTTCAACTTTTTCCCTAAGTGCACCATCAAGATGATCCTATGATGTTATCTCTGGATGAGACAAAATTTTAATTATGATAAATTGTTGGGAGAAGATAATGGATAAGTAAAGATATGTAGGATATTCTTTGAATATTCATCTATTATGTAATTAGTTGTTAGCTATATGTATTCTATCTTGTCCTCCATGACTTGTAAAAGGATAGAAGATGAACAGTCCTCCCTTTTTAGTGCCAAAGTATGAGAAGAATATGAATAGTTAGGGACTATAAATGACATAAATATGTATTCTTGTATGAAGAAGATGATGAACCTTTGTTGAGATCAATATAGACTATTCGGTTATGGTTACCCATTGAATTTATTATTTTGTTCCTTGCATACATTATCATGTCTAATGTTTGGTTTAATTCTATCTACTTTTACTCTAAATGCTCTATAAACCTTAATCAAGCACTGGTTAATCTTAATTCATATCTATAACATGATAATTCATCTATGTTATGTTTCTATCTTCCTTGTTAAATATGAATTTTCTACACTATTTTGTGTAGATGTATAAGACTTAGTTATCCTCATCTTTAACATGTTATATTGCATTAGGAACTTCTACTAATATTTTCATTATAAAATTTGATATTATTTTTTAATGTGTACTGATTCATTATTTAATTGATGTATTATTTAAGTGTTATTATTTAATTTATTACACTTAGATGTCTAGATGCTACTGATAGTCTATTTGTTGACTATAGGGATAGGTACTTGAGCTAGGTTATGTTTGGGACTAAGAAGCATAAAAACATTGAGAAATAATATGGATAATCAAAATAGTTAACTAATGTAAAGATTGAGCTCGATGGTATTAATGATTCAATCATTATGTTTTTATTAGTTAACTATTGTGTGTTATCATTTTATGATTGATTTCATTAATGGGTGACTTAAGAAACTTTTGATGTTCATGTAAACATCTTTTTATTAAATGTTATCATTTTTGAGATCATTATTTTTTGAGTTATAATTATTTGGTGACTATTGTGTTCTTATTGATATTATCATTTTTCCATCATTCTGGTATTATGTGTTTCATGGAATCCATGCTTATTGACTTTGATAGTCTATTTTGGTCACATAATTATTCAATTATTTTAACTATTTTTTTGATCTTCAACCTCTTATTTCATTCTCATTTGTATTTAAGGATATTGAATTCACAATTCAAATCCACTTTATATGGTTTAAGACTTGTATAGATGAATCTTAAACTATGCTTCGTTTAAAGCTCATGCACAAAGGTTTTAACATTATTCAATGAACCTTATTTTGCTTGTATGATTGGCATGTTGTTAAGCCAATATTTGGATTGGGGTCTTTGGTTAGGTTACTTAACCCTCATGGAGGTCATGGTAATTAATTTTTTGTGTTTTGTTTGAATCCAACAACTTATGGGTCATGCCATTGGATCAAATTATCATGTTGAGAGGATCTATATGCTTCATTTGGATTTTAGGTTTTGTTACATTCATTTTGAGACTTAGTCTTATAGGGATTTTAACCTTAGGAAAACTCTATCAAAAAATTTAGCATGGAAAAAAGGGTAATGTGAGGTAATTCCACATGAGGATTTTGAGGGGCTAGAACTATAGTTTGATGCATTAATCTTGATGTCCATGTAAGAGTTGTGGAGAGTTATTTAAGGTTTGTTTTTGTATTTTATATTTGATTGGTTTGTTGAATGAATATGGGATTTTGAGTGGTGGTTTTTGGGCATAACATTTGGAGGTTGAAGAGAATAAAAACCTTATGTGGTTGACTTCCATCAATCAAGTGAGTGATATGCTGATTTTGTTAATATAGTTGAATGGAAAATATTGTTAGTGATTTAACCATAAATTATTGGCATTGTTTTCTAATTTGTTTTGTTTTGGGTAATACCCTAACTAGGGCCATAGAGATTGGTTTTATTGTTGTGTGTTTTTGCATATGGAAGCCATGAATGAATTATCCATGGAATTTTTATACATTTATAACATTTTTTTGTTGGTTATTATGTTTATAAATGACATTATAGTCATTGCATTTTTTTTTAAGAATGGGTTTTTGTTAAATGGCAAAATCATATTCTTTAAGGACTTTGACTAGTTTAATAGTTTGAGCATGTTGATAATTTTGTTTTTGGAATATGTATTTGGGTATTATTGACTATGTTTACTTTGTTATCAAGTCTAAATATCAATTGAGTTGATTTTGGTATTATGAAGCCATTTTGGCCTTAAACAAGTGACTATACTTTTGTTGAAGTGGCTTGGTTATGTTATATTATTATTTTTTAAAGTTTTTAGGGCCATATTATGACTATTTGTTTATTTAAATGGCATTGAAGTGATTTTATTAGAGTTGTTGGTTATTTTAGAAGCCATACAACTATGACTAGGTTATATGTGAACTAGGGTTTTTAATTAGTTTTTTTTAATTTTAAAATCCTAACTTGCATAGTCAAGGTTAAGAAATAAAGTTAAAAAAAGAGAAAATTCATGATGATCATTTCAAATGATGGCTAAAATTGGGGCAAGGACCATAAGGAATCCTCATATGGGTTTAAGATGATTGTAGGGGTTTATTGGAAAATAAATTATTATTATTATTTGATTCTACCTATATGATTGTTGACATTGGTTGAATTATTTGGTCATTATTAGTTGACCAAGTTTATGAAATCATATTAAATTAATGGATTAATTATGGAAATGATAATTGGAATAATTATCAGGTTATGATTATGTTAACTTATTTTTGATGTCATTGATATATTGATTATTTTATTTATTCTAATTTTATAAATCATCATAATTGACCTTTAAGTTATTATTATGTTTATTAAATATAATTTTGGTCAATAATAAGACCTATAGCTTTTCATAAGTTTCATTTTATTGACTAAGTTTTTTTTTAATATATTTTTTTTTAATTTTTATTTTTAAATCATAGACTTATATTAAGTTAGTATGTGAAGATGATTACCATGTATGTTATTATATTAAAGATCCATATTATATTCTTGGACAGAATATGGCCCATAAATAACTAAGCATGAAAAGAGAGATGTAGTTGTCATTAGGTACCAATTTAATGGATCTTAGTGGGATGGTTTATGTGTTTCATTTTATTTCTATTGTTCATTTGTTTGAATGTTGTTAAGAATGATTTATTTTGTAATCCTTTCTCCATTGGTTCTCTACTACCCTGATTTATATCCAGCTAATGGCTGGGGTGGTATATGACCACGTATGGTTGGGCTCATTAGGATTGGTGATGTAAGATTGGCTTCATTGTATTGCATGAAATTATTGTATTTTTTCTTCTTACTTTAAGCTATATTAGTTTTCTAAAAATGGATTATAATTGATATGTAATTCTTATGGTTTTACTTCATGTTATTCATCATAGTTGTATTAATACAAAGTGATATAACGTAGACATGTATATTGGATTAATGAATTAAATTGTAGTTGATAACTTGATTATTTTAATAATATGGAATTTTTATTTTAATATGAAATTATAGTTGTTCATAAATAACTTGATATGTGGACATAGTTATGAGTTCCTAATCTTTTGTTGGTAGCTAAAAACTTATTTGGAATAAGCAGTTGAGAATTTGTATTAAATGTTTTACCATCTTGAGTTGGTATGTAACATTGTTTTTAAGTTGACTCATGACTGGTAAATGTAATCATGTCTTTGATTGTACCTATAAATCATTAGTATGTGATTGAGAAACTACTTAGTTAATTCAATATGCAAATACTAGTGTTTGAACTCACCTGTACAAGTTATATTGAGTATGTCATGATTCTTTCCTTACATAGAGTATAAGGAATTGAGACATAATGTTAATATGTTCAAGTTACTTTGTATGATTATTTATAATCATAAGCATGTTTAAACTAAGTGACATTATACTTGATTATGTATACTTGTATTGAGCATTGTAATATGATAATTTGGGTGAGTTTTAAAGTCATATTAAATGAACTTTTCAAATAAATATACATATTATTAATCCTATTTGTGACATAGATTAACTAATGAAAGTGTTGAGACTTCATTTATATTTTGACTATAAATATATAATTTAGTTATATTAAATTCTTATAATTTTATTGGTAAAATCAATGGATTGAATTTAGTTTAAAACTTGTGTGAAAAGTTGTTATAAATAAATGGAATGTGTGTTAAAGACTAAATTGGAATTATTACTCAAGTAGTTTAATATGTACTTATCTCTTGGAAGAATATTTTCATGTTAATTAGTAAGCATTGTTACGTGTTATGGACTATATGGGAAAATACTAAATTAATTCATTATATTTAATCATCATTAAGATTATTTTAGTCTTATATTATGTTGAAGTTATATTTGAAATAATGTACTTCATTTGTGAGTTTATAAAGAAATATGTCTATTCCTAGCTAAGCATTTTGTGTTTTAGGAATAATTGCTCCATGTTTGGAATATACCATTGATTATTTTACTAATGGGATTTTATTCTTAAATGGTAAAACAAGTTATGAACTTATATTTTTATTATAAGGATCTATCTTAGAATTAAAGCTTAATTAAGATCTAATTTTTAAGTAAGCAATATAATAAATGCTTGGACTAAGATCATGGATTTAAGTTTAAGGATAAATCTTCAAGAACAAAATTTAAGCTAGACTTAAGTACATTTTTTCCTTGAGGACTATTGATATGTTTTGAATTGTTTAAATTAGGGGGAATTTACATTGGTAAGAAGGGAATTATAAATATAACCTAAGTCATTAAATAATCCTTAAGCATACTAGTCAGGAACTTTTACATTGTTTGTAAATGGTAAGTTGTTCCTAAAGAGAACTTAAGCATGGTTATTAAACCATCCATCAAACATTGCATATTCCCTATATTTGTGTCAAATCTCGTATGTCAATTTGCCTATGGAATGAAAAGGTGTTCAAATGCTTTGCATTTATTTTGGAAATGGTCGTTTTACTTTGATCTCTATTTGTTTCTTGTGATTTGGTAAATCATAATTAATCAATATTAGCATGATGATTATTTTTTTGAATCTAATATTAATCTACCTATGTTTTCTAAACTTTTCTAAAACTACCCTTGAGGCACTATCTATTATATATCCTATACAATTACTCAAGTAAGGGTATAAGTTTGTAATAACTCCACTAGGAAGACCATAACATGCTACTTGGATAGAGGTGAGTTGGTAAGAATAAACTAACCCACTTCTATCCAAATATTGGGTGGTTAAATTACTTCCTAAAGAATCCATTGATGGGTTATACACTTGGTCTAGTAATTTTGTTGGTTGTAACATATTTATGGATCTAATTACATATTTTTATGATAAACATTGGGTGGACTTTATTCCATTAATTTGTTCAAATAACGTGTCTATATTTTTTTGTCTGGTTGTGACAAAAAGAAAGGCTATGATTACATAAGGACAAAAAATTGATTTAGAATAGAGAGAAGACATATTATCTCTAACAAAGATAAGAAAGATAAATCTATTAGATTTGGATAGATATAAATAAGATCCTTATAGTTTTTTGGATACTTATAAAAGAGTGATAAATGAAATGTTTAAAACCTTTAACCAACCTATTTAGAGGTCATCAGAGAGTAGCACCATTTAGGATCCTAAATAAATTATAGACAAATTAAAAGGGGAAATAATAAAGATATATGATACTATTCATTTAACAAGGTTTGAAAAGACTACATCCAACCTAAGTGGGAAACATATTAGAATTGTTCAATAAAATCAAGGATATTGATGGAAAGCTTTGCTTCATAATCTAAGCAACTAGAAATAAGCATTATTCCCAACTGAATTTAATAAAAAAATTAGAGAGACTTGGACCCAAAATTATGTAGCTACTAAGAGAGATAGCTTTTTGGATGGAATTATGAGATACAAGCTTTGGTACAATAATTTGTAAATCAAGAAAGAGAGGTAGTCTCTAATTTTCAAGATATGAGAGTTACTCAGGTAAGCACTCTATATACACATAATATTTTTTAAAAATATCAATTACTGATGCTTTATCTCTTGTAGGAATCTATTGAGTCTTAACATATCTAAATGCATGCCTAAGGGGTGGACTAGGAATGGGGTGGGTAGACCATTGGTGCTTCATAAGATTTTTGTCCCTACAATACCACTTGTTATCTACATAACCATCTCCTAAAAACACTCCCCTAAGCTTTGCATCCTCTTTATCACCCTCCTCTAGTCATTTCATACTTTCATTAGCTTGTCTCAAATCCTAAAACCCCTTTTGATGGTTTACATTACACTATCATCCCCATTAAACCTCTATTGTAATTGATAAAAGTCATTTAGGGTTTAGGTTGGCCCCTCACTGACCTAGACCAAGCCCTAATTTGGTTTTATCAATAATGGTACATAGTCAATTAGTTTGACTGTATCATCTAAACTTTTATAATGGTTTAGGGTTAGATTCAATTATTTATACACATCCATTTCTACTATTTCATAGGAAGAAAATAAAATATGAGGATTATATTAAACATCTGCTTATCCACCATTATACTTTAGGAACATAACTTAGGGTTTTAATACTTTCTTTAGAGATACAAATATTATCTTTTCGATAAGTATTTTGGATGCATAGATAGATTATGTATTCTATATTTTAATTGTCCATGTTATCCTTACATACCACAACAATCTCTTGTGAATCACCTTAGCCGAGGGAGAGATTGAGGCTTGATAAGTTTTTATTCAAAGGTAAGCATTCCTAACTTTGTTCCTCATTTATAAGAGTAGATAGATTTTAATTTTTACTTATCTCCCATGTATTAATATTTAATATACATTTATGTGAGTATATATCTTTTTTTCATGTTTACATTTTATGTTTATTAGACCCACTTTACATCACAAGCTTTAGTGAGCACTAGATTAGACTTTGCTTTTATCATTTAATTTTGTGAATATGAAAGCATAGGACCTAGCTAGGGTTATTACATAATTTTTATCACCTAGAGTCTTTAAACCCCTTCCTAGTGATTTTACTATGGTAAGATATCCTTTAGTTAGGTCTCATGGATCCATCTTAGTCATGACCTCAAATATCTAATGTATCAACAATCAAAAGTGTAAGTAGGATTTATCTTCTCCAAGCTAGGATTGATTAATAAATAATTTGCATTTACATTTTACACACACTCTTCATGGGTAATTAATGCACAATCCCATTTTTTAGAATATCTTATGAGTAGTAGTTGATAACTTCTGCACTGAGATTGAAGGCATGGTCTATAGGACCAATGATGAGATTATGCAACTAGTGAATTTTGTGAGAGATAAAATAATAATAACTAAGACACTTTATGTGGAGGTGAAGGCTAATTTAGACACACATAATAATTCAATTGACAAGCTCCCACAATTATTCAAGAGACATTTTCTTGATTTTGATAATAGTGACATTGACTTCTAGGTGAGTTATGTATTATACTTGTAGATGGAAGCAACCAATCAGTCAAATTTAGTAGTAGGGTAAACATCTACATGAAAATGTAGTTGGGAGAATGAGGTCTTTAGTAGGAAAAAAAATTCTTGGTTATATCCTTCCTTGTCATAACATTATATAACTCATAATAAGTCATATATAATGGTAAATGGCCAAATTTAGGAAATATATTTATGATGATGATAAGTAAATTATATCAATATCAAGGGAATTAACACATAAATATTTATCATAACATATTTTAGACTCTAAAAATATGGTATTATATGCTTTTAAATGTCAATATTGACCTATCCTTACCTTACATGACTTGTGCCTATAAATATGTTTTTTCACACTATTATTTCCTATCCACTTTATTTTATGGGGTTGACCTTCCTAATTTCCTATGAGTCACCTAAAGGAATTACATAATAAATGCATACTATTCTTAATATCATTATCATATTATTTCCTAATAATCATATCACTATTTTTTATCATTGGACATCTCCCTTGGAGGTGAATGTGTTGGTTTATCATAATTTTCCAGCTATACTAGAGATGTCTATATTCCTTCTAATGTTCATTTTCTATATTTAAATCATTTTTATGGGTTGGCCCATATGTTTCACATTTTGGTGGTATGATAAGTTACCCAAAGAGTAATATATAAATACATAATATGTCTAAGCCTATATCCCCATCTATAAAGCACTTATCAATACTTTATCTATCTCTTGAACATTGAGAGAAACAATCCTAAAGTTCTCAAATCAAGAATTAGTCACAAAAAATAAGCCCTAGACAAATAAAAAACACTTATACCAAGTCAAATTATATATTTTTAAGTATTAAAAGTTATATCACATGATAAATTCATACTAGTGGATCAAAATTTCACACATCCACTTAAAGGAAACTAATACATACAATTTAACTTCCCCCTTTAGAGTATTATATACATATGTAGTGCTTATTAATTCATTTGGGAGTGGTTGGGGTCAACTCAACATGTCAATATTCATTATTTTTTATAGGTTAATATTTTGTCATTTCAAGGTGAAACATAAAATATTTTGAATCTGACATAAAACTAACTTTTTGATATTACACACTAATAATAAAATAGGTAGATGTAGCGTTTCATGTTGAAATAGATTATTAAAAACTATAAACACAAATTTTTTCATATAAAATTTATAATGGTAACTATTGACATATTCTTCATTACATGAATTAAACCCAATTATATGACTGTTATTCACTATTCATCTAAGCCATTCATCTATATGCAGGTTGGCCCTTTATTTTTTGTTGTCATTATAGCAACTATCAATGTAAAATTCTCAATATTTCTAAAAACACCTTTATCTTGTTCCCAAAAAATCATAACTATTCATGTTGCTCCTAGACAATTTCACCCTAAGTAGACAATGGTGCATTGCACCCCTATCCACTTGGGCCAACTATGTCACACTCTAAATAATGTCTAGTTTTTAAATTCAAAGTTATCTTGTTGGGTCTTCCTACATGTTTCATAAGGTTGGTTAAAGTAAATTTTAAAAAGATTCACCTATAAATACGTGTCAAGAGTCATTCATTTTATCAACTTGTTATTCACTTATTACAAGCGTTTACACTTCTACACATTGATAAAATTTACCTTATTCTTCCTGAATTTTACATTATTCATAAGGATCAGTCATAAAAAAATTCAAGATCCATCTAAATGAAGTCAAGATATATCATTGTCAAGTATCAAAACTATCTTCTATCTACATATATATAGTCAAAAGAGAATAATCACACATTCAATCTAGGTGGGAAAAATATGAGGGTTTGATTTTAGTCCTCACAATATTTAATATGTAGGTAAAAATAATCATCTAGGGGGGATATGTCATTTCAACCTAATACATTCTCCTCTTTTTATTATATGTTGTCAAGCTATCAAAGTGACCTAAGGGTTTAAAAGAGAAGAAAAGACAAAAAAAAGATAATGGAATAACCCTAAGTGTGATATCTCATATTTATCCTAACTTACATGTAAAATAGGTGAAGTGATTTGTTTAGATGTATAGTCAAACCAAAGAAGTCTAAATTCAACATACTAGGATGTACTATTCTACTATTTACCTACTATGCTCTTGTCTAGATTCATCTTATGTTTCTAATTTTATTCTGTCATTTCCACATTCCTACCTCATTTATCTTTTTCTATCTTCTATTTGATACTATCAATTGAGATAATTATACTATCAACAAACTCATGCAAAATGTGAATACAAAGAGAAATATAAATGATCTATTAGTCAATCCTAACCTAGATAAGATAAATCTTACTTACACTTTTAATTGTTTATACATTATATATTTGGGGTTATGACCAAGATGGATCTTCTAGATCTAACCAAGAAATCTATTACGATAATAACATCACTAGAGAGGGTTACAAATATTTAGTCAAGTAACACTATATAGTAACACTAGCTAGGTCTTATGTTTTGATATTCACAAAGTAAATGATAAATAAAGTAAAATATAATCTAATGCTCACCAAATTTTGTGGCACACAGTGGGGGTAATAAATATAAAAATTAGACATGCATAAGAGAATCTTAATTAAGATATGTATAAGCAAAACCCTAATGCATAAAGAGAGTAATATATTCAAAAGCAATTATTTATGTTACTTCTATATAATAAAATAGATGATTAAAGTTAGATAGACTTACCTTGAAAAGGAATTTATTGAGACTCAATCTCTTCCTTGGACAAAGGTGATTCACATGAGGTTTTTATGGTTTATAAATATCACTAAGAAAGGCCAAAGTATCCAAGTATTTTCCATAAGATAATATTCTTCTCCAATTATAACCCATAAGCTATAAATCCTCAAGTAGAATGGTAGAAGAGTAGATTGTAAAGAAGCACAAATAAATAATTATCTCTATTATCTCTCTAAGAAATGATGAAATGAATATGTATAGATAGATGAATCTAAACCTAAACCTTTCCAAAATTTTATCTGACAAGGTTAGCCCAATTGACAGTATATATATTATTTGATAAAAATAAATTAGGTCTTGTTCTAGATCAACCAGGGGTTGACCTAGACCCTTAATGTGTTTTATCAATTTGAATACAAGGTTGATGGGGCTGACAATGTAACATAAACCATCAAAAAGGGTTTTAGGCTTAAGAAGGGGATAATGAAGGTGGTAAATGCTTGGAAGAGTGTGAAATAGAGGATATAAGGCTTATGGAATTGTATAGGACAAGGTTGTATTGATATCAAGTGGTGGTGTAGGGTACAACCATCATGTAAAACACTAATGGTTTTCCTACCCCTTTATCGGTGCACCCTTTAAGTTGTGCAATTAGAGAGATTAAAACTCAATGTGTTACTAAAAGAGAGAAAACATCAATAAATGATAAAGTTTAAAAATATAATGTGTATACATATGCCTCAATGAAATCTCATCACATGTCACTCAAGTGTAACATGGGATGATGCTTTTAGAAAAGAACATAATATTACACAACATTAAAGATGAAGAAATTACTATATTTTAAAGCATAAAATAATTTAAAAAAATGACTAAAATGGAAATAATAGACAAAAATTAATATATGTGCACCTTGTCATACCTTTATCACTAGATGGTTATTTTTTGTGATTCTAGTTTAGTTCATGATGGGCATAGAGACTACTTTGGGCAAACCCAAGGATGCAAAACTAAAAGAGAAAAAATAAATAAATGTATAAAAGCCAATATAATTGATGTAGTGTAGGTGAGATGTAATTGAAAATTTGGTAAGCTGGGGTGACAATTGCTTAGTTAGTACCAAATGACCAAGTCAAAATTTTGGAGTAAATTAGGTAACCAAAAAAACAAGGCTATTAAATGACAAAAGACCATGAACAAGTGAACCTTAGTAAGAAAGTTAGATCAACCAAGTCAAACCAAGGATATAATTCAAAAATATGGTAATCAAGCATCAATGTAAAATAAGTAACAATCCTTAATTAAAATAAATATGGACAAATAAATGGTAAAACAACATTTGAAGAGTGGGTAGTAAAAATCCTTACTCAATTAGTAATGGAAAAAGTGGATGAGAGGGAAAACAACATTGGTGAGTGAAAAGTAAAACACTAGTCTCACTCAATAATGAAAAAAGTACTAAACAAGTAGAAACAAACATTGATGTCTAATAAAAGGAAGTTAAACAATGAAAATTGGTAAAATAAAGGAAGGTAATTATAGAGATGTAATTAATGGTGTAAAAAAAGTAATCTATAGTCACTCAAACATACTATTTTGTTCTAAGGATAGATAAAACTAAAACAAAATAGTGCTAGCATGTTTTTAAGATGCGAAGAAGAGGAAATATAGAAGTGAGAAAACATATTTAGAATCACACTTTCCTATCAAGGGGGAAATGAAATAGGTGGAGGTGAAAAGAAAGAAAATGTAAGGTAGAGAAAATCTTTATTGAAGTCAAGATACTAAAATTAGGCTTGTCAAAACAAGGGGACTGTCAAAATTAAGGACTCTAAAGAACTTCGCCTAGACACACAAATCTTAGGTCATCAAATGAAGTAGGAATATCTACCCATAAAGGTTAAATTCATGAAAATGAAAATATACCTACATTCCCATAATGTTCTACCCATTCCTAAATACCCCTTATAGAGTTATCAATCAACTATGAAAATCAGGTACTTGCATGAGAAAGTAGGTAGCACCATAGATTATTTTGAATTATCCTATCCCAATCTACTAGCCTATCATATCCTAATGGACATTGGTTGTATCATGAGGCCAAATGTGGAGTTTGAGTTTTGATTGGAGATAGGAGATGTTATATTAATCATATATTTTAGTGTGATTTTAACTTTTGACTTTGTATGTTGCCTTTTAATCATTTCATTTTGTTTTAAATGATTTATATTTTAAATTTTGGTGGATTTTTCTATTACTCCATATGAATTCAGAGAATCAAATTTGGGTGCTAAATATGACTATCATTTCAAAAATTTAGACTTGGTTGTTAATAAAGAGAACTTATAGAGCATGGTGTCTAAGAGTCTTGTTAATTTATGTGAAATAAAAGTGTTATCTTGAATTCAACATTGTTTTATCCAAAGTTGAATTAAAGGAAAGGAAATCAAGAAAAATAAATCATGAAAAAATTTGAATTACTTCAAATCACAAAAAATGTGGCAAAGGGTAAAAAGGGATATAATGATAGGTAAGTGTGTTTTCTTATCATAATAATGTAGGAAGTGTAGGGAAACATGATAACATAGTTTTTTGTGCAATTTTTATCCAGAAACTAAGAAAAATTTAAAGCTAAGAACAAGGGATCATAGACTTGTAACCATTACTTGACATTTAAAAAAGGAACATTTAATTAATTAATGGTGATGATTTTATGAGAAGGGATTGGTACTATCCATGGTCTTACAATGAAACTCATAAAATAGAAACCCAAGAGGATGCAAAAATCATGTGAAAAACAAAGTGAGAAAGATGGTATTTGTGAGGAAGGTCTAGTCATATCCATGGTCTTAAATTTCAACTCACAAAAGAGGAACCCAAGAGGGTGAAAAAAGCATTGGAAAATAATAATTTAACAAAAGGAATTTATGAATAATACTAGGTCTTATCCATGGTATTACAATGAAAATCATGAGAATAAAGGAAACCAAAGGACCAAGAGAAAGAACTAAGGTTTGTGAAAAGAGAAACTATTATAGAGGGTGAGACCCAAGTAAAAATCCTACAATAAGTATTAGTAGGATAACATATTAAAAACATGATGGAAGGGAAATATCTAAGTAAATTACTTATTTATAAATTATACATTGGTGGGCTCTTTGAAAATATGGCCTTCATTAGTTTGGAGGTGATAGGTGTTAGGACCAAGTATGTCTTTTACTAAATAAGGCCCCCAATATTTTGGGGCATATTTCACTTCTTTATCATGAATATAATCTAGTTTAAGGACAAGATAATGAACATTAAAATTTCATACTTTAACCCTTTTTGTTATGTTATTTAGAAATATGAGCCTTGTATTGGTGATTTTATTGTAGAGTGCATAAACGATGTTTGTCGAGAAGATCAAGAGGATGAAGGAGAGATTCACATAATTCTTCATCATCTATGATACCATAAAGAGATATAAAGAGAAACGGAATCTCAATTTATAATGAGATTACACATTTAGAAACATAGACTAGAGAGAACAAAGTTGCCCCAGTACCATATACTAGTGAAATATGCCCAAAACTGAAGATGCCAATATGTGCATGTTTCATGGATTGTATTTTGGAGGAATTTATTAATAATATTATTAGTGGCTTAAACTTGGCCATTAAATTATGGATGGAAGGGCATAGAAAATTTGTGAGAGATTTTGAATTTAGCAAAGAGCTATTTCACATATTTATTTTTGAAATTATCACCATGATAAAAAATTATAGCATGAGGAAATCCAACATGATAAATTATTTGATTGAGGATGAATTTATAAATATTTTTTGTGGTGATGATGATGAGAGGCATGGATTCAACCATTTGGTAAAATATTTAGTATACATGATGATAAATATATGCCCATCTTGTGATCTAGGTAGTTTATCTATGAGATATAATCCCCACATTGAGAATGGCCAAGGAGATTACATAGTTTAGATCTCAACTAGTGGTGAGTGGATTAAATCATTATTAAGTTGGTAGGGACTACACTTTTTATCAAATTTGATGAAATACTTTTCAAGAGTAGGCCAAAATTATCCCATATATAGCCATTGGTGTGTTATATAATGTCCATTATAGTGACCAACATAAATTCCCTCATGTGATTATGAGAGAAGTAACCTCTTATTTCATTACATAGTGGAGGAGGGTACATTTAACATTGTGATAATAAAGGATGTTATATCAAAAGATACATTTTAAAATTTGTTTGTGAATTTGAGTCTTTTTGTGATAATTTGTGTTTGAAGGATAGGTTTGATGCTCAAAATATTAGATAATTTATTTGTACCATGGGATCTATTAAATGGTGATAGCCTTAATATGATAGATAAGTGAATCTTATGATTTTATGGAATATGGGAACTATATATTTTGAATAATAAAGGTAGAATCAATAATAACATGGTGCATATGAAATGCAGATGTTAAAGAGCAAGAGAATCAGTAATAAAATTTTGATCTCCAGGGATGGACTTATTTCAAGGAAAAATCATCATATTATCCCAAGCTTTCCAAGGCAAGTACAAATATCTAGAATAGAACATGGAATAGGCATGTTGAAAATAGCATTGATCTTAGAGGGATTGAAATGAATATTATAAAGAGAGACTAAGAACCCTAGAAATTTCATAGATGTGATGACAAAAACATGTTTTTAGGGGTTTATTATAACTTTATATTTGATTAGGCAATCAAAGATGATAACAAGATTATAAATATGAGTTTTGTAGCTTTTAGAATTGGTGATGAGGTCATCCATATAGGTTTTCATAATTTTATGGATAAGGTCATGAAAAGTATGGGTCATAACCCATTGATAGGTAGTTATAGCATTTTTAAGGCTAAAGGCATTTTAACATAACAATAAGTACCCCATTCCATGGTGAAAGGTGTCTTATGTTGATCTTCAAGGGTGATGTGAATTTGATTATATCTCAAAAAATCATCCATGAGGGTTAAAATTTCATATCTAAAAGTGAAATAGGCAATGTCATCTATGAAAAGTAATGGGAATTTGTCCTTGGGATAAACAAGATCAAGGTTATGGAAATTGATGTAAATGCAAGTTACCATGGTGACTTTTTTATAAATAGGGACAATGTTTAAGAAGACCTATTTGTAATAGTCAATGGGTTTGATAAATTTGGAATTAAAAATTTTAATGATTTATTTATGACATACATTGGAAACTTTAGGAGGATTTTTTTTTTGTTTTTGTCAAATAGGTTTGACAATAGGATAGGTAATGATGTTGTGCACCATCATACTAGGATCAATGATGAGCATGTCCTCATATGACTAGGATAAATTCACATGGTATTTATTAAAGAATAAACTAAATTATCATGTTAAGTTGGTGTGAGTTATCTAGAGACTATTAAAGGTCAAGGTGATGAAGGGGTACCATACTCAATTCTTTTAGTTTCCTTGATAAACACAACATTTCCATTCTAGAAATGATATGGTGCATTTGGTAGAGAGCAAATGGGTTTTGTTTTAGGATCAATGCTAGCAATAAAGTTATTAAAATTAGGGGCATTTTTTTGAAATTTTTAATTTTATGATGTTTTTGAGGGAGTTGAGGTTATTGGGAATGGAACATTTCAAGGATGGATTCATCACTAGGAAATATAGGGAGAGGACCATAATATTCCACATCTACTTTGAGATCAATATTTTGTTACCATGGTGGTCATATTCAAAATGTATTTGACATAAATCTATGGCCTTAACATTGAGGGTGATCTTAGGGGTAGTTGGAACTGTAGAGGAATGTTGATCAGATTTAATTGGTTTATCATTAATGTTATTGATGGGGAGAGGATCAGATATAATGATCAATGTGGTAGGAAGTATATAAGATGCTAGAAGTTTTGGAGGTGTGAGAGGTAAGATTTTTTCTACCACCTAAGGAGTATTGAGAAGTGGAGAATTAGTAGAAGGTACATGACCTTTAAGTCCTAACTTAAAATATGTGAACATGGTACGACCATCATGATTAAAAGAATGTATTTAAGCTAAAGTTTTCTGATAACATCATGATTGAGCTTGGTCTAGGATGTATATATCATCATAAGTTGGAGAAATTGTACATGCTTATGATTCAAGAGGAAATACATAAGGTGAGATGATTTATGCATAAATCACTAAAATTTATGTGGAGACATGATTAAAGGATCTTGAAATAATTTATCCACTCCATAATCATTACATGTGAAGTCATCTTTTGTATAATATGTTTCATGGGCATTACATAGAGGAGGAAAATCAATTATCTCAATGATTAGAGGGATGGTGCAATTATCAACTAATAATGAGTGAAGTAGCCACTCCAATATGTAATGAGGTAGCCTATTAAGATTTCAAGTATTTTTTAAGTCATTAGTGTAGATAGGATTACATAACATGATTAGTCAAAAATTAGTCCAATAAATCAAAGGAAGAATGCATAAGAACAAACTAAATTAAGCCTACATATTTATGTGGGAATTACAAAGGATAGAGAGAAAAAAATGAAAGAAAGAAACATCATATTACCTTACCAAATGGATTCACCATACCAATGCAGCTCAAAATCATGTTATCCCTTGATCAAGAGCTCTTATCTTGAATAACAATGTTGGTCAACTCCTCCAATGTCCCAAGAACTCTTTGTAAAACCTGGGCTCATGATTTAGAATCACTAAACTATCATATCAATGAAGGTTAAAAATAGAATCAATTGTCAAATTCAAAGGATTGTGGAGTCAATTCAACATAATAACTTTGCACAAATCAAGCTTAAAAATGATGTTCACGGCCTCTCTATTTATAAATTTTTTAGATTGCTCAAAATCAACCTGAACTATCCATCTCAAGATTGAGATGTGTGGCTAAGGATTAATTCAATTATATAATAGAATAAATAAATATCCCTCATAAAAATTTGTGATAGAGGGGCATTTAAGAGACATGGAAGGTCTTAATGAGGCATGGGAAACCCATAATCTTGATATTTTATGAATTTATGGCCTAAGGATGTCTTCCCAAGAAATGATGTCATTTTGTGATGTAGTTAATAGAAATTAATTTCAAAAAATAAATATTCAACAAATATCATGTAAAATCAACTTAATATCATGATTTGGATCAATTAGTCTTAAATAAGGTTAATCAACATTTGTGTAATTCTTTGGAAATTGGCCCTCAATTAATCAAAATGGTCAGAAAGTCAAATTACTAGGTCATAAGTTGACTCAAAAAGAATTGAAAGGTGATTTTAGATGTATTGGAACTCCCATTTAGGATGTTACAAACACAAAATAAAAAAGGTATGTGACATGTACCGACAAATTATAAGAAAAGAGTGATCCAGAGCACAAAAAGGCAAAATCATCATTTTGACTAAAAATAAATTGATCAAAGTTAGCTACTTCATAAATTTAATTTCCCCATTAAGGGATACATTAGCCTAAATCGACACTTGTAAATGACAATATTGAATAATTTATCATGTTTTATGGATTTTGACCTAAAATGTGAATTTGAGTGCAATTCGAGTAAGATTGATAATTTTAACACAAATGGTGTTAGGAATTGGATGTCTACATTTTACCCCTATTTGAGAAGGTGTAGTGAGACATTAAAGTGAAGAAACATATTTTTAAAGAAAAGAGTTGTCAATAAGAAATTGTAATAGACCCATGATGTGCCCTCAAGAGGATATACTAGGAGGAAAGAGAAGAATGGACTCTTGAAAAGAGAGGGACAGTGAGAGAGTAACTCATAGAGTAGATCATATCCAAATGAGCTAATTATTATACATGTGATTATCATCAATGACATAAATATAATTAGAGGTAAAATAGGCACTATTAGATGGGGGAAATGGGAAAGATATAATTCATAAATGTAAAGGACATACTTTAAATGTACCTAATTTGAGAGTACAAGCTGCATGCTTATGCCATTGATCAATCTTGAGACAAGTTACACACTAAAATATTTCCA
Organism: Torreya grandis; assembly: GCA_037957365.1. Taxonomy (NCBI): domain Eukaryota; kingdom Viridiplantae; phylum Streptophyta; class Pinopsida; order Cupressales; family Taxaceae; genus Torreya; species Torreya grandis. The sequence continues at coordinate 1,620,645 of JARHVA010002421.1, forward strand.
TCATGGTCATTAGTGTGGAGAGCTTAGAATTAGAGGAAAATAGAGAACATTCTACTTCAAGAAGGGAAGCACTAGTAGAATGGGGTCTCTAAACATAAGATAATAAGAGGTGCCCCGATAGAGAAAATATGATCATGATAAAATAGTTTTGCCCTAGTAGGGCTAATTTTAATCATTGATAAATAATAAATAATGATTTACCCCTATAGGATTAATTTTATTTGGATGTTTTTTATATATTGTGCCCCAACATGGGAAATTATCAAGCAAAATAGCTCAAGGATATAACCCAATAGATAGGTTAAAGTGAGTGGGTATAAGCGTACATACAACTATGTAATATCTTAGCAAGCCACAAGAAACCAAGCATATTATAATTCAAAAAGTGATGAGAGAGATGAAAATAATAATGGAGATGGTTGAGCTAACTCAAAATGTGATAGACATGTGGATGTTACCTACATAGTTCCATGGATTCATGTTCCAACATGAACTTTAGGCCAATGTAGTTTACCTAAGTTTGGGAGAGAATGGAATGAGGAATGATGAAAAATGACCAAGAATTTATTAGAATCACAATGTATGTAAAGAGATTTATATCTAAGCATAGATTTGAGTGTTAAAATGCATATAACCTAGATGCCTATTTCCATATCATGAGCCTAGATTATGCAAAGTGTTCATGATAAGTGTTCATCAACACTGATGTTGATGTTAAGACTTTGATACCTAAGTACAAAGTGATTGTTATATAAAAATAAATTAGGCATCATAAGTATGAATAACTTAGAATGACATAATTTTTCAATTGCACTGAGATGGTTCAAATGTGAATACCTATAACTAAGGATAATGGTAAAGCAATGGTCAAAACTAGAGTTACAACTATTTACATTTAAACAAAAAAGCAAAGATAAAAAAAAAGATAAACATAAATGAACCTAAATTGAAATCAAGATATGATCAATCAAGACTTAAGTAGGAATAAAAATGTTTTAAAAACAAAAAAGAAAGAACATCTTAATTATATGAGACCAAGATATAAATAATCAAGATTTGTGTGGACCATTAAGACATTTTTGAACACAAAAGAGAAAAGCAAAATCAAACAAGAAAATAAGACACCAACAAAAACCAAATAAAAAATGGTCTAAGAAGAAATTAATAACATAGGATCAATATATAAATAATCAACACCCATGCAAATCATCAAGATGTTCTTAAACACAAAAGAGATCAAGAAAAACATACAGGGAAACACAAGACCAAGATGAGACAAGAAGTGATAAAAAGGAGAAGAACTAAAATGAGAGGTGTGAAAGCACAAAAAAACACCAAGAAAACTCAAATAAACACACACAAACAAAAAACCAAGTTAGTGTGTTTTAAAGACAAATGTTCATGCATTTTTGGTAGAGGTGTTACTTTCCACCACATCATAACAAAAAATAATGACACAAAATTTATTTCCTAATTAAAGAGGAACAATGATAGAAAAAATGGGGGAAGCAAAGAAAAGGAATGGGTTGGCTGAGTTGAATCTATATGTACAAGACAAGTGGACACTTCCTACATAGTTCGATGGACTCATGTTCCAACATGAACTTAAGGCCAAATGTAGTTCTCCTAGGAAATTGGATAGAAGAAAAATAATGATCAGACTAGAGTGATTGATGTTATAGAAGAAATGAAAGATATAATAAACAAATGAGAATGTTATTGTAAACAACAAGCTATTGGGATGAGAAATAATGTTATTTCAAAATGGAAAGTGTGTAAGACAAGATGAATTGGTGTTTTTTTCTTGCAAAACAACAAGACTGTAGCATGGTGGGATGGAAATGTAAAAATGTATAGAGGTGTGAGATAATGTTTTTATTCTTTGGTGGATCATGTTTTGATGTTTTTGGCATTTTCAAAGTATTTATAATGTTTTTGGTGTTTGCAGGATAAAATATGCACAAGGTGGGACCATCTAGTCAAGGAAATACATGTCTGAGAGTAGAAGTTCCAATAAAATATCTAAGTTGAATATAAAAGCCCATGCTCATAAATCATCAAGAGCGAGGATCTTGATAAAGACAAAAAATTCTTACAAAGAGCAATAAATGTAATATAGAATAGTGTGTGGTATGAAGTAACTATGACTAAGTATCTATATTCACTTATTTGTAATAGTGTAGCAAAGGTCCAAAATGGAAAATATGTTTTTGCTTTCTTGCCTATTGAAGAAGCTATAAAATACTATTCTAGATGAAATGATTTGTATAACTGATGTTGAGGATGTTCATAATGTTCTTGAGACATACTCAAGATCATAGTTGGTTAAGGGATAAAAAGTGTTTCAAGCTTAAACATGCCCAAGACATAATAAAGACCATGGTTCTCTTTTCAGAATGGTCCAAAAAATAGGGTCCAACACATGGATGGCCCAAAATGGGCTAAAGAATATGGTTCTCAAAGAGAATGGTCTAAGATAGGATAAAAAGTTTTCAAAGTGCCAATGATTCAAAGCTTTCACTATCTAAAGTTGTGAAGACCAGGCTAAGGTATATAAAATATGTTTAAGGTAAGATAAAATTACTTTAGCACAAGTTGTCCCCAAGTCAAGGGTCTTGTAGATAATGGTTAAAAGTTGTTCATGCATAAAAACTATCAAAGTGTACAATGTTTATGGGCTCTAGAAGTTCTTTACTATTAGGTTTAGCTAGTTGATATGCCCCTAATCCATAGTTCATCATGATAATATAGGGTCCCAACCAATTAGGCTAAAAATTATCTTTCTTTTTACATTCAACATTCATTTTATTTTGGTTATCTTTCAAAACCAAGTCACCAATCTCAAATTCTCAAGGGAAAATGCACTTATTGTAGCTTCTCTACAATTTGTTATGATAGGCCTGTAAGTTTTCTAGGGCAGCCAAATGCTTACCATCAAGAAGTTCTAGTTCTTGTAGCCATGAGTCTCTATATTCTTCATCATCGTCAATGTGCTATATTGATATTTGTAATGATGGTATCTCAATCTCAACTAGGATAATAGCTTCAGTTCCAAAAACAAGGGAGTATGGAGTGGCTCTAGTTAGGGTTTGATGATTGGTTACATAAGCCCAAAGGGAAGGAAAGAGTTACAAGTGCTAATTATGGCCAAAATAATTGATAAACTTCTTTAAGATGGCTAAAATGGTTTTTTTTATGCCTCAACTTGTTCACTACCTTGTGGGTTATATGAAATTGATCTCTTGTGCTTGATCTTGAATTTCACATAAATAGATTTCACATCTTGGTTCACAAAGGATCTCCTATTATTGGATATAATACGGGTTGGGATACCATATAGATAGATGATATGGTAATGAATTAGTTTGGATATCTATTTACCAATAACATAAGTGAGAGGGATAGCCTCAATCCACTTGGTGAAATACTTAGTTGTAGTCAAAATGTATTTATGGACATCTGAAGATGTTGGGCTAATTTTCTTGGTGAGATCGAGACCCCATGTTGAGAATGGCCATGGTGTTGTGATCAGCTGTAGTGGTAAGGAAGGTGTGTGTATCAAGTTACCATGCTGATAATAAGGAACACACTTCTTCACATAGTTTCAAGCATTAGTCTCCATTTTGGGCCAATAATACCATATTCTAAGGAGCTTCTTTTTTAGGACTAGACCATTAGTGTGATCCCCACACATTCCTTCATGAACTTCCTTTAGTGCCAACTTGAATTATCCTAGAGATAAAATATGAAGAAGCATTCCATCACAGTCTTTATGATAAAACATGTTTCCAAGGAGAGTATAACATGTTAAATGATGAAGGAATAGTTTTTGTTAGTTATTAGAAAGGTCAGTGGGGAACACATGACTATGGAAATAGTTATATAAGTCTTGGTACCATGGTAACTCAAGTGGGGATGAGGACCAGCAATGGTGTATACCTTCTCTAAATATATTATAATATGTGTAATCTAAAGAAGATTTTCAATTAGGAACTGATACTATTTAGCACTATCATCCATTTCAATCATGGAACTAATTATTTTCATTACATTGGTAAATATATTATTGACTCTTAAAACTTGTTAAAACTATAGAGATTTAAAATGTGTTTTGAGTTTATCAACAATCTACTTATAAAGAACAAGCTTGTCATCTCTTATTTGATATCAATTAGTGGTCTAATTAATGATTAACTATAAATCTCCATAGACTTTTAAGCTTTGATTATCCCACTGTATAACAAGGTGGAGCCTTGTAACCAAAGCCTCATACTCAACCATATTATTTCTATAATGAAACTATATATGGAATGTTTTGGGAATCAAATCCCCCTATCATGTGATCAATAATATGTTAACTCCAAATTTGTAGGATGTGAAGGATCCATAAAAATAGAGCATCCACTATTTAGGTTCCTATAATGCTTATTTGATCATCATGATAAAATCATTTGGAAATTCAAATTTGAGAGGTTGAGTATCTTTAATAAGAGTTTCTATGAGGTGATCATCAATTAATTTCCCTTTAATTACCTTTTAATTCTATTACTCAATATCAAACTCACTTATGAGCATAACCCATTTATCCATGCATCCTTGAAGATTTACTTTAGATAAGAGGAACTTGAGAGGATCCACCTTGGTGATGACAATAGTTTTGTTTTAGATTAAGGTAAAAACAACTTTTGAAGGGACCTTGAAACCCTGAACAAAAGGAGAAAGATAAAACAGTAACATCCACAGGCAAGCCTAAAGCCTACTTCACTGAAGTAACAAAACCAAGATACAAAGACCTGAAGCTAACAAACAAACAACCAAAGATAGACCCTAGGTTTTACAGAGACCTGGAAACTCCATATTAACAGTTCAAAAAACTAGGTACCAAGACTAGAAAACACAACCAACTAGCAGAACCAGGAACTATTCTTCTAGTTCCAATATCATCTTTACTGCTTCCTTACCTTTCACAACAGTGTCTTGGATGGCAGCAGTCACCTGCGTAGATCCCTCTTGCATTGCTTTCTTTCTTGAGCTTTGTCTAGTTCTCTTGCTAGGCCCCTCCAAAGTTTTGATTTCCTCATTTGCTCTTTTTCTAATGTTTACAGCAGCAGCACAAATGCTAGAGGTTACCTCCTCCATCTTTATTCTGATTTACTTTATGAGTTCCCTTAGGTTGTTCTCATAATCTTTGAGTTTTATGGGAATATCCCTTATCTACTTTTCCATGTTATTGATTTTGTTCCAAACTACCTCCTATTTACCCTCCATTATTTCCATTTTCCTATTGATTTCCATTATCTCCTTATACGTCCATAAATTGAATTGAAGAGTAGCATCAGCTTTGCAATTGGCCAATCTAGTAGGTTCGTCATTCTACCTTTTGTCACTCCAATCTTCTGTGTTCTTTTTAGGACTGCTTCCAACTTCTTCAATATAGTCCTCCATTTCCATTCGTTTCTGTTCCTTTGTTTCAGCAGGGCTTACATTTTTGTTACTTACTTCCTTTACTTGAGCTCCCATTTGCAATATTTGGTTAGCAACCTGAACTAGATTTTCCTTTTCATTAATCAGATCAGGGTCCAAGTAGGATCATCTAGATCTTTATTAATTTCCTCAAACACTTGCTGGTTTTCCTCAGACTCATGGTTGTTGTTTTCAAACTTTTCCTCTATAGTGACTCCTTTCTCATTCTTATCTTGCACTTCTTCTTCCTCACTGGAATTTGAATGCCCACTTTCTGTTCCTCCTTCCTCCAAACTCTCCTCCCCAGTGTTTTTAGAACTTTCCCACTCTGTTTCCTCATCAACAGTCTGGTTATTGAAGCTTGGGAGTTTGAATTTAGCTTTTTCATTCCCTTTTACTATTTCTTTCTTATTTCTCCGTAAGTCCTTGTATTTTCCCAAATAAGGATTCTTTACAATGGCCTTATTCTTGTAATGCCCTTCAATTATAAGAATTAACCCCTCATGTAGGATGGGATGAGATTCCTTTTTCCTATGAGCGAACAAACTTTGGAGCAAGGAAAAATGTAGATAAAAAGGAAAGGAGATTCTTACTTTGTGTCTGAAGTGATTGAGAAATACAAAGTGAAAGTTGTGGACTCTTTTGCTTCTTCCATCAAGTATGAAGTACTCATGGATGCAGCATAAGACGTCCCTCCAAATGACCTTAATCTACTCTAATTCAAAAAAATCTCCACTTTTTTCTAGCTGCTGCTCCTCAGCATCCATTTTAGCATATAATGTCACAATATTTGAGTGGTCAAAACCATAGCTAAACATGTATTCTCAATAGGCATATAGCTATGTTCATAAGCCACCAATGTTTATCTTAACTAATAAATAATGTGTTCCTTACCATGATCATCATGTTGGGCCAAAATTTCCCCAAATGTATATTTTGTGGCTAATATATAAAGAAGTAGTGGCTTTCCCTATGTTTTTAGTCTTAAGACTGGTGGATTGGCCAAGTATGTTTTAAGTTTTGAAAACAATATCTAACAATATTAATCCCATTGAAATGTTACCCATTTCTTTAGAAGATGAGTAATTGGGTGGCACTTATCTACAAATTGAGAAATGAACCTTCGTATAGACTGTATCTTTCCTTGTAGGCTTCATAGTTTTTTAAGAGTTTTGACTTTTGTAGGGTCAACTTCGATACCTCATTGTGATACAATGAACCATAGAAATTTCCCTAATGTGACTCCAAAGACACATTTCTTATGATTCAAGTGAACTTTATATTCATAAAGCCTCTAAAAAATTCTTCATAGAATGTCAGGATGTCTATCTCTTGTTTATGATTTTGCTAATATATCATTAACATAATCCTGTACAATGTCATGCATCATGTCATGGAAGATGACAATCATTATGCATTGATATGTTACTCTAGTGTTCTTCAAGCCAAATGACATGACTTGGTAATAAAATTTCCCCCATAGAGTGGTGAACATAGTCTTGTGTTGGTCTTTAAGAGCTATCTTGATCTGATTGTAGCCATAAAACCCATCCATTAAGGACAACATCTCATACCCCATAGTTGAGTTGATGATCATGTCAATGTTGGGAAAAGAAAACTCATCTTTGGGGCATGCTTTGTTTATATATAATAAATTAGTACAAATACATATACCCAAGGTCTTTTTACTCATTAGGACTATGTTGGAAACCCATTCAGAGTAATCTAGTGGTCTAATAAAATATACTCTTAAAATCTTTTCTAGTTTGGCTTTAACCAATAAGGTAATGTGTGGATGCATCTTTCTCAATTTTTATTTGACTGGTTTGGCATCGATATGGACAACAAGGTGATGAAAAACTAAATTAGGGTCTAATCCTATCATGTTAGAATATGCCCATGCAAAGATGTCTATATAATTCTTAATAATGGATATAATATTCTCATGTTCTGTTTTAGTAAGGGAAGCTCCAAGATAAATAATTTTGTGATCTTTATAGGACCTCAAGTTCACTTATATCATGTTTTCCATAAGAAGTGTGGATCCATATTCTAAAATTGTAGGTAAGGTATGATCATGACCATCTTGTTCTATCATATCTTCTTGTTTTTCCTCCCAAAGATCTAGATAGTATGAAGAATTAGAATCTACCATTTCAGGTAAAGGCTAAGTAGAAAAAACCTCTAGAAACTGGAGATAAAAATACTCAAACATTTAATGTTGTTCTGAATAAATGCTTATACTAGCTATGGAACTTGGGATAGATGGACCTCTTGTGTCCTAAGGGGATGAACAAACTTTTCCACCTAGGAGTGCATGAAATAGGTTTTCACTCAAAGGCTTATCTTTTTATTTACTTTTCCCCTTATCAATAAGCACCTCAAAGAGGTTTTCACCCAAATATCTTGATGTTTATTTTTTATTATGACCAATTAATTTTTCTTACTCTCTAAATTAGGTAGAAGGATCCAATGAAAAATCAAAGCCCTAATTGTGATTATTGATGGGAAATCCATCTCTTAGGCCCATGTATTCTACAATTAATTCTTCATTTCAAAACTCATCAAGGTGTATGACCAGATTTTATTTGTCCCAATTTATGAATTCAATATGGCAAAGGTATAGGGAAAAATGAGGGTTTTATTCAACATGGGAAGCTCTAATGGTAAAGATATAATGTCCTCCTTCAAGAAGGGAAAAACCACTAAGATGGGTTCTTGATTCAAGATTGGAAGCTCCAATGGGTGTTATGGTTAATATGGCATTAGAATCAAATAAATCTGAGTCAGTAAGATAATTGAAAAGGCTATAATGGGATGCTATGTCATTATTAGGAATATTATCACTAGTCACTTCAAAAGAGTCATTATCAAAATTCATGAGGTCACCCTCTGGTGGTATAAATCTTAGACCATGATTCCAATTGATAAGGGCTCCAAGATTCCTTGCGCTCATGGGTGAAGGCCTTTCCCTATATAGTCAAGATGATCTATTATTTGGTTAGGGATAGGATAATTTGGATTTTGAAAGTAATCAACTAGGCCTTTATAATATAACCAACTCCATCGGTAAAAGCCTCTTGATCTTTCTTTGGGGTGATTATAAATACAGAAAGCACATGTGGTTTGGTTGTTTCTTCTTTGGTTACCAAATCTGGCTGGGTCCATTAGGATTTTTGGATGGTTTAGGCTTTCCAAATGACTTAAGGGTTTTAGATAATTTTTTAATATGGAGGATGTCCTTAAGATGGTACATGGAAATAACCACATCTTTAATAACAACCTCTTTTGTGAGATCTACAAGAAATGGATCAACCAAAGTAGAAGCTAGATCACTAGGGTTGATATAATTAGATGGACATGGATGGGAAATTATGGATTTATTATTATTTGTAATGAACTTAGAACTTGGAAAATATTTATAATTATAAAACTTAGATTGAAGATGCTTACAATATTGATATGGCTACTAATCAGTGAGAATAGTAACCTCAATCCCACCATGGGGAAACTTAAGGCATTGGTGAAGAGTAGATGGGACTACCTGTACTTCATAGATATAGGGACAACCAAGAAGTTAAATATCCACAATATGGAATAATGTGTGATGAGAAATGGACCCAAGCATGACTAGTAACCAAATTTTACCCAAAGACTCCTTGTTAGCATTGTTGTAAGCCCTTATTGTAATAGTCTCTAGTTGAATGTCCTTATCCATGTAGCCCAGTAATTATACCAACTTGAGAGATATGATGTTCAGCCCTACATCATTATCTATAATAACCCACTTGATCTTATGATCAATAATGATTATCTCAATGTATAGTGGGTTATTGTGGTTTGGGCCAAGAGTGGGCATGCTTTTTTGATCAAATGTGATTTGTTGAAATGAATACTAATGTCTAACTAGGTTCTAGAACTAATCAGGGTTAATATCATTAGGCATAGTAGATTCTTTCAAAAGGTTATTCATAATAGTTTTATGGACATCAAATTCTTATAAGAGTTATAATATGGAAATCTATGCATGGGTTTTGTTCAATTAGTCCACTAAACTATAAGGCTTTTTGATTGTGGATTGAGCCAGTTTAGTATTTATTGGCACAATATTTGGCTTTGGAACCATCAACACAATGTTCTCGTTGGGTTTCATTGAAGAAGTGAGTGTATGGCCCTGGATGGTAACTCATGGGCATCTAGTTGTGACTGCACAACCTAGAGGTGGTAAGGAGTCATTATAATTAGAAGAGGAAGGCAAAGGGCCTTGAATGATGACTCATGGGAAGCTAGATGTATTGCTATAGTTTTGAGTCGATGAAGAGCCTTTATAATTAGAATAAAGGTGTTGTTATTTAGAACTATTAACCTATGTAAATAGACTCACAACATGATTATGCAAACTCAACATGGTATTACTAGGGGGAGAGGGTGTTGACCCTATAATTATGGGTCCCATACTACAAGAAACACAAGATTTTCCACATGGTTTCATAGTAATAGTGGTAATGTCGGTAGAAAAAATGCACTCCATAGTACTATTATATTCATAAAGAATGTTTCTATAAGCCACATTATTAGTATGGGCATTATGATCTCGATTATGCTCATTACTATTTTGACCCTAATGTTGGTTTTGATTCTACCTCTATCCTTGATTTTGACCTTGGATTTAATTATTTTTTAGTAGTAGTGGATTATGTCAAGAAAAGGGGTCTTTGTAGATTCTCATGTCTTGATTTATGACCTGATTAGGGGTCAAATTAATTTCTATTTCACCACTTTCAATAAAGTCCTCAATAATGTGTCATAATTAGATGCAATGATATGTATCATGACTAACAACATGATGGAAGTTACACCATTAATTTTCTTTGTACCAATGTGGTTTTGGTTGATCTTGAGGAAATGGCCTTGATACTAGCCATATAATCAAATTAGATGTGATGAGCTTTTGTAAAAATATTTTAACTAACTCTCCTAACTTGATAAATACCCTAAAATTATTATGAAATGTCCTTCATGGAGTTTGTCTTTGTAAAGTAGTTGGTGGATTTAGGGGAGTTATTTGTACATTTGGTGGAGATGTAGCCTACACCATTTATGCATGCCTTATTTTAGTCACCTCATTTCCAACCATGTTCTTATTTTTGTTAAATTCCTTAGGCTTGTCTTGCACAAACATTTAAACTTGTGATTAGGTCTGATTAGATGTCTGACCTTACACAAAAATATTGACAATGCCTTTAGAAATAATATCCTTCTCTATATACACTCCTTTGTTAATACTTTATTTAAATGAGTTAGCACAAGTTAATCATAGATGATGCATAATTTCAAGATGTAAGTTCTATGTAAATATATCAGTCAACTATTTATCTTGCAAGTTATGTTGAAAGTGGCCTACCAATGCTCTCCACCTTTGTAGATATGAAAAAAAACATTCACCATCATGATGTTTGGCTTTGCATAATTTAAAAATGGTCAATTCATGCTCTTTTTAATATGATAAATGGTTAATGATTTTTTTTTTGTAAGTCATTCCAATCTACAACTAAACTCTTAGGTAGTTTAAGTAGCCAATCTAAAGCCTATCTTAGTAAAATTTATGGAAATAGTCAAATTAAGTACTCACTACTGTAAGCAACCTCTTGACATAAGATAAATAATTCCTTTATGTGCTCACGTGTCTTTTTCCTTTGTACTTGTCAAATTTGGGTGCCTCAAAATGAGGTGGAAAGGGGTTTTGGAGAATAGATAGATCAAATGGATATGGACATATCTCATCAAATTTGTACTTTTTAACTCTATTATTCATCTCCAATATTTGAACAATTTCATTCATAGAATTCCACTCTTGCATGTTTGGTACATTTGTCAATTGGATAAGGTGTTCTTGGGGTGGAATGTACCCCTAGTTTTGTTGCTTTGAGGTGGAATGTGCCCCTAGTTTTGTGTGGATGTATATGGAATGTATACCTTTTGATATATGCTTTGGTTATAATTTACTCTTTGACTTGAGAAAATAGGCCATTGATTCTTGGATTATAAAACATGCCCTGAATGTAGTTATTTAGTACCTTATTGATTTGGGATAGTTCTATACTTGTTTACCAATCTCTACATTGGTTGAAATGTACTACCAAATTGTCTTAGGGGATTTCCTCAATTTGAACTTAATGTTTGGGTCTCTGATTTTGTAAAGTAACAAGAGGTTCTTGATGATTAAATAATGTATGCTCCATGTCAAATAGAACATTTTGTAATATCTCTTGTGACTTTAACTATTAATTTAGGCTACCTTGACCCACTATGGTTATGTTTTCATCAAATGTTTGTTGCATACCTTTGACCACATTTCCCTATTCTTTCTAAGAATAATTATGAATTAAAGTGGTAACTAATGATTTAGTTAAGTCTATGATAAATTGATATGCATATCATTGACTTATTACCTTGATCTTGGCTAAAAGATCTATATTTATGGGGTTTGAATCTATTTCTATTTCCTTTCCTTTGTTAGAAGAATAAGGTATGCCTATTTTTGTAAAATATTTCTCTTGATATCATTGTTATTCTTATTTAACTAAGGTATGCAAATGATCTATAGGAAAGTGTGAAGGTAGTCTAGCACCTGATTATATCAACCTAAAAAGTGCTTCATCTTGATCTCCTTGGGGTTGATATTCTTTATACTCATATTTGGATCCTACTATTGTGGGGATGTCATAAAAAATAGTGTTATCTTAACCATCATAAAATTTCTCATCCTCATAGCTAAGGCCATAAGAGGCCCCAATACGAGTGAACCTTTGAGTCATTTCTAAAAAGAGTTGTTCTCTGCACTTGACTAGATTTGGATCAATGTTTTTCAAACATTAAAACAATGTATGTCTTGGTTATTTTAAAACAAATAACTAAGGTACCAAAGAGAATATAAAGGAGGGTGGCTTAGAACCACACAAAATTAGAGGATTTGTTTCACAAATTTACTCAAATTTTGGTGAAGCTAAAATTGTATAGATTGGAAGATGGTAATGTAACTCAAAGACCCAAGGTGAAAACTGTTACACCAAAGCCTAGATCTTTGTGATATGCCTATACCATAGAATGTAGTTTCAAATTCAATAAGTTAAACCTAGAAAATTAGAGGAAAGCTCTCCAAATTATGAAGAATAAAAAATGAACTAAGCAACTCAAGATGTAAAAACATGCATGAATCACTATGTATAAATCTAAGGCCAAATGGGTGGCACAATGTCACCACATGGTTTTAGTAAGATAAAATACATTATAGGACTCAAAGCATGAGGGATACACAAGATGAATTGAGTCTACCAAGATGATAATGTGATTTTGAGTTTAATAAATGGCCCTCAATCTAAATGGAAAATTAAACCCAAGTTAGAACAAGTTTAGTGTGAAAATGGTGAACCTGATTTAATACACAAACCCTTAAAACTCAGAAAAGTTTAATTTTGAATGTGAAATATAAATGAGGGACTTTAAAAAAATTGGGTAAAAGGTATAGACTCAATTGGGTAGCATGACTATGCCAAAGTGGATGACATGACATAAAAGCTTTTGATAATAATTTGATCAAATAAAAATAAAATTTCCAATTGGATAGTGTAACACCTCCCTTGCTCAAGAAAATTGAGGATAATTTGCTTTGGTTAAGTTTGTTGAGTTAACAATAAATTTTAGACACAAGTCAAGACCAAGTAAGCTAATGACAAAAAAACAATTATCTTGAGTCTAACTGATAAGGTATGACAAAGTGGGGTCAACTAAACTAGCAAGTTTTCAAACATTTCTAAGGGAATAAATTACACAATGACATTTACATCATGATGTAAAATAAAAATCACATAATTGGGTGGCCATAACACTTGGATTGTTTTAAAAATATCTTGCCCTTTTTTAAACCAATAAAGCCTATTGTTCACTTAGTGTAGTGCGATGTCCAAAGTGTAGATACGTCTTATGTGCAACTCCAACACTAGGTGGTTTAACCACTCAAACCTCTGATCCTAGTGGGAGTGGTTGAATTCAATGCCAAGATATGAAACCCTAGGTCAAAGCTTCCCTATATAACTCATAGGAGGTGATGAATTCCCCCTTACAAGCCAAGATGCAATGAAATAAAATACACAATAGAAATAGTTTATGGTCACCTCAATCTCACCCAAACTATGACGAGTTTTTGGGGAGTACTTTAGATGACATTATTTCTATTCCTTGGACTAGACATGTTTGCAATAAGGATGGTGATTTTGATTCCAAAATTTCCCTAAAGAGGACAAATGGAAGAGCATACGTGAAATGACCTTCATTTTTTCTAAATCAAATTCTAATTAAATAACTATTGAAAACAAAAATTGATAAGTGTGTTAAATTTTAAGCCCTAAAAGAATGATTAGGTGGTGTTATTTTGACCCCTTGGTCTTAAGTTGTAACTTTGAAAGCCTAATTATCAAAATTATTCACTTAAGCATCCAAAATTTTCATTAATAATCAAAACAAGGTTCTTAATTCATTTTAAAGCATGTAAAAGATGTCTTAATAGAATGTTTAACAAATTCAAAGTCTGTTGGTTACTTGTCTACCCTTAAGGCATCACCAAAAAAGAAAATGTGTTAGATTATAAATATTTAAAGATATTTTTAAATTTTTTTGGAAAAATATATGTAACTTGAAGATAAACTAATATTATATTATGAAAATTTATAAGAAAACATGTTGTTTTAAAAAGAATCATAAAAAATGAAGTATGTATGACCCAAACCAAGTATTTTAAAATGATTTATTGGTTCTCAGGTTTCTGTTATTAATAAAAACATAGTGACCATTGATGGTTATACCTGCCATCAATGGTTATACCTAACCATCAATGGTTCAAAATAACCATTGGTGGTTATACTAACTATCGATAGTTGTACTGACCATTGGTGGTTGACTGTGTAAACTCGTGACAAAGAAAAATGGAAAAACAAAGAAAATAAAATTTCAAGCTTGTTAATAAACATGAGGCCAATAAAAACCCATTAATTATTTATCTCCCTAATCCTATATATCAATATCATATTCTCACTATTCTAAAGAATAACAGTGCCCATTTACTTGAATTCATCAACATGAATCCAAATTTACATGTCACTCTTGCTGATTCTAATGATGATGAGCCTAATTGTAGATAGGACTACATAGCATGATTATTCAAACATTAGTCAAATAAAGAAAAGAAAAAATGGATAAGCATAAACTGAATTAAGATTATCTATTCATGTGGCAATTACAAAGGATAGTAAGAAATAAATGAAAAAAAGCAACACCATATTACCTTCCCAAATGGATTTTTCATACCAATACGGCTCAAAATCATGTTCTCCCTTGATCAAGAGATCTTTTATTCAACAATAATGGTGGCCAACTCCTCCAATGTCTTAATAAATATTTGTAAAACCTAGGCTCATGATTTGGAATCACTAAACTAGCCTATCAATGAAGCTTGAAACTAAAATCAATGGTCAAATGCAAAGGATTATGGAGACAATTAAACATAATAACTTTACACAAATCAAACTTAAAAATGATGTTCATGGCTTCTCTATTTATATATTTTTGAGATTGCTCATAATCAACTTGAACCATCCATCTCAAGATTGAGATGTATGGCTAAGGATTAATTCAATTATATAATAAAATCCATAAATATCCCTCATAAATATTTGGGATAGATGGGAATTTAAGAGAAATGGAAGGTCTTAATGAGGCAAGGGAGACCCATAATCTTGATATTTTATGTATTTATGGCCTAGGGATGTCTTCCCAAGAAATGATGTCATTAGGTGATGTAGTTAATAGAAATCAATTTCTAAAAATAAATATTCAAGAACTCTCATGGAAAATACTAAAGTAATTTTATCTTAACAATTTATCCTACCTTAAACACATTTTATATACCTTAGCCCACTCTTCACAACTCTGGATAGTGAAATCTTTGAATTTTTGGCACTTTTAACAATTTTTTATCCTATCTTGAAGCATTCTCTTTGAGAACCATATTCTTTATCCCACTCTGGACCATCCATGTGTTGGACCCTATTTTTTGGACCATTCTCAAAAGAGAACCATATTATTTGTTATGTCTTGGGTGTGTTGTAATCTTGAAACACTTTTTATCCTTTGACCAATTTTGATCCTAATTATGTGTCAAAAACATTATGAAAATCCTCAACATTAGTTCTACAAAGCAGTTTAGCCAGAACAATATTTTACAACTTCTTTAATAGGCAAGAGAGCAAGAACATCTTTTCCATTCTAGACCTTTGCTACACTGTTACAAATAGGTAAACATATATACTTCTTCATATTTACTTCATGCTACACAATGTTATATATTACATTTTCTACTCTTTATAGGCATTTTTTGTCTTATTAGGATCCTTGCTCTCACTAATTTGTGAGCATGGGCCGTTGCAGCTAGCTTAGTTATTTTATTGAAACCTCTACTCTCATATGTGCATCTCCTTGACTAGATGGTCCCACCTTGTGCATATTTTATCTCAAAAACACAAAAAATATTATAAATACTTTGAAATTCCAAAAACATCATAACACAATCCACAAAAGAACACAAACATTGTCTCATGCTTCTGTATATTTATACATTCCCATCCCACCATGCTACACTCTTACAATTTTGTAAGCAAAGAAAAACTAGTTCATCTTGTCCTATGAACCTACCATTTTGTAAGATCATTCTTTCTCATCTTATGAGCTTGTTATTTACAAGACCGTTCTTATTTGTTTTTCATATCTTCTATTTATTCAATAACATCAATCATTCTAGTCTAATCATTATTTTTCTTCTATCCCATTTCTTGGGAGAACTACATTTGGCCTAAATTTCATGTTGGAACATGAATCCATGGAACTATGTAGGTAGCATCCACATATCTTGTACATCTAGAGTCAGCTCAACCAACCCCTTCATTTTCTTCTATTCCCCTCATTTCTTCTATTAGTATTCCTCTTTAATTAGAGAATAATTTTTGTGTCATTGTTCTTTGTTATGATGTGGTAGAAAGTAATGCCTCTACCACACATGCATGAACATTTATATTTAAAATGCACTAACTTGGTTTTTTATTTTTGTGTGTTTATTTGAGTTTTACTGGTGTTTTGTTATACTTTCACACCTCTCCTTTTATTTATTCTCATCTTGGTCTTGTGTTTCCCTGTATGTTTTTTCTTATCTCTTTTGTTTTTAAGAACATCTTGATGATTCACTTGATTATTTATATCTTGATACTATGTTATTAAGTTGTTCTTGGACCATTTTGTTTATTTGATTATTGTTGGTGTATTATTTTTCTATTTGATTTTGTTTTTCTCTTTTGTATTCAAGAATGTCTTAATGGTCCACATAGATCTTGATTATTTATATCTTGGTTTCATGTTGTTAAAATGTTCTTGATTCTTTTTTTTAAAAACATTTTTGCTTCTACTTAAGTCTTGATTGATCATATCTTGATTTCAAGTTAGGTTCATTTATGTTTATATTTTTCTTTGTCTTTTCTATTTTGTTTAAATTTAAATAGTTGCAACTCTAGTTTTAGTCATTATTTTACCATTATCTTTAGCTATAGGTATTCACATTTGAACCATCTCAGCACAATTGGAATTTTATGTCATTCTAAGTTATTCATACTTATGATGCCTACTTTATTTTTCTATATCAAGCACTTTGTGCTCAGATCTCAAAGTCTTAACATCAACATTAGCTCTGATGAACACTTTTCATGAACACTTTTCATAATATAGGCTCATTATATGGAAATAGGCATCTAGGTAACATGCATTTTAGCACTCGACTCTATGCTTAGACATGCATCTCTTTGAATACATTATGATTCTAATCAATTCTTGGTCAATTTTCATCATTCCTTATTCCACTCTCTCCCAAACTTGGGTAAACTACATTGGCCTAAAGTTCATGTTAGAACATGGGTCTATGGAACTATGTAGGCAACATCCACTTATCTAGCACATTTGGAGTCAACTCGACCATTTATATTCTTATTTTCATCTCTCTCATCACTTATGCATTCTTGTATGCTTGGTTTCTTATGTATTTCCAAGCTATTACACCATCACATGTACATTTGTGCCCACTCATTTTAACCTATATATTGGGTTATATCCTTGAGATATTTTTCTTAACAATTTCCCATGCTAGGGCATAACATATAAATAATGTCTGAATCAAATCATCCCTACAAGGGAAAACCATTATTTATTATTTATAAATCATCAAAATTATCCCTATTAGGGTAAAACTATTTTATCACAATCACATTTGCTCTATTGGGGTACCTCTTATTATCTTATCTTTAGATACCTCATTATAATGGTGATTCCCTTCATGAAACATAATGTTCTCTATTTTCCTTTAATTCCAAGCTCTCCACACTAATGCCCATGATGGAAATATTTTAGTGTGAAACTTATCTCAAGATTTATTAATGCCATTAATGCATAGGTTGTACTATCAAATTGGGTACATTTAAATTGTGTCCCTTATATTTATGGATTGTATCTTTCCCATTCCCTATCTACTAGGTCCTATTGTACCTTTAATTATATTTTGATCATTGATGGTAATCACGTGTAAAAATTAGCTCATTAGGATATGATCTACTCCATGGGTTACTCTCTCATTGTCCCTCTCTTTTCAAGAGTCCATTCTTCTCTTTCATCCTAGTATGTCCTCTTGAGGAGGCATCATGGGTATATTCCAATTTCTTCTTGACAAATCTTTTCTTTGAAAAGATGTCACTTCACCTGAATGTCTCGTTATGCCTTGTCAAACAAGGGCAAAATGTAGACATCCAATTTCTAACACCATTTGTGTTGAAATTATCAATCTTACTCAGATTGCACTCAAATGCACATTTTAGGTCAAAATCCATAAAATATGATAAATAGTTCAAGCTTGTCATTTACAAGTGCTGATTTAGGCTAATGTATCCCTAGATGGGGCAATGCAATTTATGAAGCAACTAACCTTCATCATTTCATTTTGAGTTAAAATGATATTTTTACCTTTTTATGCTTTGGATCACTCTTTTCTTCTAATTTATTTATACATGTCATGTACCTTTATTATTTTGTGCTGACAACATCCTAAATGAGAATGTAGTTCCAATGCATCTAACATCACCTTCTAATTATTCTTGAGTCAAATTATAACCCAAAAATATGACTTTCTAACCATGTTGATTAATTAAGGGCTAATTTCTAGAGAATTTCACAAATGTTTTAGATTATGGTAAAAGCATGTTTTGAAGGGGCCCCAAAACCCAAGTACAAGGAAAAAAGATAGAGCAACCAAAACACAGACAAAGTCTAAAAACTACTACAAGGAAGTAGCAAAAATAGGTTTTAAATGGACCTGAAACCACCAAAAAGACAACCGGTCACAACCCAAATAAATAGAGATTTGGCAACACCTTAGACATAGGAAGACAACAAGAAAACAAAGAACTAGACCAGATTCTTTACCATCAAGAGGAACCAGATTATTCATCCAGTTCCAATATCATTTTCATTATTTCTTTTTCTTTCAAAACAGTATCCTGGGTAGTGGTTTCCACCAGCATTGATCTTTTTTGTGTTACCTTCTTTCTAGTACTTTGTCTCATTCTTTTGCTGGGTCCCTCCAAAGCTTTAGTCTCCTCACTGGCTCTTTTACCAATATTGATAGTAGTAGCACAAATATTGGATGTAGCTTCCTCCATTTTCATTCTATTGTCCTTAATTAGTTCCCATAGGTTTTTCTCAGAGGCTTTGAGCTTGGCTGGGATCTCTCCTATCTGATTATCCATATTGTTGATTTTGTTCCATACCTCTTTCAAGGTATCTTCCATTGTTTCCACTTTCCTTTTGAGGTTCATAACCTGCCTACACATCCAAGAATCAAATTGATAAGATGCCTCTACTTTGTAATTAACCCAGTTCATTGGTGTATGTGTTTCATCATTCAGTTTTTTCCCCCTCCATTCCTCAAATTTTTTATTAAGACTGTTCCTGTCTTCTTCAGTGATATCTTCTCAACCCTTATGTTCCCACTCTTTAATTCCATTTTGAATTGCCATTTCCATATCTTGATTATCATCCTGCCCTGTAGTTTCCTTTTCGTTCTTTGATGCTGGGTCCTCAACTGGGTCATCCTGGACAAAATCAGACTCTGCCTCTTTCTGGTTTTCCTCAGTGTCTTTAGTTCTATTTGCAGAATCCTCCTCTATATTGACATCATCTTTTTCATTCTTCTCAAGACATTCTTCATCCTCATTAGCGTTTGTAGCCTGACTTTCAGTTCTTTCTTCTTCCTCCAAGTTTTCCTCACTGGGTTTATCAATACTCTCCCGCTCCATATCTTCTTCTACAATCTACTTTTTAGTACTAGGGAGCTTGATTTTGCCTTTCTCAGTAACACGTTCACTCTTTCTATTCCCTGAATCCTTGTTTTCCCCTTGTTTAGGGTGCTTAACCATAGCATTATTCTTACAGTAGCCTTCGATTAACAAAATAAGGCCTTCATGATAGATAGGGCGCATTTCCTTTTTCCTATGAGCATATAAACTTTGGACCAAGGAGAAACGTAGATAAAAGGGAAAAGACAAACTAACCTTGTGCCTGAAATGGTTAAGGAAGACAAAGTGGAATTTGTGCACACACTTACTTCTTTCGTCCAGAATGAAGTACTCCCTTATGCAGCTTAAGACATCCCTCCATATCCCTTTAATCTGATCTAATTCAAAGAAATCCCTATTCTTGACCAATTTCTACTCTTCCACTTCCGTTTTGGGGAACCTACAGAAGGCCTCATTCGAAATGCTTGTCTGTTTGGAGAATTTGAGTCCATCGATAGGCAGCCCAGTAACCTCAGCTATAAAATCCTCTGTTAAGTTCACTGTGACACCATGCAGGGTGATCCTTTCATCCTTCCAATTTTTGAAAAAAGCCGTAGTGATATGCAATTTCGATCCATAAGGATAATTCATCCAAATCAAGAGATTAAGTTAATTTTCCATGAGATTTGTTGAATATTTCTTTTTATTTATATTAACTATATCACCTAATGACATCATTTCTTGGGAAGACATCCCTAGGCCATAAATACATAAAATATCAAGATTATGGGTCTCCCTTGACTCATTAAGACCTTCCATACCTCTTAAATTCCCCTCTATCCCAAATATTTATGATGGATATTTATGGATTTTATTATATAATTGAATTAATCCTTAGCCATACATCTCAATCTTGAGATAGATGGTTCAAGTTGATTATGAGAAATCTCAAAACTATATAAATAGAGAGGCTATGAACATCATTTTAAGATTGATTTATTCAAATTTATTATGTTGAATTTTCTCCATAATCCTTTGCATTTGACCATTGATTTTAGTTGAAATCTTCATTAATAGGCTAGTTTAGTGATTCCAAATCATGAACCTAGGTTTTACAAAGATTTCTTAAGACATTGAAGGAGTTGGCCACCATTTTTATTGAAGATGAGCTCTTGATAAAGGGAAACCATGATTTTGAGCTGTGTTGGTATGGTGAATCCATTTAGGAAGGTAATATGGTGTTGCTTTATTTCATTTATTTCTTGATATCCTTTGTAATTACCAAATGAATAGATAGGCTTAATTTGATTTGTTCTTGTGTATTTTTATTTTGATTTATTAGACTAATGTTTGAATAATCATGTTATGTAATCCTATCTATAATTAGGCTGATCATCATCAACATCAACAAGAGTGACATGTAAATTTGGATTCATATTGATGAATTCAAGGAAATGGGCATTATTAATCTTCAGAATAATGAAAATATGATATTGATATTTAGGATTAGGGAGCTAAATACTTCATGGGTTAGGATCAACCTCATGTTTATACCTTTTGGTATTATGAAGGAAGTTGATACATTGGCTACTAGAAGAGGTGATAGACCTCATTTTATGAGTGCATGGGCATCTTAGGAGTATATTGTAAGAACAGGGTAAATTGGGGACCATAAGATTAGTTCATATAGTCTTGTGTCCAATAGTA
This sequence comes from Torreya grandis, assembly GCA_037957365.1. Lineage (NCBI taxonomy): Eukaryota > Viridiplantae > Streptophyta > Pinopsida > Cupressales > Taxaceae > Torreya > Torreya grandis. The sequence continues at coordinate 1,642,232 of JARHVA010002421.1, forward strand.
AGAGAGATACAAATAAAATCATGTGGATTTTGATTAGTTTTGTCAAATCCATGAAATTTCAAATGACTTTGTTTGAGATGATCATTTTTATATTCAATATGTTAAATGAGCCAAATATATGTCACCTTAATACAAAACCCTTTGTCTACTAATAATTTATGAATGAGGGTGGTATTAATGGTTATTTTAATAAAGATGAGTGGATCATCATCTCAAAATAGGATTTTATTATTGATCATGTCTTCTTAAAGAAACTCTATGGAAAGTTTCAAATAAAGACAAATAGATATAATGGTATGCACTTCAGTTAGTTGAGGCTTGTGAGAAGGTGGTTCCTCTGCTAAAGGAGATGGATATTTAATTTATTGAAGTTTTTGCATGAATAACTTATGATAATAAGGATAGGTATGAACTCTATGAGAAGAATTTTTCAAGGCATAGAGTTGAGTTATTTTAGAAAGCTCTAATGGGTTTTGGAAGAAGAAGAACCAACATGAGGCTAAGAAGGTAAAATAGGTTTAAGATGAAGAGATGTGATTAGAGGTTTAGAAAGAGGAGATGGTTCCTCATTAGTTTCCAAATATAAATCAGTAGTAGTGGTATCTTTGAGAAGTTATTATTCCAAAGATGGTTTCTTAAGTTTGGTGATGAGATCTTTATGGGTTAGTTTACGTTGATATTCAACCTTAGTTTACGTATTGGGAATTGGTGTAATATTGATCATAATTGGTGTCAATATCACAAATATCATGCTTGGATTATTGAACATTATAAGTAGAGAAATATTTTGGGTTATTATAATAATAATATTTTGGAGCTTGTATCTTTTGAGAATGTTAATATAATCTTGATGATGGATTTGAATCATAACTTCATGATTGAATTAATCAGCAAACATTAAATAAATAACAAATTTTATAATCCCTTTACATGTTTCATGGGAGTGACTTGTATTGGTGTCAAACCAATAAATTTCATTAGGATCATACCATTTATGGGGATTATTTGGTTATGTGAATGGTTCAGAAGGTGTTAATTTTTTTTTCAATTGATGTATAGTTAATGGCATATGAGAAGGTTGGGGATTGTCAGCTTTGGATACTCTTAGTTTGGGTTGAGGATGATTATCAATTATCTAATTATTTTAATGTTGAAAAGATACTTTAATGATTTTAGTGTTAGGTTAAAACTATTTCATTAAGAAGTCTTAGCATTTAGCTTGATCAAGAGCTTCGTTTAAAATTTGGGGTGTGAAATTTTAAATCTTGTTTTGAAGTCAAGGGGTTAATGTTGTTATAAAGAGTTAAAAAAATATTAAATCATGTTGTGATTGGCCTTGTGAGGCAAATATTTCTATCATTTGATAAAATCATGAGATGATTTGAAGGGAGATTACTTAGCATTGATGAAATGACTAAGGAAAATTTTGGGAGGATCAGTGTGTAAAAACTCTTTAATTAGAGGATTGAATAAATCTTATAGTTTCCATATAGAATGTTAGGGAAGTTGGTTATACCATTCTAATATATCACTAGTGAAGGTTTTAACTAGAAGTTTGGTTATGGAAAATATATTAGTTTGGATCCACTCTTTGTAAATATTGTTGAATGCCTTAAGAGAATATGTAGGGCATTTACTCCCATCATATTTAATAGTTGGAGATATATTACTAATATCAATAGAAATAATGAAATTGGATAAAGAATCATTTTTGATGTGTTGAAGCATCTTATTGTGCATGATAGGTTGGGGGATTAAACTCACCATGACATGTCTAAGAGGCGGAGGAATAAATTTTTGATTGTTTTGAGGGAGAATAATGGGAGGTTTATTAGCCATGTTGATCAAATGATGTTGTAGTTTCATCATTTGGGAGGTGTTAGATGTTTGCATTACATTCATTTTCTTCACTAATTGTGTAATAATATGGGTTGTATTAGTTGGTGCATTGGTGTTTGTAGGAGGATTACCTAAATTGGTGTTAGGGGGAGGGTTTATAGGTGGTATATTCTCTATGGGGTTATTGGATAGGCTTGTGTCAATCTCCCCCACATTATGATGAGACGTTTGAAGATGGGAATTATCTTAATAGGCATGGAAAAGATTTGATCCACCAATCTCATCTATTTGAGTGATTTGAACCATGTTACAATTAAAAGATGAGGGAGGATAAGAGGTACTCTAAGAGTGAGGATCCTCTTGGGAAGTAAAGATAGGAAGCAAAGAGCATCTCATATAGTGTCTAAATGGATTTAGGTTATCAAAGAAGATTTTGATATGGTATTTCATGATGCTTGAAGAAAGAATCTAAGATTAGAAGACAAGAATGAATAATAGATATAGAGTCAACCAGACAAAGAAAAATATCAACCAATAGGTACAAAGTCAATTGAGTTGATAGAGTGTGTGAATAAAACTCATAGAACATGAAAATGAAAGGACATAGTTAAGGTAGTAAATTATGTGTTGTAAAAGATGAGATTGAAATATGATACAAATAATACATAGTCATATGGCTTGATAATGTACTACTAAATAGGAAATAGGCCCTAAAATAATAAGACATAGTCAAATAGGTTGATTTTTTGTTGTTTAGATAAATGAATAAATAGGTAGATAAAGAGACATAATTGGATAAGTCGAGTGTGTAATGTAGGCAAATAGGCGAGATAGTTTATAAGAGATTATCTTAACATAAATGATAGTGTTCTAAAATATATATATATTTTTAAATATGATATCTAAGTAATTGAAATTAAGCACACAAATAATTATATCAATGTGATGAATCTAATTAGAACACATAGCACAAACCTTGCACCAATGATGGCAAATGAAAATTTTGAAATATAACATATAATGATCAAAGAGAAAGCAACAACTTTAAAGTAAATTCTAACTAGTTGGTTATCCTAAATATTATTAAGCTATAATGAAGTTTAATTTTAATATGATAGGGAGTTAGTTGTAATGAGGAACTAGAAAACATTGTAATGTTGGTTTTAGAAAGTTTAAGCTCAAAGGGATCTATATTGGTGATGATAATGGCTTGGTATTAGAGCCTATTCATTGAATTCACAATCCCATAGTGATAAGGGTATCAAGTACTTTTCCAATATATATCATCAACCACGTATTTATAATTGAATAATAAACCAAGTCAAGTTCCCCTTTGGTGATGAAATCCAAGTGGGCAGACCTTGGGAAGACAAATGTTTAATTATTTTTGAATGTAAAGTGATTTAGAAGTCTTTGCAAAAGAGAAAAATAGTGTGACTAAATCATTAATATGAAAAACCACCTAATTAATCTATGTTTGTTACTCTAAGCATGTAATAAAATGAAAATAAATATGAATTAATTATTATAAAAAAGAGGTTAATTATTTGATTGAAAAGACGTGACACTATATGCAAATTATGTGGAATAGAATTGACTAGGTTGCTACTATTCTATGGAATCAAGATCTAAAGGAACATAGTCAAACTAGTTGACTATCTTATAGATAGAAGATAGAGTAGGTTGACCCAGTTGGTTGTAGGGCTACAATTTTATAGGCTATAAACTTGTTAAAAATAATATTAAAAAGGAAGAACTAGAGTGATAGGGAGAGGAAAAATGAACCTTTGTGGGCTTGAAGATGTTTAGATTGTAATTTTTTTATGTTGTGATATCAAATTCTAGTTTAAAAATTATGCTAATAGAGTCAATTGGTTTGATAGAGTTTTCAAAAACTATGTGTTGAAGAAGAAGTTGTGACTATAGTCGACTAGTTGGACTATGTATGTTGAAAGAAGAAAATTGTAAATAGAGTCATCTAGTTTGACTATGTATGCAAATATTGAATTAAAAACAATACTATGTTAAAATATTCAATCCAATCACATATATTTAGAGAAGACATGCATAAATAAAATAAAGTCATTTTGGAGACACTATGTCTTAAACATACACACAAATTATTATAACTATGTCTATTAGTTTGATATAGTACTATAAAAATAGAAAAATATAATATGATGATAAAATGAAATCATGAAAGAAAATCTACAAGGGTTTGATTCACATTGGGTTCACTAGAATGTATATAAAGAGAAATAAAATTAATCTATTAATCAATCCTAGCTAAGAGAAGATAAATCCTACTTACACTTTTAATTATTGATACATTAGATATTTGGGGTCATGAGAAAGATGGAACTGCTAGATATAACTATGGGATCACTTACCATAATAACATCACTAGAGAGGGTTCCAAAACCTCTAGTTAAGTAACACAATGCAGTAATCCTATCTAGGTCCTATGTTTTCATATTCATAAAGTAAATGACAAGTAAATTAAAATATAATCTACTACTCATAAAATCTTGTGGCAAAAAGTTGGGGTAATGTACAAAATATAAACATGCATATGAGAATCTTAACTAAGCTATGTATAAGTAAAATCTAATTCATGGAGACATAAATATATTCAAAAGCCATTAATTATGTTCTATCTACTATAATAGAAGAATAAAGTTATATATGCTTACCTTGAAGATAAACCTATCGAAACTTAATCTCTCCCTTGGCCAAAGATTCTTTAAAAAAGGTTGTTTTGGTTTGTAACAATAACTAAGAAAGGCTAAAGTATCAAATATTTTTTCACAAGATAAGATTCTTCTCCAAGTATAAACCCCTAAGCTATAATTCCTCATGCAAAATGGTGGAAGAGCATATTGTAAAGAATAAAAAGTGAATAATTAACTCTGTTGTCTCTTTAATAAATGGTGAAATGAATGTATGTGTATATAAATCTAAATATAACCCTAATCCTTTCCTAAAGTTTAGATGAGAGGGTCAACCCAATCAACTTTGTATTATTATTGATAAAAACTAATTAGGTCTTAGTCTAGGTCAGCCAGGGGCTGACCTAGAACCTTAATGTGTTTTATCAATTTGAATATAGGGTTGATGGGGTTGATAGTGTAATTTAAACCATAAAAAATGGTTTTAGGATTAGGAAGGGGTTAATGAATCTAGTAACACTTGGAAGAGTGTGCAAAAAAGGATATAAGGCTTAGGAAAGTGTATAGGAGAAGGTTTGATTGATATCAATTTGTATTATAGTGAACAATAATCCTACAAAAAACTAATGTTATGCCCACCCCTTTCCTAGTGCAACTTTTAAGGCATGCCCTCAAAGAGATTGAGACTCGATGAGTTCTAGTAAGAGACAAAGCATCAATACTTTATAAAGTTTGAAAATATTATGTGTATACATAATGCACCTTTGTCTATCTACCACACTCCTATCTAGATCCAATTTATGAGTTTTTTCCTAATACAAAGCTTGCATAGTCATCTCTTCTTTTAATTTCCATATTCAAATATTAATAAAAGTCAATATAGATCAATATGTAAGCCATGCATTATTCCTTATTAGCACTTTACCAAAATAAAAACTTTCTATATTTTGAATATTCTTCAAAATAATAATAGTTAATAATTTATATATATTTAACATTATTTTTTACACCTATATAATAAACTTAAGTACTTAATTAATCAATTTAATTATTATTTTAGTAAAAATAGGGTAAAACATATTGGTGAATTTGAACCTTTGTTTTCAAGCATCTACTTTCTAATTTTATTTTTCATTTGCTTGGGTTTCCCAAGAATCTATGTTTTGACAATTTTAAAACTCATATGAGCTTTTGTTCAAGGAAAAGCAGTTAAAAATTGTATTTATGTCATTGTGTGAGGAGTATTACCCCAATATTAAATCCATTGTATAACACTATACATGTATTTTATTTTTCATGTACCTCACTATATATTGAGATCACCTATGGCTGATTTTTCAACCATTGGAAGCCTTTGGTCATTTATTCTTGTAAGGAATCAATTGGTTATCCCCAAAATGTAAATCTTAATTTACCTCATGAGATGGGATAGTGTGGCTATGATAATGTTTAAAACCTATGTATTTAGTGCCTTTTAATATGTATTCACTATGTATGACTAGAATTAGTATATATGATAACTTACAAAATAAACACACCTTTGACTAGTTAGACCCTTATTTCTCATTGTAAAATTTCAAATTCCAACCCTGATCATAATGAGTGCATATAGTTCATGTATTTTTAAGTTTATTATTACATGTATTAATTATAATTTGTTATTCATTATATGTATGCATCGATAAAATTGGAAAATCATAATAAGGCTAAAATCACTAATGAACAATCTTAAGCCTTAATCAACCCACTTTGTTTCCATAATACACATAAGATACAAGAATTGTTAAGGTCTATCCTATATACTCTTAATGAAATAATTATGGCTATTGATACTGATAATGTAAACATAGAAAAAGAGGATGGAATTAATGAAAAATATTTTACCAAATATCTTGATGCCCACCCACATAAGATTTATGGATTTATCTACATTGAAATATATGAGTATAATAAATTAGATTCAACTTACACTCCTAATTAATATTTTACAGTTACTAATATATATACTATTCCTATATCAACACCTATAGTTACCTATGTGCCAACATCCTTAGGTATGGGGGCATCACTTGGTCCATAACAGATTAACATGCCTATTTATACAAAGGCATCATATACACATCCTATTATTACTAGACAAACTTCAATTATAACTTTGACTAATGCATCTTATCTTGATAAAAATATTATACCTTTACATGCCAAAGTGTTACAATAAAATAAAGGTGTCTCCAAAGTTTATCACTCAATGGATTATCATAATTTGATTCATAATCCTTGGGCACTTAAAATAACATCTTACCCACTATAAATAGGATTTATACAACCTAATATACCACTATTTGAGGGTAAAGGAGATATTTAGCATCATATTAATTCATTACAATTAGTAGTTTTTGACTATGCTTACAATTATAAATTACTTGCCAAGATATTTCTAATAAGTCTCAAAGGCTACACACTTCAATGGTTTCATATTCTCCCTTTTCAATCGATTAGAGAATTTAACCCATTGACATATCAAGTTTAGCACATTTATCTATAAACATTGGTGAAAATATATCTTATACACAAACTTATAAACTCAAGAAATGGTCAAATTATAAAATCAATGACTGTGTTTCATGGTACAAGACTATGTTAGTAAAAATGACAACTTCTATGGTAGAGAATGAATTACATGATATTTTAATCAAATATTGTTAGTATTACTCTATGAATAAATAATGTTTTATAAATTAAAATAATTTAATTATTTATTCCATATATTCAAAAAAAGATAACTTTATATGTTTAAACAAGCTAAAATATGCACTAAGTGCCCCATCTACATCAAATGTCAAGTTTCAAATCAAGCCAAATTACAAGGTCAAATATAATTAAATAAAAAAAGAAGTAAAATTACTAGTTAATGTAGTATCACAAATATAAAGAATGATTCAATTGGAAAATCCAATAATAAGGCAATTTACAAGGTTACAGTAACATCCTTATATTTTGTTACAAAGGTTGACTGATTACAATGTCATCAATCTACCTCCTCCATATGAACTTAATATGACCAAACCTCAACCTAAAGGATTTGATAGTAATGAATATTGTGACTACCATATATCCATGGGGAATTATATAAAATAATGTTAAAATTTAATGCATAAAATATAAGATCTCATTGATGAAATACTATTAAGATGAGCAAAACCACATAGGAAGCAAGACCATAACAAAATGATAATACAATGTTGAAAATTTTCATCAATTATTTCCCTAATCATGGTAAAGTATAATGTAGATAATTACAAATTACATCATGTGTATATGTGCACCCTCCCCCTAAATCATATGGACATATAATATAAGTAATCAATGGAACATTTATAGGCACATTATCAAAACATAAATTAATCACATTTGATAATATTGAAATCAATGATGATGATTCAAAGATGCATTCATGATTTGGCACATTATCAAAACATAAAATAATAAAATTTGATAATAGTGAAATTAGTGATGATTATTCAAATGTGCATGCATTGTTTTTTAAGTCATAAATTAAAAATCAACCCATACACAGTGTTATGATTGATAATGGATCAGGTAAAAAAGCATATATAATGATACTTCTTTATAGTCTTGGGTACACATAAAAATATTTTTAAACTATATCAAAGGTAGTTAAATTATTTTATGGGAATGCATAAGATACTTTGGGACATATATTATTACCTATTGAAATGGGTCTATAAATAATGTCTACTCCATTTTTAGTCTTATCAAACATAGGGGTCCACAATGTGTTATTAAGATGCCCTTAGATACAATATATTAAATAAGTATCATCTAAAATACATAGATGCCTTAGGAACATACATTACAATTAAGTGGTCAAATTTTAAGGCATCCCATATGAGTATCCTCTATAGTTAGTGGTATTTCCTCCTCATCCCCCCCACCACCATATATGGTTGTGAAACCTATTCAAGAGCAACATAAAATTTAAATCAAGTCATATACTAAAAATCATAATACAGAGATAATCCCTATACTAGTTGAAAAACATAATACATAGTTAATTGTTTCACCTATATAAAATCCATATATATAGTTAGTTAATTGGAAAGAGGTATATCTTCCCAAATAAAAACCTTCATCTCAAAGGTTAATAAAGGTTAAAAGAAATATAAACATCCTAAAGTAGCTCCTAAGATAATTAAACATGCTTTACAACAAGAAAAGGCAATTATACATTAGACTTCACCATTTATTTCACCCTCTCTAGTTATGCATGTGATAATAAATTATATGAGAAATGATCATAATAGTTATGATACAACATGTGATGATGTTTTAGATTCTAATACATCTACATGTATCATTCCTCATACATGTAAAATTAGGATTTAAATCATTGATATAGGTATATAATATTATCCATTTATTTATTGGATAATAGGTGAGTTTCAATTTAAAATATTCTAAAAAATACAAATAAAATATTTTCAAAATATAAAAACATTCAAAATATTTAAAAAAATAAAAATTCAGGACCTGAGCATGACATAAGATGCTAGTTCACTTCTCCTCATATGTTACTTATCATATATGTTGGTAGATATCATATAATTTTATATACACACATTAATTTCGTGATGTATATTAGTGTGATCTAAGACATACATTACATTTACATTCTTATATGTTGGATTTCCCTTCTATGTAATGATCATGCCTATGTTGGACATATAATTTTTAAAAGGTACATTATAATAGGTTAGATATATTTATGACCTAAAATGTAATTTTGAGAAATATATCTTACAAGTTTTTTTTAGACCACTCATATCTTACATTATCCTATAGATATGTTACTTTTCTAACAATATGATTTTTTTTTTGTATGGATAAAATAGACTAGTCTTCACTTGTTCTAGTTTCTTTTACTACTGTTTACTTTATTACATAATAGGATTACCATTGATTAATTATTATGTGTGTACCTTGGACCTTTTCCATTGTGTGAATTATTTTTTATTATCTCTATGATATCATTGTTTGGTATGTGAAAAAATTAAACATGTATGTTGCTTATTTCCCTTGGCTTTATGTGTGAACTATTTGCGAATGTGATATTTGAACATGTCCCTTTTATGATACCCTTGGATTTATTGTATGACATTAGTTATATAATTTAATGTTGTTCTTATGTGTTTGGTAAGATTTATTAGTGCAACTATGATCTTAATCAACACTTTAAGACATATCTAATTTAAATGGTTACTTTGTTACAACTTAAATGTTATATCTATCTAGACATGACAATTTTGTGATTCAATTTAACATATGTTACATATGTTCTTCAAATGAAAAAATTGTATTTTATATGATGACATAATCTCTAAAATGATAACATAATACTATATGAACATATCTTATAATGATTCAATTAACTCTTATTTTGAGATCAGTCACTTGCAAAATCCATCCCTCATCTCAAAATTTGGGAAACATAGTAGCATTGTATTAGATATTAACACCTCCATGAGTAGATTTGGGATAAAATACAAGTTCAAATATACAAAATATAGTTTCAAAAAAACAAAGTACATGTTTTCAGAGGTTTAAACAATGAAAATTAGATTTTATAGCAAATTATAAGTCTTTAAAAGGACTCAAAGTGATTCAAAAATAAAAATATGATATATATTACTACACTAATAAAAATTATGATTGAAAAAGATAGGAATATGCGCCCACTTGGAGGAAGACATAATCATTTACAATTAATGGCATATTCATTGGAATGTGAAACATAGTTACACAAAATCAAAGTTATAGGTTGAAAATAAAAATGAGCATAAAGGTGCATAGAATTATATATCATTTTGTCACATATTTAGAGGGGGCATGATACTCATTCATGATCAAGCTTATTAAAATATGAAAAGTTTCAAATTTTAAAAGTACAAAGAGTAAAATATTAAAATTTAATTCAAAGTCATAAATATGAGAAAATGTGATCATGATGTAATGAATAAACAAATACCAAGGGAGTAGAAACAAGAAGCAGTAAAAAAGACCAAAAAACTAAGGCAAAACTGCTTGTTATTACTAGGGATACACTCGAAAAAAGAGATGAATAGCATCGTAAGATGAAACCAGATATTGGCTCTCCTGACAAACTCAGAAGAAGACCCATAAGGAAAACTAGAGAGCTAGAAAGTTTGCAGAATATTGCTGATGGCAGACAGGCAACTATTCTGGATTTTACCCCTAAAATAGATAACTAGAGCATCTTGCGGGATATTAGGGGGTTGTTTGTTTAATGGTTTTATGAGGTTATCTTTGTATAACCTGCTTATGTTGCTACTTTTTAGTAGGTTTAAGGATGGATTTTTTTGGAGCATGGTAATGCTTTAACCTTTTTGTTCCTGTTAAAGGGTTTCGGGGCCCCTTCAAAACCTGTTTTTACCTTAATCTAAAACATTCATTACCTTTCAGTCATGTAAGTATAGAATCTAGATCCATTTAAAATAGTGTGATTTGAATATATGTAGGTGTTGTAAATTTGATTCTAGTGAAAATTAATAGCCTTGGAATCATTTATAGATAACCTAGTTTGGTTCCACATTTTTGGATTAGTACATGGGGTGTTTCTCCTTTTTCATGAGAGTTGGAATAATTCATCTTTCCAACTCAATAGTGTTGCACCTAACATTCCCTCTTTCCACAGGAAATAGGGACCCACCTTTTTTTATTATGATCATGATTTTGGTGTGGTAGCATTGACACTATGTATCTTTATGGACTTGGATTTAACTTTTTAGCTTTTCAAAGTAGATCCTTCAGGACTTTGTCATGGATAAATGTTTCATGAAGTAGAACCTTTGGATTGACATAAAAAATGAAGCACCTTATACATTTTTCCTTTAATATTTTATTCCTTATTTTCCCTTCTTAGCCAAATCTTTTAGATATTTCATCCAAAAAAAATTCACCCTTCAGGCCTAATGCACCTATCCTTCCCACTATATGTAACCTACCCTTCAAGATTTTTGAAGTGACCCTTAAATGTACAATAATACCATTCAATAAATCAAACTAGTCCTTTTATATTGTATGAATTAGACCCTTTAGACACTTATTTCCATGAATTTGATCCTTCAAAGTCTTTCCCATAGACCATTCAGGACCCTCCTAGTTGGCCCTTCAACCTTTACATATTTGACCTTTACACTCCTATTTGACCTTATCTTGTAGGGAAAATACCCTTTGTGTCTCTTGAAAAGTACCATTTGGCATTTAAGAAAGTTCAAAATTACTCTTTGGACTATTCCTTCATAACTTCCATTTTAGAACCCTTTAGTCATTTATTCATAAATTTTATTTTGGGCATTCTTATTTGGTGCAAAATCTATAAAGAAATTCTTCTAAAGGAAACTTCCCTTTTAGAACTCTTGAACCTACCCTTTTCTCACCCCTGGACATACCCTTTAGACTTATGCCAAAGTACCCTTTGGTGTGGCCACTTAACCTTTAGAACCTTTTATCTTAGGACTTTTATCTTTAGCCCAATTTCCTCTGAACATGGTACCCAAGATAATTCTACCATCTAATTTATATAAACATACCCTTAAATACTTTTGAAGCACCCCCTTAACTATATGGAAATACTCCTTTAAGATATAAAAAGTACCCTTCAAGGATCTGAAGTAGACCCTTCAAGAGTTGTGTCATGGACCAAATTACCCTATCAAGTGGACCCTTTAGATCAAAATTACCCTTTAGGGAAATTGAAAAGGTCCTTTAACTATGAAAATAAACCCTTCAGAATTAGTGTTTTGTATCCCTCACCATGATGATATATTTCCTTAGAGAAATTGTCACAGATATTTTGTTTGAAATAATTGCTCAAAAGAAATAATATATCAACATTGACCCAAACATATTTACCTTGATATTAATCTGAGTAACTTCAATTTTAACCATGTCTCACTTTCATCCAAACTAAGGTTAAATATTTCCTATCAACATTAGTTAAGATCCCCACTAACTTGAGCTAGCAAAATTTGAATTGAAAGGGCCGAGTAAACATTGCACATTTATGTCACCTAAACTAGTGTTTAATATAGAATATTATATAGGTGATACAAAACCATTAAAATCATAATTTTAACTAAATTTATCTGATGATTGAAGTATCCTTATCTCCCAATAGAACACAAGATCCCTAGTTTCTATTTTGAAAGAGCATATAACAAACTTCAAGTAAGCTAAATCTAAGTTAATCATGTTGATATATAGGTATATATAGTAGGTAGCATATTGAAAAAATAAATAATGAATACATAGCCATGGAATAATCATAAAGGTCATCATGGGGAACTAATCCTCCCTCTACATTCTCAATTAAGGATTCCATAGAGTTCAAGGACACTGTATTCGATGCAAAGATATTTGAGAACAAATATCAAAATTACTCAAAAATTTAGGATGTTATCAATTCAATGGGTGTTTTTTTAGTGGATAATGAAGTAATGATAGTAAAAAAGTTATTTTTTTAGAGAATTAATAGTTTACAAATGCCAAAGGTTTCATTTTTATACCACCAAACTAGAGGTCATGTCATCTATTGACCTTCTCAGGGATTTATTTTTTATAGGTAAGATATCACATGATGCATATTTGTTTCATTATCATAGTGATATAGTGGTCATGTGCATATCTTGAGATGATTTTCAAAGGTATTTATCTCTCACCATACTAGTTGCCTACTTTGACAAACACACCCTAGTATAATTTGAAAAGGAAATGAGCCTATAAGGAACACTAATATCATGGTTATTTCCCAATAAAACCATAATGTGGAAAGGGAAGAAGCTGAGTAGATCATTGTCAATTAATAAATTCAAGATGGTCATTCACATAGGTATGGATCTATTGAATATATTATATGGTATTCCCAACATTCATTTTGTAAATCTAGATTGGGTACCCTTGCTCTATATGATGCTATCATAGGATGTTGCTTATGCCTTGGGGGAGATCGTTTTAGGATAAGGGAATAATTTTTTCATAAAGATAAACATATTACCCTATAGGATATTTATATATGATGTCATATTTTGTTTTTGTGGTCATGCGTATATATTATAAAGACCTAATTCATTTATGGTCCCCAACCATAGACTGCATTAAGAATAGAATATGTGACCATTTCTAATTCATGCACATCTATGCCTACCAGAGGCACATGGTCAAAATTTATGAGGATGTGTATCCCTATATATTTCATGCTATATATGGATCTTTAATGCCATGTATTTGAAAACACATTATGAAGAACTTGACCAAGAAGGGTGATTACTTCTTATATCCAAACATCACAGTAATATTGGTTCGAGAAAACAAGGTGGTGCCCATATGTCTTCCCAAGTATGTGCCTAATAAGCTATTAGAGTAAGAGATAGATTTATATCTATAGAACATCATAGAGGAATAATTAATGAGAAAAAATAAGGCTTTATTATTTAGGACTCTTATCACCATTGGTAGGATAACATACACCATGAGGAAGCATCTTGGTGATGTTGCAAAAAAGAGAAACCAATATGGTTTCCCCACAATGCCATGCAAAGATTGGGACCCCCATGGGTGAATCCAATAATACATTCATGGATATAACATCCCATATTTCCACTAGCCATAGTATTATGATTTTCTCTTTTTGAATCTTATAACTGATGAGGAAGTATTAGATCATACAAAGATAGCTAGTTTACAAGAAGATAATTTAAGGATGATCCAAGTAGAGCCCAACATATCCACCAAGGAATTAGATAAATGAAGAGCCCTTTTAAAGGCTGGAAACATTAATAATTCTAGAGTAGGTAGTCTTATGAGCAAGGAGCTTTTTCTTCTCAAAGACCCCCTTAGAATTGAAGCTAAAGATAGTTAAGCAAGAGCCTAGGATTATGGAATAAAGTATAAGAAGAGGAGGAGATAAAGGAGACCCCATTAGTTTGGAATTAAATGAAGAGGATAGGTAGGGTGCTGACACCACTCCAGTTTTCATAATTACCTCTAATATGTCTCATGTTTCATCAATTGGGGTAGAAACTACAAAAGCAATAGTCCCTTCCTCCCATGACTCTCTTACTCAAGGGAAGGTTCCCTTCATTTATGTTAAGAAACCAAGGACCCCCACATGCATCCCAAAAATAAAATTATCTATAGGCTTACCTATGCCACCTCCCATCTTTCAATCATGAGGAGATGAAGCAATCATTCAAGACTAGGTAGAGGACTTGGATGAGGAAGATGAATTGGAGGAAGGAAAGGCTCATAGTATTTAGGGTATCCCCATTGAGATACTAATTCAAGGTACATCAGCCCTCCCTACCTTTTATTTAGCCTCAATTTATATTATTGATGCACCCATATCCTCCATAGAAGTCCCCTCCACCTCATCCACTTATTCCATTGATCCCTCCACCACCTCCACTACATATTTTCCCACAACCATCCCTTCTATGCCTATTGGTACTGCTACCATGAGACTTCGTAAAAAGAAGAAAACATTTAGGAAGGTGCAGACCACTTTAGACACACCCCAATTACATGATCAATCCATACAACTCTCCATTCCATTCTGCACTTCCACTTCTACTGAGGAAATCACTGTAACTAACATAAGAAAGGGAAGGAAGGAAAAGCCACACATTGTGGTAGTCCATCCACTTCTTAAAATTGGAGTAGTGGACTGGTCCAAGATTATATGGCCTTCCCTACCAAATGTATTGACAAGGTTAACAAAGAAGTAAAGGTGAGAAGAAAAGGGGGAGCCAGAATAGGATGTTGTTATCACAACCTCTAATACACCTAGAAATATACCACCCTAGGCTATGGAATTAAGGCAACAAGCTTTGTAAAGGCCTAATTATAAGACAATTGAGTTACCCTCAATAACTACTTGTTCAATCTTACCACTAGATTCATGTAAAGGGTCAAGAAAAAGAAGCTTGAAGATGACCAAAGAGCCGGTGTCATCCTCAAAGAATAAAAGATAGTATTCTCCCTCACAAAGAGGTATAATAGGTAGCCAAGAGAATTTATGTATGAGGAAATATCTCAAACTTGTCTAAAGAACATAAGGATGTAGTAGTAGATATCCATGAAGGGACAAAATTAGCTAATTAGGAGCTAGAAGAGGAAGTGTGGTAACTATGGGCACAAATTGAGAAGTTAAAAGAATAGTCAAGTATTGTGCATGTTCCTACAAGTATAGAATATGATGTAAGGGAGGCTACCTCATAATGCCACTGCTCTATAGAGACCATGGAATTTAATAAGGCTAAGATGGCACCTCATATGAGCCAAACCAATCAACTTTGTAGCTCCCTGGCCTAAGATAACACAAGGCTTAAAATGTTAGTTTGCCTATACAAGTAACTCACTATACAATCACCTTGATCTAATGACTACATTTGAGGCATCTAATGCCTTGAATCTAGTATTCATTAGACATGAAGAGGTCAAAGAGTAGTTAAAGGTGGTTACAACCATGATTTTAGACTACCAATAATACAAGGCCCAACTCCTTCAAATTTTGATTGGTTTGAAGTTATTTAAAGTAAAAGATTTTATGGGCAAGTTAATTAGTAGAATCAATTTTGATAACATTATCTAGGAGGAGACAAATAAATTTAAGGGAAGCAATTCAGGCTTGGCAGTGGAGAGTATGTGTTACATCCTTATTTGGTGTTTTTCTCCCATATCTACTTTGTTATCTTCTAAGCTCTAGGTTTCAACTATAGATTATTTATTGAACTTAGATTATCACCAGAGATATGAATTATGGTGTAGTTGTAGATGGAAATCAGCTTAGCAGTTATATATGGCATAGCTATAGAGTAGAATAGTTTATTTTCTATTGTTTATTATTGGTCTAGGAGTGGCATAAAGATAGAGGAGGGAAGAAATAAATCTCATTATTTTGTGGTCTAGTTAGTACAATGATAGTATAATATGTCATAATAACCTTTTGATGACTAAATATGGTGCAACACTAGTATAATGGAGTTCAATTTACTTGGAATAATTGTACAACTTTAAGAATGGTGCAATAATAGTGTATTGAATATAATTTTTTTTATCTAATAAAATGTGGAACTTTAGCACTATAAAATAGAATATTAAACAAATTATTAGTGATCTAGAAATGGCATAGTGTGCCGAGGTAATATAAATAGATGTTAATGTGAGTGACCTGGTATGGTTTAGCTATGGCACAATAGTCAATGTTTTGATATATATATTATAATTACACACAGTTATGTATACATAATATTATTCGTTAGGAAACATACCGATAGTATTCATCTTAATTTAATTGATTTTCCCTCTTATGAAGAGCAATTTTATCCTTTCTTGTCTTTGTAATTAGTGCCATTTGGGGCATAAAACCAAACCATTGGCCTTTTATAACTTATCTTAGCAGTATAAGTTTGAGTTTTTTTATTATTTCTTAACAACTAAAGTGCCATAAGGTAGAGGGGAATTTATATTAAAATTTGTTC
This sequence comes from Torreya grandis, assembly GCA_037957365.1. Taxonomy (NCBI): domain Eukaryota; kingdom Viridiplantae; phylum Streptophyta; class Pinopsida; order Cupressales; family Taxaceae; genus Torreya; species Torreya grandis. Next base: position 1,659,318 of record JARHVA010002421.1, read on the forward strand.
TTAACTATTTTATTAATGAGTTTACTTTTCTTTTCCCTACCATGGAAGGTATTTTATTAGTATGGGAAGTAAAGAAATATCAGATAGTATATTGAATTTAAATATTGTCCCAAGTGATGGTAATAGGTGTATTTTCTAGTTTTCAATTATACCATTCATTTTGAATAGAGTAATACTGAACATTTGAATTCCATTGGAGGCATCTGGTGATGGGAGGGTATTCCTTTGTTCATGTAGATTTTTGACCCCAAAATGTGCATTGTGTGTGTGTGTGTGTGTGTGTGTGTGTGTGTGTGTGTGTGTGTGTGTGTGTGTGTGTGTGTGTGTGTGTGTGTGTGTGTGTGTGTGTGTGTGTGTGTGTTTATGATTAACATGATTATTAATCTTGAGTTTTAATGATTTACTAATGTGATTAAAAATATAAATGATTATTTTTACATCTTGTTTGATCTGCATATTATCTAGTTAATTTGAAAGATAGTAAATGGATTTCACTTGCCAGTTTAAGCTAACAAACATGTTGATGTGCAGGTGCAAAAGATACAAGATCATATGAGATATAATATATCAAGTATTTAATGTGTTGATTGTATTATTTTCAAAATATAATCTTTAATATCATTTTCAATTGAGGAAAATTATATAATCTTCCTTCTGATATTAATGTAAAATTTTGTGTTACCCTACTATCAAAATGTTATATATTCATAAATGTTTCAATTAATTAAAATCCAAAAGTGTTTATTTATTTATTTATTGGATTTAAGACAACCTTAGGATGTGATCTTTCTTAACAAATGAAAGTTTATCTTGGTAAACACCTACTGGTATTTGAGAAAAAAATTTGGAACAAAAAAAGAATCTTGAATTATCCTCCTTTTGATAGTTTTAAATTAGTTGAATGATTAGGATCTAACTTGTTTTTTTTTTGTTTATCCTATACATAAATAATTTAATTATTTTAGTCTAAATGTGTGTATAAATCTAGATTGATAGGTTGTTGTAGAAAATCATTACACTTTTGTGAAACCTTTCAATAAAGGTATACATGAAATCAAGATCTTTAAAATGTTATGAGAAACACACTGATGAGTTCTATCATCCATAATATTTGGGTGATATAAAATTGAATATAAATTTATTTTAATAATTTTTTAGTTAATATGATGATTGGTATTATTTTGGTTACAAAATCAAGCAAAACTAGCCCAAAATGGGTTTTGGATGACATCTAACTAGTAGTTTTTTTTTGAAATGAAATACTATTAATTCTAGATTTATCATAAAATATTTATTATCCATAAAAAATAAATTTTATATCTTGTTTAGGCACCTTTTTTGGGGTCCCTATCCAGAGGCAATTATCGATTTTCTACACCTAGGGTTATTTTCAGCTTTTAGAGTTGTTTCAAAATCAACTTCTTAAATATAGATAGAGAATCCATTAAGTAAAACCAAAAGTTGATAGTTATTATTTTTACCCTTAAATTTGTATATAAATTTTGAATTATAATTTTTTGATGATTTTAATATTCTTTGGGGTCCAATTTCAAAGCCAGTTTATTCAAAAAATTGCTAGGCAAGACAATTTTTGGCATTAAAATTTGTTTAAAAAGCTAAATTATTTTAGCATTTAAATTACTTAGGATCATATTTGTAGGTTCTTAGTAGTATATTGTATCTAATATAATATATAAAAACCTCCAAAATACATTTTACCTAGTGAGGGTATTTTTACCATTGTCATATAATAGGTAATTTAATGAAATTAAGAATTGATTGTGAGGGGAACTAGTCGATTTTGGATGCCCTAGAATTAGGTAATTCCACTTCATATTGAAATCGAGAGTTGAAAAAAAACTATTATGATTTAATTTATTTGAGGCATGTTCATATTTATCTTTTGGTACCTTTTTATTTTTTTAGCAGGGTCATTTCTCAACCCATTTATGAGTAGATTTTGAATGCAAAGTTTTTAGTCATACAAATCCCTTATGGATTGCCAACATTAAACATGTGTTATTATCACCTTTATCTTATACAATGATTTATTACAAGTAATACTACCTCATATATTTTATTTTAATTTTTTTAAGTGATCTTTCCCTTAAGGTCACTTTTATTTGGGGTTGTTTTGAACCCAAATTATCGATTTAGGAAAATACCATCATTGTACTTTTGTCATTTGTTTTTAATGATTGGTTGTAAAGATGTATATGTTTATTGGATAGATTGAGCTTCATTTGCATTATTTCTCATAGTTTTTTTTTAGTGATTTTACCTATTTTTTCATCCTTTGAGAGGCATTTTTAAGCTATGGAGCTATCACCACTCTCGTTAGTGAGATAGTCAACTTGATAGAGTTGTTATCTGTTATATTTGTTTTGAAGTGGGTATACTTGAGTTCTATGGTTTTTTATAGGTTTTTTTTAATAGTGCAAACCATTTTTTTCTTTAACCTTTATTTCATTTTATTACCTCTTAGATGTTATTGAACCTTATGCCATATAGTGAGTCATAGTCTTTGAGTAAGGCAAGCATGGACCTTGTGTCTTATTGCTTGCATGTGTCTTAATTATTTAGATTATTTTAGATTTCTTTTAATTTTATGTTTTATTCTAATTTAAAATATTGTTGTAGAGTTTATTACTATTCATAGTCTTTCTAGAGGTTCAATTAGTATTTTGTTTTTCAAAAAAAATATTTTTTTTAGTCATGCAAATGTTGGGCATCACATTTTGGTATCAGAGCTTGGGTTCAACACTGGGAACTTTAGAGATTGTGTTTGTTGTTTGTGATAAAGTTGTGAAACTTATCATCATAATATTTGTATATTATATTATACTCATAGTGAATTGATATTGTAAATTAAACTATTTGACCCTATTATTTGTGCTTGGGTGAAGTTTACTTGAATTTTGAATTGATGACTTCATTGGCATTTCTATATATTCAAGTTAGTGTTTCATATAATAATTATTCTATAATATATATTTATATATGATTGAGTTTTAATGATGTATATAAATTTTGTATTACTTATATATGTACTTAAGTGGTATTTTATCTTATTGAACTTCTTTAATATTCTAGTATCTTTGATTGACACCATTTAGAGGTGGTCTAGAAGTATTATTTTCTATAAGCTCTTCCTAGAGTTTGAATACATTCCTATGTGAAATTATGTTTATATATATTATGATTTTAATATAAGTAAGAATTTAAGACCTACCTTTGTGTATCTTACTTTAGGTTTCAACATCCTAACACATTGTTTAGCTTCGATTAAGAATTAATTGTGTGCATTCTTTCTTAGACTTATTAATTCCCCTGGATGATACTATTAGAGTTGTTACATTCACCTTTCATTGACTTGATTTTAAGTATTATCACTGAATCATGATATGATATGTTATTTTTTTAGGCATAAAACTATGTTATTTCCCAAGTAGTTTGGTGATAATAATGCTAGTTAATGGTGAAGAGATGTTTTCTACCTCTAGTAAGTATAATGATTGATTGTATGTTGAAGTAAACTAATGAGATTTATAATATTTTTATTACATATGTATTACATAGATGAATCTTGAAGTTATAGTAAATATGTTGAAATAAATCTTACTTAGATCAAAGCTTGGATTTATGCAACTTAACCAATTATGAAACTATAAGTATCCTTGTGGTGTTTAAATAAAATTGGTAGTCATAGGACTAGTATGCATTTATATAGATGAAGGAATGCTTGTTTGAGAATAATTTGATCATTTAGTAGTGATAGATAACTTATGAATGTTTTTGATAAGTTCAATAGGCAAAATGGGTCCTAAACCCTATATAAAGAAACCCCAAGGGCAACAGGCCTCAAATATGACTATAACAATACATTACCAACACATTAATAGTAGATAAAAAATGAAATAACACAAAAATAAGAAAAGAAATTGAACCATTATAGACTATCAACAATCCCATATTTGGACAAATTTAACCATATATTTGTAATCACCAAGGCTTTCCACACCTACATCTTTTACCTTTTCATCAAAATCCTTAACAACAATAAACACCGAAGTTGCACGGTGAAGAGCCTTGGCAAAAAATTCTACCATCACCCTCCATTTATTCTACATCTTCTCCATTTTAGTTTTAAAATCCTCAAGTTCATGAGTAGTCCTAACACATAGTAAGCAACTACATTTTTTCTTCTTTACATAGGCTTACATAGTAGTCTCCTCCATCTCCTTCAAGCTATACTTCTTTATTTTAACAAAGTGAATTGTACCTTCATCCTCATCAACATATTATATAGGAGTTTCATCTTCTCCCTCCCCCATGGTATCCTTAAGGAACTCAGAGTCATCAAAAATTTTAATGCCTTTGGGGTGAGAGGATGGGATTCTAACAATCTGGCTAGATCTTTAAACTCTAGTACCACTAGAATTCTCAGCATCAATCCCATAATCAATCCCATCATTTTTAAGACTAGGGTAAAAATATTTGATGGGATCCTCATCCCTACCAAAATCCTCCTTTCTAATTTTAGCCTTTTTAGACACTTTGCCCTGAATCTCCCCATTCTTTTGTTCCCTTTTAGAGGGCACCACCTTATCCATATCAACCTCACGATTAGGGGACACAAGTTTTCCATTGGATTTATTAAAATATTTATGCTTTGGGATCAAAGATTAGGGTCTCAATAGGAGTATTATATTATTTAATCCTTAGGCCTCCCTTCAGGTTTCTAGAAGAGATTTTGGGAGTCTCAGTGGATTTTCTATCTTTACCTTTAACAATAAGAGTCAGAGTTGATGGGTTATATTCAAGAAAATAGAATTTAATAATTTTTGGTGGGAACAAGGCTAAATGGAAGTGATACAGTCTCAAAATGAGACCTTGGTGAATGGAAATGAGAGGGTTATGGTTCTTAACATAGGATTCCTTGGCAAATTTAATAGAATTCTCCAAACATGTCAACAGGAAGAAGGGAACACTGATTTTCATTCTAATCTTAAAATGATTAAGGAAAAGTGGTAATGATAAAATACCTTAAATATTCCCTCAAGTGTGAAATATTTCTTAATCATGAGACTAATTTATCCCCATGGCTTTGGCATCTTCTCCCTATCAAACCCCCCATGAAGTTTCACAACAGATTCTCCTTCTCTAAAAAAATTAACATTAACATTAATAACCTATGAATATTAATAACATTAACATAAGAGATTTTATTTTAGATATTTAGGTAATAATAACCCTGAATGGTTGTTCCTCCCCTTTGTGATAAGGGTACACCTTGATTTGGTAATATATATGTTAGTTATCCATAACATATAGTTAGCATTAGTTGTGGTTTTCAAACTTTTGTGAATGGTGACATTTTAGGTGATCCTTATATTTTGCATTGACCATTTCATCATTTTTATAGTTCATGTTATGCTAACACATGAAAAATATAGTATCATGCAATACCATATTTGATGCATGCATTAGGATATATAGAATCCTATTTTTTTCATCTTATCACACCCTAGTTGAGAAGTGGAAAAAGCTTGGTCATTTAGGGTATGGATTGATGGTTAGTATAGTTGATACATTGATTATCTTAGTGATGATTGATTATACATATTGATATTTCTTGTATTTTAAATGGATAGTATTTTCCAATGGTTGGCACTCAAACATATAGTTTTCACATGATAGAACTTCAATAAACTATTCTTGATAATGATATTTCCTTTGAGATATGTTACTTGGGAGGAGTTACAGTAGAGATATGAGATAGTATGTCTACATTGGCATTTATGTCACATTGGGATATGATGTGTGAGAGTTGGTAGCTATCATTCTCTTTTATCTATATCAATTGGTTGACATGGTGGATAGATATGGTTAAATGTCATTGGATACTTTATTTTTAGTAGCATTTTGTTTTGATATGGATTGTTATTCAATCTCTTTAGTGATGATTAGTAATGTATAATAGATAAAATTTCCACATGTTACCTTGGGACATTGTATTACTATACATAGAGAGACTTAGGTATTCCTTGTGAGATTTTAACTGGAGTTATAGATATAGGCTTAAAATTTCATCCAAGATGACATTATGGCATTAGTTGGATGAATGCAATTTAGTTTTTTTGATATGTTCAACATGGTTACTCTCTATAAGTAATGATATTTGACAACATGTTGATTACTTTACAACTAGAGATGTGAGAAAATATGACTACTTTTGATACTTTTATAGTAGTAGGATGTTGTGTATGATATTTTATTAGATGATTTGTATGGTGACACTATTACATATTATGATTTATAGTTATTGTATTACCTAGGAGGTAATTTACATGTATTTATCTTACCTCTGGGATGTAATAAATAGTGTTCCTCATACCTCTATGAGGTAATTGAGATGTTTCATACCTCTAGGAGGTAATTGAGATACCTTAAACCTCTGGGAGGTAATTGGGATACCTCATACCTTTGGGAGGTAATTAGGATGCCTCTTAACTTTGGGAGGTAATTGACATGATTTTTATTCCTCCTCTACTTGGGTGACTTTTAGTGCTTTAAAAAAGTCACATAGTGTTTGTGATGTGATCTATTTTTGCTTCTGCTTTGCTAAAATTATTTATATTTGACTGAATTTCATTTTTAAGTTGATTGGAAACCAACATTTTATTTTATTGTCTTTGAATTTTTTTTCTAATGGAAGATCATGGACATTGTTGTTGAGATTTATTTTTGATTTCTATGTTTTTCTTTTTCCTTTGAGACTACTTAGTCTCACTTTATTGGTTTTACCCTTACATGATTGATTGATTCTCTTGTATATTTATTTTGATGATTGTTTTTGTTGGTTTCATGTGTGTTTATATGTTCATAAATGGTATGCCTATGACATGGTATGGGGGAGAAGAAGTAGCTTGGAATAAAGGTAGTGGGTTGTGATGGAAATTGGTCTCACTGGTTCATGATACTACCCTTCCCACCCCACTAGATGATACACACACACACACACACACACACACACACACACACACACATACACACACACACACACACACACACACACACACACACACACACACACACACACACACACACACACACACACACACACACACACACACACACACACACACACACACACACACACACACACACACACACACACACATGTGGCCCTTACATGGGGTTACAACTCTTTTGGGATGTCTAGATATTTTATATGATAGAGTATAGTGTTTCTTGGTCATTTCAATAGTGGTATCATTCTATGTTGATGATGGGAGGCCTAAGTAGATGATTATATATATAGTGACTACTTGTTATTTTGGCATATACCTTGATTGATTATTCTAGCATGGTCAAATATGGTTTAGTGTTATTTAGTCAACTCTAGAAAAAATTTCCATGGATGGATACCTATCCTAGTCATGTACCCTCACCATGATAGATGTTGATTATTTTTCTTTGATGGATGGATAGTTGAGATTTCATGATTATGCACTTTAGTGGGTTAGTGATAGATGAAAATAATATGAATTATATTGGGGTGAATTTTATTCTCACTTGGTCATTTCATAGGCTATTTGTGTTTTAGTTGGTACCTTATGATATTGATTAGTATAACACAGTTGGCAGTGTCACTCAATATGGGACTTTGGTTCAACATAGTCTAGCATTTAGGGTATTACAATGTATGGTTTCCTAATTGGAATTAATCTTTAAAAAATCACTTTATTTCACATGGAATTTTCATATTGGGATGAAATTAAGTGCTTAATATGAGTATATAATAGATTGACATATGACGTACATGTAATTTTAGAGTTTTGCTAGATGTATTTTTTTTGTGATATCACTTAGGTTATAGTAGTTAGTTATTATCAGTATTGGTTAGTATTATTTAGTGTTGTGTATTTTTGATAAATATTGTTGGCCTTGAGTTGAAACTTATATTCATATGTGTATATCAGTCACTACTTGGGTTTAGTTGTTTTCTAGTGAAACCTCGAGTATAGGTGGTTGTGGTAGCATTCTAGAGTTATTGAGAGTAAGTAATTAATGTTCTATCATTCCTTATGAAGTTTGCATCAAGGATGATAATTTTATAAGAGGGGTAGTATGTAATACCCTTCATGGTGACCAAATGTTTCCTTGTTTATTTCAATGTGTTTATCACATTAAATGTGTTATGAATCCTTTATGTGTGTGACTAGTGTGTGATGCCCCATATTGGCTTTCGATGAGTAGTGTCACCAACTATGACTTAAGGTTTATAAAGTGAAATTATTTTCATTTAATATCATGGTAAATGTGGTAAATGTTATATCTCATGGTTATTTTTATTATTTAATTCCAATGACATAATACATCTTTTTTTGAAAAAAATATTTCTAATAATAGGTTATGTGTTCCTTGGAAAAAGTGTGTTCACTTTTTGAAATTGACCTATTAATGATCCTTTTTTTTATGGTATATTAAAATTTTGGAAAAAAATCTTTAAAAAATGGGTGAATATGAGAGTTTGATAACTTAAAATTAATCTTCATTAGAGGTTCCCTAAATATTACCTCTGACTAGGTCACTAACTTTTGATAAATTGATAGGGGGAATTTAATAGCCACTTTGACTTATAAAATTTGGTTAATGTTCATTGTGTATTGGGTAGAAATTTAAATAATTACCTAATATCCAAACTTATTTTCCTTAGCCACCTTCTTCTACATAACCTAGTCAAGGTGATCTAGGTGGACTCCAAATTTGACCCTATCCAACAGAGTACCATTTTTTTGTCCCCCAACTTTTTGCACTGTATATTTAAAAATATTATCTATATGTATATGTGTATATATGTATGTTTATGTATACTATGTATATATACAAATATATAATAATATGTATATGCATATTATTATATCTATGTATATATACATAACATATATAAACATACATATATACACAAAGTTTCAAGGCATAGTTCTTTTACCTAAAATGTGTTCTTGAGGAATTCAAAGAGATTTGTAAAGGACTATGTTGGAATCATTTTATGAGCACTAGAAGTTTATTTTTCCTATTTTCTATTATTTATTTCAGACCTACATTATTTCTAGTAGTCTGTGTGGCATTTGAAGATGAGAAGGAGGTCTTACTTTGTTGTTGTACTCAGACATCCTTTTATGAAATAGCTTGGCACTCTTGAGTCCTATATTATACCTTGGAATCATATTTAGATCTGATATTCCCCATACCAAATAAATTGGTATAGATATAGGGTTGCATAGGATCATCATTTATCAGCTTAGGTTATGTACAACCCCATTTAGTTTACCATTTCACATTAAATTCTATTTATGTTGTACCTTATTTACAACCATTAAAATATTTTACTTTTATTTCATCTTTAGAATTATTACTATAATCATTTACCATCTTTGAACCCTAGTGAGAGTTATACTATGATAATATCTTAGCTCCAACATTACTTTGGGCAAAGTTTTCATTATAGAAATCAAATCTTAAAAACTTAGTCAATTCCATTAAAAAAAGACTCTCTAACACTAAATCATGATTATGAAGTGATAATAGGGGATAGGTATATGAGTTACATACTGACATCTTCATATAACTATCACCTATTATCTAATAATCTAGTCTAATAATTTTCACATAAGATTCAAAGTAGAATAATACAGAATCTCAACTACATTTCCTCTAGTATACGATATAACTTAAGCCCAAGATAATGGTGAAGTTAAATGGATGCCACTATCTTTTGTTACTAGAAAATTATGAGAAATAAATAGAATGGTTAATCTGGGTGGTATGTGACAAACCCAAAGTGATCATTTGTTATACATTTTGAATCTAATCTTACTATATAATTTAGATAGATGTATTTAATATATTTATATTTAGAATAAATAATTATTTTCATTATTAGGATACGTGTGTGTGTGTGTGTGTGTGTGTGTGTGTGTGTGTGTGTGTGTGTGTGTGTGTGTGTGTGTGTGTGTGTGTGTGTGTGTGTGTGTGTGTGTGTGCACATAATATTTAAGATGTTTAAGTATATATACCTATATATAATTTTACTAATATATAATATAAAATTATTATTAATGATATTATAAAAAAATTTTGGACCATAAATGCCCCAACTATCTTATTCTTATTACCATCCTTCAATTATTTATTCATATATTAATATCATTTATGCTTTCAATAGATTAAATGTGGGTAGACTTTAATTCAAATGGGTAGCATGGGTGTTTAGTCTTATTAGGTGAGATTGGTAAGGCATGCACATGGGGCACCCATATCTTGTCATCAATGGCATTTCATGAGGAGAGACAAATTTTAATAAAAAAAGACAACTTAGAAGATTTTAGAGGAGAAGGGATGCCATCTAAGTGGTGGAGGATAATTTTTAAAACAAAAATGCATAATATGGAGAGAGAATGAGTTTGAAGGCATTAAATAAGGAGGGCACCATACCTATAAAAATAGAGAAACTAAGCCATTTAAATAGGCAAGTGCATTTTTGTGATTCCTCTTTCATGTTATTCTAATAATGAATGATCAAATGGTTATACAATAGTGATTTTAGCTTGTGTTACATCCTTGTTTGGTGTTTTCAATTCATATCTACTTTGTTATCTTTTTATTTCTAGGTTCCAACTGTAGATTATTTGTTGAACCTAGATTAGCATTAGAGATATGAATTATGGCATAGCTGTAGATGGAAATCAGCCCAACAGTTGTATATGCCATAACTATAGAGTTGAATGGTTTATTATTTATTATTTATTGGTGCTGGTCTAGGAATGGCATAAAGATATAGGAGGGAAGAAATAAATATCATTATTTTGTAGTCTGGTTAGCACAACAACAATAGAAATTGTCATAATAACCATTTGATGATTGAATATGGTGCAACACTAGTATTACTTAGAATAATTGTACAACTTTAAGAATGGCACAAAAATAGTGTATTGAATGCAATTTTTTTTATTTGATTAAATGTGGCACTTCAACACTGTAAAATAGAATATTAAACCAATTATTGGTGATCTAGAAATGGTGTAGTGTGGTGAGGTAATAGAAATAGATGTTAATGTGAGCAACCTGGTATGGTTTAGTTATGGTGCAATAGTCAATGTTTTGTTATATATATGATAATTACACATAATTATATATACATAATATTATCCATTAGGAAACATACCTATAATATTCAACTTGATTTAATTTATGTTCACTTCTCTGATAGGGAATTTTATCCTTTCTTGTATTTGTAATTAGTGCCATTTAGGGAATAGGACCAAACCACTGGTTTTTGGAATTTATCTTAGCATTATAAGTTTCAATTTTTGATTATTTCTTGACAAATGAAGCACCATAAGGTAGAGGGGAATTTAGATTAAAATTTTTTCTTGACTATTTTATTATTTTTTTAATTTTTTTTACCTAATGTGGAAGGCTTTTTATTGTTTTTTTATTAGTATGGGAAGTAAATCAATATATCATTTTTTATTAGTATGGGAAGTAAAACAATATCAGATAGTGTATTGAATTTGAAGATTATCCCAGGTGATAGGTGATTTGGTTTTATATTCTAACATTCATTTTGAATAGAGTAATATGGAATGTTTACATTCCATAGGAGGCATCTAGTGATGAGAGGTTATTCCTTTGTTCATGTAGATTTTTGAACCTAGAATGTGTATTATTTTAATATATATCTAAATTTATGTGTGTTTATGATTAAAATTATTATTAATCTTGAGTTTTAATGACTTACTGATGTGAACAGAAGTAAAAATCATTATTTTTACATCTTTTATGATATGTATATTATCTGGTTAATTTGAAAGATGGTAAATGAATTTCACTTGCCAACTTAAGTTGGTGAACATGTTGATGTGCAGGTGCAAAAGATTAAAGATCATATGAGATATAATATATCAATTATTTAATGCATTGGTTGTATTATTTTCAAAATATAATCTTTGAGTTCATTTGCAAATGAGGCAAATTGTATAATCTTCCTTTTGATAGTAATGCATAATTTTGAGTTAGCCTACTATCAAAATGTTATTTATTCATAAATGTTTTGATTAAATTAAATCCATAAGTCTCTATTTACTTATTGGATCTAATACAACCTTAGGATGTGATCTGTCTTTCTTAACAAATGAAAGTGTATCTTGGTAAAGACCTATTGGTATTTAAGCACATTGTTTGGAAAAGAAAAAGAATCTTGACTTATCCTTATTTTAGTTATTTTAAATTGATTGAATGATTAGTATCTAACCTAATTTTTTATTGGTTATCCTATACATAAATAATTTAATCCCCATAGTCTAAAGTGGTGTAGAATTATAGATTGATAGGTTGTTGTAGCAAATCATTACGCTTTTGTGAAGCCTTTCAATGAAGGTATACATGAAATCTAGACCTTTAAAATGTTATGAGAAACACACTGATGAGTTATATTATTCATAAGATTTGGGTGATATAAAACTGAATGTAAATTTATTTTAATAAAAAAATTAGTTAATATGAAGATTGGTATTATTCTAGTTATAAAATCAAATAAAACTAGCATAGAATGGGTTCTAGATGACGTCTAAATAGTAGTTTTTTATAAATGAAATCTTGTTTATTATATATTTATCATATGATATTTATAATACATAACCAATATATTTTATATCTCATTTAGGAACCTTTTGGTGGGTCCTTATCCAGAGACAATTTTTAATTTTCTACACCCGAGGTTATGTTTAGCTTGTAGAGTTGTTTCAAAATCAACTTCTTAAATATAAATAGAAAATCCATTAAGTAAAACCAAAAGTTGATAGTGATTATTTTTACCCTTAAATTTATAAAACTTTGAATTATAATTTTTGGATGATTTTACTATTGTTGGTGGTCCAAATTCAAAGCCAATTCATTCAATAAATTGCTAGGTGAGAAGTTTTCTACATTAAAATCTATTTAGAAAGCCAAGTTATTTTCACATTTAAATTTATTAGGATAATATTCATAAGTTCCTAGTATTATCTTGTAGATAATAGAATATATAAAAACTTCTAGAAATTAAGGGTATTTTTACCATTGTCATTTGATAGGTAGTTTAACAAAATTAAGAATTGATTGTGAGGGGAACCAATCAAGTTTAGATGCCCTAAAATTAGGTAATTCCACTTCATCTTGAAACTGAGAGTTTAAAAAAATTATTATGATTTAAGTTATCTGAGGCGTGTTCATGTTTTGCTTTTGGTGCCTTTTTATACTTTTAGCAGGGTCATTTCTTAACCTGTTTGTGAGTAGATTTTGAAGGCAAAGTTTTTAGTCATACAAATCCCTTTCGGATTGCCAACATTAAATATGTGTTATTGTCACATTTATCTTATATTATGCTTTGGTATAGGCAATACTACCTCATAGATTTGGTTTTAATTTTTTAAGTGATATTTTTGTTAAGGTCACTTTTATTTAGGGTTGTTTTGAACCCAAATTAATGAGTTAGGAAAAGACCATCATTGTACTTTTGTCATTTATTTTTATTGATTGGTTGTAAAGTTGTTTGTGTTCACCAACTATATTGAGCTTCCTTTCATGATCATTCATAGTTGTTTTGGTTATTTTACTTGTTGGTTCATCCTTTGAAAGGCATTGTTTAACCTCTAGAGTTATTGTTTCTCTTGTTAGTGAGATAGGTAACTTGATAGAGTTTTTATCTATTAGATTTATTTTGAAGTGGGTATACTTGAGTTCCATGGTTCTTTATGAGTTATTTTTTTTGGAGTACAAACCATTATTTTCCTTGACATTTATTTCACTCGCTTACCTCTTGGAGGTTAGTGAACCTTATGCCATATAGTGATTCCTAGTTTGTGAGTAAGGTAGACATGAACCTTGTGTCTTGTTGCTCACACGTCTCTTAATTATTTAGATTATTTTAGATTGCTTATACCTTTATGTTTGATTCTAATTGAAAATATTTTTGTAGAGTTTATTTCTAGTGATAATATTTATAGAGGTGAAATAAGTACATGTTTGTTCGAAAAAATGTGTGTTTTAGCCATGCAAATTTTGGGCATCACATTTAATTTTTCATGAAAAAAGCATCAAGTTTTATATAGGGTTTTTTAAATTTCCAAAACCCTTATTTTGACTCACTTATTCCTACATAAAGGATATAATTCAACTATGATCAAATTCATTCTAGTTCAATTTCCCTCTTTTCCCCTAATCTATGTACTTATACTATATTACATTACCCCAAATTATTAAAAACTGAGTGTAATAATCAAATGTCCATACATACCTAACTCTGAATTTGTTTGTCAAATTGGAGGTTTATATTCTTTATGAGTTTCCTTAAGTGGTTATAAGATCAAATCTAAAATTAATTTAGTGAGAACCAAATACTTTTTGACCTTGAGATTGTTGTATGAGTGTTTGAACAATGTAAGCAGTTCTTATATATATATATATATATATATGTATATATATGTATATATATATATATATATATATGTATATATAGATATGTATATATATATATATGTATATATATACATATATATATACATATCTATATATATACATATATATATATATATATACATATCTATATATATACATATATATATATATTTATATATACATATAAATATATACACACACACACACACATATATATATATATACATATACATACATACATACATACATATATATATATATATATATATATATATATACATAGACATATACATATACATACACACACACACACATACACACATATATATATATGTATGTATGTATGTATATATATATATATATATATATATATATATATATATATATATATATATATATATATATATATATATATATATATATATATATATATATATATATATAGTTTTTAGTTTGACACAGTTGAATTCACACACAAAGACTCCAAACACGTTAGATCTAGCAAAGATATCATATATACATATATGGTATATGCAAATCTATAGATATCTAGATATCCATGTGTGTGTGTGTGTGTGTGTGTGTGTGTGTGTGTGTGTGTGTGTGTGTGTGTGTGTGTGTGTGTGTGTGTGTGTGTGTGTGTGTGTGTGTGTGTGTGTACTATCTCCACGTGAAACATATATCAAATTGTTCATTGGTTAACAAAGCTAAAGATTGAGTTCCTTATAAAAGGATCAATGGAGCGTGCTTATTCCAAGGAGTTAGGAAGTAGTGAGATGAGGATAAGTGTTCAAAGTTTAATGTTGAGTAGTGGTAAATATTATTATAATATCTAATAGTTAGTGGATGTTCATACATAGATAGATCAACATTTCATATTAAGTGAGATGATTTCAATGTGTCTAATGTTTAACACAGATAAAGATAGAACTATGTACATGAGATTGATAGAGCACATTAAGTCAAATAGTCAAGATGAAGATCCAACAATGAGAGATGAAAGGTAAAGGTTGAGATCCTTAAAATAAAATTCAATGGTGCATGCTTAATATGATATGTGAGGATACGATATGAGAGAAAAGTGATTGAGGTTTAACTATGACCATTTGGATTTAAATATTCAAATTTGTGAAGGAAAAACCAATGCTTAGTTTTGGTGATATATATTTTGATGTATGTAGAATCTGCTCATGGTGTAAAAATATAATTGTAGAATAATACAAGGCACATCTATAAATATAGATTTAAATATCTATAAGTGTGCATAGTCAAAGATAGTAAGGTCCAAATTTGACTATGTGTTTGACTGTGTTTTAAAAGTGACCTGAGAAAGATAGTTGAGTTTATGTTGATGATATCTATATGTCTCATGATGAATTATCTATTGGATATTATTTTACACTCCATAAGGATCATAGTTTTGATAATTATATGTTTGAAAAATATATATTATGTATGAAAAAATATGTATAAATTGAATGTGTTTATTGAATACACTCATAGTTTCAATAACCATCTTGTAGAGGTAAGTTGAAGGTGTTCTGAGCTGAGTTGAAGAGGAAAATGAGCATGTAGATGTTCTATAACTATATAATGATTATGATAATGAATTTATTGTCATGATATGCCTTTTATCATATATGAAGAGTCAAAATATCTTCATTATATTTTGTCTGTGTATGATCAGTCTAAGTGGTGATTTTGTGTATGTTAATTTGAGTGCTTAGAACATGTGTTGATGTGTATAAATTACATGGGGGTATTTATGAGGTCCTAAAGGGTTCATGCATGTGATATAATCATATGGATATATGAAATATTTGAGTATTTGGTTCATAAGTTTGAGACTATGTTTTTTGTATATGAAGATCTGAAGAGCTAAGATACCTAATTAGTAGGTCCAAGTGTGGAGTTAGTGTTCCAGATGGCATGAACCCATGTGGGAGTGAGAAATGAGATATTAGATAATTTTTTATATGTTAAAATAATTTTTAAATTATTTTTGGTCTAAGTAGTCTCACATGTAATGTGTGAGTATGAAGGCCTAATGGTTTTAGGTCTCACCAAGACCTAAAAGTGGTTTGGGGGTAGCGAGGCATTGGCCAACCTATATAGTATTTGGCTGTTACATGTAACATGTATGAGGACCTATTTAAAAGGTGTCCTTTGATCAGATGGTATTTCTCTCCTTAACACTGTGCTCTTTTTCATTCTCTACTCCATGCTCTATACTTTATTCTCTTTTATTGTTCCTCTTTTCTTCTTATGCTCTATGCCCCCCTTACCATTTCCTTCTTTGAATGAATATGGCACTTTAAGTCATACCATTTAAAGCTTTTCATTATTTTATTTTATTTTATTTAATGATTTTTATTTTTTTGTATGAAAATATTCTTCTCTTTAAATACCACTCCTTGCCTTTAGAGTTTTCCAATATTCATTAAATCTTGTATTTTCCTTTTTGGTGTTTTTCTTTTTCCATTTTTTTAATTCAATTTATTTGTTTTTATTATAATTCACCAACTTTCCTTTCTAAAATCATTTCTTTAATCTAAGTTTTTATTTTCTAATTATAAAAAATAACTATCTTAAAATAACATTTTATCTTTGTATTCCATTATTATGCTAATACCTCATAAACTCTTAGTGTATAATAATAAAGCTAGATTGGCATACTTATGATTACTATGCTCTTACTAGACTTAATACATATCAATACTAATTTGAAATACCTATCTTTTTTTATCTTCATATATTAAGGCATGTGTTGATATTCCTAAATATCATATGATAAAAAGCTAATGTTTTAAAACATTTCAAGGACATTATGGTTAGTCTATATACCATAGTAACTTGATATAATTCATATTGATTTACACTCATATAAACATTAACAATTATGACTATAACATCATAACATAATCATACTACATTTAAATTTAAAACTATGCATAATATCATTAATGTAATCACACATGATTTATTACACATACAAGTATCAAACTTAACTAACACACACACACACACACACACACACACACACACACACACACACACACACACACACACACACACACACACACACACACACACACACACACACACACACACACACAGTTATATAAATGTAGATAACACAAAGAACATACTAATGCTAATAATTCAAACAATGCATATAACATGTACTATCTAATGTTGTGTGTGCATGGGCTCTATCCATTTCTCTGTCATCCTTCAACACCTCCATCTATGTCACCCTCTTTGATTATGCTCTCCCTCCATCATGTTCTGAGGGATGAATCTCTCATGCTTTTAACTCATGACAAGAAGGTAGTCATTTCATAACATTGTGACATATATCATAAAATATTATTTTAGTAACAAATCAACATGATCACATTGTAAAGAATATACAATACAACTAACTTATAGTAATTAAATCAAGTAATCTAAGAACATATAATTGTCCCATAAAAACATTTAAAAATAAAATAAAATAAAATTAGTTAAATAATAATCAAATCAAGTTTACAACCATAAAAATCCATATATATCAAGTAAATTTACTTAATGAGGAATCATGATGTGGAATTATTCAATAAAAGGAGGGACATAAGCAAGGATAGAAAACACATATAAAATAGAAGTGAAAAAAGGAAAATATAATTTATTAAATAAATAAAATAAAGATAATAGATATAGATATTATTACCTTTAGATGGACTTATTGGCACCTCAATCTCATCCTTTAGCTCAAGTGGCACTTTGTACAAGATGTTTTAGGTTGAAGACCTTAGGTGGAAATAATGAAACATAGATTTGCTTAGTTTTGGATTCTAAATACTAGAATGCCTCTTTAGAATAAATCCTCTTATTGAGATTCAAAGACCATAAGTAAAACTAGGCATTTTCTGGATATTTTATTCTTAATACATCATAGAGTGATATTAGGTCATAAAATAATATTAGTGTGAATGTGTGTGTAATTAATACATGACTTGTAACTCATTGAAATTATAATATTGAGGTAAGATTTTAGGATATTTTATGTATTTTTAAGTTATTATTATGAGGCTAAAATACATGAAGTAGGACTTGATTAGCCTATATATGTAAGTCTCTATTATTGAATAAATTAATGATGTATTTATTGTATGAATCTTAGATGATTTAAAACATTGGTATCATGTCAGTTATGGAGTCTTGATATATTTTTTAGTGTAGAGCCATTAGATTTTTTTGTTTCCCCATTATATGAGAGATACTATATTTGTGCATATTTTATTAATATAGTTTTTAGAGTTTTATTTGTACAATTTAATATAAGTTCATAGAAAGTAAGGCATTTTAATATGTAGAAGAGATAAATGCATTATAAATCAAGATGTGATCAATAAAATAGTTTTCACATTATTAGTGAGGCTTAGCCTTGGGTATAAAGACTAATAAATAGTCACTACATATCAATGATCAACATTGATTTCACTAGAAAAATCATGAGGTGCATCACATTCTTGAGAATAAAGCTACTAATGAATATTTAGAGCGTAATTAATAAGAGTTTAAACATAATTTTGGTAGGCTAAAAATTTTAGTCTAAATATTGAAAATATATATGCCTCATTCATTCTCCAATCCATATGCTTCTACATAACAAGAAAAATAAATACTTTATGATTGGAGTTTAATCCACTTCAAGGGCATCCACATTTAATTTTATGCTTTATCATGCAAACTATGCCAAGATACAATTAGTAACATGCATATTTTGATTGGAAATAATGATGAAATAGATTTATTTTTTAGTTTTGATTTATTATAGTTTCAAGGTTCATTTTTACATAGTAAATTAGAGTCTTGTTTATTTATTGTTTAGTCTATGTGTTAATAATTAACCTCTGAGTTAATAAATTGGTCATTTAATTTGTTATATGTTATTTTCATACACATTTTTAGTGTGATATGTAATAGTAAAGGTATATATTATTTTCTAATAGTTTTATGTTTTATTTAATTTCATATAATTAATAAATATCTAAAAGGAAATTAGTCCATTACAACTATATTTATATTTTATGCTCTTTTTGTCTAAGTATTATCTATATTTTAGTGTGGATTTATTAAGTAAATAGTTTTTTAATATATAAGTATTTTTTTTTCATATTCAATAAATAATTCTGAAGGCTTTTTTTTTCATGTCAAGTAGGCATTGGTTTTAGGCCTCTTAAGTCAATAATGAGTGTATGTTGTTAAAGAAAAAAGTCTAGAATCAAGTCTATATTTTTAAGGGATGAATTTTAAAGGGTGTGATCAATAGGAATCTAAGAGAGGAGATTATTATGGTGTTAGTATGAAAGAAAATAAAACAAAACACACTAATAAAGACTTACACCTCTAGCCTAGACATTCAAAGAGCTAGTGAACAATACAAGTAACTAACAAATGAAAGCAAAACAAGAAAGTTTACCTTCCATGAGAGAAAGTTTTGTATGTTGGAAATAAATTGATTTGATCGGTTATGTGATCAATAATTTTTTAGAAATGGATATCCTTGCACCACCTCCCATTGTCACCTTGGTAATGTTGAGTTTGGCTTTGGCTTGTCTTAGCTTAGAAAATTGGCATGATAACACTATAACAATGGAAGATTTTTCATGTAATATTACATGATAACTTTACACTAAGAGATCTTATGGATCAATGGGTGAGGATTTATATTTATATCCTTCCAAACTAACTCGAACCCAAGTGTAGTTAGGTTAAATTTAATTGTGGTTGAGCTTTGGAGGGAACAAAGTATTACTATTTTTAATTAATAAGCATGGCTCACAAATCTAGATATTTGATTGATATTTTATGAGTGCTTAACAACTCACAAAAGATGATGTCATGAGGGTGATATCATTTTACATATTTGTATGATGTTATGATGATGCCATCAATTTGGATTTATGAATTTATAAAAATAGAAATTCACCAATTAATTAGCCATGGGATTTTCACTTATGCATTTAATTAGGGTTAACCAGTTAAGAAATTATGATCAAGTTAATTGTCATTTTTGAATTTTGATAAGTTATCCCTCACACATGGTCAAAAAGGTTAATTTTTTAGGTCATAACTTGAATAGAAGTGTTTTGCAAAGGGGAAGAATGGGTTGACGATCGAATGGACGTTTGGGGCGATGGCGGTGCTAGTTCTAGGGTTTGTTTAGTTAGGGTTGGGGTCTAAAGGTAGACATTTATGTAGCTCCCAAAAAACCCCTCCTCATGTTAACGTGCCTCTAAAATGTGTAGATCTATTATTGTGTGGATTTTTTAAGGTTATAGGTCCTTGTAAAACATAGGGTCCTATTTCAGGTCGTTGAGCCTGGTTTTATTGTTTAGGTTTCAGGTCCTTATAAAACCTAGGGAGCTTTGTCTGGATTATCTTGGTGCTTTCAGGTCCATGTAAAACCTGGTTTTATTACTGTTGTTCAGTGGGTTTGCCTGTTCGGGTGGTTTTTATTGCTTTATTTTATTTTTTAATTTGTAAAGGGTTTCGAGGCCCCTTCAAAACCTGCTTTTACCTTAATCTAAAACTTGAATAGAAGTGAATTATAATAATATGATAATTTCATATAGTGTATTTACCTATTTATGGATACATTTTTGTTGATTAGAATATGCATGTGATGTGCACTAATGAATTTGAACATTCTAATGATTTTTAGGCTTAACTTGTATTATTTTTAAGAAGTCACTCTAGTGTCCTAGGTACCTGATGATGTATGTATTAATCCACTTTATTTTTATTAATATCTTTACATAAACAATAAGTCAAGATCATCCTCCAAGTGGCAGTGGTGATTATCTTATAATATTCTTGTTTAAGTGGTAGTGATATAAAATGTGGCTATAAATGTGATAGTGATGACCCAAGACTCAATATAAATTTTATTTTATGTGTCTAATTAAAATAAAATTGTAAATAGATGTTTAAGAGAACTAATTATCTATTATGTATTCCATGCTAAGTACTTCATAAGTGATAGGCCAATGACAAGCCAAATGCTTATTAAGATTAAAAGAGTAAATAATTATGTTTATGTATGTAGGTTATCACTAGATTTGTAAGTGATTTTTAGTGATAATATTAAAACTCATTGGAAGTGAAATCATGAAAATTTTTATTCATGTATGTAGGTGATCACAAGCAAAAGTAATAATTCTCATGATTAGCACAATGCTTATGTATAAATGTTGACATATATGTTTATTTTTATTTTGTGTGATGTGTTTATTCTCTTTATGTCCACTCTAAGTAGGGGAATGTTAGATATTTTATTTTTATTAAATCATAGAGTGATATTATACTAGAAATTAATATTAGTGTGAGTGTGTGTGTAAATGATATGTGAATTATAAATCAATCGATATATAAGATTGAGTAAATATATTTAGAAGATTATAGGAATTATACTAGTGATTATTATAAGGCTAAATTAAATGATATTAGGATTTACTTATCATATATATGTAAGTATCCTTGATGTAATAAATTAAAAAAGTTTTTGTTTCATGAATCTTAAATGATTTCAAACAACCTCCAAGATAAGACTCTAAACCTCTAACTCCTCCTTTTAGTACTTAAGAGTATAAATGCATATTAAAGTATAGTATATAAGTGTGTTATATTATGTTTTAAATTATAATTATAACCCTAAAAAAGAGGATATAAACCCTAAACATCACTAATGAAAATATTCAAATTGAAATTTAGGAAAGTGTTAGATAAGAGTTAAATGCTAGTATATTTTCAAACTATGAAGTTACAAATAGTTACAAACTATTATAAGCTATTATAGAGACTAGTTTTGATTGGTAGAATCCTTTTTAGGAAAGCCAAGAGTATATTAAAATCTTCACAAAAGAATCTTATGAAAACAAACTTAAATACATTTTCCCAAACTTACTTGAGATCAAAGATCATTCCTTATTTTATATATGGAAGAGAGGTAGATGAATTGTCATCCACAATATGCCAGATAAACTAATTACAAAAAAAGTTAAAAGATAGTGGGAATATGAGCCCACCATGCACCAAATAAACTCATAATTATCCTTTGAAAAATTATAAAAGGTAACTCCTTTTTAAACTATTAAGGTTTACGTCACTTTTTTGTGTGTGGGACATGTTGATGGACACACCCCATCAGTAGTGAACCCAACATTTGGGTCTTCACCTAATCTATGTCATCCTCATATTATCCCATAAGAGAGTATTAATTATAAATGTTAAAATCAATGGAGGCTATATATATGTGAAGATCATCCAAAGATCATAATTGATATCTAGGCCATGATGGAGGAAAGTTTGATTGATATGACATTATGAACTATTTCTAGAGTGCAACTATTAGTTGAGCATGTTATATTTGGATTGTATTAAACCGATGGTTTTGAACACTAAAAATTTTGAATTGTATTATAAAAGGAATATTAATTCCAATTGAATATGTTCCTCATCTATTTAGGGCGAATCCTTATAAGCTAGATCATTAGATGGATTTTTAGGGATGAATTTCTTTAGAAAAGGCTTTATGTAGTTGGGAATGACATTTGGAATGTTCTAAAAATTACACTATGTGATATTGTACTTAGGCCATCCATATGACCATTGAATAAATAAATAAAAATTATTCCTTTTAAATTTTTAATAAATTCATGATTAAATAATGGCATAAGAACATCAGGATATGTGTTATTATAACACAATACCATATAACCCCAATGCTTACCACCAAGTTCCATAAGTTGGGATGTGAAACTTAGGATTTGTGCATTGGTAATAATATGTCTATTAATAGTATTTAGATGTCATTATATGTATTTCATTATTATTTCATTACATAATGTAAGTATTGTTCCATATATGCTCATGGAATTCCTCATTTACTTCAATAATTGTCACCATGTTAACTTTGTAATATTAATTATTTTCCCTAGAAATAAAATCTACCAAACAATTTTTCTTACCCTAAATATGTTCGATAGTGAAATCAAAATCAGTAATAAATGTTTCCCACATAGCTAATCTATTGGAACCACCTTTTATTTGGTTATTAGGAGACTAAAAGAAACTCATGAATTTCTTGAGGTCAGATCTAATAATAATTTTTTTATATATAACCAAAAACACAAATACATGAATTACTCTAATAACATCAAGAAATTATTTGATTAGAATGATAATTTATTTAATATTGTTTGAAATTTCCTAAAGAAAATATATAAGGATATTATTATCTATTGACTAATTTTTATTTCAAAACTACACCCAAAATTTATTTGAAGAATTTATTTCAATTATTTTTAAACCATTGCCAAGTATTTTGCGAGGTGGAAATTTATAAAAATTTAATTTAATCGTAATAACTAAAATATCTATTTCTTTATTTCATGGTGGAGGTGATTTTGACAATCTTTTTTTAACAATATATCTTGAGCTATATTGTAATAATATCTTACCAAATAATTCACACAACAAATAAATATTTGAAAAGTTTTCTTATCTTGCATCTCATCTAGAATGTTTTTAATATCCTTAAAGATATCTTATTGGAATATAAATTCAATATAATTGATATTAACACCTAAAAATCTATCTCACATTTAAATACAACCATTTCCTTGGAAGAAAAAACTAGGCCATTGTCAAAAAATAATTTATGAAACTACTCCAAATGACTAATATGCTCTTTAGGAGGTTTGGAGAAATCAATAATATCATCAATATATAAAATAATGGAATTAAAAAAAGGAGAAAAAATATGATTCATCATATTTTGAAAATTATTGGGAGCTATTTTCATATGAAAAAGAAAAACATTCCAATCGTATTGCCTAAATGGTGTAATGAAAGTAGTTTTATATCTATCCTATTTTGCTACCTAAATTTTCCAAAAAATAGATTTTAGATAAAATTTGCTAACTTATATAATTATTAGGATTTATTATTTTGATGGGATTGGATGTTTTACAAGAATAACATACTTGTTTAATATAACATAATTTATAATTATTATCTTTTACCCCTGATCTGTTCTAATTTCTTATTCCCATATAATGCTTCACATGCCCAAGGACTATGAGACTCCCTGATTAAAATCATTTATTTAATTTCAATAATTTATTCAAAACATTACTATCTCAAATATGGAGGCATTCTTGAATGGTGAGCTCTAAAATTAGGTTTGATACCCTTCCCATATTTCTCCTTAGTCATTTTCAATACAATTCTTCAAGTATGGATTTTTCTATCTTTGAAATCTAAAGGATTATCAAAAAACAAATTTGCTTGATTTTATTCACAATTTATTATATGCAATCAATACAGAGACTAATTACTTTATTAATCCATTTATTATTTAAAATATTCTTAGATTTTCCCAACAAAGGAATCTAACACAAATAATATTGTTTCTTGGGAAGCTCATATGATCTTTCTAGAGTTATCTTATCTTGAAAGATAGACATTGGATATAATATGGACATATTATCTAAACATATAATCATATCATATTATAATATCTCATGATGGAAAACTTTTAATTGTAAAATTTTATCACCAATATGAAATGGGACTTGTGCAAACCATTATGATACAACAATTTTAGTATTGAAAGTTAAATTATGAAAATTTGGTTGCCACTGATCTTTAGGTATAGAATTGTATCTTGAAAGAGAATTATTTACACTAGCATATAATAAAAAATGAAACTTATATTCTTTAAAACCATTACATGTAATACCTAATGAACATAAAATTATATGTATGATGACACTTTATATGATGAATATTTGAAGATCATGAGGTATCACAGGGAGAAAAGGCCTAAAAGGCAAATTGATCATGATAATACCTTAATTCAACTAGTTGAGTTGTTTTTTATAGTTATTGTTAAAAAAAATAGATTCATTATCTTGAACAATAGATTATTCTTTGAGGAGATATTCAAGCTCAGATTGAGCTTTATCCAAAAATAATTTAAGCTTTTATATGTGATACTTGCACCAAAGACAACGAGAGAGAGAAGGAGACTGCTAGGTTTGTTCCACTCTATCTTGAAGAGACAATTGTTGAAGGTTTAGAATATGGGACTGAATTCAACTCCTTTTTCTTTGTTCTTGAGATAATTTCAGCTTATACTATTATTCTATCTTTTCAATGTATTATAGTAATGTAGTCCTAGTGGTTTTCATATAAACATGAGTTTCTTCATATCTCTTCCTAATATTTTCAATGTGATGAGACAAAGTTAAGGCATTGGGAATGGGCATTGTTGATGGGTCTCTTAATGTTATAAATCTACGTGGGGGTTTTTTTCCCTCATCTCTCTTAAAAGGAAGAAAATCCCATAAGGCAAAATACTTCTTCAAGGTCTTGGTTGCCAGATCTTGGTACACAAGGTAACTTAATAGGCTTATTGTGACCATTCCATTTCAAGGGGATTCAATGAAACTAGATATGGATGATGGTTTAAGATATAGAAATTATGAGACTTGATTAGTCCACCACTAATCTATTCAATAATGATTAAATGGTGATGAACGATACTCAGTAATCATGATTAGACATTAGAAGTAGATTGATGTTAGTCCTAAACTAACACACTTATATTAAGAAAGATAAAAATGAAAGGAGAGGGAAGAAAAGGACCTACTACCATAAAGATGAATCTAAAGTGTCTGATTGATCAAATCCCATAGTAACTTGTCCTCAGTTGAGCCAAACCTATCATAACTCTAACTAGAGGATGGTGTGAGAGTATGGGATAAGTTATTATGAGGAAAGAGGAACATAATCACCATAAAATGTGAAAAATATAGACATTTGGATACACAATGAATTGAATATCAATATGTTTCATGTTAATTAACAATGGTGATATATACAATAGTTATTTAGCTACAAACTCCATATTCATAACAATACAAAAAACACTACACTAGGAAAGAATGAAAAGTGCTTGGTCTACTAACTATGGAGAATTTAAGCATTGCCTGGTTCAATAATCTACTATATTATAAGGGATCCAACCAAGTGTAGTCTCTCTAATCATAAAAATACCATCCCCTATTACAACACAAGAGTTAATCTTATATAGATACACAAATCCATGGAGCTCCCTCTCATTCATATTTTACCATTAATGGGGTAGCTACATAAATCATCAATGTGATTGGAGATGGTGGATAGGATTCTATAATATACTAAATTAGGTACCATACCTTGATTAAATTGGAAATGGATCCCTACAATAGGATGCAATTAAGATTACATCAAGATATCTAGCCACCTACATTTTGTGCAATTAAAATGACACCTCTTTAAGGCATATATTTATGTTTTATGATATATGCCTTATCCCAATGCACATGGCATGACAATCATTCATGATTCTCAATTAAGCCTACCACCTTTTAATTAATGTCACTACCTAGTCCTACATTGAATTCTATTATTTTTTGGTGGGAACCCAATCACAAATTCATTATTTAAATCAAATTGGATGTGTAGTTGCTTCTCAAGTTTTGATAGTTTTTAGAATGGCCATCAAAATTAAGCTCACATCTTAATAACATGAATTTATAGCCTATCCTTCCTTATTAGGGTATTTCCAAATAACTATTTTTCATTATTTCATTACTCAACCTTGATGTCTTTATGTACGCTGACTATGTTTTTCTATAGTGAGGCAAGATTTTTCCATGTGGTGTTTATTAGTGATTTTGGCTTGTCAAGGCCAAATTGCTACCCCTATTATCTAAAAATTCCCTTGGAATGGTCAAATTTCCCATTTTAGTTGGTAAGTTATGGTCTTATTATCCCAAAGACCAAATTAAGAATTGGAGAACCTGATTAATCAAAAGTACAAGTTTATTTTCTTTTGGAACTCTTTTTCACGAAGTGTTCATTATTTTAGAGTTTTTATTTTCAAGGTTTTTGTCTAAGTGTCAGGAATTATTTTGAACATTTTATTCAAATCATTTTTCTAGAAGGATATCTTTTCAAAGAGATTATTTTAGACATTTTATCTGAAACAACTTTTTTGAAGGGCACTTCAATTTTTTTGAATGGTCCAGTTAGAGAATTTTGAAGCAATTGGTTTTTCCAAAAATCTTGAAGTTATTTTCCCTAAAGAAATGGTCCTTTCCAACAAACCAAATGGAAATTTTCTCGATAAAAAGGTTACTTTCAAGAACCCAAAGGGTCACTTTCTCTTTAGAAAAGGTCATTTTCATAAATTCTGAAGACAATTTCAAAAGTTCTAAAGGGTTCATTTACAAAAGCCACAGGGTAATTTTCATTCAAAAAGGGGTCATTTTAAGGTTCCCAAAGGGAACTTTCAAGAATATAAGGGACCATTTACAATTTTTTGAAAGGACATTTCAAAGAATCCAATAATTCTTTACAAAAATCTTGAAGGAATTCTTTTAGAAAGATTGCATGAATGATTTCTACAGGAGAAATTTCAAAGCTAGAAGGTTCCTTTCTAAAAATTCGAAGGGTACTTTTCATGAAGAAATAGTCCATTTCAGAAAGCCAAAGGGTTATTTAATTTCAAAGAGGGCATTTTCAAAAAATTCAAAGGGCATTTTCAAGAAGGACAAAGGGTATTTTTGGAAAAGTGGCACAAAACAAAGCTCCCAAAGACATGATTTCCTTTGGATATTTTATCCACAAAAATTTCTCAAGGTAAAAGGTCCATGAAAAATCTTGAAAGAAAAGTCTGAAAACAAATAAGTCATGAACAAATTATTTAAAGAAAAGTTCATCTCAAATTACCCAAAATAAAATTCTAAAGAGAAAAGTTATGGATAAATTATCTATGGGAAAGGACCAAGAAAAAATATTGAAGAAAAAAAAAATGAAATAAATAGACAGAAGAAAAAAATGTAAATAAATTTTTTGAAGACCTATTTCTATAGAAAAGTAGCCAAATAAATAACTTGAAAGAATTATAGACTAGACAATAGCATGAAGGAATACATGTAAAAATGAAGAGCCTGAGAGCAAAAGGATGAGGAACTTTAAGGAGCTAACATGGAGTTCCAAATGCTGCATTTTTGATCTTAACATGGAATTTCATGCATGCTTCAGTTTTTTAAGCCCATTTTCATGCAAGTGGAGGCCATTTAGAGTTGATTGGTCTTGAGTTTGAGTTGACTTTTTGTCAAAATGTCACATCTATTCTGATTTATCTTTTTAATTGAAGGCTTTCAACACTTCTAAATTGTTTAAATTGAATTTATTCACCTAAGGATTGGCATAACGTCATCTCATATAGGATGGAGTTACTTGGAGTTGACTAGACAAGGCTTATCATTCATCTTCCTTGTTTTCCATGCAAAGAAAGACTTTCTTTTGTTTTAACTCAACTTCCAAACATATCAAGTGGAGTTTCTCTTTAAATATTTGGCATAGCTTTCCATGCATGAAGGAGATTAGTCCAGGATGGGGCCACCATCCTTTTTTAATGCCAAAGAGATTTTTCATGCAAGACATAAGACAAAGCATATTTTTGAAGGTTTTATTATCTTTTGATAGCTCAAGTTGGACTTGTATGATGTGGAGTTGAACTCCTACCCAATTTTCAACACCAATCTCTTGGTTTTTGTATGCTTTTACTATAAAAGTTGGCTTTTTAGCCATTTTAAAGGATCCATCTCTTAAAAAAAATAGACTCTATCAAGATTGAGTTTTATAACCTTTTCAGTTAAATAGAAGGATTATGTTCTAGATTTCAAGGTGTTGGTATAGCGTATTTATGTCAGTGATTTGTATATGCGATAGAATTTTCTTCCTTGTCAAGTCCTGATTCTTACCTAGTTACTAGTTGATTAAATTATGTAAGTCATATTCTTTGTTTGATGTCTTTTGGTTGAAGTTACAATGGATGTAAGTGGCTAGTTAGTGCCTTAAATCAGGCCTATTCCATCATTTCCCTCAAGATTTAATAACCAAATAAAAACCTTTTCATGAAATACTAATGTATAAAAGTCAATTAGAGTTGAAGATTCAATCTTTTCTTGTCTAATAAATGTTTTAGAAGCTCAAATTGAGTGGATGAACCAAAATATAGGTGTTTCACCATCATTAAATAGGATTTCCCTTTAATTTTCTTTCTTACCTTTTCCCTCTTCCCTTTTCCCTAATAATTTGTAGTGTAGAGTAGGGATTCTAATTGTTACACCAAAGGAAGCTAGCCCTTAGAATCTATAGATTCAATCTACTGATTACGCCATCCACAACTTAGGATTATTTCCATGTTTCAATAGACTATGAAGGCATGAAACTACCTTCATAAAGGTTTGAGTTTGATTGACTACAATTTTTGACACACCCAGTAGGACCCTTACTCCTTGGCATAGATGAATTTTAGAGCTGAGGAGAAGCATTTTTATTAGAGGAGAATATCTATCTTTATCATAAGCTAAATATTCTTTAGGTTTTAGAGTTCATAACATCATTTAGGTAATTCTTTCATGCCAAAGGTTACTACAATGTCAGCTAGCAAAGGTATTCCTTTTTAATTCATTAAGTTGTCTTCTTGATCATACAAAAGATTAAGGTTTATTAGGATAAACCCATATCCTCAAAAAAAATATGTCTCCTGGTTATCCTACTATTCTAATCACTACAACCCCCACTATCCAAATGGCTATCAAAAACTAGGTGTTTGTTCCATTCAATAGAGGTACCCACTAAATTTAGCTTATTTTGATGACATTCTAGTGTCTACCCTCAAGATCATCCCATTATTCTCAAGATAAAATAAAATAATCCCTATTTAGCATATCCAAGATGTAGCTAATCTTTATTTAATCTATAATGTTATTGAGAAATTTTTTTCTATTAGATTCCTTATTGATTCCTTTAAAGGAAAAGAATTGTAGTGGTATATAAACCTACCACTAAACTAAATTTCTACTTAGGATGAATTAGGTGAAGCCTTAGTCAAGAAATTTTAGGATAAATCTAATCACCTCTCTTTGGTTGAATAGTTAACTATCATAAAGAGAGCTCCTCATGAGTTCATGTCTGATTTTAATCTCAGATTCCAAAATACATGGATTAAGATACTTGTGTTGATTATTCCATACCATAAATATGCATTCATATACTATTTTAAATCCCTCAACTCTGACATTAGTGTGATGATACAGTCAATGGGTGGTACTACCTTACCAGATGCTTATGAGGTTGTATTAAGGGTAGAGAATAATTTGATACAAGTTGGTGTGATTTTTACAAAGCCTCTAATGCCTATATTCATAGAATTAAATTATATACCAACCCTTAAAGTTCCTAAAATTCCTAAAATTCCATCCTTAGCTCCTATTCCATACCTTAAGCTCAATTATAACCCCTACTAGTCAAGCTAGTGAGATAGGAGAGTTGAAAGGCTTGTTACAATCCTTTGGGAATAAAATAGTGTAACTAAAGAGACAAAAATATAAAGCTAATAGGCCTTATAAATAAAAAAATTAGACCACTTATCAGCCCTTCAAAGATCAAAGGCCTCCTTATCAAGGTTTTAGAGAGAATAGACTACCTTATCAAACATAAAGAGCCATAACTCTAGCTAAGCCATATATTTCCCTTGATCCTAATATTCCTTCCAATTTAAGGGAAATTTTTCCCACTCTAATTCAAAATTACTTGATGTAGGATTTAGGTTGGCAGTCCTCAAATCTCAATAATGCTCAAAGCCAAGCCTTGGTATCATGAAACATCACTATGCCACAAATGACACAAGAAGAGTTTTATTTTCAAGGAGATCAGTACCAAGATACAAGTTTGGAATCACAAGGAGAGACTAAAAAATTTTAAGGACAAATTTATGCCATTAATGTAAATTGACAAGTGGATGATCATGTTATTTTTACTTAAGGTGTTGAAACTAACAGTACAAGTGGTCAAGATACAACCATAATTAGACATAAAATAAGAGTCATTGATGAGGTGAAAGAGGTTAAAAATGCTTCAAGTAATCCTAATTTTGTTTATAAGAGTAAAAAATAGAAACTTACTATCCATACAACTCAAGAAAATTAGAATATAGAGGTTAGTAAAGTTCATTGAATACCTCTAGTTCATGAGTACCCAGTGCTTCAAAAAGTACAACTAAAGGTTGGTGGATCTCAGTCCAGTATAGTAGATCATATGAAGAATTATAATATTAAAATTATAATTTGAGATAACCTTTCCATCTCAATATAAAATTATGTGCTTATCTAAGAGCTTTCAACTCTTAAATTATCTCCAAAACTAGTTGAGAAACAAGGTGTTGTCTTAACTAATTGGGATCAACCAATTAAGAAACAATCACATCAAGTAAATAAGATGGAAAAGGTGAAAAAAATTAAGGTAAAATTAAATAAAAATCCTCCTTTCTACCTTTCTTTGATATTGGGTGATACTTTGGTTCATAAATGTATGGTGGATAGTGGAGCTAGTAGTACAATCATGCCTAAATAGATTATAGACAAGCTTGGCCTTGTTTATGAGCCAAACACTAAGGGGGTATTGAAATTGGATGGGTTACCAAAAAATATTATAGGCATCATCAAATATCTGAAATGGACATTACATTCTTGTCCCAATGTTACTATTTAGTAGGATGTTATTTTGGTAGACTTGCCTCCCTACTTTGCTATATGCCTTTAAAGGGACTTCACCTCAAATATTGGGGGATATTTATTAGTTGATTGGACTTATTTGATGTCTATAACTAGGTATGGTACCAAGGTAATGATTTATTCTAAACCTATTTCACATTTCCATATGGATCCATAAATGCCAAGTGTTGTGAACACTAACTATATCATCTTAGATGATGTATTAGAAACTAGTGGAGTAGAAAATGGATCACCTTTGGATGGAGTTCTAGATTTTTTTATTGATGAGTGTAATTCCAATTTTCATGAGTATTATCCTTATAATCTGATTAAATAAGAAGGAATTGGTGTGTATTTCCTTCATGAGAATGATGCACTAATTTTAGTCATAGTTAAGGATGATGAATCTAGTGAAGGTTTGTGGAAATTATACTTTGATGGATCAAGGAATAAACATGGTAATAGAGCTAGAATAATATTTGTTTCTCCAAAAAATTAGAGATATTTCTCTTCTATTAAGTTTTATTTTGGTTATTCAAATAATGTTATAGAGTATGAGGCACTAGGTCATGGTTTGTAGTGGGCTAGGAAGATGAAATTCAACACCTTGTAAGTTTTTGGTGATAGTGAACTTATAGTTCACCAAGTAAGAGGTTAAAATTCATGTAAAAAATTATTTATTAAATCTTACAAGCATATAGTATAGGACTTACTTAAATATTTCCAAGATTTTAACATTTAGGAAATACCAAGAGGTGATAATAAACATAAAAATAGGCTAGCTATCATTGGGGTAAAATTTAGTATCCCAGTTGATATAACAAGTGAAAAAATTCAATCACATATAAATGTGGTTTTAAGGCCTTTTTTCTAGATAATCATGAGAATTGGAAAGTGTTTAAATATGATAATCAAATTATGAGATTCTTCCAAGAAGAGGCTGAGTTTTCTTCAAGAAACCAATCAAAGTATTTGCAGTAATATGGTGATCAGGTTTTAAAAATAAAAGAAAATAAGTTTCCCAATGGATTTGTCACACTTTAAACATTTTTAGTGGTGATGATGAGTTAAGGAAGGAGAAGTAATGCTTGTCAACAAAATAAGAACACTATGACAATGTAGAGATTTTAGCGGGTAAAAATTTGAAGTTGGGTAAGGTATGCACTCCTTCACAAAAGGAAGATTTCATTGAGTTATGTTTAAGTTTTGTTGATTAATTTACATGGAAATATATCTATCTCAATGGATTTGACCTATGTTTAGCTTGACACACCATTGAGTTAGAAGCTAAAACTAAACCAATGAGATAATGACAAAGGCACATCAATACTAAGCTTGAGCCTTTGATGAGAGCTAAGATTCACAAGATCATAGAGTCAATTATTATATTTCCAAACAAGCACTCAACTTAGGTGGAAAATCTTGTTCCAGTATGGAAGAATGGTGATATTAGAGATTATGTTGACTTCCATGATTTGATTAGGGCTTTACTTAAAGATCACTATCTTTTACCATTAAAGGAGCTGATTTTATAGTTAGTTGTAGGTCCAGAGAGGTTTTCTTTATTGGATGGATATAGTGGCTACAATCAGATTTTGGTCAAGGAAGATGACCAATTTAAGACAACCTTCACAGCCAAGTGGGGGACATTTGCATACAAAAAGATGCCCATCAATTTATCTAATGTTGGAGTAACCTTTCAGAGAATCATGTATATGTAATTCCAAAACCTTCTTAACAAGTTTGTACTTGTTTATTTATATTATATAATAGTGTTTTCAAAGAGTGCAAGTGATAACATGGTTCATCTCAAGCAAGTGTTTGAAAGGTGTAGGCAATTTGGGGTATCTTTAAATCCCAAAAAGTGTGTCTTCTTGGTTCATGAAGGTAATATCCTTGGACATGTGGTTTAAAAGTATGGTTTAAGCATAGAATCTAAAAAGGTAGACTCCATTCTTTCACTCTCCTTATCCAATCACAAAAAAGAATTGCAAAACTTCTTAGGGAAAATCAATTTCATAAGGAGATATATCTCAAATTTTGCCATTTTAGCTAATCCATTTAAAACCATGTTAAAGAAGAATAAAAAATTTAGATGGTCCAAAGAAGGAATAAAGAGTTTTTGAGGATATTAAGAAGGCCATAGCCAGTGCTCCTACACTTATAAATCTGGATTTCACAATAGATTTCATTTTATATACATATGCTAACATGGACACCATTTTAGGCATTCTTATGCAATAAAATCATGAGGCTTTGGAGTAGCCAATAGCCTTCTTTAGTAAAGGTTTGGAAGAGTAAGAAACAAGGTATTATTTTGTTGAAAAACATGTACTTTTAGTTATAAGGTCTCTTAAAAAATTTAGATACTTGTTGTTTAACAATAAAATACACCTAATGGTTTCACATCCGAGAATTAAGGAGTTCCTTTTGAAAAAAGATATAACTGAAAATAGGGTTGGTTAGATACAAAAGTTAATGGAGTATGATGTGGAAATTAAGGTCACAAATCTGATTATAGGTAAAGGACTTTTTGAGCATCTAGCTCAAGACTTGTAAGAGACTAATGAGGTTGCTTTGGTGTTAAATGATGAAGAGGTTACATCTAGTCATACCTCACCTTCCAGATGGTTTCATGACTTGGTAAGCTATCTCTAAGATGGTATTTATCCATCTCATTTAATTTATTCAATAAAAAAAGATATTTTAGGTTGCAATCAATTCCATTTTTGCTTATTGATGGTGTTTTTCTTAAGATAGATATCAATGGAATGTTGCTAAGATGTATAGAGCCAAGCCAAAATCAAAGATTGCTTGAAGAATTCCATGATGGACATGGTGGAGGAATTTTTTCTACAAGAACTATAGCCCTTAAGATCATGAGAGGTGGGTAATATTGGCATATTATATTTTGTGATTGCCATGCATGGGTTAGGAAGTGAAAATAGTGTGTTATGTTTGTAGGAAAAATGAAACTTGCAACCTTACCTCTAAAACCAATGATGGTGGATCAAACCTTTGACCAATGGGTATTGGACTTCAATGCTCTCATAAATCATCCTTCAATTTTAAGACATAAATCGATTATAACTACTACAAATTTATTCACTCATTGGATAGAAGCAGTGGCATTGAAAGAAGCAAATAAAACCAATGTTCTAGATTTATATGAAGGTTTGATTACTAAATTTAGAGTTTCTTCAGCTATTATTTTTGATAATACAATGGCTATTATGGGAACAATAATCAGCCAATGGGCTATCCAACGTGGAATTTGTCTTATCACTTCATCAAACTATTATCTATAAGGTAATGGCCTTGCTGAATCTATGAATAAGAACCTCTTGAAGATCATAAGGACTATTGAAAACAATCAAAGGTTATGGCTTCTCAATTTTAAGTTAGTTCTATGGGTTGATAGGATCACCTATAAAATATCAACATCCAACTCTCCATACAAGATGGTATATGGTAAGGAAGTAATGTTACCCATTTCTCTTGAGTTTTTTGAT